>CAWUFW010011149.1:0-636966 GCA_963921515.1 Calotriton arnoldi
CTGACATCCTGAGAGACAACTTCCACTCCCTGCAATGCAAGCACGTTCCATGGTGGGATATCCGGCTGGCTGGGTGGGAAGGGGGACTTGCAGCACTGACCATAGTCACCAGCACCTCCCCTCACACCCCCCCCCCCAACACAAACTCCACAGTACCCACCTGGTAGAATGCAATGCCCTCCATCCTAACACAAGATCCCACAAAGCACCACCACCCTGGGTTATGTTGTGTGAAGCACAGGGACACTCTTGGGACTCTTAGCCAAACAACTGCCAGGACAACACTCCCAGCCATCCTGTCAGCACAGCCAGCCCACCCCACAGGGAAGCAGAGTCAAAAGGAAGGAAGCATGGGCATGCTGGGAAGGGGGTGGAGGCAATAGCATGATGGGAGTCGTAGTCACAGACATTGCTCAGCCTCACAACTGGCCCATCAACACCACCCTGAACCATGCTCACATCACAGGGAGTGGAGAAGGACTCACAAGATGGCTGACACTGGCTACTGCTGTGGGGAGCACAAGGCCCTGCTGCCAACTGTGCACCAACAAACAGCAGGACACCACTGACTGACATCCTGAGAGACAACTTACACTCCCTGCAATGCAAGCACGTTCCATGGTGGGATATCCGGCTGGCTGGGTGGGAAGGGGGACTTGCAGCACTGACCATAGTCACCAGCACCTCCCCTCACACCCCCCCCAACACAAACTCCACAGTACCCACCTGGTAGAATGCAATGCCCTCCATCCTAACACAAGATCCCACAAAGCACCACCACCCTGGGTTATGTTGTGTGAAGCACAGGGACACTCTTGGGACTCTTAGCCAAACAACTGCCAGGACAACACTCCCAGCCATCCTGTCAGCACAGCCAGCCCACCCCACAGGGAAGCAGAGTCAAAAGGAAGGAAGCATGGGCATGCTGGGAAGGGGGTGGAGGCAATAGCATGATGGGAGTCGTAGTCACAGACATTGCTCAGCCTCACAACTGGCCCATCAACACCACCCTGAACCATGCTCACATCACAGGGAGTGGAGAAGGACTCACAAGATGGCTGACACTGGCTACTGCTGCGGGGAGCACAAGGCCCTGCTGCCAACTGTGCACCAACAAACAGCAGGACACCTCTGACTGACATCCTGAGAGACAACTTACACTCCCTGCAATGCAAGCACGTTCCATGGTGGGATAACTGACTGGGTGGGTGGGTGGGTGGGAAGGAGGTCTGGCTGTCAACCAAACACAATCAATGCAGACCATGTTCACACCCCAGAGAATACATAGAAATGCCCAAATAATGCAGGACAATGTGCCACACCAATATCAACCCCTGACTGTGACGACTTAGGACAATACAATGTACAGGCCCGCACCCCGAGGCACAGTCACAACTGTCAGGTGTGTCAACCACTGATGCCTGCAGAAACATGACATACATTGTTTGTGTCTCCCAAAAACAGGTGATGATAGGGACACAGCAGCAGACGCTGAGGAGTCCCAGTCCCAGGCTCAAGAGGATGCCGAGCTCACTGGCGTCGTACAGCCTCTGTCCTCCTCGGACGATGAAGAACAACCTGGCACATCCGGTGCAAGTCAACATGCTGCACCAGCAGGACCACCAGCTGCAGCACCAGCAGGTCCACCAGCTGCACCCCTGCACCCACCCTCCAACGACTGTCACCACGAATACCATCCCTGCCGACATGGACAGAATAAGGAACAACACCAGCGCAGTGACCCTGGACCAACCTGGGGCCATGGACACCACCACCACCACCAACCCCCAAGGTGGACCAGGGTTATCTGTGCGTGCAACTGCACACACTGCACATGTCAGCAGGGGTGGTGGGAGGGGTGGGAGACAGAGGTCGCTGCTTGCAGACGTTGCTGGTGTGCATGAAGACCCACAACTGGTACGCATAGCTGATGCGTACCAGTCCAGCACCGGAGAGCTCAGCCAGGTAGTGGGGCTCCTCAGAGACATCAAACAGCAGCAGGCTGCCCATCATGCCCGCTTGGACTCCCACATGTCCCATGTGGAGTCACACATGTCACGTGTGGACTCCCACATGTCACGTGTGGACTCCCACATGACCCGCGTGGAGTCCAAGTGGGATGTACTACATGAGATGACGGCGGTGCACAGGGACATTTTACAATGCCTCCGCCAGATGAACAGCAACCAGTCCACACCTCCCTGTGTGCCAACAACATCTGGTACCGAACAAACTGCAACTGCCACAGGGAGGGAGGAGGACTCTGGCGGAGAGTCCCCTGCACCGCAGCAGCCTGCACTTGAGGGCCCCCCCAAGAAGAGGGGTCGTCCGAGGAGGGGAAAGTGAGAGGCTGATGGCCAAGCGCAACTCCCAGGAAGCCTGAACCTGTTCTGGATTTTCGCCTTTGTGCACAGACTGTTCACCCTGTTGATGGCAACACTACTCCCACACATTGCATGGGGAGTACAAGTTGGAACAATGTGTCAGACAACTGTGGCCCCGATACTGGGGATCCTGTCTACCTGGACTTTCTATTCATCTAGGAACTTGGGATTGCAAGATTCATGTACAGCACAATCCATCCTATGCACTATTATCACAGATGTATCACAATAAACACAATAATACACCATACTTGCCTCTGTCGTGATTCCAACGTGGGTACTGTTATGGGGATGATGAACAACAAAATTACACTGTGTATGCGAACTGCAACAGCAAGGACAACACAGGCATGTGAGTACAGGCAACGTGACACATATGAGGGAGACACACCACCAGGGCTACACAACACATACACACCTAGGCCATCTGACTCATTGCCTACACTGATGTTGCCAGGGAAGACGGTGCAATGCACAGACACCACACCCATTCCCAGTTGTAGTCAAGTAGCCCACAGGTGCAGTAAGCAAATGGCAGTCAAATGTGTGACCACAGACAACGCACATCACTAAGTGAAGCACAGGTTTATTACACAGTAGCAACATGCCGTAACCACTACAGATGCAAGGTAACCCCACCTGGTAGCGGGCACACAGTCAACAACTGTAGACAGAAGGAAGTCCATGGGTGTGGCGCACATCACCTGTAGGGACACAACTGCTACCAGCCTGGATGTGCAATCACGTTGTCGGTGGACACAGTTGACCAAACGAATCTGAAAGTACCCTGTGAAGGACAGAAATGACACACAGTCAAAAGCAATGGAGTACAGGACAGAACAGCAAAACTCATGCACAATACATGTTACAAGATACCCACCCAGAACCAAGTTAGCATGTCAACACTGTTGGGGAGTACAGCCCACCTGTCACCACACATCGCAACACACATCCAGTCAAGTAGCCCATGGACACACTCCAACAGCACCAGAGCACCACCCACACATCATGCCAACTCACATCATTCACATGACACCTCAGGATACTCACATTCAGCTAAAGAAGTTGGTGATGAGCTGTGTGCGGACATCACCATCACCATCATCATCATCATCGTCACTGGCATCGTGGTCCAGGCCAGGATCCTCCACAGGTGGCGGATGTTGGTCATCGTCATCCTGGATGAGAGGCAACTCCTTCCGCACTGCCAGGTTGTGGAGCATGCAGCAGACGATGATAATCTTGCACACTTTCGCAGGGGCATATGGGAGGGACCCTCCGGTCTTGTCCAGGCAGCGGAAGCGGCTCTTCAGGAGACCAAAGGTCCGCTCAATCACTCTCCTGGTCCGACCATGTGCCTCATTGTAGCGCATCTGGGCAGGTGTCACAGGGTTCCTGAGGGGTGTCAGCAACCACGGCATGTTGGGGTATCCCGAGTCACCTACGGACAGACAAGTGCACATCAGCTGACTTGGAAAAGTGGGCGGAATACTACAGATCAGATCACACACAATGGCACAAAGTCAGTACACACCGACAAGCCAGGCACGCTGGTTCTGCATCTGTGCCATCAACCTGGGGATGCGACTACTCCTCATCACAAAGGCATCGTGTGCTGAACCAGGGAAACGGGCACACACGTGTGTGATGGTCATGTCTGCAAGACACACCACCAGTGCATTGACCGAGTGGTAGTGCTTGCGGTTCCTGTAGGCCTGCTCCTGGGCCTGTGGTGGTACCAAAGCCACATGTGTCCCATCAATGGAGCCAATTACATGCGGCATCCTCCCCAGGGCATAAAAGTCACTCTTCACGTCAGTGAGTCGTCGCAGTCTAGGGAAATAGATGTACCGGTTCAGGAAGAGCAACATTGCCGCCAAGAAATCGCGGAGCACACGGCTGAACATGGTCTGTGACATCCCACCAGCAGACGCCACAGTATGTTGGAAGGTACCGGTGGCAAGAAGTGTAGGGCTGCCATCACCTTCACCTTGGGGGTCAGCGCTGTAGGATACGGCCGGCCAGGCTGCAAATGTGGGGACAACTGCACTGCCAAATCCTCAATCAGCTGCCTGGTGAAGCGGTACCGTCGGATGCTGTCCCGTTCCACCATCGTTGCCAGGTCTGGGAATGGCCGATGGACAGCAGGAGCCCTGCAGTGCAGAGGAGAAGTAAGCAAGATCGTCAGTCACCCCACATATGCGGCATTGAACACACTCAAGATCCCAACATACATCATCATGAGGCACAACTACATGAAGTGTGCAGTACCGGAACGACATGTATGGTACATACATGGCCAACATCTGTCAACACGGTCCTACAGGTGGCATCAATTTGTCCCAGGTTGGCCCATTGGATATCATGATGCTGTGTCACAGTCACCCCCCAGTGACATGTGAGGACAGATGTGCCCCAGGCACCACAGCTCAACGACAGGCACATTCCCAGGGACCCTGTAATGCCACATGGACACTGGCATCACCTGGAGTATCATGTGTACACCACAACAAAACAAACATGACCCCCACAGGTAGTGGCCACACTTGCCATGGCAGGAGAGCCATGGACGTCTGTGACACACACGCACAACATCAGAGTCCATGCACACACAACGTGGATGTGGAGACTGTCTCCCATTGTGCACATGAAATCAGAGACATTGTAAACACTACATGCACAAAGACTGTGGAGGGCCATCACTATTGTGCCACTGGGACACCCTGGCTCAAACATACCGTCCCACATGGGACTCACGGGGTATGTGACATGACATACACAAACACCACTGTGAAATGTGACCATGGCACATGCACAGATATGAACAGTTGCACATCACAGTGGTCACGTACACGTAACACCCAGGATCCTGTCCCCATTAACACGTGCACAGCCTGGGGGTGGCTGCCCACAGGTGACACCCACAGGACAACATGTACACCAACATACACACAATAGGAAATGCAGCCTTACATGCCTTATGATAAGGTTTGGACAGGCTGTCGTGATGTAGGTGTGCCCCTCACTCCCTGGGAGCTATCTGTGGCTGGCATATGTCCATCTGAGACAGGCATGCTGACATATGCCAGTCACATGTACAGTGATGCGTTGAACAGCAATGGACCGATCGGTGCCTCCGGCCCGGCCCATTGCTTTCAATGTGTGCGGGTACGCGTTGTACCCCTGTGCGCGTTGTACTGCAATGGACCGATCGGTGCCTCCGGCCGGCCCATTGCATTCAATGTGTCGCGGGTACGCGTTGTACCCCTGTGCGCGTTGTACTGCAATGGACCGATCGGTGCCTCCGGCCGGCCCATTGCATTCAATGTGTGCGGGTACGCGTTGTACCCCTGTGCGCGTTGTACTGCAATGGACCGATCGGTGCCTCCGGCCGGCCCATTGCTTTCAATGTGTGCGGGTACGCGTTGTACCCCTGTGCGCGTTGTACTGCAATGGACCGATCGGTGCCTCCGGCCGGCCCATTGCATTCAATGTGTGCGGGTACGCGTTGTACCCCTGTGCGCGTTGTACCTCAATGGACCGATCGGTGCGCACCCATTGACAATGGGCTTGCCTGGCAACGGACGCGTTTTCGAATATTCGAACGAGTCGGTTGCTGGAAAATCAGTTGGTCACCCACAACAATGTTGCAAAATCATGTATGTCATGAAGTTGAAATTTTGAAGGATGCTGTGGGCGTGTTTTGGTGCTGCTATTCCATGGATTGGCCAGATTCAGAAGATGCAAACGACTTGGACCTATCACTTTGGACACAAGGGACAGTATCTGCCTCTCCAGCACATATATATTGCTGCATGTTCCCCTGAGAGCCCACTTGCCTGCACTACATGCTCCAGGACGACATCTGCCACTGCACTGCTGCTGTCTCTGCCCCTCTGGACCCTGCAATGGCACGTACTGTGGAGAGAGCCCCAGCCTTCAGCCTTGAAGAGAACCAGGCCCTGCTGGACAGCCTACTTCCACAGTACAGCAAGCTGTATGGGACACCAGGGGAGCAGGTGAGTGTTCTGTGCACTGCCTTTCTGAATGTGCATTTTGTCTGACTAGCAAGGCTGAGAGTCAGCACACCACTGGCTAGCAGGCTCACTGAGTAGTTGTCACCCCCCATAGTGTGTAGTGACTTGCACTGGACAGGTATGGTGCAGTGACAGTGCTTCTGAACAGGGTTTTACTCCCCATGCTATGATACCATGTAGTGACTTCTGGAAAACTGTCCATGGGCAGCCGTGCACTGCCTGGGTACACCATGTGCCCCTGTGATTGCGACATGTATATGCAACTGTGTCATGCACGGATATGTTGCATGTGTAGTAATGGCCTTATCACTTTGTCATCCTGACAGGCTTCTGCCCATCGGAAGCATGAGATATGGAAGGACATCGTCCGGGCTGTCCGGTCCGTGGGGGTCTACAAGCGCCGGATCCGCAACTGCCAAAAGAGGTGGCAGGACCTTCGGGGCTGGACCCGGAGGATTGCACGGGTCCAGCTGAAGCTGTCGCCTCCTCGCAGGAGGGGCGGAACACGGACCCTGACCCCCCACATGCTCAGGATCCTGGCGGTGGTCTTTCCAGACCTGGATGGGCAGCTGAAGGCCAGAGAGCAGCAAGGAGGGGGTGAGTCAAAGACTGCACTGTGTACTCTGTCTAACATGTTATGTGCCCTCCTCGGGCCAGGTTGAACTGCCACAGTACAGCAGTCATGTTGTCCAGGAGCCATGTCCCTCTATTGTGCACTGCCCACTCCTCATCTGATACCCAGGTGTGGCCCTTACATGCAGGGAATTCTGTCACTTAGGACTGTGTCCTTGCAGTTTGCTTGACTCAAGGTGGGAGACAGCATCTGTTTCCCTGACTCTGTGGTGGGCATCATGGGTGGGTCCATTGCTTACACAATGCCTGTATTCTGACATGTATTCAGCGTGTTACTTTGATCTGTGGTCCAATTGCTGAGCTGATCCACCACATGTGGCTGGGGTACCTGGCACACACCCATGCTGCGGGTGGGAACAATGTTTGGGCCCCAGGAGTATGTATATGACGTGTGTCACACATACTTAGCCAGCTGCCTACAGTCCAGGGCTCATCCCTCATTCATGTGGGGCTGGACAGTCATGCCTACTCCAGGCCATACAATACACTCTGTACTCCCACTCCCGTGTATCAGAGGACACATTGTGCACAGTGTTTTGACCCCTCAGGTGTCTGCCTCTGTGTCAGTGTGCTGTGGATTAGTCGCCAGGACTGCTGTGGAGTTTCTTGGTAGGGGCTCAGCATGCCACTGGAGATGTGACCATAGGAGACGATACTTGTGTGACACATAGGTGTCTGATCAGCTGCCCATGCAGACTGGGGCATGTAAATGTGAAGTTCAGGCAGCTGTTCCCCATGCACAGCAGAGTGTGAGGGGCTCAGGTTCAGAGGGTAGTGTCACAGGTCTCCCATATGTCCAATAGGTATGACCTGGACAGATGAGGGTTAAGAGGATGTGTTGTGGGGGGATGTACATGTGCACTTGTGCAGCTCCAGGACTTGCATTCCCCATGACCTACTATTGTGACACAGTGCAGAGTGTTGTTGTCTGGCTGCAAAGTCATACATCACTGAGACAGTGATGTATGACTTTGCAGTCATGCCTCCGCCATGGCATGTGTCTACTGATTGGTGATCCTGCAGGGGAGTGACATGTGCTACATGCACACCATAGTGGCGCTGGCTATCAGGACATGGGTGCATCATGGTGTCTGTCGCTGGAATGCATCACATGCATTTCCTATTTGACTCTGGGCATCCCTTACATCCGTAAACCTGTACTGACTCAGTGGCAAGAGCTGTGATGTGTCCACACCGTGTCCTCTGCACTGTCCAACTACTGTGTACTTGGTGCATGTGTCAACACTGGGGTGTTGCAATCCAACAGACACCAGACAGATGGGTGCAAGGCCATGTGGGATGTGAGTGCCATGCTTGGCATCAGACTGACAATTGACTTCTCCTGTTCAATTAGGGCACTTTTAGCAATGTACAACTAATGATGCCAGGGCTTGCTCTGTAATGTGCTGTGCTCACAGTGGTGTGTGCGTTTGGTGCAGGTGACTGATGTCTGTCTGTTTCCCCATTGTTTGCAGATACATCCACGGCCACGGAAGGGGACAGCTCCACGGACCAGGAGGAGCCGGAGAGCCAGACTGGGTCAGCAGCCGAGGAGTGGTCGGAGGGACCCAGTGGCACGGAGGGCGAGGGGAGCCACACCGAGGAGTCCTCAGCAGCATCCACCTCAGCTGAGGACCAGAGCAACTCGGAGGATGACTCCCTTGTGGAGGCGGGTGTCAGCAGCCACCACACCCCAGCTAGTGTTGCTGTCCCCGCCACCACCAGCACCACCACCGCCCTCCCATCGGCTCCCATTCCCCAGGTCCGTGGAGGCTCCCATGTCCGGGAGCGTGTCTCCTTTGGGCCAGGCACCGCACCCCCTGCCCCTGTGTCCCCTGCTGCCCTGAGTGAGGAGTCTGTGTACCTCCTTCGCCAGCTCCATGTAGGGCAGACAGCCATGCTGAGTGTCCTCCATGCGCACACCGCGCTGTTGACTCAGCTGGTGTCGTTCATGGAGGGCATCTCATCGGGCATGTCTGACCTACAGAGGGGCAATAGGTCCATGGACTCCTCCCTGACGGCAGCAGTGTCCCTCCTCAAACGGTCCCTCACCCCTCCTGCCTCTGCTCCATCCACACTCCCCAGCACCTTACCCATCCCAGGCACACACACACTGGCACAGGCACACACCAGCACACACACATCCAGCACACTGACACACACGCCAATGACAAAACGCACACGCACGCACATTCAGGGGACTGAAGCCAGACTCACAGGGGATGGGGCCCTGGAACACACACACGCATCCACATGCACTGCGCAGTCCTCAGTTCCCTCTCCCTCCAAAGCACCCTCCCTTGCCTCACCTGCAACCCCAAAGTCACAGCAGCTCTTCCTCTGTGACCTCGGCCTCTTCCCCACCGATGAAGCTGCTCCAGCATCCCGGGGGAAGAGGAAGCCCACCCACACGGAGCAGAGTGCCCCTCGCCCCCGGACACCCTCCCCCAGGCGCAGACGGACTGAGGCCCCCACCCGCAAGTCCCCCGGAGTGCTAAGAGCAAGACCCCGCCACCACCCTGCAGCTCAGGCACAAGGTCTCCGTCCTCCATCCCTCAGGCCCCCACTGCACAGGTGCCCCCACCACACCCTGCCCCAGGTTCCCCCACCCACAGATATACCATCCCCAAGATGCTCCGGCCTTCTCCCCCTGCCACTTGCTCTCCCAGCACCACACCCCCCGCTGCGCTTGTCTGTGCCACTGATGTGGTGAGGGTGTCCCCCCTCTGTCCAACCCACCTTGCCTGTTCCCCATTCTCCTCCCCTGGAGGTAGGCACTGCAGTGGAGTCCACTACCGCCCTGTCTGACTTGGGCACTGCAGTGGCGGACCTGTCCACCCCATCTGCAGGGTCCACTGCAGTTGTGCCGGCACCCACGACATCTGTGTCATGCCCCCCAGTTGTGCCGGCACACACCATGTCAGACACCTCCACTGCAGTTGTCAGTGGCTCTCCTGCACCCACCACCCCTTCCCTGACTCCCCCTGGTGAGCCCTGATCCTGTCCCTGCGGTGCCTGGCCTGCCCCCCGGTTGCCCCTCCTAGTGGATTGTCCCTGGTATTGTGCAGGCATGCGTAGGGTGACATCTGCCAGTGTCACCCTGTTTGAACTTTGACAATGGACTGGCCATTGGCCTTTGCTCTTTTTCAGGACTTCGTTTGGCCTCAACACATATGCTGAATAAAGCAACTTTCTTTTCTCTAGTGCTCATGCTTCAGATGTACATGTTGTTGGTGCAGCTAACCATGCCCTTGCTGCAGTGATGGTGATATCTGGTCTCATGATTATGAAGTGTTACTGTGCAGGAACCCATGTGGTCCAGGGGGAATGTGTCCTATCATGTGGTGTATCCATGTCATCAATAGCAGCATCTGAGGGTGTCATGTGTTCAGTATTTGGCAATGGGTTTCCTACTTACATTGGCAATTTCATATCTGTGGCTTCCACCCCTGCACATCTGTTGTGCCTGCCATCGTTGCATTTGTCTACTTCCCTGACCGTGTTGCCATCTCCAGTGGACATGCAGGTTTGGGCATCAATGGGGAGGGACTCATCCGTGTAGTCAGTGCAACATTGCTATACAAGTGTGTTGGATCTGTGCTGATGATTCCGTTGGCACATCCATGACCAGGCTGATGTGATGGGAGCCCTCATTTGGTGCTAATTGTTGATTGTGTGACCAAGTGCTCAGCTGACATGATGGGGCCCTACTGAGGCAACATATGGCACAGCTTTCCTCACACAGGAGTGGAGTCCCCTCATGGCAGTGTGTACACGTGTGACATTGCCTGCGCCCAAGGTGTGTGTTGTATGTGCATGTCTGTGTGTTCACTTCCATTCATCTGCGCATGCTGTGATCCCTAGTGTTGTACCTGTTTGTGATGCTTGCTGACTTGAGCTATGTTCCCCCAAAGTCTTCTCCCTGTGTTCTCTGTGATGTGGGTGCATGGCACATTACTGGTCATCAGGGTGTCACCCATAGGTGTGTTTGCTGTCAGGGCTGAGTTTGTGTGCAGACGCAGATGGGTCACAGTCAGGTTTCCCCTTGGCACTTGTTGTTTGCCCCTGTCATGTGATTTCCAGTTTGTGTTATCTTTCAGTGATTGTGACATGTTGTGTGTGTGACTGCTGCCACTCCTCAGGGTCAGAGCTGCAATGTTGGAAGTTGTCTATGTGTGTTCGTTGTGGGTGACCTTGGCTTCTTCATTGGTGTGTGACTGTGGCTGGGATCCCATTGGTCGGTGTGGTATTGCCGTCATGTCCATGTACAGCGTAGTGTGCAGTGTGTCAGACATTCAGGAGTCTTGTTGAGTGTCCATGTGTGATGTGTTTCTACACCTTGGTTCCCACCCACCACCCTGGAATAGTCATGGGTGCATGTGCAATGTCACCAGTGCATGTGTACTTCACTGCTGCACATTGTTGGAGGTCGAGGGGTGTGGTGTTGAGTGTGTGCAGATGAGAGTTGTTGCCCGGCTAGGCCCCTGCCTCCATGTTGGCCTTGGCTTACTGGCCATGCTGATTGATTTGTGCTTGTGTAGGTGTGATGGTAGTTTGTTGCTCAGGACACCTGACTGTGGTTCATAGTGTGAACGACATTTAGCTTTGTCATCACAGTGGTATTTTTCTTCAGCCCAGGGTCACCACATTGTGGGGGCCCTGGGGGTGGTGCTGTGGTGTGTCTGTGACTTGCTGTGTCAGTTGTTGTTCCTACGTGCCTGTGTGACATGTGTGTTTTGTGCTCCCTCTCACCTGACAATGCCTGCTTGCCCACATAGGGGATTTGGATCCATGAGTTACCTTAGTGTGGCAGTGTATGCACATCTGTATGATTGGTATTCAGCTCTCCTCATGTGTTGTGTGGTTGCCTGGGGACACTGGCACCCCCACCCCTCACCTGCTGTGTATGATGACAGTGTTGGTCTGCCTGTTTGTGTTTGTGCATCTGCACCACTGCATTGGCATATCTTGGGTGTGCCATTGGCTGTATGTTGTTTGGTGTGTTTCCCCTGCTGTCCCTGGGACTCCTAGGTCATCGGTCAGCACAGTGATCATGGTTTGTGTGTCCCATTGCTGCCATGGTATGGTATCTGTTCACCTCACATCTGCTGTCTCCACAGGGTATCTGCATTTGTGTGCCCATTGGTGCAAATATGTGGTTCTGCATTCTGATGGTCACTTCTGTCATTGTGTCATTGATGACTGTTGACGGTCTCAGCCCCCATGGGTGTTGTTTGTCTGCACATGGCCAAAGGAATGTTTCATTTGCACTGCAGTATTTGGCTCCCCCAATTTATGTTGCAATGGGACACATACACTACTTTGCCACAGATGAGTTTTTGGTTCTGTGAGCAGGAATGATCCATGCAGTTTGGCAGTTGCAGCTCTTTCTTTGTCAACAATTACCTTTTGGTCACTGTGATGATGAGGGTGTAGACCCCATTGCCACAATGGTCAAAATGTGCTTCAGCTATGGACCCCACACTTGCCTTTTGGTCACTGTGATGATGGGGGTTTGGACCCCATTGCCACAATGGTCAAAATGTGCTTCAGCTATGGACCCCACACTTGCCTTTTGGTCACTGTGATGATGGGGGTTTGGACCCCATTGCCACAATGGTCAAAATGTGCTTCAGCTATGGACCCCACACTTACCTTTTGGTCACTGTGATGATGGGGGTTTAGGCCCCATTGCCACAATGGTCATGGGCTGCTTGCATTGTGGGTGCCACACACATATATGTGTGGCACATGTGCTAGGGGGTCACATTGTATGTTGAAAGTCATGTTCGGTGTTGTAGGCATTTGACACAGCCTACACACGCTTGTCATGGTGGTGGGGGGATGTCTTAATCTTGCATTCCCTAGGTTGTGGTGTGCTTGTTGTGTCATGCATTGTCCATCCTATGAGTGGGGGTGGTAGTAGTGGTAGGCATCCAGCCCCCCTGGCTAAGGGTGGTAGTAGTGGTAGGCATCCAGCCCCCCTGGCTAAGGGTGGTAGTAGTGGTGGGCATCCTGCCCCCTGGCTAAGGGTGGTAGTAGTGGTAGGCATCCTGCCCCCTGGCTAAGGGTGGTAGTAGTGGTAGGCATCCTGCCACCCTGGCTAAGGGTGGTAGTAGTGGTAGGCATCCTGCCACCCCTGGGTGAGGGTGGTAGTAGTGGTAGGCATCCAGCCCCCCTGGGTGAGGGTGGTAGTAGTGGTGGGCATCCTGCCCCCTGGCTAAGGGTGGTAGTAGTGGTAGGCATCCAGCCCCCCTGGCTAAGGGTGGTAGTAGTGGTGGGCATCCTGCCCCCTGGCTAAGGGTGGTAGTAGTGGTAGGCATCCTGCCCCCTGGCTAAGGGTGGTAGTAGTGGTAGGCATCCTGCCACCCTGGCTAAGGGTGGTAGTAGTGGTAGGCATCCTGCCCCCCGTGGGTGAGGGTGGTAGTAGTGGTGGGCATCCTGCCCCCTGGCTAAGGGTGGTAGTAGTGGTAGGCATCCAGCCCCCCTGGGTTGGGGTGGTAGTAGTGGTAGGCATCCTGCCCCCTGGCTAAGGGTGGTAGTAGTGGTAGGCATCCTGCCCCCTGGCTAAGGGTGGTAGTAGTGGTAGGCATCCTGCCACCCTGGCTAAGGGTGGTAGTAGTGGTAGGCATCCTGCCCCCCTGGCTAAGGGTGGTAGTAGTGGTAGGCATCCTGCCCCCCTGGGTGAGGGTGGTAGTAGTTGTGGGCATCCTGCCCCCTGGCTAAGGGTGGTAGTAGTGGTAGGCATCCAGCCCCCCTGGGTTGGGGTGGTAGTAGTGGTAGGCATCCAGCCCCCCTGGCTAAGGGTGGTAGTAGTGGTAGGCATCCTGCCCCCCTGGGTGAGGGTGGTAGTAGTGGTAGGCATCCAGCCCCCCTGGCTAAGGGTGGTAGTAGTGGTAGGCATCCTGCCCCCCTGGGTGAGGGTGGTAGTAGTGGTAGGCATCCTGCCCCCCTGGGTGAGGGTGGTAGTAGTGGTAGGCATCCAGCCCCCCTGGGTGAGGGTGGTAGTAGTGGTGGGCATCCTGCCCCCTGGCTAAGGGTGGTAGTAGTGGTAGGCATCCAGCCCCCCTGGCTAAGGGTGGTAGTAGTGGTAGGCATCCAGCCGCCCCTGGGTTGGGGTGGTAGTAGTGGTAGGCATCCTGCCCCCTGGCTAAGGGTGGTAGTAGTGGTAGGCATCCTGCCACCCTGGCTAAGGGTGGTAGTAGTGGTAGGCATCCTGCCCCCCTGGGTGAGGGTGGTAGTAGTTGTGGGCATCCTGCCCCCCTGGCTAAGGGTGGTAGTAGTGGTAGGCATCCTGCCACCCTGGCTAAGGGTGGTAGTAGTGGTAGGCATCCTGCCCCCCGTGGGTGAGGGTGGTAGTAGTGGTGGGCATCCTGCCCCCTGGCTAAGGGTGGTAGTAGTGGTAGGCATCCAGCCCCCTGGGTTGAGGGTGGTAGTAGTGGTAGGCATCCTGCCCCCTGGCTAAGGGTGGTAGTAGTGGTAGGCATCCTGCCACCCTGGCTAAGGGTGGTAGTAGTGGTAGGCATCCTGCCCCCCTGGGTGAGGGTGGTAGTAGTGGTAGGCATCCTGCCCCCTGGCTAAGGGTGGTAGTAGTGGTAGGCATCCTGCCACCCTGGCTAAGGGTGGTAGTAGTGGTAGGCATCCTGCCCCCCTGGGTGAGGGTGGTAGTAGTTGTGGGCATCCTGCCCCCTGGCTAAGGGTGGTAGTAGTGGTAGGCATCCTGCCACCCTGGCTAAGGGTGGTAGTAGTGGTAGGCATCCTGCCCCCGTGGGTGAGGGTGGTAGTAGTGGTGGGCATCCTGCCCCCTGGCTAAGGGTGGTAGTAGTGGTAGGCATCCAGCCCCCCTGGGTTGGGGTGGTAGTAGTGGTAGGCATCCTGCCCCCTGGCTAAGGGTGGTAGTAGTGGTAGGCATCCTGCCCCCCTGGCTAAGGGTGGTAGTAGTGGTAGGCATCCTGCCACCCTGGCTAAGGGTGGTAGTAGTGGTAGGCATCCTGCCCCCTGGCTAAGGGTGGTAGTAGTGGTAGGCATCCTGCCCCCCTGGGTGAGGGTGGTAGTAGTTGTGGGCATCCTGCCCCCTGGCTAAGGGTGGTAGTAGTGGTAGGCATCCAGCCCCCTGGGTTGGGGTGGTAGTAGTGGTAGGCATCCAGCCCCCCTGGCTAAGGGTGGTAGTAGTGGTAGGCATCCTGCCCCCCTGGGTGAGGGTGGTAGTAGTGGTAGGCATCCAGCCCCCCTGGCTAAGGGTGGTAGTAGTGGTAGGCATCCTGCCCCCCTGGGTGAGGGTGGTAGTAGTGGTAGGCATCCTGCCCCCCTGGGTGAGGGTGGTAGTAGTGGTAGGCATCCAGCCCCCTGGGTGAGGGTGGTAGTAGTGGTGGGCATCCTGCCCCCCTGGCTAAGGGTGGTAGTAGTGGTAGGCATCCAGCCCCCCTGGCTAAGGGTGGTAGTAGTGGTAGGCATCCAGCCGCCCCTGGGTTGGGGTGGTAGTAGTGGTAGGCATCCTGCCCCCTGGCTAAGGGTGGTAGTAGTGGTAGGCATCCTGCCACCCTGGCTAAGGGTGGTAGTAGTGGTAGGCATCCTGCCCCCCTGGGTGAGGGTGGTAGTAGTTGTGGGCATCCTGCCCCCCTGGCTAAGGGTGGTAGTAGTGGTAGGCATCCTGCCACCCTGGCTAAGGGTGGTAGTAGTGGTAGGCATCCTGCCCCCCTGGGTGAGGGTGGTAGTAGTTGTGGGCATCCTGCCCCCCTGGCTAAGGGTGGTAGTAGTGGTAGGCATCCAGCCCCCCTGGGTGAGGGTGGTAGTAGTGGTAGGCATCCTGCCACCCCTGGGTGAGGGTGGTAGTAGTGGTAGGCATCCAGCCCCCCTGGGTGAGGGTGGTAGTAGTGGTGGGCATCCTGCCCCCTGGCTAAGGGTGGTAGTAGTGGTAGGCATCCAGCCCCCCTGGCTAAGGGTGGTAGTAGTGGTGGGCATCCTGCCCCCTGGCTAAGGGTGGTAGTAGTGGTAGGCATCCTGCCCCCTGGCTAAGGGTGGTAGTAGTGGTAGGCATCCTGCCACCCTGGCTAAGGGTGGTAGTAGTGGTAGGCATCCTGCCCCCCTGGGTGAGGGTGGTAGTAGTGGTAGGCATCCTGCCCCCCTGGTTGAGGGTGGTTGGCATCCAGCCCCCCTGGGTTGGGGTGGTGGCGCGCATTCAGGCCCCTGTGTGCATATGTGGCATTGGTGATGGGCATCCCGCCCCTATGGTGCTGCTGTTGCAAGTATATTCAGATTCCCAGTGTATGTGTGTGATGTGTCGTGTACGTGTTGTATGTGTTTTGTGGTTGGTGTCTGACTTACCTTCTGCGCCGTACGCGTCCGTGCCTGTTCCGGTAGTAGATGTAGAATATTGGTATGATCGGGACGAAGGGATTCATGGTTGGTTCGTGTCGTTCGTCCTTCTCGTTGCTTCGCGTCGTCCTCGTCGCTTGGCTTCGTCCTCGTCGCTTCGCTTCGTCCTCGTCGCTCGCGTCGTCCTCGTCTGTGCTGTGTTCGTCTCGTAGCCGTGGATCGTGTTGTGGCGCGATTCGGAGCTTATGTGCGCCTCTCCCGGATGCTTTGACGTGCCGTGCGTAGCGACGGGTTCGGCGCGTACGGAAAGCGCATCGTACTTGTCCGGCCGGACGGGGCTGCATTTTCCCTTCCGTGCGACTCGATTCGGCGTTTCCGGATTCGCCTCGGTCGGAGAACAGGACCTGGTTTGGGTGAGTACGGCTCGGCCGGAATTTTTGCTGTTGTGCGCATCGTACTTGCTCGTTCGGTGTGCTGTACGGATCGGTCGGGAAACTGGCTTTCGCATGGCTTTTTTCCCGACCGAATGGTATTGGGTGCGCCTCCGACCGAGATCGGAATCGGCCCCAGAGTGTGTAATGCTCATCTTATACATTTGGACTGCTTATCTTACAAATTTGAAATTACATCGGGTAGCTATTTTGGCATCTAGTTAACCAATCACAATTCCGAAAAGAAACAATCAAATATAGCTAAAACGGCATAATGCACATACCATCTATTCCAGTTCATTACACGCTATTATGAGAATTTTGAGAGAGAGTGAGGCAATCAAAGCCAATAACATCTATAAAGTTTCTTTAAACAACTCTTAGAGATAATACTATATACCAAATTTTTTTTTTTTACTGTGACCCGAGGTACATTTACGGGTAAACAGGGCATCAATGGAGATGACTTGTGCCCCAGCGTACAGGGTCTGTGGATGGCCAACTTTTATGATAAGAACATCTAGAGCGAAGTGGTACCCTTTTATGAGAACGTCAATTACTGGTCAAGATACATTCTTTATCTAGCTAATTTGTTATTTATTGAGCACAACATGCACCCTAAAGGCATCTTGGTGTTAGAAAAGGAAAAAAGCAGCAAGGGGGACAAAATGAAGGGCCTGATTTAGAGTTTGGTTAACGGGTACATGCCAAATATCCTGTCCGCCTTATGACAAGTACATTAGGATATAATCCAGTTGCAGAACTCCTATAATTCATGATCATAGAGTCACATTTTTGGAATTTTCCTAAATTTACTCAGAGATGGTTCATTCCTAAGGCAAAAGGGAAGAACTTTGATCTTCTGAATATCATAGGAGCGTTTGTTGTCGCTGATCAATGTTTAGCTTTGTTAGAATTAAGCCACATAAGATTGCTGTTTACGTGCTGGCCCAGAGGCAAATTTGAAATGCATAACCCATTACGTCGTACTTACCTGCCCAGGCGTGTGCTTTTTAAGTATATAAAGAAAAAAGTCTGCATATACTCTGGGTAATGAGGGAGGTACGAGACATGTCTTCAGGAGAAAGGTGAATGGAAAGTAAAGTTTTCTAGCTCTCTGTCTAATAATGATCTTGTTAGGCACTCTACCCCGCCATTGCTGTGGGTCTAATCTACTTCTTAGGAAGATGTATAACCCCCCCCCCCCCCCTCCTCCTCAAACAATGCCTCTCTGGATTGTAGTAATGCAAGAGAGGCATAAGCGAGAAGGAAGATTTATCTTTTACACATACATTAGGTAAATGAGAAAACTCAATGTTTCCAAAAAAGAGGATATTGGGAAAGCTAACTTTTGTTCCACTTGCGTGTTTTTGAAAGGCCTCCGTTAAATATGCTTCTATTTGCCTTTCATGTAACAGTGATCGCCTTCAAAAACACATGGTCATTATAATTGGGATCATCTTCCCAATTTTTCTTGGGCCTGGTATTGAGTTCAAAGAGACACCACCATAAAATATCTAGGCAGGCTGAAATGTCTTGTACGTTACTATGACATAAGTCAAATAGCAAAAATTGAGTTTTTTTTGTATGTATGGTTTAAAATAAATGAATGCAGTCTATTCCTAAAACACAGGGAGGATTATATCCCCAAGCCTCAGCTGGAGGCTTGAAAGTAGGCAAGTAAAACAACAATAATCATATGAACAAATGCAATATCTAAGTGGGTTAATTTTTTAATAGTGCTTTCTCTGTGACTGGCCACTACCCTTCCTTTTTCAAACATGAACTGGACTGATCTTGTCTAAGACAAATACTATTGTGGGTGTCAACAACATAAAAATATTAGGAGTAAAATCAAAACAGCTAAATGAATTGTCTAGGATGTATTTTATATTAATGTATACATTGTGAGCTAATGTAAATATGATATAATCGCCACAACCACTTTAACTACAAAAGTGTACTGAACATGGGATGCCTAGATGAAGGCTATTTGGAAGCAATTTGTTTAACCGAAAGGTGGTGTCAGCAGTGAAACATATGGAATGTTCTACTGAACAATATAACTCTTGATGAAAACAGCCAACGTGAGGAAAAAAGTGGTTTAATGCATTTCGACAGCAGACTTAAAAATGAATGAAATTTGAATAGATTTTATGAACTGCCATAATGAATAGAACAGATGGTGCAATGTCCATTTTAAAAATCAAGGCTAATGTAACAATACTTTTCAGGTATTCGGGTGGAAATGGGACACTTTTAAAAAAAAGAATTCTAGGTTGACAAAAGCAATATTTAGAGACAGCTTTCATTTGTCGAATGAAAGATACTTTTTCATCAACACAAATCACAAAATTTCTAACAGAAGTCCACAGGTTTTTGCCCCTCCCACCCAAGAGAATATGTTTTGTTACTCTTCAACCTTAGAAAATATGCCTCTATCCTAGCATGGACTGCAGACAGGATGAGTGCTGGACTGGAGTTGTGATACATATGTTCCATCTACCCTAAACCAAATCTGAATGCCGTCAGCATACAGGAATGACTGTAACCCAAAGAAAAATTCAAGTGCAGCAAAGAACCCACAGAAATATTAAAAAGAGAGCAGCTTAGGGCGGAGGCCGGTGGAACCACCCGTACTGAAGATGCAGACTGAAGAAGAAGCAACATACCGAGTGCCATCAGACAAGAAGGACAAGTGCCAACGATGAACTGCATAACGCATGCCCATTTGTGCTACTCTGGACTCAATACAAAGATGCAGCTGGAGTGTGTATACCACCAAGTAGGGATCCACCCAATAATGACTATCTAGGGCTGGCTGAACTTCCACTGTGCATTCTGAGTCAGGCTTCTGTTGTAGAACACGCCCACCCCTGTAAAATGTGCAGCACAACATAAATGTGTAGAACTTGAGATTTCCACACGCATTAACTGGTGATCTCCAATGAGAGAAGCACATAAGCTCATCTACCAGTATCAAGCACGCTTTTTACACAGAGTTGAGGAACAGAAATTTCCCCTCCTTTTTTAGGCATGTCATCCAACTAACATTCACACACGACCAATACTTACAAAAACAGCTTAGAGCTTCCCCTTTCAAATCCATTCCCATCATTCTAGCCGTACTCTAAACTCTACTAAACACACAAGAAATCAAGAGCACAAACCTAACACAACCAATGCACACAGGAAAGGAAAAAAAAAATCTACTAAAAATTAACCTCTGATCTCTAAACTCGATGAACAGCACTTCACCGCCACGTCAGGGGTTGTAAGCGCTATATAAATACAATTTACAATTACAATTATACAAAGTTAGGCATGACAGTATTTTAAACTGCAGGTCGTATCCACATCTGTTGAAGTATTCTCTGCCTAGTGTAAGTGTGTGGAGGCCAATACCTTTTCTGGCCAATAGTGATTAATTTTATAATAATTAATTCATGAGGTTTCAGAGTGCATCAGGAATCAGCTGGGGTTTGAATCTGTGAGCTGTAGGTTGCGTATAGATCTTAGCGTAGGCTAATTATACCAGTAAATGTTGAAATCCAAAATCTAGAAAGACTCGGTCTATTTCTCAGCAGACTAGAGGACAAACCTAGCAGTTTAGACTAAAATTTACGTTACACAGACTCTTATAATCAGAACTCCTCGCCCAGCTAGAAGGCTTCACAGAATCTACAGGCACGGCTGGAATCTTCTTTCTTTTGTCAATGTTGCTCAATTTTTTTTTATGCTTAGAAGAAAGCATTAATCCGATGGCATGGAGGCTTCAGAAAAGAGTTCCTTAAATTTTGCAGTGAACACATTTCCCCAACAGCTTCACAATCCCCTCCAAAGAGGTCCTTGTCAGATTTATGGAGATTTCTTTCTTAGCAGGGCGGTAATTAGAGGAATGAAAGCTCAGCGAGATTGCCAGGGAAGAGTGGCTGGGATGCCAGTGACAAATGGCGAACTGATAGGGCGAGCGAGGAGCCGGCCGACAGGCTGGAGAACAGGTCAATACCGCGCTGTCACGCCACCATTTGATAAACATAATTAATCTATTACTTACCTGGCGTCATCGTTCATCGTGCTGTGGTCGATTGGGGCCATGAAGCTCACCAGTTTACTGTGCACATGGTACCTGCATGCAGCAAGGAGGAGAAAAGTAGCCATTACTGACATGAATCGAGACATGCACAAAATAGTGGCGCAGAGAGTTGGCATATAAGACATTGTCATTGACTGGAAATCTACTAATACACTTAAAAGCAAAAGAAAATTAATCTAAACATATATCACTGATGATTAGCTATCAAAATTTCCATTTTCCTTTTTTTCACAGATTTACAAAAACTTGTGCTCGTCTTAAACAGATGAAAAGAGTTTTGTGGTTGATGGTTAGTTCTCTGGCATGCACTGATCTCTCCGAGGTGTGACTAAACAAGAACCTGCCTTACAGTGACAAGAATGGTAGCGACGACAGCCATGACTGCAAGAAGGGTTCACTTACACAAGATGTGACTCTCGCTAAAGAGATGAACAGAGAGAGGGTACATTTAAATACTCCAGTGATACGACGACATGTGCCAAAACAAGCCTGTATTGTAGGAATGTACTTTGGCCCCCAAGGATGATGCTATAACTGGGCAGATCAGAGAATTTTCGGTTATAAATAATACAAATTCGCACCACAAAATACTCTGGAATCACTCATTCATCAAGATTCAGAAGTATAATAAATATTTCGGTGGCCAAAACGTTTTAACACACAACTATCAATTTTGAATCCATATTTAAATAGGCAATATCAAAATGTTCTTAAATTATAAGGACAAAATACAAATTATAGACTACAAAACAGTTTAGCAAAACTAGCTGCAAACAAAAAACAAAAGACCTGTAACTGACTCTACTTCTTCCACACAGGCCCCGATGAGACATTGGGCTAGCTCGGTACCAGGCCTACTTGCTGTTAAACGACACCAACAAGTAATTTATTGACTGGCTGCCTCAGCCATACCCACGCTGAAACTGATAAGTAACTGTTTTGTGCTACTCGCCGAAAAAGCGCTTTGACGCCTCGTATGGGGTAGTAAGAGCTATATAAATGCAATTACAATTATAATATGTCCTAACTGGTCAGTGAAAGCATTGTTAAAAATCAGAATACAAACACTCAGATTGTAAGAAACAGAGAGGTAAAAAATAGAAGCAAAAGGGCACAGCTAATGAGTATGGAAAACCCAAAAATGTAGAGGTGAAAGGATCAAATGTTACCACTACATTTATAAACTTACTTAGACATACAAACACCCTTAACCTAACTACTTCTCTCCTCAGCCCCAGCTGTAACCATTTTCCCCCACACCCCATGTTCCTTGTCATTTTGCTGGTGATACCCGCACAACCACTTGAGCTACCCTTCCCCAACACCTTCTTACAACATTCCTTCTACCTTCCATTAATATAACCTTAACCCACCCACTAAATCCTAATCTTAGCAACATCAATTGTTCCTAACCCAAACCCCTACTCCAAACACTCCAGTAACACTTTCTCTACACCATTCCTTAGTCTAAACCTAACCCAATCCCTTAAATTAACCCAATCTTAACCTAATCCCTTACCCCACCCCTAAATCTTACCCCAATCTTAATTCTAACCCTTAGCCTACACGGAACGCTTACACCTCATATCATCTCACACTCTATCTTAATCTTTACCTACACATAACCTAAACCAAACCCAAAGTTTCTCACCCCCTTACATTCTGATTCACAGTTTTCAGCTTTTTTGAATTTTCTATTTTTTAGTTATCCTAACCTTTTAATTCAATCCATTCAAAGATGGGCTTGTTGTAGGACTACTTGTGCTGAAGAGACGACAGCAATGATGCAGCTTGGTGTCATCCTTGTACTGGCGTTTAGAGTCACGGTACCATGTGTCAGATCTTTCAGAGACTCCATATAATACTGAAATTCATTGAGACTACAATGGATCTCTGAGAAACCCCCATGGGGCCGTAAGACGACCAGGAATAATAAATCTGTGCAAACTGGAAATGCCTGGGAAGAAAGATAAGCAATCCGGGAACCTGCCTGTGGGATTCATATGGGTAGCAAGAATGGCCAAAAGGGCATCATGATCGTCTCAAGGCTGCGAAGAGATCCCAAAGAACAACCAGACAGGCACTTCCATCATCCAGGAAGCAGATAACGCCATCCACCACCAAACCCCTATTTCAAATTGCGTAACATCAAATTAAATACCTTATCTCTCACAAACTGTATTGTACTGTGTTAGCTGTTTTTACCTTGCACTCATGTTTTTTAATTTGTGTGCGAGTATATTTCTGTCAGCATAGAAAAGTTGTGTTATGCAGCTTCTTTTGGTAGATGTAAGTATCTCAAAGACCCGCCTCCAGCTCTTTCCGTTTTCAAAGATCAAACGAAAACTGGATAACATCTGAAAGTAGTATTGGGTCAATGTTCCAGATATCCATTCTCAACACCATCTTGGGGCGGGTGGGGCTAAGCAGGTTAGTGGGACAGTCTGTTTTCCACGCCTGGAGAGATCATGTGTCTGCAGCAGAATGAACGCATAGTGGGAGCCCCGATGGCAAGCCTGTCTACGACCATGAGTAGAGAGTCTGGAAGATTCTAGCCTTCCACTACAGGGCGCATCCAGATAGCTAATCTTATCTCTATATGATGGCATTTTTACTACCCCAGATACAAACTTGCAGAAAATGTTAGAGTTAGGTATTCGATCCAGCTTGCTTAATATATGCCCAGTTGAGCTGTGACCACCATTTTGGGTCTTTAACAGGAAATTGGTCTTGAGCTCATCAGAAAGCCAGCAATCTATCTGAACTGAGCCCTTTTGAGTGACGGATCCTTAACCAAACACCAATGAGAATTTTTATATTCATTAGCCGTTAAACCTTTGGATCTTATGATAGTTACAGAAACAATGGTTGTCAGCGTTACTACAGCAGGGACGGCTCTAGGGCGGTGCGACCGGTGCTGTCGCACCTGGTGCTGACCTGTGGGGGGCGCCGTGTTTACAAAAACCTTATGGGTTTGAAAGCGCCTGCGGCAGAGTTCCTTGTGTGTTGGAGTGTTTCTAGGCAGAAATAAAAATGTCAAGATAACTCGCGATTGATGTTCCTACTAGAGAGAGATTGAGTTTTGTCAAGTGGCAGTTCTGACTCAACATAATGTAGTGCATGGGGCTAATGTTCCTGCTGCACAGAACATGCACCATGCACTCAACGCCAGCCACGGCAGCAGCAGGACGCTCTCGTCTGCTCGGCTCCAGGCTCCCAACTAATGCCCTGTTGCTCCACGCAAATAAAAAATCTACTACCGTGACATCTTGCACCGCCAGGCTGCCTCCATATCGGGCTGATTAGTCATCACACACGAGTTGCATCGTATCCACGCTTAATCAACCTAAGTAATTCTGAGACGTGCCTTCTACACCTTTAAGCCCGCCGATTGCAATATTCCTTTTCAACGGCTGCCGGTTTTTAGACTTCAATTGAATGCCTCTGCACACCCCCTTGAATCATTGATGCTAGAACATTGTCAGCCGGCCTGAACAAACTTTACTCTGTTGACACAAGATTTATTCTGATTTTAAATTCAGCTTGCTCACCTTGTCCTGAAGATGAACCCCAATAATTGGGTTTGAAACGCCGTCGACCACCCAACAACTAGGGGTGGGCGGAATTTGCGTAGTCACGCTACGCAAAGCTCCGCGAAACGGTAAAAAATCTCCGCGAGCACGCAAAAGTTCTACGAACACGCGGAATTGCTTGTTCCGCCTGTTCGCGATGCTTTTTTCCTGTTCGCGAACGCTGTTTGCGTGCTCGGGGAGAAATATCTCGCGAAAACGCATTTTGAAAGCGCAAACAAGCAAAAAATTCCACGAAGCCGCGGAATTTTTGGTAATTCCGCGTTCTCCGTGGAACGCGAAATTACCCAAATTCCGCGAACGGAACGGAATTTACCGCCCAGGCCTACCAACAACATGAACTCCTTTCACTATGTATAAATCATTTGTGGAGTTCCTAATACTGTTGTCAATGCGATGTCTTTTTAAAAACTTCACTATCACCAGTCACGTCACGCTTTTTTCACTTTATATGTGAGCACCTGAATACTATACAGATTTGTATATAAATGCTGGTCATTCCATGACCTTCATGACCCTCTGAAAAAAAATTCTATTTGCTCCTACCTATGTTAATTTCATATCCTTAAAACACGGTGCCCCCTCTGGGGTACTTCTTGCTTTGGACCTTTAAGGCCACACCTGAACCATTGTTCTTTAACTATATCCTACCACCCCAGGTTCACATATTGGGTTACCCTTGTCTTTTTAAAAACCATGTAGATCATAGAGCTGCTGTTTATGCGGATAGCTCAGTGGGATCTTTTTGTTACTTGCAGTTCATAAGTTACAATCTTAATATAGCACAGTGTCCTATGAACTGTTGTCAAAGAGTTACATGAAAACTGCATGGTATAAGTTAGAACATTATGTATTTTTCAGTCATTCATTATCTTAATGTTGCTAAAAATAGTTAGTTGGATAGAAATATATTCTTATTAGAAAAACCAACCCCAACCACTGTGGTACATTTTCAATCCTGTGTTTGTACTTCTCCAGACCAAACACTCTTAACATATACTTCCTACTGGTATGGATGACATGTGACTCCTACACCTTTTAATCCTCATTGCGTTTTTGGAACATTTCCTATAGACTGATTTACACACGTACGATTCACTGTTTCTATATAATGTGTGTATAATACAAAGTACTTTGACACCCTACACTGGTACGAGTAGCGCTATAAAACAAATTAAATGCATGTGTGAGACAGTTATGGAGGGACGTGGGGCACTGTTGGAGAGTGGTTTTGAGGGAATCTGTGGAGAAGGAGGTCATGGGGAAAGGGGCGTCAAAAAAGTTTGTCGCACTGGGCGCCACCACCGCTAAAGTCAGCCCTATACTATAACACTGGTTCTGGCAAACCTGATTCCCTTAGAAGATAAAACAGCGTTCCGCAATAGAGTGACGGCAACATGGGGAGGAGATGGAATTATCTACAAGCAGAATCTACACATATATCCGCAATTGGATCAACGCATAATACTACCACCAAAACAATCTTTAAAAGATGAAGCCAGACAAGATGACTTTATTCCTGATAACCATCTCTACAGGATGTGACAGCAATGCATTTCCCATCATTCATCTGCAAAAGAAATGACATCACTTTCTGCCTTCTCCCTACTTCAATCAGCTCTTCAGTGTGTCCTATCTCCCAGGCAATGTTTGGGGTTGTTTGGGTCAGAATTCCTGTTCCACTGAAACTTACAAGATAAGATGTAATCATGTGTCTCACTGAGCACCGCATACTACTAATCCCCCATAATCACACCCAGACCTAGATGACCTAAACACTCAGAGAGCACTCACACAACACATAGACCCAACCTCATACACATCCCACTAACTTGCACACACCCTCAAATTAAAGAACACTCATTCCAACTCATGTTCATTAAAGCGTTCTCTGCAGTACTCCATACACCGGACATCGCACAGCTCATCCCCTTTCACAATCTTGACACCTTCTACATCAACATCACTGGAATATGGTTCACCCCCACATCCTCACACATCCTAGGCATCCTTCTTCCCATCGGCTGCAGCAACTATTGTGTGGACAGTGCACATAAGAAGGGACATGGCCTTGCTATCATTCATAAGTCCTCCTGGTTCTGTCCCCTAGGCAAGCGAATAACATTCAACTCCATGGAGCTTCGGACATGCCATTTCCCACTCAATGCAACTCAGACTGCAACCTTACATCTGATCAACAGGTCTCCTGGGCAGAACAAGGGCTTCATTGATGACCAGTCCGATCTCCTCACCATCTCGTCTATCCAAAATGTTCACACCATGCTTGTTGGTGATGTCAACCTCCCAGACAACACAAGCTAAAAAAACAAGAGAAACACACCTTAACCTCATCAACACACTCAATGTGGTACAGCTTGTAACACACACCAAAGGACCCATCCTAGACCTAGTCTTCTCAACACCACCAATATTATAATGCAAACTGGACTGTTACAATTAATGGAGTACAAAATGCTTACTGCTGAAGCCAAATCAAATGTCTTATCTTATCATACACTACACGACACTACAAAAACACAAGCATCAATGTGAATTCCAACACAGATCCTTGGAGTGGCAGATGACACCTAGTCCAACCTTTGTAATCCAACATGCAAACCAATAGAAATAATTATGCTAGGAATCAAATTTGGCTTGTCTGCAGACTTCTGTTCTAGCTTCATCTAGCAGGATATCGACTCTGTTACTGCCAAGTCTGTCCAGGAATAATTCAGAACATCACTGTCAACTGGGAGGGTTCTGCAGTGTTGTAAAAAATGAATTATGAGGCCACTCAACCCACTGCCCACCCCACATTTGAAAAAAGAATATTTAAACTCAGAGGAAGTTTCCAACTATCAGCCTATCCATCCCCCTTTTGCCAGTGCTGGGTAATGTCCTTGAGAAAATAATGGCTAAATAACTATGCCTCAAAACATGGTATTCTGGATGACTGGCAACTTGAGTTGTGTTCCAAGAGAAGCATTACAATGGTGCTGATCCTTACTTTCGAAGAGCTAAGGAAAATTCTAGAAGAAAGCGACTCAACAGGCTAGATATTACTGCAGGCAGCCATTGATATAGTCAATCATAATAAACTGATAAACCATTTGATGGGAGTGGGACTGATTGGCATGGTCTTGGAATTGGTTCAAGTCCTTTCTCGATGACTGCATCCAATCTGTTAAGCTGGATAACTGTATGTCAAGGAGGACACTTCAGTGTGACACCCTAAGTGGTCAAAGATATGCCGAGATGTGGGTGTTGTGCTCATTGTGCCATTGGAACCAAGCTAACCCCTATTGGGGAGCCCAAATCAGGGCCAAAAAGGACTTGGGTTGGACTGTTGTTAATGGACCATGGTCAAGACTGATTTGCATATGGCTGGGTCCAAACAGAGGTGGCATGCTGTGAAAAATAACAATGGACTAGGATCCAGCCCCGAGTAATAACCAGTGGCTGGGATTAATTCAAGCACTCCATCCATCACTGTTTTGTATACTTTAGTGCAACATCCTAGTTGGCCATGTGTATGCCCAGACGTGGGTCCTGTGCACACTGTGTCACTGGAACTAAGCTATACCTGGCGGATGGCCCTAACTAGGGTGAAACCACTCCTAGGTGCTTGTGATCGGGTGCAGGGAGGACCTGGCCTGGCAGTTCGGGCTGGACTGTTCCTATTGGAGCAGGGTCAAGACTGATGTGCATATGGCTGGGTCCAAACACCGGTGGCTTTGTGTGAAAAATAATGGACTGGGATGCGGCCGAGTAATAACCAGTGGCTGAGATAAATTCAAGCATTCCATCCATCACTTTTTGTATAATTTAATGCTACGAACAGGGGCATACAAAATGGGTCCCATTGACCAGTCCTTAGACTCACTCTCACACAGTTCTATTACAATAAATTTACTACATGCATTCTATACACGGACTCGACATACACGTGGGATGTCAGCGCAAGGTTCTGGGTTTCACATAAAAGAGGACCTTTGTGCAAGAGTTTTCAGTAGGCTACACTCTCACTCATACAAATAACAAGGTCTAGTCATACTAAGGAATTATAGAACACCGTATGCCGCCACCACTACTTTATGTGTTACACTCAAGAAAGGGACTGTAGTCCACTGCCTACTATGAGGGCACACTTGATGGGTCCCTCCAGGTCACAGGACAGGTCTTGCGCCTCTATTGTCAAGGACAGGCCTAGCGCTCTGAGCACACACTGGATCAGTGTTACGCCAGGGCCAAAATACAAGCCAGGATACTAGTTTTACATGCAGTCAGGCAGTCAAGGAAGGAGTACATGCCAATTCACCATGCAGGGGACACTCCTGTCCCAACAGCCAGTGAGAGATAATTTTAGAGGTAAGAGACTTGAGAGTGAAATTAACTCCTAAAATGTTTACATGGTATGATCCCGATAGAGAGAACCTGTTCTTAGTGGCCTGCCGTATGCTTCAAGTTGATTAGCAAGTAGTCTGAAGTTTCGAAGATAATCAGAGCTATGGCGGTGCAGTGTAATGTAGATAAGACACAGAGTTTTTAACTCCACCCTGTGCTTGACATGTAACCACAGGATGAACAAAAGACCTGGCCAGATATGCTTGGATAAATCAAAGAAAGGTCCCCATCAAAAATAATGACCTTTATGATGATTGTGTAGTTGATGCGAGAAGAGGCAACTGGTGCTCCCATCTCCTGGAAAACGTTGCTAATTCTGTTGTGAACTCACAAAGTGAGGAGAAGCAATGGAGATCGTTACCTTCAAGGTTGGACTGTTTGATGCTTACGAAGGGGATGCTGGCATGAGGGTTCCGTCAGAAAAGCATGCCTGGAGGTTATCACCTCTCTGGGTCGCCAGTTCCAGGAAGAGCCGAAATAATTATTTTGTGGAGTTACCCGATCCTTTTTAAATGTTTATTTGGCAGAAAGAGGTTCAGAGAGAGAATCTGGTCTTCACTACCAACCTTCTGGTTGATTGACAAGTAGACTGAGGTTTCAAATATAATCAGAGTATGGTGGTGCAGTGTAATGTGGATAAGGCACAGAGTTCTGAACTCCACCCTTTGCTTGACATGTAGCCATTGGAAAGACAAAGATCCAGCCAGAAGTGGTTGGAAAATATCAAAGAAAGGTCCCCATCAAAGGTAGTGGGAGGAGCCTGTCCACAACATGGTCGCTCGGAGCCGAGGCTCCGTGGTGAACCCTCCTTCCAGCTTCCTGAGCGGTGCTCCGCCGCCCTGTTTTCCCACCCTAAACAGCGATTCCGCAACCGGAATTCAGAAGGACCACCTGAGGCTTTGTATCGCCCTTCTCAGACTTCGTATCGCTGAGTTATTGAGCCGTGAAGTCCCTGCCTGTAGAGCGTGAAGATGGCGCCCAGGGAGCTGTAGGAACTCACCCGATGCCCGAAGGAAATGCACCGCATCGTTGCCGTTTTTTGTCTTTTCCATCTATCAGCGCCCCCACCCCTTGGTCCACCTTTGGATTCACTGACCTGCCTGCTGTTTGTGCGCTCCTTGAGGGGTGAACACGGCGCTGAATGCATGAGACGACCGCCTTGCTGTCACTCACCGCGGGAAAGCAGACGGTGAGCGGGGACACTGCCAACGACCCTGGGTCTCCTGATGTCCGGTCTGGACGGTGGGGGGCTCCGATGACCTGTGCCTCCATCAGCCTTGAATTCGCCGGATCAGATACACGTTTGCTGAGCCTAAGATGGCGGAGTGCTCTTCGGCGGCGCTTACTGTTTAACTGAGCTCCGGTTTCCCCCTCATGCATGGATTTTGGACCGAATTCTACTCAAGTTCCCAACAAGACAAGCAACTTATAAGATACTCATCAATTCCTGTCTCTGTGAGCCCTATTTGCTTAGAGGCTCGATTCAGCTCTCAACTCTGCCTGACTCTAAAATGACAACCGCTCTAGTGAGCTTCTCAGGAGTCCGCGGGAGACTGCCCCGGCGACGCGTGGGTCCCACATGCTTCTGCTGACGCGTTTCAGAGGCGGTAAGTGGGGGAGTGGAGAATAGCCTCCGGTGAGCCCTATGGGAGTTCGGATGACCGGATGGCGCCTGAATTAAACCCCCATAAAAACTTTGCTAGTATTGACTCGACGAGCCTGACCCCAAAATGGCGCCCGCCAGGGTATTACCACCGAAGAGGGAGGATCTTCCCTCAAGTTGAGGGAGTCACATTGTGAATATTAGGCATAACAGAGTAATACGTTTCACTGTACTAGAGGCATGACCATCCGCAGAGTCGCGGAGATCTACAGACTCAAATTGCCTGACTTTAAGATGGCCTATAAGCTCCATATCCGATCCCATTCTACCAACCTCCTCTTCTCCATTTACCCGTTTCCGATCCCGAGTCCTTCGGTCACATCAGGATCCTCATTCTAACCCGGCGGAGCCCGAGTAGCATGGCCGATTTCCGGTGGAGCTGCATCGACAGCTATAGGGGAGATTGGCTCCGGCTCATCGCTATGGCCGTCACCTACCCAGCCGGACCTCGGACATAGATCTCGCTGTTTCTCTCCGCTGCTGTTCTCCTCCCTGTGAATGACTTTTCCCCATTTATTTTTTCCGCGATGAGCTACTACTCTTGGACAAAATTGGACTTCGACCAGACCTCGAGCTTATCCCCTTCTGGCTCACCCATCAAGACATAGAATACGTGAACTTGCCACCAACTGTTGAGACCTAGCATTTTGGCCGATGCCCGGTGGAGCTACCTTGATAGCTATAGAGGAGATGGGCTGTGGACTTCCCCTCGGCCGTCACCTACCCAGCTGGACTTTGGGCAGACTCTCTTTCGTCTCTCCGCCGTATCTCCCTCCCTCCCTTTTACCTTTACCCTTCTTCGCTCCTTTTGTCTGGTCTTCTATGCTCTTTAAATGTTTTCTAGCAACTGACCTAACCTGTAACTGATGTAACTGTGTAACAATGTGGAACCTCATGTAAAGTGCTCTGATACCTCCGGGTCTAGCCAGCGCTGTATAAAACTCATAAAAATAAAATAAAGGTAATGCTCTTGTTTTGTAGATTGTGCAAAGAGGGCTCGATCCCATAGACGTACACCAGCTGGGCACAGTGAATCCAAATAGAAAGACCTCACTCTTTTAGGAACGTAGATACAACTAGTTACTCTGAATCCAGTACTGTATGTATGTGAGGCTGTCTTAACTCAGATCGATTCTAGGAATTGTCTGTGATATTAGCATGCAGCTGAGAATCGAGAGTGTTTTTATAAGGTATCCAACATTGAAGCTGTTTAGAATATGGCATTAAGATCATATACATTTTAGGGCTTTGAAGGGAAGAGCAGGCAAAAAACACTAAATGGAAGTATACTCTTGACAGGAATGGAGCCTGTTTTCACCTGTTGATGCGTTGTACAAGAATAGACTTACGAGTCTACAGTTATGATACAGCAATGCCGCTCGTCTTCTCTAGCTGACCTAGAAGGAAATTGTGAACGCCAGTGTAAATGCGGCAGAGAGATCCAAGAGGGTCATGGCAAGCCTAACACTGACCCTTTGTTGTCAGCAGCTCTTCTCTGATGCACAGAATACTGGTCTGGGTGTCACAACAAGTACTAACCCCAGACTGGAAGTCGCTGAAAATCACATTTAAATCCAGATATTGTGTGAACCCTGATACAGTACCTATTATCCCTGACTAAGAGCTTCAGAATTAGGGAGCGAGCTAACAGAGCTTTTAAGTGGCCAGCAGACATCAGTGTTTGGTTTCTTGGGGAACAGGGTGCTGAAAGATTGCTTAAAGTATTTGGGGACCTCACCTGTAGGAAGGGAGGCAATTACTAGTGTAGTGATGAATTGGCGGCCAGAGCAAGTTTTTGGATGATTGTGTACTTAATGACAGGAGAGCCTGATGCTTTCAACTACAGGAAACCTTTGCCAGTGAAATCTTCCAATACTGTTGTGAACTCACAAACTGAGGTGAAGCAGAGGAGCTTGTCACCTTTAAAGTAGGACTGTTTGGTGCTTATCAAGGAGACACAGGCATGAGGATTCGGCCAGGAAAGCCTACCATCAGGCTATCGCCTAGCTGATTCACCAGTTCCAGGAAGAGCCAAAATAATTCTTTAGTGGATTTACATGATCCTTCTATTTATCACTGAGTCCACTTTCTTTACGTGTATGGTGGTTCTCTTACAGTCATTGGTGTGGCAATCTAGATGCCTAAACTTGACTTCTTCAGCGTCTTTTGACAAACTGTTATCTTTTTTTGGGGTCTCTTAACTGTAAAATACATTTTCCACATGAGTAGGAGAGCTACTTTTAAAGGATGATGGTAGTAGCATCTTTATCTTTAAAAGGGATGGGGGGTCAGAAGGGTGCTAATCAAAGGCAGGAACTACATCTGAGAAGGTACAGATCTGCATTTTGCTGATGTCTGTGAGTCTTGATGTATCATAGTTCGGAGCTGTTGAATTGGCTCAACATCTGAACTCTCCTTCAAGATTGAAATGGATCAGGAGAAGGTCAAGCCACAAAAATGACCAGCACTTAGGTCCTAAATATGCGTGAACTAAAGGTTGTCCATGTCCTCCATCGCCTTTTGTGCCTGGGGGTGCTTGAGGAAATCTTCCAAACATATGCCAGTACCACCCAGGACAAATATACACTTTGAGCTAAACAGCTGATATTGAACTAAATCCATAACATTCTTCTCTAGCAAAGAGACTCGTCATTTCTATGGAGGGTCGATTTGTAGAACGCTGCTTGACACCCGTGAGGGTATCCAGGCGCTGGCAGGATCTTATACCTATGTTCAAGGCAGGGGTCATGGGCCTTGTACTCCAGTCGCATTCAAGTCGGGAGGCAGGTAGAAAGACGCCCTGATATGTACTCCTGTATTCTAGGCGCGGGTGGCAAGAACTTGAGACCACGAGACCTGTCTTACAGTATCAGCATAGCGTCGGGCCTTCATGTTTTAGTTCCAGGAGCAGAACGGCCCCTGGCAGCCGAAGCTGTGAGCCTGCTCACCTCCTCCAGGCATGAGGTCGGCCTCCGCGGTGTTAATTTTACGCTGTATAACACGGCTGCCCTCAGCAGGACCTCCATCCCTCGGCAGGCCAGGCGTGCCCCCGTCAGACGCGCAGGCCAGGCGTGCCCCCGTCAGATGCGCAGAGCCAGGCGCGCCTCCGTCAGACGCGCCCCCGTCAGACGCGCAGGCCAGGCGTGCCCCCGTCAGACGCGCAGAGCCGGGCCGCATTATTTTAGAAGCTTTATGAGTGGCTGACTCAGGCGCGCGATGTTGTCAGCGGCTTTGACCAGACCATGAATACATCCCATTATGTGTGATGTTGACAGAAAAGAATATTGATAGTCAATAATTACAAGCGTTTCAGGCCAACAAAGTAGCGCTTTCCTTTTTTAATAAATTATCTTAAGACATCAATCTTAAAAATTACAATGCCAGGATTGACCCAGACGGACTGGCCTGACTTTCTATCGGATGCCATTGAAAGGGAAGGATTTATACTCCGCTTACAAGGAAATTGTTCATCTCAGTTTTTTTTTTAAATTCAAGAAGCGATGCATTCTCCTCGTCTTTAGGGTCTAGTGAGCAAGGTACCTTCGAAGTACACGAGGAGCACAATAATAACTCGTAACAACCATTCCCATCTTCAAAACCAAATATACAAAAAACAAAAAAAGGTAACGTTAAAAAGGCTGGTTTCTCGTGACAAAAGGTTTCTGTACTTTCCAACATACTGTCCTGGGTCCTAAGAAATCTCTGCCATGTTTTAAATGTGGGTGGGATTACAAAGATTTAAAATACAGGCCTTTCTGAGATTACTTTTGCAGACTCTCAGCCACCTGGGCTCAAACCCAGTGAGTTGACCACTCTTGAATGAAGGGACGTTGAAAAACTGGGAAATAAGGAGTACATATCATAGCCATCTTGATAAATTCTACCCTTTTGCCCCACTGGCTGAAATACTATAAACAGGAAGGACAGGTGTACGAAACCATTTTGTGGTCACAAAGTCTGTCATTTCCAAAAATCTCAGGGTTAGCGACTGAAAAATTATCTTTTTTTCCACGCTATACTTGGGTGACCACAGTTTGAAAATAAAGAGCGCTCCATTCCTCAAACACAGAAGTAGGACACACATTTTGCATCTTCCAAGGGGCACAGAATGAATTAATCGTCAGCGCTCACAAACAGAGAAAACACACACAATGAGGCAATAAGTGGTAATTAAATGCAACTTTTATAAACAACATCACCTGTGTTAATTAAATTACTTTCAGCTAGGGGGTTTTACTAGCCCTGCACTGGAACACATGAACACTTGGCTCCCTCTCTGTTCAGTCGTCCCTTTCTAAAACTTGGGACAAGTGCTAAATTAACAGAAATTTGCCAATTAAGATTATGAAAAACCGGGACTGGTCTGCCAAATCCGGGATGCCTGGTCACTCCATACTAAACCCCTTTTGCAATTTGGAAGAGCCTTTTCAAATTGTAAAAGGGTTTGTGACTCATTCCAAATAGCAGTTAGGAGGGGGCTTAAAAGAAGGGCTCCCTCCTATGTGCATTCGCTATGTGATATATATCAATGGTTTATGGCCACAATTGTGGTCACCATTCATTGAAAAGTTTCCGACACCTCAATGGAAGTAGCAACTTATTTGCAAAAGGGAAGCTGTCCCCAATAGGTAGCTTCCCCTTTGAGATTTGCGTTGAACGGCCGAGGGGGAATTAAGCAGTGGTCTTTAGGAAAGCACCCATCCATGTGTTTGTATCCTATCATGGGGGACGCAAATAGTGACCCGCTGATCGATATTCATTAGGCAGATGAGTCAATGAGCCTGGCAGATAAACGTTTTTGTGATGCGACATATCCGAACATAATTCGCATCACAAAACGCCAGGCCGGTTGGAAAAAAGTCAGCGTGCAACTTGCACTCACTATTTTTCACCTACATGTAGCCCAAAGACTGCCAAAAAATTCTTTTAAGAATGTCTCTTTTTTAAATAAATGTTCAAGAGTGGAAAAAGGTATAGACACCTACATCTGTTATAACGCATAGTAAATACTTGAAAAGTTCTTGAAGACAGAGAAAAAAATAAAAGAAGACCTAAACATTTCAACATGGGAAAATAATGGCCTTAGGGCCACAACTTACTTACAGCCTGTAACCTTAAAGCATAAGCAATTCAATTGTATTTGGGTAATATCTTAGTCCCCAAAGTGCTAGGCCCTTTCGTCTTCTGTTTATATCATTCCTTTAACTGCTCGTCTTTTCCCACGTGTAAATTAACTTAGTGTAATTGCATGTGCCACATGGTAACTGGGTTCCAAACCCTCTATCACCTCCTGGAGTAAAGCCTTGACTGCTTGATCTTGCTACCCTTGGAGAACCAATCACATAGAGGAACCGAGGGCCCAGGTCTCCAATGGTAAATAATAGTATGATATACAGCTACTGCTGAGTAACTACCCCAGGACATAGAAAAAAGGCCTCACCAAGATAAAAGTAGTGTCTGAAGCCATCTTTTCTAACACGTGCACTACAGAGAGTTCAACTAACCTTATCTTAAGTCAACTAATCAAATCAGGCATGGAGGCAACTCACTGAAACTGTGTGAAGTTACTTCACGCACTTCGCATGATGCCCAGTCAAGCAACCTGACCTGAAGCCATCACATCCAGTTAGACTGGATGCCAATCTTAGTCTGAAGCAACCATAAGAGCTTGAAGAAATCTCAACCATAAGAGCTTTCAGATGAAAATGGTCTCGTCCATTTGAGCTAGAAGTGATCTCAAGCAGTCTATCCTGAAACAATCTTAACCAACACAGTTTGACGTAATCTCGACCAAGCTAGTTTGGAGCAGTCTCACCTAGTCTGACACAAAGCAGTGTTAACAATCCTGACATGAAAACTTTTCAACCTGAAACAATCTCATCTAGCTTGACCGTATGCTTCAAGTTGATTAGCAAGTAGTCTGAAGTTTCGAAGATAATCAGAGCTATGGCGGTGCAGTGTAATGTAGATAAGACACAGAGTTTTTAACTCCACCCTGTGCTTGACATGTAACCACAGGATGAACAAAAGACCTGGCCAGATATGCTTGGATAAATCAAAGAAAGGTCCCCATCAAAAATAATGACCTTTATGATGATTGTGTAGTTGATGCGAGAAGAAGCAACTGGTGCTCCCATCTCCTGGAAAACGTTGCTAATTCTGTTGTGAACTCACAAAGTGAGGAGAAGCAATGGAGATCGTTACCTTCAAGGTTGGACTGTTTGATGCTTACGAAGGGGATGCTGGCATGAGGGTTCCGTCAGAAAAGCATGCCTGGAGGTTATCACCTCTCTGGGTCGCCAGTTCCAGGAAGAGCCGAAATAATTATTTTGTGGAGTTACCCGATCCTTTTTAAATGTTTATTTGGCAGAAAGAGGTTCAGAGAGAGAATCTGGGCTTCACTACCAACCTTCTGGTTGATTGACAAGTAGACTGAGGTTTCAAATATAATCAGAGTATGGTGGTGCAGTGTAATGTGGATAAGGCACAGAGTTCTGAACTCCACCCTTTGCTTGACATGTAGCCATTGGAAAGACAAAGATCCAGCCAGAAGTGGTTGGAAAATATCAAAGAAAGGTCCCCATCAAAGGTAGTGGGAGGAGCCTGTCCACAACATGGTCGCTCGGAGCCGAGGCTCCGTGGTGAACCCTCCTTCCAGCTTCCTGAGCGGTGCTCCGCCGCCCTGTTTTCCCACCCTAAACAGCGATTCCGCAACCGGAATTCAGAAGGACCACCTGAGGCTTTGTATCGCCCTTCTCAGACTTCGTATCGCTGAGTTATTGAGCCGTGAAGTCCCTGCCTGTAGAGCGTGAAGATGGCGCCCAGGGAGCTGTAGGAACTCACCCGATGCCCGAAGGAAATGCACCGCATCGTTGCCGTTTTTTGTCTTTTCCATCTATCAGCGCCCCCACCCCTTGGTCCACCTTTGGATTCACTGACCTGCCTGCTGTTTGTGCGCTCCTTGAGGGGTGAACACGGCGCTGAATGCATGAGACGACCGCCTTGCTGTCACTCACCGCGGGAAAGCAGACGGTGAGCGGGGACACTGCCGACGACCCTGGGTCTCCTGATGTCCGGTCTGGACGGTGGGGGCTCCGATGACCTGTGCCTCCATCAGCCTTGAATTCGCCGGATCAGATACACGTTTGCTGAGCCTAAGATGGCGGAGTGCTCTTCGGCGGCGCTTACTGTTTAACTGAGCTCCGGTTTCCCCCTCATGCATGGATTTTGGACCGAATTCTACTCAAGTTCCCAACAAGACAAGCAACTTATAAGATACTCATCAATTCCTGTCTCTGTGAGCCCTATTTGCTTAGAGGCTCGATTCAGCTCTCAACTCTGCCTGACTCTAAAATGACAACCGCTCTAGTGAGCTTCTCAGGAGTCCGCGGGAGACTGCCCCGGCGACGCGTGGGTCCCACATGCTTCTGCTGACGCGTTTCAGAGGAGGTAGGTGGGGGAGTGGAGAATAGCCTCCGGTGAGCCCTATGGGAGTTCGGATGACCGGATGGCGCCTGAATTAAACCCCCATAAAAACTTTGCTAGTACTGACTCGACGAGCCTGACCCCAAAATGGCGCCCGCCAGGGTATTACCACCGAAGAGGGAGGATCTTCCCTCAAGTTGAGGGAGTCACATTGTGAATATTAGGCATAACAGAGTAATACGTTTCACTGTACTAGAGGCATGACCATCCGCAGAGTCGCGGAGATCTACAGACTCAAATTGCCTGACTTTAAGATGGCCTATAAGCTCCATATCCGATCCCATTCTACCAACCTCCTCTTCTCCATTTACCAGTTTCCGATCCCGAGTCCTTCGGTCACATCAGGATCCTCATTCTAACCCGGCGTAGCCCAAGTAGCATGGCCGATTTCCGGTGGAGCTGCATCGACAGCTTTAGGGGAGATTGGCTCCGGCTCATCGCTATGGCCGTCACCTACCCAGCCGGACCTCGGACATAGATCTCGCTGTTTCTCTCCGCTGCTGTTCTCCTCCCTGTGAATGACTTTTCCCCATTTATTTTTTCCGCGATGAGCTACTACTCTTGGACAAAAATTGGACTTCGACCAGACCTCGAGCTTATCCCCCTTCTGGCTCACCCATCAAGACATAGAATACGTGAACTTGCCACCAACTGTTGAGACCTAGCATTTTGGCCGATGCCCGGTGGAGCTACCTTGATAGCTATAGAGGAGATGGGCTGTGGACTTCCCCCTCGGCCGTCACCTACCCAGCTGGACTTTGGGCAGACTCTCTTTCGTCTCTCCGCCGTATCTCCCTCCCTCCCTTTTACCTTTACCCTTCTTCGCTCCTTTTGTCTGGTCTTCTATGCTCTTTAAATGTTTTCTAGCAACTGACCTAACCTGTAACTGATGTAACTGTGTAACAATGTGGAACCTCATGTAAAGTGCTCTGATACCTCCGGGTCTAGCCAGCGCTGTATAAAACTCATAAAAATAAAATAAAGGTAATGCTCTTGTTTTGTAGATTGTGCAAAGAGGGCTCGATCCCATAGACGTACACCAGCTGGGCACAGTGAATCCAAATAGAAAGACCTCACTCTTTTAGGAACGTAGATACAACTAGTTACTCTGAATCCAGTACTGTATGTATGTGAGGCTGTCTTAACTCAGATCGATTCTAGGAATTGTCTGTGATATTAGCATGCAGCTGAGAATCGAGTGTTTTTATAAGGTATCCAACATTGAAGCTGTTTAGAATATGGCATTAAGATCATATACATTTTAGGGCTTTGAAGGGAAGAGCAGGCAAAAAACACTAAATGGAAGTATACTCTTGACAGGAATGGAGCCTGTTTTCACCTGTTGATGCGTTGTACAAGAATAGACTTACGAGTCTACAGTTATGATACAGCAATGCCGCTCGTCTTCTCTAGCTGACCTAGAAGGAAATTGTGAACGCCAGTGTAAATGCGGCAGAGAGATCCAAGAGGGTCATGGCAAGCCTAACACTGACCCTTTGTTGTCAGCAGCTCTTCTCTGATGCACAGAATACTGGTCTGGGTGTCCCAACAAGTACTAACCCCAGACTGGAAGTCGCTGAAAATCACATTTAAATCCAGATATTGTGTGAACCCTGATACAGTACCTATTATCCCTGACTAAGAGCTTCAGAATTAGGGAGCGAGCTAACAGAGCTTTTAAGTGGCCAGCAGACATCAGTGTTTGGTTTCTTGGGGAACAGGGTGCTGAAAGATTGCTTAAAGTATTTGGGGACCTCACCTGTAGGAAGGGAGGCAATTACTAGTGTAGTGATGAATTGGCGGCCAGAGCAAGTTTTTGGATGATTGTGTACTTAATGACAGGAGAGCCTGATGCTTTCAACTACAGGAAACCTTTGCCAGTGAAATCTTCCAATACTGTTGTGAACTCACAAACTGAGGTGAAGCAGAGGAGCTTGTCACCTTTAAAGTAGGACTGTTTGGTGCTTATCAAGGAGACACAGGCATGAGGATTCGGCCAGGAAAGCCTACCATCAGGCTATCACCTAGCTGATTCACCAGTTCCAGGAAGAGCCAAAATAATTCTTTAGTGGATTTACATGATCCTTCTATTTATCACTGAGTCCACTTTCTTTACGTGTATGGTGGTTCTCTTACAGTCATTGGTGTGGCAATCTAGATGCCTAAACTTGACTTCTTCAGCGTCTTTTGACAAACTGTTATCTTTTTTGGGGTCTCTTAACTGTAAAATACATTTTCCACATGAGTAGGAGAGCTACTTTTAAAGGATGATGGTAGTAGCATCTTTATCTTTAAAAGGGATGGGGAGTCAGAAGGGTGCTAATCAAAGGCAGGAACTACATCTGAGAAGGTACAGATCTGCATTTTGCTGATGTCTGTGAGTCTTGATGTATCATAGTTCGGAGCTGTTGAATTGGCTCAACATCTGAACTCTCCTTCAAGATTGAAATGGATCAGGAGAAGCTCAAGCCACAAAAATGACCAGCACTTAGGTCCTAAATATGCGTGAACTAAAGGTTGTCCATGTCCTCCATCGCCTTTTGTGCCTGGGGGTGCTTGAGGAAATCTTCCAAACATATGCCAGTACCACCCAGGACAAATATACACTTTGAGCTAAACAGCTGATATTGAACTAAATCCATAACATTCTTCTCTAGCAAAGAGACTCGTCATTTCTATGGAGGGTCGATTTGTAGAACGCTGCTTGACACCCGTGAGGGTATCCAGGCGCTGGCAGGATCTTATACCTATGTTCAAGGCAGGGGTCATGGGCCTTGTACTCCAGTCGCATTCAAGTCGGGAGGCAGGTAGAAAGACGCCCTGATATGTACTCCTGTATTCTAGGCGCGGGTGGCAAGAACTTGAGACCACGAGACCTGTCTTACAGTATCAGCATAGCGTCGGGCCTTCATGTTTTAGTTCCAGGAGCAGAACGACCCCTGGCAGCCGAAGCTGTGAGCCTGCTCACCTCCTCCAGGCATGAGGTCGGCCTCCGCGGTGTTAATTTTACGCTGTATAACACGGCTGCCCTCAGCAGGACCTCCATCCCTCGGCAGGCCAGGCGTGCCCCCGTCAGACGCGCAGGCCAGGCGTGCCCCCGTCAGACGCGCAGGCCAGGCGTGCCCCCGTCAGATGCGCAGAGCCAGGCGCGCCTCCGTCAGACGCGCCCCCGTCAGACGCGCAGGCCAGGCGTGCCCCCGTCAGACGCGCAGAGCCGGGCCGCATTATTTTAGAAGCTTTATGAGTGGCTGACTCAGGCGCGCGATGTTGTCAGCGGCTTTGACCAGACCATGAATACATCCCATTATGTGTGATGTTGACAGAAAAGAATATTGATAGTCAATAATTACAAGCGTTTCAGGCCAACAAAGTAGCGCTTTCCTTTTTTAATAAATTATCTTAAGACATCAATCTTAAAAATTACAATGCCAGGATTGACCCAGACGGACTGGCCTGACTTTCTATCGGATGCCATTGAAAGGGAAGGATTTATACTCCGCTTACAAGGAAATTGTTCATCTCAGTTTTTTTTTTAAATTCAAGAAGCGATGCATTCTCCTCGTCTTTAGGGTCTAGTGAGCAAGGTACCTTCGAAGTACACGAGGAGCACAATAATAACTCGTAACAACCATTCCCATCTTCAAAACCAAATATACAAAAAACAAAAAAAGGTAACGTTAAAAAGGCTGGTTTCTCGTGACAAAAGGTTTCTGTACTTTCCAACATACTGTCCTGGGTCCTAAGAAATCTCTGCCATGTTTTAAATGTGGGTGGGATTACAAAGATTTAAAATACAGGCCTTTCTGAGATTACTTTTGCAGACTCTCAGCCACCTGGGCTCAAACCCAGTGAGTTGACCACTCTTGAATGAAGGGACGTTGAAAAACTGGGAAATAAGGAGTACATATCATAGCCATCTTGATAAATTCTACCCTTTTGCCCCACTGGCTGAAATACTATAAACAGGAAGGACAGGTGTACGAAACCATTTTGTGGTCACAAAGTCTGTCATTTCCAAAAATCTCAGGGTTAGCGACTGAAAAATTATCTTTTTTCCACGCTATACTTGGGTGACCACAGTTTGAAAATAAAGAGCGCTCCATTCCTCAAACACAGAAGTAGGACACACATTTTGCATCTTCCAAGGGGCACAGAATGAATTAATCGTCAGCGCTCACAAACAGAGAAAACACACACAATGAGGCAATAAGTGGTAATTAAATGCAACTTTTATAAACAACATCACCTGTGTTAATTAAATTACTTTCAGCTAGGGGTTTTACTAGCCCTGCACTGGAACACATGAACACTTGGCTCCCTCTCTGTTCAGTCGTCCCTTTCTAAAACTTGGGACAAGTGCTAAATTAACAGAAATTTGCCAATTAAGATTATGAAAAACCGGGACTGGTCTGCCAAATCCGGGATGCCTGGTCACTCCATACTTAACCCCTTTTGCAATTTGGAAGAGCCTTTTCAAATTGTAAAAAGGGTTTGTGACTCATTCCAAATAGCAGTTAGGAGGGGGGCTTAAAAGAAGGGCTCCCTCCTATGTGCATTCGCTATGTGATATATATCAATGGTTTATGGCCACAATTGTGGTCACCATTCATTGAAAAGTTTCCGACACCTCAATGGAAGTAGCAACTTATTTGCAAAAGGGAAGCTGTCCCCAATAGGTAGCTTCCCCTTTGAGATTTGCGTTGAACGGCCGAGGGGGAATTAAGCAGTGGTCTTTAGGAAAGCACCCATCCATGTGTTTGTATCCTATCATGGGGGACGCAAATAGTGACCCGCTGATCGATATTCATTAGGCAGATGAGTCAATGAGCCTGGCAGATAAACGTTTTTGTGATGCGACATATCCGAACATAATTCGCATCACAAAACGCCAGGCCGGTTGGAAAAAAGTCAGCGTGCAACTTGCACTCACTATTTTTCACCTACATGTAGCCCAAAGACTGCCAAAAAATTCTTTTAAGAATGTCTCTTTTTTAAATAAATGTTCAAGAGTGGAAAAAGGTATAGACACCTACATCTGTTATAACGCATAGTAAATACTTGAAAAGTTCTTGAAGACAGAGAAAAAAATAAAAGAAGACCTAAACATTTCAACATGGGAAAATAATGGCCTTAGGGCCACAACTTACTTACAGCCTGTAACCTTAAAGCATAAGCAATTCAATTGTATTTGGGTAATATCTTAGTCCCCAAAGTGCTAGGCCCTTTCGTCTTCTGTTTATATCATTCCTTTAACTGCTCGTCTTTTCCCACGTGTAAATTAACTTAGTGTAATTGCATGTGCCACATGGTAACTGGGTTCCAAACCCTCTATCACCTCCTGGAGTAAAGCCTTGACTGCTTGATCTTGCTACCCTTGGAGAACCAATCACATAGAGGAACCGAGGGCCCAGGTCTCCAATGGTAAATAATAGTATGATATACAGCTACTGCTGAGTAACTACCCCAGGACATAGAAAAAAGGCCTCACCAAGATAAAAGTAGTGTCTGAAGCCATCTTTTCTAACACGTGCACTACAGAGAGTTCAACTAACCTTATCTTAAGTCAACTAATCAAATCAGGCATGGAGGCAACTCACTGAAACTGTGTGAAGTTACTTCACGCACTTCGCATGATGCCCAGTCAAGCAACCTGACCTGAAGCCATCACATCCAGTTAGACTGGATGCCAATCTTAGTCTGAAGCAACCATAAGAGCTTGAAGAAATCTCAACCATAAGAGCTTTCAGATGAAAATGGTCTCGTCCATTTGAGCTAGAAGTGATCTCAAGCAGTCTATCCTGAAACAATCTTAACCAACACAGTTTGACGTAATCTCGACCAAGCTAGTTTGGAGCAGTCTCACCTAGTCTGACACAAAGCAGTGTTAACAATCCTGACATGAAAACTTTTCAACCTGAAACAATCTCATCTAGCTTGACCGTATGCTTCAAGTTGATTAGTAAGTAGTCTGAAGTTTCGAAGATAATCAGAGCTATGGCGGTGCAGTGTAATGTAGATAAGACACAGAGTTTTTAACTCCACCCTGTGCTTGACATGTAACCACAGGATGAACAAAAGACCTGGCCAGATATGCTTGGATAAATCAAAGAAAGGTCCCCATCAAAAATAATGACCTTTATGATGATTGTGTAGTTGATGCGAGAAGAAGCAACTGGTGCTCCCATCTCCTGGAAAACGTTGCTAATTCTGTTGTGAACTCACAAAGTGAGGAGAAGCAATGGAGATCGTTACCTTCAAGGTTGGACTGTTTGATGCTTACGAAGGGGATGCTGGCATGAGGGTTCCGTCAGAAAAGCATGCCTGGAGGTTATCACCTCTCTGGGTCGCCAGTTCCAGGAAGAGCCGAAATAATTATTTTGTGGAGTTACCCGATCCTTTTTAAATGTTTATTTGGCAGAAAGAGGTTGAGAGAGAGAATCTGGGCTTCACTACCAACCTTCTGGTTGATTGACAAGTAGACTGAGGTTTCAAATAGTATGGTGGTGCAGTGTAATGTGGATAAGGCACAGAGTTCTGAACTCCACCCTTTGCTTGACATGTAGCCATTGGAAAGACAAAGATCCAGCCAGAAGTGGTTGGAAAATATCAAAGAAAGGTCCCCATCAAAGGTAGTGGGAGGAGCCTGTCCACAACATGGTCGCTCGGAGCCGAGGCTCCGTGGTGAACCCTCCTTCCAGCTTCCTGAGCGGTGCTCCGCCGCCCTGTTTTCCCACCCTAAACAGCGATTCCGCAACCGGAATTCAGAAGGACCACCTGAGGCTTTGTATCGCCCTTCTCAGACTTCGTATCGCTGAGTTATTGAGCCGTGAAGTCCCTGCCTGTAGAGCGTGAAGATGGCGCCCAGGGAGCTGTAGGAACTCACCCGATGCCCGAAGGAAATGCACCGCATCGTTGCCGTTTTTTGTCTTTTCCATCTATCAGCGCCCCCACCCCTTGGTCCACCTTTGGATTCACTGACCTGCCTGCTGTTTGTGCGCTCCTTGAGGGGTGAACACGGCGCTGAATGCATGAGACGACCGCCTTGCTGTCACTCACCGCGGGAAAGCAGACGGTGAGCGGGGACACTGCCGACGACCCTGGGTCTCCTGATGTCCGGTCTGGACGGTGGGGGCTCCGATGACCTGTGCCTCCATCAGCCTTGAATTCGCCGGATCAGATACACGTTTGCTGAGCCTAAGATGGCGGAGTGCTCTTCGGCGGCGCTTACTGTTTAACTGAGCTCCGGTTTCCCCCTCATGCATGGATTTTGGACCGAATTCTACTCAAGTTCCCAACAAGACAAGCAACTTATAAGATACTCATCAATTCCTGTCTCTGTGAGCCCTATTTGCTTAGAGGCTCGATTCAGCTCTCAACTCTGCCTGACTCTAAAATGACAACCGCTCTAGTGAGCTTCTCAGGAGTCCGCGGGAGACTGCCCCGGCGACGCGTGGGTCCCACATGCTTCTGCTGACGCGTTTCAGAGGCGGCAGGTGGGGGAGTGGAGAATAGCCTCCGGTGAGCCCTATGGGAGTTCGGATGACCGGATGGCGCCTGAATTAAACCCCCATAAAAACTTTGCTAGTACTAACTCGACGAGCCTGACCCCAAAATGGCGCCCGCCAGGGTATTACCACCGAAGAGGGAGGATCTTCCCTCAAGTTGAGGGAGTCACATTGTGAATATTAGGCATAACAGAGTAATACGTTTCACTGTACTAGAGGCATGACCATCCGCAGAGTCGCGGAGATCTACAGACTCAAATTGCCTGACTTTAAGATGGCCTATAAGCTCCATATCCGATCCCATTCTACCAACCTCCTCTTCTCCATTTACCCGTTTCCGATCCCGAGTCCTTCGGTCACATCAGGATCCTCATTCTAACCCGGCGGAGCCCGAGTAGCATGGCCGATTTCCGGTGGAGCTGCATCGACAGCTATAGGGGAGATTGGCTCCGGCTCATCGCTATGGCCGTCACCTACCCAGCCGGACCTCGGACATAGATCTCGCTGTTTCTCTCCGCTGCTGTTCTCCTCCCTGTGAATGACTTTTCCCCATTTATTTTTTCCGCGATGAGCTACTACTCTTGGACAAAAATTGGACTTCGACCAGACCTCGAGCTTATCCCCCTTCTGGCTCACCCATCAAGACATAGAATACGTGAACTTGCCACCAACTGTTGAGACCTAGCATTTTGGCCGATGCCCGGTGGAGCTACCTTGATAGCTATAGAGGAGATGGGCTGTGGACTTCCCCCTCGGCCGTCACCTACCCAGCCGGACTTTGGGCAGACTCTCTTTCGTCTCTCCGCCGTATCTCCCTCCCTCCCTTTTACCTTTACCCTTCTTCGCTCCTTTTGTCTGGTCTTCTATGCTCTTTAAATGTTTTCTAGCAACTGACCTAACCTGTAACTGATGTAACTGTGTAACAATGTGGAACCTCATGTAAAGTGCTCTGATACCTCCGGGTCTAGCCAGCGCTGTATAAAACTCATAAAAATAAAATAAAGGTAATGCTCTTGTTTTGTAGATTGTGCAAAGAGGGCTCGATCCCATAGACGTACACCAGCTGGGCACAGTGAATCCAAATAGAAAGACCTCACTCTTTTAGGAACGTAGATACAACTAGTTACTCTGAATCCAGTACTGTATGTATGTGAGGCTGTCTTAACTCAGATCGATTCTAGGAATTGTCTGTGATATTAGCATGCAGCTGAGAATCGAGAGTGTTTTTATAAGGTATCCAACATTGAAGCTGTTTAGAATATGGCATTAAGATCATATACATTTTAGGGCTTTGAAGGGAAGAGCAGGCAAAAAACACTAAATGGAAGTATACTCTTGACAGGAATGGAGCCTGTTTTCACCTGTTGATGCGTTGTACAAGAATAGACTTACGAGTCTACAGTTATGATACAGCAATGCCGCTCGTCTTCTCTAGCTGACCTAGAAGGAAATTGTGAACGCCAGTGTAAATGCGGCAGAGAGATCCAAGAGCGTCATGGCAAGCCTAACACTGACCCTTTGTTGTCAGCAGCTCTTCTCTGATGCACAGAATACTGGTCTGGGTGTCACAACAAGTACTAACCCCAGACTGGAAGTCGCTGAAAATCACATTTAAATCCAGATATTGTGTGAACCCTGATACAGTACCTATTATCCCTGACTAAGAGCTTCAGAATTAGGGAGCGAGCTAACAGAGCTTTTAAGTGGCCAGCAGACATCAGTGTTTGGTTTCTTGGGGAACAGGGTGCTGAAAGATTGCTTAAAGTATTTGGGGACCTCACCTGTAGGAAGGGAGGCAATTACTAGTGTAGTGATGAATTGGCGGCCAGAGCAAGTTTTTTGATGATTGTGTACTTAATGACAGGAGAGCCTGATGCTTTCAACTACAGGAAACCTTTGCCAGTGAAATCTTCCAATACTGTTGTGAACTCACAAACTGAGGTGAAGCAGAGGAGCTTGTCACCTTTAAAGTAGGACTGTTTGGTGCTTATCAAGGAGACACAGGCATGAGGATTCGGCCAGGAAAGCCTACCATCAGGCTATCGCCTAGCTGATTCACCAGTTCCAGGAAGAGCCAAAATAATTCTTTAGTGGATTTACATGATCCTTCTATTTATCACTGAGTCCACTTTCTTTACGTGTATGGTGGTTCTCTTACAGTCATTGGTGTGGCAATCTAGATGCCTAAACTTGACTTCTTCAGCGTCTTTTGACAAACTGTTATCTTTTTTTGGGGTCTCTTAACTGTAAAATACATTTTCCACATGAGTAGGAGAGCTACTTTTAAAGGATGATGGTAGTAGCATCTTTATCTTTAAAAGGGATGGGGGGTCAGAAGGGTGCTAATCAAAGGCAGGAACTACATCTGAGAAGGTACAGATCTGCATTTTGCTGATGTCTGTGGGTCTTGATGTATCATAGTTCGGAGCTGTTGAATTGGCTCAACATCTGAACTCTCCTTCAAGATTGAAATGGATCAGGAGAAGGTCAAGCCACAAAAATGACCAGCACTTAGGTCCTAAATATGCGTGAACTAAAGGTTGTCCATGTCCTCCATCGCCTTTTGTGCCTGGGGGGCTTGAGGAAATCTTCCAAACATATGCCAGTACCACCTAGGACAAATATACACTTTGAGCTAAACAGCTGATATTGAACTAAATCCATAACATTCTTCTCTAGCAAAGAGACTCGTCATTTCTATGGAGGGTCGATTTGTAGAACGCTGCTCGACACCCGTGAGGGTATCCAGGCGCTGGCAGGATCTTATACCTATGTTCAAGGCAGGGGTCATGGGCCTTGTACTCCAGTCGCATTCAAGTCGGGAGGCAGGTAGAAAGACGCCCTGATATGTACTCCTGTATTCTAGGCGCGGGTGGCAAGAACTTGAGACCACGAGACCTGTCTTACAGTATCAGCATAGCGTCGGGCCTTCATGTTTTAGTTCCAGGAGCAGAACGACCCTGGCAGCCGAAGCTGTGAGCCTGCTCACCTCCTCCAGGCATGAGGTCGGCCTCCGCGGTGTTAATTTTACGCTGTATAACACGGCTGCCCTCAGCAGGACCTCCATCCCTCGGCAGGCCAGGCGTGCCCCCGTCAGACGCGCAGGCCAGGCGTGCCCCCGTCAGACGCGCAGGCCAGGCGTGCCCCCGTCAGATGCGCAGAGCCAGGCACGCCTCCGTCAGACGCGCCCCCGTCAGACGCGCAGGCCAGGCGTGCCCCCGTCAGACGCGCAGAGCCGGGCCGCATTATTTTAGAAGCTTTATGAGTGGCTGACTCAGGCGCGCGATGTTGTCAGCGGCTTTGACCAGACCATGAATTCATCCCATTATGTGTGATGTTGACAGAAAAGAATATTGATAGTCAATAATTACAAGCGTTTCAGGCCAACAAAGTAGCGCTTTCCTTTTTTAATAAATTATCTTAAGACATCAATCTTAAAAATTACAATGCCAGGATTGACCCAGACGGACTGGCCTGACTTTCTATCGGATGCCATTGAAAGGGAAGGATTTATACTCCGCTTACAAGGAAATTGTTCATCTCAGTTTTTTTTTTTTAAATTCAAGAAGCGATGCATTCTCCTCGTCTTTAGGGTCTAGTGAGCAAGGTACCTTCGAAGTACACGAGGAGCACAATAATAACTCGTAACAACCATTCCCATCTTCAAAACCAAATATACAAAAAACAAAAAAAGGTAACGTTAAAAAGGCTGGTTTCTCGTGACAAAAGGTTTCTGTACTTTCCAACATACTGTCCTGGGTCCTAAGAAATCTCTGCCATGTTTTAAATGTGGGTGGGATTACAAAGATTTAAAATACAGGCCTTTCTGAGATTACTTTTGCAGACTCTCAGCCACCTGGGCTCAAACCCAGTGAGTTGACCACTCTTGAATGAAGGGACGTTGAAAAACTGGGAAATAAGGAGTACATATCATAGCCATCTTGATAAATTCTACCCTTTTGCCCCACTGGCTGAAATACTATAAACAGGAAGGACAGGTGTACGAAACCATTTTGTGGTCACAAAGTCTGTCATTTCCAAAAATCTCAGGGTTAGCGACTGAAAAATTATCTTTTTTTCCACGCTATACTTGGGTGACCACATTTTGAAAATAAAGAGCGCTCCATTCCTCAAACACAGAAGTAGGACACACATTTTGCATCTTCCAAGGGGCACAGAATGAATTAATCGTCAGCGCTCACAAACAGAGAAAACACACACAATGAGGCAATAAGTGGTAATTAAATGCAACTTTTATAAACAACATCACCTGTGTTAATTAAATTACTTTCAGCTAGGGGTTTTACTAGCCCTGCACTGGAACACATGAACACTTGGCTCCCTCTCTGTTCAGTCGTCCCTTTCTAAAACTTGGGACAAGTGCTAAATTAACAGAAATTTGCCAATTAAGATTATGAAAAACCGGGACTGGTCTGCCAAATCCGGGATGCCTGGTCACTCCATACTAAACCCCTTTGCAATTTGGAAGAGCCTTTTCAAATTGTAAAAAGGGTTTGTGACTCATTCCAAATAGCAGTTAGGAGGGGGCTTAAAAGAAGGGCTCCCTCCTATGTGCATTCGCTATGTGATATATATCAATGGTTTATGGCCACAATTGTGGTCACCATTCATTGAAAAGTTTCCGACACCTCAATGGAAGTAGCAACTTATTTGCAAAAGGGAAGCTGTCCCCAATAGGTAGCTTCCCCTTTGAGATTTGCGTTGAACGGCCGAGGGGGAATTAAGCAGTGGTCCTTAGGAAAGCACCCATCCATGTGTTTGTATCCTATCATGGGGGACGCAAATAGTGACCCGCTGATCGATATTCATTAGGCAGATGAGTCAATGAGCCTGGCAGATAAACGTTTTTGTGATGCGACATATCCGAACATAATTCGCATCACAAAACGCCAGGCCGGTTGGAAAAAGTCAGCGTGCAACTTGTACTCACTATTTTTCACCTACATGTAGCCCAAAGACTGCCAAAAATTCTTTTAAGAATGTCTCTTTTTTAAATAAATGTTCAAGAGTGGAAAAAGGTATAGACACCTACATCTGTTATAACGCATAGTAAATACTTGAAAAGTTCTTGAAGACAGAGAAAAAAATAAAAGAAGACCTAAACATTTCAACATGGGAAAATAATGGCCTTAGGGCCACAACTTACTTACAGCCTGTAACCTTAAAGCATAAGCAATTCAATTGTATTTGGGTAATATCTTAGTCCCCAAAGTGCTAGGCCCTTTCGTCTTCTGTTTATATCATTCCTTTAACTGCTCGTCTTTTCCCACGTGTAAATTAACTTAGTGTAATTGCATGTGCCACATGGTAACTGGGTTCCAAACCCTCTATCACCTCCTGGAGTAAAGCCTTGACTGCTTGATCTTGCTACCCTTGGAGAACCAATCACATAGAGGAACCGAGGGCCCAGGTCTCCAATGGTAAATAATAGTATGATATACAGCTACTGCTGAGTAACTACCCCAGGACATAGAAAAAAGGCCTCACCAAGATAAAAGTAGTGTCTGAAGCCATCTTTTCTAACACGTGCACTACAGAGAGTTCAACTAACCTTATCTTAAGTCAACTAATCAAATCAGGCATGGAGGCAACTCACTGAAACTGTGTGAAGTTACTTCACGCACGTCGCATGATGCCCAGTCAAGCAACCTGACCTGAAGCCATCACATCCAGTTAGACTGGATGCCAATCTTAGTCTGAAGCAACCATAAGAGCTTGAAGAAATCTCAACCATAAGAGCTTTCAGATGAAAATGGTCTCGTCCATTTGAGCTAGAAGTGATCTCAAGCAGTCTATCCTGAAACAATCTTAACCAACACAGTTTGACGTAATCTCGACCAAGCTAGTTTGGAGCAGTCTCACCTAGTCTGACACAAAGCAGTGTTAACAATCCTGACATGAAAACTTTTCAACCTGAAACAATCTCATCTAGCTTGACCGGAAGATGGCTCAATCGACCTGGTGTGTAATTTCATTCAGTTTAGTCTGGTGGAGCCAAATGGCACTGAGCTTTCTCATAATGCTGACACTGTAAATTTTCTTTGTTAAGTCCAATTTAAATGTTTTGTTCTATGTGCTCCTGACTGCCTCAAATTTTTCATGCTTACTTCGATGTTTTTATGTTAATTTCTTTATTTTCATTAATTCTGTGGTTCCTGTTAGGTGGGAAGGAAAACAGAAACTATAGCTGCCGGGCCAGTTGCATTCAATGTGACAGACAAGAAGGGTCTCTGAAGCACCAAGGGGTCCATGTTCATTGCTTCTAATGAGAACCATCAACCTTTTCAAGGAAAGCCCATTGGTGAAATCTGAGGCCAGCTATGCAAATGGGCTGTCCGTATGGGGTAGGACCTCTCACTGAACGCTCTGTGCATGGAAAAAGGTTTAAAAAGTATAGTGTGGACACATAGGGTGGAGTGCTTTATTGTTTTTGATGTTCAAGGGGTTTTAGCTGCGCACTGCAGCATGAGTTCTGAGAAGTATTCTTGTGAATCAACAACACATGTTAAACTATGTGATAGGGCCAGTAAATGTACAAAAATAACCTACCGCACTTTCCGGCCTTTGCTGGCTTTGGTGTCAACTTTTTTCTTCATTTTACTTCTCAACTTCTGTATAGCCAGCCATTGCCTGCAAATAGACAGCAGAGGTGGTGATACATCATGATAGAGAAATGGAAGTTCTCCAATCTTCAAGCATCCCCAAGGTCCATGCATTTCATATCTTGCACACTTCCCCAAAAGAAGATACCAGTGTCCAGGAAACTGACAGCAGGAAGAATAAGTCATCAGAGACACAGAGCACACAGAAAGGAGAAGTGACCAAGAATTTACTAATCGCAGGAACTGATAGTCATCATTGGGTACCAACTCCAGAAGGCAAGGTTCTAGGACTCACCAGTTCCACAGAGTTATCCAAAACAAAGCTCAGTGGAGGATTGCCCACAGTATTTAAAGTTCCCTTCTGCACCAGAGGGACATTTTCTCCAAAAGGTTTTACAATGACGTGTGCGCATTTTTACCACAAATAGTGACACAAAAGAATAGAATGAGGTATTCTATAACTGATCATCAATCACACAATTAGTGGAAACTTTAATAAGACCATCAAATCACGCACAAAAACCTCCGTCTAAAATACTTCAACTTTAGGTTTTAAATAAATCAAATAAAAGCAGTTACAAAGCTCTGCGGCTTCACTAGTAATAGCCAGCAGGATGCTGCGACTCAGCCTTCCACCCTTCTAATATGGATAAGTGAAGTACCAATAAATAAGGTAACAATAACTGATATTTACAGTGCTTACAATTAGTGGTATAAAGCCCTATATAAAAACAAGTTATCATCATTGATGATATTATAACATAGCATGAATGGGTGTTTTCTTGCCATCTAATGGTTAGGCAGAAAAGTTGGACTAATTTCCACAATGGGGCGTCAGTAAGGAGACCATCTTTGTGAAGTTGTTCATTGTTTATTTTTTGTATTGTAATTATATTTATATAGCACCGACTACCCCGTAGGAGGCGTTGAAGAGCTTTTCAGAGAGTAATCCTAAGGTGGATTGGTGGTGGATTAGTAGAGGGAAATATAAATGGTTATTGGGAGTGGTAGACATGTGAATCTGTTAGTTGTATAAATAGAATAAAGGATGGATAGCAGCCGGGCCGGTCCACTGGGGCGAGGGGCCACGCCCCCCCACATTTTGCCCCTCAAGAACAGTGTCTGCCAGGCTGAACACAGGTCAGCCTGACAGATACAGTTCATTTTCAGCTCAGGCAGCCAGGACCCAGACATGCGCTAAATGCGCAGGCTCCTGGCTGCCTGAGCTGAACTTTGCTGGGCTGAGGAAGCCACAGCTCTGTGTGGGCGTGACATTCTCTGCTCAGCAAAGGTCCCCGAGGCCCTCCCCTCAGTGACGAGGGGTAGCATCACTGATTGCCCTACACCTGGGCGCTTCAGTTTTAAGCCCTGAAGCACAAGGGACGTGTGTCATCAGTGACACTTCGTCACAGGGTGGGGTCAGCAGACTCACTGACCCCATCCCACTCTGTGATGACGTTGGGACTGCTGCCTTCCCTCGGTCAGCCAATGAGGGAAGGCAGCAGAGCTGCACGTAAGAGTGTGCGTGTGTTTTTTAAAAAAAATTAAAGTTTGGTGCGTGCGTGTATGTATGAATGTTTGGTCATGAGTCTTGTGAATGGATATGTTTGTGCGTGTGTGTGAATGCATGGCTGTGAGTGTGCGTGTGTCCCGTCCGCCCCCTCCCTCCTAAACTTACCTGCCGCCGATGGATAGAGCAGGGAAAAGTTTAGAAAGGAGTTTTTAGGATTTCTTAGTAGTAAAAGAGGTTTGGGAGGAGCCAGAGAGCCTGTTAGTTGAATGAATAGGATAAAGAATGGATAGAGGATGGATAAAGGAGGGAAGAGTCTGGAAAGGGATATTTGGGAGTTCATAGTTCTAAAGAGGTTTGGGAGGAGTCAGAGAGCCTGTTAGTTGAATGAATAAGATAAAGAATGGATAGAGGAGGGAATAGTCTGGAAAGGGATATTTGGGAGTTCATAGTTCTAAAGAGGTTTGGGAGGAGTCAGAGAGCCTGTTAGTTGAATGAATAAGATAAAGAATGGATAGAGGAGGGAATAGTCTGGAAAGGGATTTTTGGGAGTTCATAGTTGTAAAGAGGTTTGGGATGTGTCAGAGTGGAGGTAGGGGATATTTTGGAAGAGGACAGGATGAGTCATAGAGTGGTGGTTTGGTGAGGTTAGATTTTTTTTTCTCTGCAGTTCAAGCAACATATAAATGTAGATACATAACCACAGGGTTAGCTGATTAATTAGTTAGTTAATTTGTTGGGTGCTGTAAACGGTCAGTAGAAGGCTATGCAACACAACATTTGACCACAAACACATTCACACATTAAAAGATGAGCCTAATTTCACCATAAAAGAAAACTAGGAATGGTAAAAATTGACATATTTCTTAGGAATACTAAAGTTTTTAAACTTACATTGTTAAACAGTTTGTGGTCACTGGACAAGGCAAAATACTGAAATACCAATGACTTTGTATATAATCCGCACCAAATACATTAGGGGGGAAGATGTGGCCTAATGGCTAGAGCGGTCGACCTCGGAGCTGGGGATCCAGGTTAGAGTCTCGGCAGGGACGCTCAACATCCTGGATTCTGGGCAAATTACTTAATCTCCCCGTGCCTAACAAAAATGAATGTGTCCGTCTGCAACCCAACTGGTGCTCATGTAAATCACTCTGATACCTTTGGGTCTAGTTTGCGCTATTTAAAACTAAAACAAAAAAACATACAGAATTGTGTCATGTACTTAATTGATTGATGTCATCACACAATGTAAGGGTACGTATTTCATGGTTTTCAAAAAGCAGAGTCAGACCTGATGCTAGAACAATATTAACTCCAGACTTCTTGCTGGGTGTTCGTTCACGGAGTGATCTCATTGGACTCTTGCGGAGCTCTCAATCTGTCCCATGTCCAGCATGAGAAGCTCTGCCAGGCCTGCCTTTTTATTTATGCATTGTTTTAGCTCACATCTTTTTGCGATTTAGAATGGAAAATGATGGAAGAACTGAAAAAAAACAGGATTGTCGGAATGTTTCATAATTGTCATGGGACAACATTCGAGATCTTCAATCTCAGCATCCTACTGCAGCAGGGCTGTCCCTCGATGGTCCACGTGGAAGCAGTGCTTTCCAGATTTTCAGGATAACCACAGACTATGTATGTTATTCCTATTTAGATTAGCTGTACGCAAATCCATCTCCAGTGGACAGTCTGGAAAACTGGCATGAAATCTCCAGAGTCCCTTTCCCGACCCATTGGACCAACAGGACTATTGCATTATCAACAAACCTGAAGTTCTCCCATATATAAAGAACTGTATTTAAATCCCAGATATTGACCACATTACAGCAGTTTACAGGTCCATCAACGACATACATGAAGCGCTGATAGCGCACAAGAAAAAAAAAAAAACATTCAGACAAGCATTTGGATTTCCCAATCAGTCCCGGTTGTGCCATTAAGGCTAATGGGAGGTTAACAACTTACTTGTATAAAGTGCACTGGAATTTTTCTATGGTCATTTCCATGTAGTCATTTGTTCTGAAAAATTGTAGATTTTAGGTCTGGGTTTTGACAGCATGGCCACCAAACAGGCATGTTGCTACCAATATACATAGTGTGGGCTTTGGGTAGCTCCTATCAATGATTAACCTTTTTTGATTAGCTTCTTTCAGCTATTGGTTTGAGACTTGTCCATCACATCTCAACTCAACCAAGTGGAGTATTCATATCTCAACTAATGCTACTGATTGGTGGAATGTATTTTTCCACCTCCACTCGAGTGCTTCCATTAAACTACATCGGGGACTACTTTACAACTACAGACCTCCTTGCCTTCTCCTGCAGGGTCTGGCCCAGGTGTCTTACTCTAATGTGATAACACCACATTAAACCAAGATTTATCGGCTTTGAGAATGGTTGTGTTTTTAACTATCTCAATGTCAAGAAGTGTCACGTCGACCTTGGTGACTTTTTCAAAAATCAAGTAAATGAACAAAACTGTAATGCATTCTCCCTTCTTCCCTGATCATTGACAGCAAATTCCTCAAATGGAGTCACTTTAGCATCATCACACAGGGTGAAATGGGAAACTAAACATGGACAAAGTAAGGACACCTTAAGCCTTGCGTGTAAGAAAACCTTTTACATCCAAGTTATAAGGAAAGAAAACGGTACACATCAAATCAAGCTGTTGCCTGTAAAAGTATTCAAACATTACATATCCCTTGCTAGAAACTTACATCGACAGAATAAGTTAACAAAAAATATTTCCGGTGTTTCTTGCATTTCATATGATTTGATATTATGACTGTTTCAAGTGCCAAGAAACCGCCTGGTTTTGTTTGGTGTAATCCTTTCAAAAGTGAATTGCTCGTGCAAAGGTGTACAGGAATAAATTGTGTATTGTATTCTTCTGCAAAGTTTTGAAATATGTGTAACGTGATTTCAATGAACCCAGATACACCGATATTCAATTCACATACATTCTTGCATCTTAAAGTAAATACCAAAGCTTAAAAAGACAACTTTTTTAAAAAGTGCAATAAAAAAGTGCTGCGCGATACATTCATGTTGGTTGCCGTTCATGGAACAGCACTGGGCGTGTGTTGCGCAATTCTTGCTCAAGCCACCACCGATATCTTTAAGTGGTTAAGGCTCTCTTTAAAATGTTTTCATCAAAAAAGGTATGCGCTAAATTCACCATTGGTCGCTCCTCTTCTCTCCTGGGGGCCTTGCTAGGAGGTGGTCAGAATTTATGAGCAGAGCACCACAATTTTGGCAGGCAACGCAAAAACATCTCGTTGGCTAAATGCACTGGTGTTAGAAAATGTTGCATACGCTGATAAGAATTGAAAACTTTATCAAAAAGTCGGCGGGCTACCCCATGTGAAGCATGAAATCCGCACATCTGGAGCAACGCCTGCAAAATCCAATTACTGCAATCTTAATAAAATCTTAATTGTAGCCATCTATTTTATTGGAAATCCAGATAAATGTATAGTATTGGCGACACTAAACAAATGTTGTTTGGTTGCATATTAGTCAACGCTCGTGACCTGGTTGGGCAATCTTCGACTTACTCATTCGCCTCCAGCTACCTGCCTGTGACCATTTGTATACCAAACCCATTATCCTGAATGATGCAGTAGTTCTCCCAGAATTCTGTGGTCCTCTAAGGAGTTGTTGGCATTACAAAACTGAGAATCTTACAGGATGCTGTAGATCTTTAAGGATGCTGAGGTCATTACAAAACACGACGGATCTTACATGATGCAGTGGGTCTTAATGCCACTGTGGCAGATACAGGAAGCTGCGGTTCTTTCTTCAATTTACGATTCTTGCTTGGCATCATTAGAGGATGCTGTGGAACGCATATGACAACATAATATTTCCAGAACACTGAAACTCTTCCATGATATAGGGTTTGTACGTAGCGCCCTTCCTCCATGACACAGGGATTGCAAAAAGATTTCAGCAGCTGATGCAATAATCGACTAAATTAACTAGCTGCCTTGAAACTGACCCCCATATAGTCTGGCCATGTAAGGCGGAGATGTCCAATGTTGGTCCACGAAGGCCACAAACAACCACAGCACTTAAGGATAACCACTTCTGTAAATCTTTACCAATTAGTTTAATTGCATGTACATTTATCCTACGTGGACATCCTGAAAATCTGGCAGGATAGGGTGGTGCGTTTCAACTCTGGGCTTCGAACCGGAATGCCTGTGAGATCATTTGACACCTCACTCTTCCAATCTGTTGCAATCTGATGTGTGATGATAAGTTAGAACAGTTCACTGCTGTTGTGAGAATAATAAAGAGGGGAGGGAATAAGTTATTGCATGTTCTCAGCGCCACTGCCCAAGGAGTAATGGTTGTGACATAATCTTTTGGCAGTGCGTGCTATGATTTATTCCTAATAGAAGGGTTTCATCCAGTCGAGGTAGCTCATGTAATTGAGCCTGACCTCTGAGCTCGCAGGCTTTTTTCTCTTTCTCTTCTGAGCGAGTTCTTGAGGGAGCGTGCGCGCGAGTCTTGCAGCGGTCTCTGGGCAGGAGGCCAGCAGCTCTTACTTACCGGCCCATGGCCACTTGATCGTTGGGATCCATCGAGCTGGTTTTGCGCTCTATAAGTTCTCGCAGGAGCTGGAAAGAGACATGGAAATACATTAGCACGCCTGCCATATATATATATAAATTCTGATGACATAAGGCCACAGGTGATTTCAATAATCTGCACACACCTCACTCAGTCTACGGAGACAAGCACAAAACTGGGGTTGAAAGCAATGATTAAGAATGTCCAAAAGCCAGTGGAGATATCAGGCACCTGGAGGAATGGTGTGCACTGTAGGACTGGCTGGTTTGGACAGTTAAACACGAGGCGTCAAAGCTGCGAAGCAAAATGGAGGCCCATGCGGGCCACTGGGTCCCGATCAGTTACTTTCAAGGCACTCACCGTAGTGAACGCCTTTGACTCGGCTGCCACGGAGCACATCTCCACGGTGCTTATCAGAATGCCCCTGGATGTCACATACCATACACCCACCCCCCCCCTCCATCTCCTTTTACTAGCCATTCCGGCAGTTGTCTATGCAATAAAAGGATCCATGAGCTCATCTCCCATGCTGCGTAACAAGGGATATCGAACATGGCAGCGATAATAACAATTAGAACATTGGAAAGCTGAGAGCTCCACTGAAGACAATGCAGTACCTCTGGGCTTATAATGACTGGTATAAGCCTGGAGCTTCAACATTCCAATGTTTGGCTTTCTCTTTTAAATTGAGAACATTTTACCCTCAGTGGTTAGAATGTTCTAATAGCCTTATAGCTCTTATGCCTCGGGCTCTACCTGTTGATAAAGGCCCTCACCCTAGTTATGGACCCTCGCCTGCATCTCAGGCCTATAACTCATGTTCAGGGCCTTTAACAACCGGTACAGCCCTCGGCAGCAGGCTTTAACGCTATATGAGAACTACCTAGCCTCCCAGAAAGCTCATAAGACCTTACCCCACCCACCCCATACCTAGTTTACTTCTCAGAATTGGTTCTCAACATGATCTCTCTTAGCCTAGAGGCAATTTAATTGCCATTCTGCTCACTTCATGTTTCAAATTCATACAAAGACAGCAGGGGCTGGGCCACCCTTTAGTATGCATCTTCAACGTGAATTTCAAAGCTAAAGCTGTTCTTTTTTTCTTCGGACTTCCTGTTGGCATGTTTCAAGGAGATGATCACCTTTTTCTGTTCCAAGAGCCTCTTCACTTTCTACATCCCTGCGCACATACTCCTTGAATCTATGCCCTCTTCCATGCAGTTCCAGTTAGACTGCTGTACTCTTGAGCTCTCTTTTCTCGGTCTCTTGCATGTACTTTGAGATATTAAACTCTGCAGATAATATGCAGTGAATATTAGGTAAATCCTGACCATATTTCATCACACATCTATATCCTACTAGTCTGACCCTTTCTAGGGGAATTTACCCCACAACCTTTAGCTTTTTACTCCTAGCCTTTGCCGAATCTCAACGCATGACCTTAGGAATTTGGGCACCTTCCTACTGTACTGCAGAGGGAAGGTGCGCACGCCCACCTTGCCCGCATTGGACAGGGGGTGCAGAAGCGATGGTTTTAGGTGCCGTACCTCAGTGCACTCCGTAAACAGGTACACCACATACCCAGGGCGGGTACGGCACTGGCTATGAGTGGGACGCAGCACTGAGTGTGTCACCCACTGGACTGCCTATCAATACTGTATCGGGCCTGTCATGGCAGGCCTGTTGGTCACCATTGCGCCCCTGCCCAGGTTGGCATCACTGACGCCTCAGCCAACCCTGAGTGGGTCGTCCCATACCATGAGGGCACCCCCAGGGAAGCCCTGACGGGCGCAAGGGGAGTGGTAGGCTTAAGGCCTGTCGGATACATATGGATGCTAACTTCCCTGGTAGTGAGGAACCCCCCACATGGGGCTTTCCCTGGCTTTGGAGTTCGCCTCTACCCATGGGATACTCCTGGGGTTCCAATTCTCTAGTTTGACCTCAGGGCCCTGAGCACATCCTCAATGTCAAGGCAGTTGGGAAGTGCGTGCGCCTTCCTACACAGGCTAGGAAGAGGCGCTGACATGGTGTTCAGATACATGGGCCGGTCTGCCAAAGCAGACCTGGCAGTGCACACTGGGGGGCATTAACTATGCACCAAGCCTGCCATTCCAGGCCAGGGTTTGCACATTGTCCCTAATGTTGTTTCAAATACATGTACAGCCTGCCACGCCAAGCTGTAGAATGCACCCTGGGACCTATGGCATTGTGGATAGGTACCTGGTCTGCAATCGCAAACTGGTGAGTGCATACCTGCATCCTCCAGTATTTTAACACCCAGGTTAGGCCTGCCGTGGCAGGCATGTGCCCGAGCACTTGCACCCATGTTGCTAGTGGCAAGATGCCCGGCCTGCCATCACAGGCCAGGTGTGCCCAATCGCACCCGTAAGAGGTTCGATGCGAGTCAGGCTGGCCCGGGCAGGGTGGTGAGCACGCACTCGCACCTAAGGTGTTAGGGTCCGGGTAAGTCCATGGCCTGGTCTGTAATCGCCGACCGGTGTGTGCGCACTGGCAGAAATTGTGATTAAACTCATGAGCAGCCTGCCATTGCAGGCCACTGTATGCGCGCACCCGCACCAATGGTGCCCGTGATTGCGTGTTCCGCCTGCCAATGCAGGCTGGTGCAAACAGACTGACACATGTACTAGTTAAACCAGTGTCCAACCTGCTGTTGCAGACTTGGGTGGACACACTTACACCCCTGGTGCTGGGGACTATGTGTCCAACCTGCCATTGCAGGTTGGGTGCACACTAGCGCACGTGCGCCCAGGTAGTGAGGAATACCTGTGTGTTTTCAATACCAATGAGGCTTGTTCTTCGCATAGGTTAACATAGGGAGATAGTTGACATTACTTCAGGCTGCAATAGTGGATTGCAGTGGAGCAGCCTCATGATGTTTCCTTTCACTGGATTTGCCAAACCCATGCCAATGGTAAAGGGGGTTTTGGCATAACTCGCTTAGAAATGCCAGTTATAGAATATGGACATGTCTATGCTCTCAGAGTCCTGCGTGCTGTGGTGCCTGGCTCTAGTGGACACCAGGGGATGGGGGAGCACTTCTGTGCATTCCCCAGCGACCGTCATAAACTATGGACATACCACTAGAATGACAAGACCTCTGCCATTTGAGTTCCGGATGGGATAGATTGGAGGGAGAGGTTTTGACGCTTAGCCTCTTGGGGCCAGATCATGGTCCCACTAAATATTAAGATCTGCATTACACTGCCCCATGGCAGACAGGCCTACAATTTAGGGGAGACATCTGTGGTTCAAAGGGAAACCCTTTAAACCACCCCTAACTTCAAAGACACACAACAGTATAACTACTGGTGTCATCCTTTAGCAAAAGGTGAGATATGTTTGCGGGGACGCGGGACCAGAGAACATTTGTGCACATGGAGAATAACTGCCTGTGAAGGCCCGTGCCTTTCTGAATAGTGGCTGGCCTGAAGACCAGCTGAAGTATGGCACCCTGAAGTGTGCTCTCCAAGGGCTAGTCTGCGAGCCTGCTGTTCTCCCGGTGATCTCAGGGACATCAAAGATCTCCCACGAGGGACCTACACCATCTACCTGCGACATCTGGAGAGTGGTGCCCTCTCAAATGCCCACATCGGCTACTGAATCCCAACTGGTAGCGCGGTGTGAGCGTGAAACGAAGACTTGTGACTGGAGACCAGATTGTCTAGTGCAGAGCCCCAGAAATCTTGCCCGCATCTAAGGCGAGTGGTTCCTGTACTGCAGGGGCTCCGACACTCATAAGCGTTTAGTTGGTGGTGAGTGGATTCACCGGTTGCGGGATCCCGCATGGCCCGTTTTGTCATTCATGCCGCATCTCTCTCGTGCAACACGCCGACTGCACGCTCATTGCATGTGGTGTCCAATTTACAGGGTGCAACACTCGGAGGTGGGGGTGTAACCGTAGTGCCTCAGGCTACCTCATGTGGCTCTGCTGAACTTGTGCCTGTGTGTATGACCTGACTGGTCTAGTGCAATCTGTATCATCGTGCACCGATGTGCCAGACGCTGTGCCAGACGCTGTGCCCGGATTGCCTGGGCACGACCCTGATTATCGTGTACTGCTCGGGGTGCCTCCTTCTATCGAGTGGCTCCCTGTGTTACTCCCTATTCATTGGTTGTTCCCTTTTTAACCCTCATCAAGGCAGACCAACTGCCAGCCCCACACCTGGCCCCTCCCGAAGACATCTTGGCACCAGATAATAGCGAGAAAGAGATTGACTGGGTTGAAGGAACGCTTCTGAGACAGTTCGGGGATGGGTCAAGAGACTGCACGACTCCATTATGTTTTGAGACCTGTGGGTGAACTTCCCGAGTAGCTGCTAATCTTCCCTTGTTTATGTCTGCCTCCTAAATAAAACTTGCTACATATCCCCACCTGCTTCCCGAGGACCCAGACTAAGTGTGACTTCGGCCGCTTGCGGCCTAGCATCTGGGAGGCAAGGCTGTTTATCTTAAATCTGGGGGAATAGGACAATCGGGGTGAACCAGAGGGTGGAAGGAGGCTGGGGCCGCGGAGTCTGCAGGGTGTGATCCATTGACCTGCTGTGTACCAGTAGCACCGCATCAGGGTGCTGAGTGCCTATGTGTGTAAGAGCGTTCTGTACGGGCTGAGCTGGTACCTGTCGCATCATGTAACAGTGAGAGAGTGTGCGAGAGAGTGAGTGTGCGAGAGAGTGAGTGTGCGAGAGAGTGAGTGTGCGAGAGAGTGAGTGTGCGAGAGTGAGTGTGCGAGAGAGTGAGTGTGCGAGAGTGAGTGTGTGAGAGAGAGAGAGTGTGTGTGTGTGTGTGTGTGTGTGAGTGAGAGAGTGAGAGAGTGAGAGAGTGAGAGAGTGAGAGAGTGAGAGAGTGAGAGAGTGAGAGAGTGAGAGAGTGAGAGAGTGAGAGAGTGAGAGAGTGAGAGAGAGAGAGAGAGAGAGAGAGAGAGAGAGAGAGAGAGAGCGCCCCAGTGGACCGCCTGTGATTCACAACACTGGCCGGTGGTGACGCTTTATATGCTAATTTCATGTCAAAAGTGCAATATACTTGACAATGGGTGTACCTGCCTGGCTTCGGCCCGCGGTGCTGCTAAAAGTATTCTCGTTTAATTTATGTACATATCTTTGATATCATTGTGACCCGGGGTGTCTCCTATAACTGTGCGGGACTGTATTATCAGGATTGCTAGGAAGGGCCTGAGGTGGATAGCGTGTCGCACCACATAAGGGTCCTCCCTCTCTCTCTCTCTCTCTCTATTGGGGGGGTGGGTTAGATAAGGAATTGTCCACAGTGTGCATCCTATTGAAATCATAACGAAACGAGTGTGCCTAGTACTGCTAGTAAGATTTCCAAATGTGTTTTATGCCCAAAAGTATATGATCACGTTATAATAATTGAATATGTGTGTTGAATATAGATGTTATTTACATACATCCTGTGTGAAGTCTCTTTTGTAACGCTCAGTGTATTTGCTGTGTGCGACTGCTGTGCTTTTACTTTACACATTGCCTTTGAGGAAAGCCGGACTGCTCAGTGCCAAGCTACCAAAGGGTGAGCACAGGTTATACAGTTAGTGTAATCACCCATCCTTGACGGGAGTGGCAGGTTCTGCCTGGCTGGGGGCATCCCTTCAGTCAAGCAGAAAGTGCTGGTTCCAACAGTTCCCTACCTAAAACATCTATATGTTGACAGTCATTTAACACATGATTGTATTGGAATAATAAGCTTTAATTATGCCAAGCCTTGTAGAATTTCCAGATATACCTTATGCTCTCATGGGGGCAGCTGTTGGAATTCAGCCCTTCAGCTTCTCTCCTCAGCAATCGGTCCATGTGTCTACCCTGCCTCACACTGGTACCATATATACCTTTAACAGCAATGAGATCTTAAAAGAGTGAGAGTAGCCACTCTGGCTCAGCTCTGGCTTTACTACAGAAATGTGCAAATAATTCTCCTTTACATACGATAGTGAAGGAACCAATGCTATTTCTCCCTTCTTTTTCGCAAAAAAGAATGTCCACAAGGTCATCTCCCTTGCAGTCAAGGTTACAACACTCACACCGGAGAGATGGAAAGTTCTCTTATCTGTCCAGTGAGTGTGAAAAATGTTAAAAACATGGTGTTTCTAGACAGGAAATATGGCGCTACACCACAGACTGTTAGTATTGCCATTCAAACAATTAGTCTGATTTTCTAGGCCTTCCTCTATTACATGCATTCCTTAGCATTAAATGCAGTCATGCTTACATGCAATCAGTCCTTTCTTGCATGCAACAGCCATTATTAGCACACAAAATCCCTGCCACACCTGATAGTAGCACAGGCTAAGAGAAAAGCCTCTTGGTGATTCAGTATGTTGCACTGCCACAACAGAGCATTTTAGACAGCTTGCACATCTTACAATCAGACACAAAAGGTGAGAGCGTAGAGACAACCAAACTGGAGAATATCAACTCCACCTACAGTGGGGTCCCAAATGACCTTCTGCGTCTTCAGAGATGGAGTTAGAATGAGCTTTTGAGGGAGTAGACATGTCTGCTTATTGCCCTTAGCTGTTCTGCTTCCCAAAGCCTCCACTCCAATGGGGGCCACAGATGTTCATAAAAGGTTCTCTGCTGCAGTGGCCAGCACAATCCACCTGCAGTGAGTGAGAGAGACTCTGACTTTCCATTGGGAGGAAGCCTGGTGAGCATCCCTTATAAGCATACAAGCACATGCAAATACCAAGCAGAAAAAAACCTATGTTCTCCTCCTTATTTACAACAAGTAAGTGCAATTATGGTAAACTAAACAAATGTTTGCATATCCTTTGGGAAATCCAGAATCTTTAATTTCCAATGTTTATTTCGGTTCTGATATCCCTGTATATTTGGTCTAACCAGGTGAGTCTTTCCAAGAGACCTTTAAGTCAAAGTGCGTTTCTGGAAGGGAGCATTGTTGTGTAGTGCACATTCAACTGACTCATCTGTAGGAGTTTCTGGGAATTTGTGCTGTGCTTGTGATTTTAGTGCTGGTGAAAGGTCCGGATATTGAAAACTGGAATACGTACTCGCTGACAGTTGCATGAGCCATTCCCTCTCAGACGACTGATGTGCATGAAACATGTAAATGTAGTTCATACTTCAACTCTTTCAGTCCCTGACCTATCTGGTAAGAGTGCCAACAAAGGCGGCAATGTGTGTCCAATAAGCAGGTGTTTTGTATGAAGGTGACATAGGCTCACCAAGATAACAGACAGTATCACGTTATTTCACCTGTGCTACCCAACAAATTGCCAGATGTTATTACTTCATGTCAAACCCCAACTCGCAAGCTAGTGGTGGAAGATGGGACTAAACCTTGGCGAAACGTCTGACCCAACCTGAAATGGGGGGGGGGATACTCCGTTTTCATGTGGTAAAATCTACTCTGCTTATATTTCAGAGCAAAGATTTTTGGTGATTTCACCCAGCCTCACACGAACTCCTATGCCAAACCACGGAGGCAGCCAACCCAATCCTCCTTTGGACACTGGCTCAGTCTAGCGCCACAGTGAGGTTAACTTACAAATAAAAGTTTGCTCATCGGACAGTGACACAACAAATGAGCCCTGGTGTGTTCAACCGGATGCTTGCAATGTCTTCACTGAGCTCAAGCGTTGCAGAACAAATCCACCAGAACACATCTACTGTTCAAGGGCTCAGTGTCCCAACTAAGACCAACCATGGAGTCTTCCCTCCTACCCACCCACTGCCTTAGTTCAGAGAGTCTCTCTAATCCTTACAACTCTAAAACGATATGTCATCAATTTAAAACATTTGCAACATGCTAATAATTTTCAAAATGGAAACCTGAATGTAAATTACTCCTACCAATAATCTCACACAGCTATTAAACATTCAGAATGTCAGCACTGGTACCCTCAATAGTTCTCTCCTGATTGAAAATAAGTTATTATTGGAAATTTAGTTCATCTAAGCCAAGAGCATGCCATGGGGACCCTGGGTATGTGACATTTATAAAGCGCACGGCTACCTCAGGCGAGGTGTCCTGGCGCTAGCGCGGCGGACTACAGAGATTAATTCCCAAGCAGCTATTCCCCTTGCTTAAAGAGCCAGGTTTTCAGCGCCTCTCTCTAATCACAGATTCGTCACCTTGTGAATACCCCCAGGTGCCAGACTGGATCTGGAGATTTTTTTCTCAGCAATTCCCTCACCCCCCAGTAGGTAACGTCATGCAGTTCCGTGTCGAGTTTGTCCCGTTCTGGAAGTGATGTCAGGCCACATATATCCACAACGTCAGCACATTGACGTCAGTTTCTTTCCGATATCAGTCCGTGCCATCGTACGAGGAAATCTCATTAATCAGATTTTACTGTTTGCTGATCTTTAGCTGGAACCCTACTAAGATGAAGAAGAGAGTCCATTTAAAAGAAATGGGGGAGGGCAGGTTGGTAACGTATCCACCAGAAATAGTGCTACAGAACATAAGTAACTTTTTCATCTGATGGATGCTTCTAACTACAGATTTCTCACCTTTTGAATAGCTATCAAAGCAGTACCTTCCCAGGTGATTGGTCTGCAGGACTGAACAGGCAAAGTGCCCCTTCAGACTGGCCTGGCTATCCAGACAGTAGTGCTTCATGAACATGTGGACGAACGCCCACGTCATGGCCTGGCAGATGTCCAAGACAGGTACTCCGCGTGCCAGTGCAGTGGTAGCAGTCTTGGCCCTGTTGGAATGAGCCTGTAGGCCTTCTGGCGGTTGCTTCTTGGCCAATGAGAAGTAGATCTTTATACAAATGATAACCCATCAGGAGATTGCTGGTTTCTAAACTGCCGTACTGTTCTTTGTCGTAGAAAAGCCAACGAAGCATTGATCATCCACCTGATGGTCCCTGGTGCAATCGATGTAAAAGCTCAGAGCTCTCTTAGGGTCTAAGCGATGGAGCCATTCTTCCTCCTTGGATGGATGAGGCAGGATAGAGAACTCCTGCAGACCCGATGTGGAAAGGCCGGACAACTTTCAGAGGGATTGCCGCATTAAACATGAGCACTAGCTTGCCCGGAACAAAGTGGTGCACAGTTGTTGGACAGAGAGTGATTGTATCTCACTCACGTACGAGCTGATGTGATCGCTATGAGGGACACTGTCTTCAAGGTCAGCCACCTTAGAAGGCAACTGTGCATAGGCTCGAATGGGGTGCACATCAGAAATGTGATAACCAAACTGAGATCCCAATAGAGCACCACAAAAGTTTTCGGTGCAAATGTGAGTCAGCCCTTTTAGAAAACGCATCACAACAGGTGATTTAAAAAAAAGATTCCTGATCACGTAACTGTGAAAAAGCACGTAGGGCAGACAAATAACATTTAACTATGGCCACAGCAAGACCTTGCTGGGCTAATGATTGGAAGAAAAGAAGGACTGTGCTTGCAGGTGCTTGATATGCCTATTAGAACACCAGAAAACAAACTTCACCCAGCGTCCCGCATAGATGGTTTTGATGGAGGAATGTCTAGCTGTCAGAATAACTTTTACTACCGCTGGAGGGACATCAAAAACAATCAACTGTTTCTGCTCAGTCTCCAAGCATGAAGGTGTAAGTTGTGCTATCTTGGGAGCAGGACCCTGCCCTGCTGCTGCAACAGATAGTCCTACTAAAGAGGCAGCCGGATTGGCGAAAAGATGCTTATAGCCAGAAGTTCTGGGTACCACACTCTCCTGGCCCAATCCAGTACCACTAGGATGTCTTGGGCCTTGGTGTTCATGATCTTCTTCAGAACTTTGGGCAGGAGAGGTAGAGGCGGGAACGTGTACGGGAGTCCTAAGTTCCAGTCCAACTGACAGTCATCTGCAAGGGAGAATTGCCTTGGGAACTCCACGTACAAACTGTGGTGGAGATGAGATCGAGTCAGGGTTCTCCCCTTTGCTGGAAGATGCACTGTACCACCTCTGAGTGCAGCCGCCATTCATGAACAACAAGGCAATGCCAGCTGAGTTCACCTGCCCTGGCGTTTAAAGATCCTACCAGTTCCCGAGGTAGAGCCTTCTGGCTCAAGATCCCCAACCCCACTCCACCATGCTTGTTGCAGTACCACAAGGCGGTGGTGCTGTCTGTAATGGCCTTCACGCATTCCCCCTTGATGGACAGGAGCAAACCTTTTAATGTCAAGCAAATCACCTGCAACTCCAGAAGACTGATTTAGAGGCGGGTCTCTACCAGAGAGCACAGTCCTCTGAACTCCACCTCTCCTAGATGACCTCCCCAACTAAGCAATGATGTATCTGTCACGACCGTTAGTTCTACATGGGGCAGGGAGAGGAGTCTGCCACCGATCCAACTGCTGTCCAGCAGCCACCACTGCATATTCTTCACAGTCTCCTCCGACAGCTGGATTGAATCTGATAGGTTCCCTTGGTGCTGAGTCCATGGAGAAGTCATATCCCACCGCGGAGTCCACATGTGCCACCTGAAGTGGTCCACTAGCAGGACGCAAAAGGCCATGAAGTCTCAGTGCTGCTTTCACTGAGACCCAAATCAAAGGCTGATACATTGGGATCATTCTCTGAATATCCTAGACTTGTTGATTCAGAGGAAAGGCCAAGGAAAACTGAAAATGCTTGCAGCCCACCTAAAACCGCAGGTAGGGAGACCCTGTGGGACAGAGTAGAAGAATGTGAAAATATGTGTCCTGCAAATTTAAGCCCACAATGTCAGAGTAAGTATCTTGTACTTATCCTTTTTAAGGAAGAGTATATCTTCGTATGCACATTCACCTACTGCATGAGCACCTTTGCATGTGCATAGAGCACCCAGTTGTAGTCATATTGCTTATATAGTGAAATGAACTGTTGTAAAACAATACATTGCCGTCACAATAACAGTTTATTTTTATGTGTTTTAATTTCTTAACTTTTTACTATGATTAATTAATGTCATGTCAGTTCTTAGCCGGAGTCGGTACACCTTGAGTATGGGGATGCCCCATTAGCAGAGTTCCTATCAACCCAGAGTGGAATGCTTCTCTTAATAAAGGATTCTGCATCTCAGGTGCTGAGAATAGTCTCTTGCTCTCCTCAGATGACCCCTGCTTTGATTATCTGCATGGGTTCCACTATGAGGACTTGTTCATATTTGTTGACTTGATTGGCACATCAAAGGGTAGACCAAAGGGCAATGTTAATTTAATTCAAGGATCTAACATCCACCATTGCATGGGCTCCTACTTGAGGGAAATGCTGAAAGCACATTGCTCGCTCCCTACCGACCTTAGAGACACCCCCACTCTCTTTTTGTAAGTGTGCCTTTCTCTCTTGATTTGAATTTTAGGTATTCTTTTTGCATCAAATTTACAGTATTTGACAGTTATAGAATACATTGTGACACTAAACTGTGGGATCTTCCTACACAAACACAATGATGAAAGTTGCAGCCGGCTCAGACGTGGAAATTTACAGGCCCAACGTGCGGTCCGTTAGGTCAGGCCCGTGTAGAGAAGCGCGTTACGAGAGAAGATTTGGAAAGATAGATAAACCGGAAAGACATATACAGCATGTCCACTGCTGAGTTCATTAGCGAGATGCATTTCACTGCAGTCCCATTCCAACGGATCAATAGTTGGCACACGCGCACTGGCACTATTTTATGATACATTTAGTTCACCAATCAACATCTACTGGGGAAGTTGGAAAGAGCTGCTGATAAAAGGGCAGTGTCTCACACTTCAGAATTTCACAGATGAATCTTGCTCAATCCATCATCTCGGCGTCTTGAATACGATTATCTCATTGCACCCAGCGGATTGCAGTCCAGTTCGTGATGAGGTGATAGTTTTAAGCAGAGCCGCTGCCCAGATTACCATTTGGCCTTCAACTGAATCCCAGTCACCAGTCAGAGCAGAGTATGGGTTGAAGGAATACAATGGCCACGAACCCTGATCCAAGTGTCACATGCATGGGTTCTGTATCTGCCGCTTACACATGCAAGACTGAGGCCTGGCTCGTGTGCAGTATGATTCCACTGCTCAGATAGTGTGTGCATAGTTTTGCACATGCATTTAGAGGTGGCATGTTCATCTGAGGAAAAACATCATGGGATACAAAAATCTCGGATATGGGGAGGGAGCTGCTGGGAGAACAAAAACAGTAGTTGGAAAACATAATTGGGAAAGGTACAGGGATGGGTTTCATTACAGCCCAGTGAAAGATTTAGAACGAGGAAAATGGTTATGGGTAGCAATCAAATAAGAATAAAAGTGAGAATTAAGAATAATATCGGGGCAGGGCAAAGGATAGGTTGAAGTAAAGGGTTGTGGATCGCATTAGGATGAGTGATAGGATTAGCATGAAGGGAAGATTATGGTAAAACATGTAATGGAAAGGGATAGGTTAAGGGAAGAGAGCACGAAAGATGGCACATAAAAAAGAAAGACCTTTGATTTCCTTAAAAAAAGACAAGACCCAAGATTATAAAACACAGAAAAATAGATCTCCACGATTAATCACTTTGAGATTATGTGAATAATATCAAAGTGATTTACTCTCCCAAAAAACATAGCTGGAACCCATGAAGGAGCCCAGGGTAATGAATATTCATGTTAAGCGTGATGGCTTAGCTAGAAAGTGGATTCATTTTGACTTTGACAGGATTCTCAACATTTGCAAAAGCAGCAAAGGCATGTACTTGTCTGCCCTGGTGGCCTAGAGCTCACTATTTTAAGAGATCTCCGCCTTCCTGGCAGAGATCTCTAAGCCTTCAGAGAAACTGCAGTGGCTCCTGTTAAAACATTGAAAATTTGCTGGGCAGTCGCTATGTTTTATGTGGCAGACCAGAAAACTTTTTTTTGTCCAAAAACAAACAGGAGTTTGTTTTTGAAAAGCAAAAACCTAATATCCCTGACACCCTGAGAGTTTTCTCCCAAAGCGTAGATGTAATTTTTTTTTTTCCCCTTTTGGGACCACCCGAACAGGAAAAAAAGTCCATGAGATGGCCTGATGCACGCTGGCCCAACTGCGTAACAGTTCTGCTAGCGGAACCAGCAGGGGTTCTGCTGGTCCCAAGAAGATGTTTCGCCCCACTCTAAATAAAACAGGCGGACTGTCAGTTTGCTAGACAAGGTACAACTGTGCAGGAGTATCTTGTCCACCAAACTCTAAATAAACCCAATGTGTTTAGCAAGTGATGCTGACTACTGACAAATTTTGGAAACAGACCACGCCTAGAATAGCTACAGGCCATACCTGGAGCAGCAGCAGGCTTGAGAGGTTTCATGGAATAAATAGAGCAAAAGAAAGTTTCATTTTCACCTCCACTCTTCAAATGAATCTTAGCGAGAAAATGGCAGATTTGGTGCCACCTTATTTTTAAATGCCCATCACTAGCATTTTTAGTTTATTTCTTAACTTGCACAAAGAACATTCCGAATTGTAAATAGGAGGGGGCACAAAGGAGGCATTTGTCTCCTGTTAGTGATTCGAAAAGGGATATATTAATTCCATATGACTGCAACTGTGGTTGCAAACCATTCATTGACAGCTCCTGACCCTCAAATTTGAGTAGTAATTTATTTGCAAAGTGGAAGCTGCCTCCAGAGAACAGATTCCCCCTTAGAAACTGTGCTGCCAACTTCAGGGGAGCAAGCATCTGTTTAGTTGGACATTTCACTCATACAAAACCAGAGAAATTCGGCCTTTATAGTTAGTTGAGCTACCTATAACTCGCGCCCCCGCAATGCACTGCTGATGACGTCACATATTACATCACTCATGACATGGTCAGTGACATTACTGATGACATCACTGATGACATCTAAAATGACATCACTGATGACATCATCCAGTGACTGTGTGTTTCTGTAAAGTTTAAATATGTTATATATGATCAAGGCCGCGTTGACGGCAGAAACGCGTCATGGCAGACACCGGTATGGTGAAATAAAATAAAGATTGTTGCACTTATCTGGGTCCACGCTCGTTTTTTTCTACGGAAACGGAGGCGAGGTGTTTGATAGATATATATATATATATATATATATATATATATACACCAAGGTGTATTGAAGAATGAGTGGGTGTATAAGTGTCTGAATGGATGATTTAGTAGGTGCGTGACTGACTGTATAAGTGAGTGATTAAACGTGTCTTACTGAATGCATGCGTTAGTGACTGATCTGTGTGAATGTCTGTATCAGTCTGTCAGTTGGTGTGTAAGCGGCTGCCTGGGTTGGTGAGTAGCTACATGAGTGTCTATATGGGTTATTGATTGGTTGTCTGAGTATCTGTATGGGTGCCTGAGTGTCTGGGTGGGTGGGGGGTGTGTGACTGTGCATAGATGTGTGAATTGGTGATTTACTGGGTGTATGGGTTCAAGAGTGCATCTGTGCAGGGCTGTATGGGTGGGTGAGTGTGTATATGGGTGTGTTGGTGAGTGAATGGATGTCTCAGTGGTACATGTGTAAGTAACTACATATGTGAATGGCAGTATATGTGAGTGTTGGAGTATATAAATGACTATATGTGAGAGTGAGTGATTGTGAGAGTGGCTGTATGGATGAGTGTGTGCTTGTATCAGTGATTGTATAAGAGAGTAAGTATGTGTTAGTATCTGTATGAATAAGTGAGGTGGTGTGTGTATAACTGTATAGGTGAGTAAATGGGAGTGTGATTGATTCTTTGCATGACTAACTAGATGTGTGAGTAACTCTATGGATGAGTGGCGGTGTGTGAGTGTCTGTATAGGTGTAAGAGTGCAAATGATAGTGTTGTATTGATGAGTGACTGCATGTATGAGTGACTGTATGGGTGAATGAGTGGATGTGTGTGTAGACCTAGGAATCAGTGAGTGGGTATGTAGTAACTGGTATTGGTGTGTCTATTGTTTCTAAAATGGTAGTCTGTATTTTAGAGTGGGTGTATCAAAGGTTATATTAGGGTGTGAGGAGGTGCATCAGATTATCACGTGGATGATGTCATCAGTGATGTCATTTGAGATGTCATCAGTGATGTCATCAGTGATGTCACTGGCCATGTCATGAGTGATGTAATATGTAACGTCATCAGCAGTGTATTGCGGGGGCGCAAGTTATAGTTAGCTCAACTAACTATAACGGCCGAATTTCTCTGGTTTTGTACGAGTGAAATGTACAACTAACTATAACGTCCCTGAAACCTATGGTTTTTTCAGTGAATTTCAAAGGTTTTTTAAATGCTAATTTCTAACTATAACGACCCTGAAACCTATGGTTTTTTTCAGTGAATTTCAAAGGTTTTTTAAAATGCTAATTTCAAACTATGCCTACATAGGTAGGACATATGAAGAAAGAGGAAGAAAGGCGCAGAAAGAAGCAAGAGAAATGCAGAAAGAGGCAACAGAAGTCCAGAAAGACAAAGAAAGGTGCAGAAAGAAGCAAGAGATATGCAGAAAGAACCAACAGAGGGGCAAAAATAGGCCTTGTTGCAAAGTCATTCTGTGCCCCCAACTTTTTGCTGACGGGTACTGGTGGTAACTGAGTCGGACTAACCAGGCCTAGAGCCAGTGCTATGCTAAAAGACACTTAGAATACAGTGAAAACACCTACATACACTAGGGTACACTAACTGGTTGGGGTACCCCTGTGATTGGCATGACCTCCCCTGTAAGGCCCTAGTACATAATAGAGCAGGGGGATTAAAACTACGTCTAAGTCTGAGGTGCAGAAAGATGCTTCTTTAACTAGTAGTCGCATTTGCAGAGTGGTAGAGAAAGGGTGCTGGGCCTCCGACCAGCGCTCAGGAATTCCAGGGCGTAGGACTTACAGGAGGTACCAGGAGGGCTTCTTGGCCCGCAAAGTCCCTCGGGAGTAAAGTGGACTTTATCCCCCATCCCGTAGTCTGCCAGGAGGCGCGTTTGCAGAGTGGTGGAGAACGGGGGCGTGGCCTCCGAAGACGTCTTAGCAATCCTAGTGTGTGGGACTTACTGGAGGTAACAACAGGGGTAGTTGGCCCCCAAGGACATCCTTGGGGGCCAACTACCCCTCCTATTACCTCCAGTAAGTACCACACAGCAGGATTGCTAAGTTCTCATACCAGGCCACGCCCCCTTTGCCCACCACTCTGCAAACGAGCTCCCTGGTGCGCTCTTGGATGGGGATTGAAGTCCCCTTCACTGCTGGGGGTCCTTAGGGGCCAACTAGCCTACCTCTTACCTCCAGTAAGCCCCACACAGTGGGATTGTTGAGAGGTGGACACAGGCCACGCCCCCTTTCTCCACCACTCTGCAAATGCACCTCCTGGCGCGCTCTTGGTTGGGGGATGAAGTCCCCTTTCCTCATGAGGGTCCCTGGGGGCCAACTAGCCCACCAGGTACCTCCAGTAAGCCCCACACAGCTGGATTGCAGATGGTGGTCCGAGGCCATGCCCCCTTTTTACACCACTCTGCAAACGCGCCTCCTAGCGCACTGCTGCTCGGGAGATGAAGCCCACTTGTGTCCTGAGGTCCTCAGGACACAAGAGGACCTCATCGCCCCACCAGCAGTGCGCCAAGAGGTGCGTTTGCAGAGTGGTGTAAAAAGGGGCGTGGCCTCGGACCACCTCTCTGCAATCCAGCTGTGTGGGGCTTACTGGAGGTACCTGGTGGGCTAGTTGGCCACCGGGACCCTCAATATTCAAGGGGACTTAATTCCCCAACTTAGAACGCGCCAGGGGGCGCGTTTGCAGAGTGGTGCAGGGAGGGGGCGGGGCCTCCGGCGAGATGCCGTTTTTTTTTTTTAAGGGGGGCTGTGTGGCCCCCCTTCTTTCAATGTTTTTTGGGCCCCGGGGACTCCATCCCAAGGGGCCGGCCTTCTGCTTTTTTTTTTTTAAATTAAAGGGGCGGTGGGGCCGAGTGGCCTCCCTCCCGGGCCACTTCTAGCCCAGGGACCCCATCCCCCGGGGCCTGGCCTCTTTTAAAAAAATATTTTTTAATTAGGGAGGGGGGCCGCGTGGCCCCCCTCCCCTGGGCCACTTCTGGCCCCGGGGCCCCTGGGGACCCCATCCTCCGGGGCCTGGCCGCTTTTTTTAAAACATGCAGCTCCCCTTGCTCAAAAGCAATTCTGCTTTGCTTCGTTAAAGCGAGAGCAGGTTTCCTGCTCTCGCTTCAACGAAGCAAAGCAGTTTTTGCTATGGCAGGGCGGGAGCTGTCCCGGGGGACATTGCAGGAGCTGGCCCTGGGGGGTGGCGGTCCCCAGGGCCAGAGGGCTCCAGGAGGGGGGCCGCGCGGCCCCCCTCCCAACATGCAAATAGCCCCGGGGACCCCCGTATTTCAATAAACAGTGCCCCGGGGAGGTGGTGGTCCCCGGGGCTTGGGGGGCCCGTGAGACCTCCCCACCCTATTAGAATAAAGCTCCGGGGAGGTGGCGTCCCCAGGGCTTGGGGGGCCCGCAAGGCCTCCCCACCCTATTAGAATAAAGCTCCGGGGAGGTGGCGGTCTCCGGGGCTTGGGGGGGCCCGTGAGGCCCCCCCACCTTATTAGAATAAAGCCCCGGGGAGGTGGCGGTCTCCGGGGCTTGGGGGGGCCCGTGTGCCCCCCGTGCATAATAAACTAAGCCCCGGGGAGGTGGCGGTTCCCGGGGCTGCGGGAGCCCCCGCGGGCCCCAGCTTATTATTTGCGCATTGCCCCCGGGACCTGGCTCACTGGGGGCTTATAGATAACGAAGCGCGGGAGACCGCGCTTCGTTTTTTCGGCCGGATTCGTGCACCCATCGCGAATTTGGCCAAATTTTTTTTTTTTTTTTTTTTTTTAAATGCTTTTTTGGGCCCTGGGGGTCCTTGTGGGACCCCTGAGCAGGCCTAGGGGGTCAGGGCGTTTCTACCCTGCCCCCTTTTTTTGTTTTTTATGTTTAATTTGTTTCTTGTGACTCGGTTACCGAGTCACAAGATGGCTGCCAACACAGTCTAGTTTGGAGTGTTGGCCGTCAATCAGAATGAAGCTCGTGCTCTGGAGGGTTCGCGAACGCTCCTCGGTGCTCAGATATCAATATTTTTATTTTTTGAATTTCTCAGGAACTACTGAACGGATTTACACCATTTAAAAAAAAGGTCGCTTTCTGAACCAAGAGCTATCTTTTTGCCAAATTTGGTGTAATTCCGTTCAGCATTTCGGGCTGTAGCCTGTTCCAAAATTTCCTATGGAAATTAACATTGGGAAAACCTGTTTTGGGACCCCCCTTTTTTCTCGGCCCCCGCTTGACGTATCACCCCGAAACTTTCAGGACAGGAGCTGACCTGAGTGAACCATTAGTTTTGAAAATTTCTGGAAGATTCGTCTAACGGCGCCAATGCTATTGGCAAAAGAAAAAACGCTTTTTGAATAGAAACAAGGTCCTAACTAGAACTACCTACTGGTGACTGCCAGTAGGAGATAATATATATACATCAGCACCTGTTCCCTTCAAGGACAAGGGTTGCTTTTAAAAATATGTTTCACATCTCAAAATGCAGGAACGGAAGTCTGCTGTCCTTAGCTGCCCCCCCCCCCCCTTTCATTGACAGCCAATCAAAGGGGGTTGCAAATAGCGACCTGTCCAATCTATCTATTAGGCCGATTGTTTTGTGAAACCCTACGAATGTACAATTTGCGATGCAACCGATCACTATGTTGCCGGGGTGCTCATATTGACACAATGAGGGTTCTGCTGCACAGAATGTCAGCGTTTTACCATTCTGTAGGCCCAGGACCCTCATGTGGTGTCAACAGGGTGCCTAATGTTCACAAGAACATAACACCGCTCCCAGATAATCCGAAGGTGTTGGGGGGGGGGAACACCTCAACATTCAGACTAGCAGCCATTACACTAGAAATGGTACGATGCCTCAGTCACAACTGGCCCCGAGAAAACACTTTTTTTTATTTGATTTATTTTTTTACACGACTCCTGCAGCAATTATATTTAAAAAACGGAGGGATCACAGGCCACCGGTTTATTATCGCATGAAAACAGCCGGCTATTTTGATTTTTTTGGGGGTGCCCGTTTATCTGATCGATTCTACCGACACGTCTCTGGCAGCCAATCTATCAGTTTATCTCCCCTCCTAAATCACGGCCACCGCTGGCAGCTGGCAGGGTGACGCGGACACGAGGCGAGGTGCTGTAACTGCGCCGTGCTGAGAACAGCTGCCCCAGAGGCCACGCGCAAACATGGGCTCAAGGCCCCGTGCTAGTCAGGGCGGGGGTGGGGCCCGCTCAGCACCACGGACAGCTCTCCCGGCATGCCGCTTTGTATTCATGCCGCGCGCTCCGCAGAGAGCACAGCAGTGGAACTGAACTGTGTACAGGAGGGACACGCGACTACTAACGTTGTTTGCACTGCGATGACGTCAATTTAACACGTAATGCGGTCGTTGCTTAATTTATATATAATTAGTTTAGAAACAATAAAACATGGCAATAACCAGGCACGTTGTGCATCTGCACAGAGTGATAAACGACGGGTGGAAAAGCTGGGGCCAGCGCTTCTTAACTAACCATTGTCACTTCCTCTAGGTGACTCTCCATTCCGTCGTGTTTAAACTTTCATGTCTCTAAAGGAAGGAACAAACGCTATGTAAGGCAGTAGGGGCCTCACTCCACAGGAGCAGTCTGCGCCCTCTGCACAGGATTCACTGGTGAGGTTCATGCAGCTTTTGCATCTGAGCATAGAGAGCTCTGCCGATAAAAAACAACTGGGTGGGGGAGCAGGGGATATGGGGCAAAAGAGGGGGCGGGGTCTAGGTCAGCGTAGATGAGGGTGTGCTGGGAGGGAGGACAACGTATTTGTTATGTTTAACTCCTTAGCTGCTGTTGCTTAAGCATGCAGAACTTATTTTAATGGTATCCTGGCCAAATGTACGTTCCTTTCCCCCACACGTTGGGGATTTTAAAGATATACAAGGTGTGTGTACTGATTTAAGTGAAACCTGTCGACACTTGCTGGTGTGGGCTAGTTTCACATTCAATCAGCGTGATGTTAGCGTCACATGTCACACTAATCCCAAATAAAAAAATTTAAAAAAAACTTTGGTTATGAGGGAAGCTGTTCCCTTGTGTACTGTATTTTTTTTTTTTTTTTTAAGAAAATATTCTGGCGTACATACCAGAAGGGTTTTCAAACGCACTGTGGTGGACTACCGCAGTGCTTTTGAACCTTAATGTTCATCACTAGCGTCAAGTCAAAAAGCACTCTGAAGGTACTGTGGTGGATGCGAGGATTTGGCGCAGCGGCCAGAGCTCCCGACTCGGTAGCTGGGGACCGGGTTTGCGTTTCGGCGTTGGCACAACATCCTGTGATTCTGGGCAAATCACCCAATCTCCTCATGCCCATGGACAGCGCCTGGATACCCTTACGGGTGATAAGCCGCGCTATATAAATCAACAAACTTTAACCTCAACGGTTCGGTCACTGCCGTTGAACGATTAATGAAACATTTTGATGTGTAAACAAATAAATAAAAGGAGGAACAAGTAAGCCTTTTAGGAGCAGATCCCACCAGGGGGGGCTTTCCACAGATGTGTGGCCACCAGAGCAAAAGAAATTCTAAAGCCCTTTAACAAATGTTTTAAGAGGGAATCATTTTATAAGTTGTTTTCAGTTTAAAAGGTATTACTCTCTCCAGTGAGTCAAGTGTGCACGGGGGCAACTTGGTTATCCGACAGAAGTTCAAAATCACCCAAGGAACTCAAACACTTGTGATAAACGGCAGCAGCCACCATGGAGCCTGCCCAGTAACAAACGATTACTCAGGACACTGAGAAAAGGACTCCATCAGGTTTGTCACTTGCAACAAAAGGTCCTTCCCTTAGAAGACGACTGAAGACCAGTCACTGCACTCAGCATTACAAAGAATTCCAGCAGGAGGGGGACTCGGAAAGCAGCACAGGCAGCCAATCACTGAAAGACAAGCCTGCTAATTACGGCTACCACTAACCATGTATAGCACCTCACAACTGCAAGGGCTACATACATGGAGGGGTGACACCATCAAAGGCACACAGCTTCACGTGCACCCAGCACATGCAGGTACCTTCTCTCACATGTGAACACACCCACCCTCCATCCCAAACACGCTGTGAACAAGGTGACTCAGCTGTAACATACCACTCAGATTTACCAGTAAGAGCCAGTAGGCAGTCTGCACAGTGGGGATCAAGTGAAAAAGCCTGTTAACATCTCCTGTGATCAGCGTCCACCAACAGTTAGTGTCACAGGCAGTTCATGGGGATGGTACCCACCCATGAATATAGGAGTACACTTTGGGTGGACGTAACCCAATACAGCCTAGCACCCTGTCGATGAACAATATGCTTTAATCATGTGGAGCACAGGTCAGCAGATCAGTGACATGGGCCTTCTGTAGAAGAAAACACAACTGGTCTACCAGAATGATAAAATAAGGCACTGAATGTCACATGGACACTTGGTCAGGGGACATTCGACCCTACTGCATGTAAATGTTATGTCAATTAGGTAAGTTACTTACAGACTGTAGCCTAAAGCAGTCGGGGTAGTGGGGCTCGGATGGCTGCACGGCCTCCCGTCTCCGAGGACTTGATTCATTTTTTTCCAATGCTTTCCTGTGAGCTCTGCTCCTGCAGCAGGCACAGGCTACAGATTCTGAGCGAGTGATGAATCCTGCTCCTGAAAGCCGTGACACTGTTTTTCTCAAGACAAGACCCACAACTCTCCCCCAGCAGCAATATGTCATGAGTCCATTGATTTGGCCCCTCAATTTATTAGTGGAAAACAGCAAACCTTCTCATCAAGGACCATATATATTCCATTATGCATGATCTACAGCCTCCACTAGTGACTAATTATTAACAGGGAAGTGCAGGTAAATCACCATCCTTGGTGAGCCGTGTTGCTGAACTGGTCCCCTTGAAAAGACTGAGACGTCCTCGGATTTCTCTTCAACATATGAAAAGAGCACATTGAGCTTGCACTGCCACAAAGCTGATTTTATTTGGAAGTTAAGATGAAATATTTCCCACAGCACAGAGAAGGCAAGAAAGAATTCCAACATTTTGATGGGAACTTCTTTCCTAGGGGTTCAGTATTTCGCGGGCCTTATGTGATACTGGTAAAAACAGATTTAAGGAAACCTATTCTGGAGAAATCTTCTCCACAAAGCCACTTCCTCATTTTTTTAATAAATGGAATTCTCAGGATGGCGAATCCATCCTGGTGAAAGCCTTTCATGGCAGAAAATATGCTGCAATCTATTTTTCCCACAATCACAGATGACTTGTAAAGGAGGTAATAATTGTGCTTCTTTTATCCTTCACCTTCTCTACTCTTTTCCTCTCTTGCTCATTCTCCTTTGACCTGGGCTGGTCGTCCAACTGTTTTTGTCTTTACCCGGGTCCTATGCTTCTACCTATGCTCTAGTACCTCTATGCTCACCATACGCTAACCTCTAACCCAAACTATACTCTAGTTTCTTTACCTCCAGCCCACACCCTTTTAAGCTTCTCCCAACCCCATCAATTCCCTTTTGTGTGACTCCTGTTCACCAGCTGAAAAGTTCATGGCACAGGGTGGGCACTAGTCTTCATCGACACATACGCGTTAGTCCGTCAACTCTTGCTTTGAGAATCACCACCAACAGGCTGGCCCTTTGCCTACCACAAAGCTCTACGATACCAAGGCCTGGCCTTTTGACTACTTGTCCTTTATGTACTTCATAACTTCCTCCGCCACCCTGTATGTTCCAGTTTGTGTGTCATGGGCTCAGGGAAAGTACATGGACAAAGAGGTCAAGCACTGCTTACACTACCTGCTGTGCAGGTATCAGGACAGGAAGGAGTCCAGTTCCCTCGATGGACCTTTCTTCTCCGAGGCTGGAGCTGCCTCAGACACTTCCAGGTCTCGTTCTTTACTTGTAAATGGCAAGGCCAGGTTCCCCTTCTCTAGTCGTCTTTCTCTTTCTTAGCCCCCTTGCTCTCTCTTCCCCACTCTCCACCTTTCTCCCTCTGAGCCTACTCTTTCTCTATCTTCAGGCATCCGCTTTGTGCTACCAGGTCAGTTGGCCTCTTCTCCTGTAGTTCAATTACACAAGACTAAAAGTCCAGTAGCCACTGGGCTACTGTCACAGTGGCTGGCTGAGGTGCCAGTTCGACTTAGATGTCCTTAAGCCGTCAGGGGGTTGCAGACCGCTGTGGCCATGATTTTCTTGTGGTGAAAGAGCCATAGAGTCCGGTGTTCATTAGTCTACTAGACTGAATAAGGGCGCCTTATCGGGGTTAAGAATGATGACCCAAGACAAGGGTTTTAGTCAGGATTTCTCAAGATTCCCAAGGACAGCTGGCGAGAGGAGTGTAGGCGCCCCTGGACACAGAGGACCAGGAATGATGCAGGTTTACACGTCTCTCAAGGCAGCTCGTGGACCAAGTTGCCTGATGCCAGGACTAGCCAATACTTTTGAATGCGGTTATCGAACTGTACTCGATGAAACTGAGCCGAATTTACACAAGAAAATCGCCAGAATATTTGAGTAAATGGTGCAATGGAAAGGTGCGATCAAAACAAAGCCTATTTCATAATTTTGCAACTGGTGGTCCATACTCAGGCAAATTACTTTGCTGTCCTGGGGCTTGAAAGTATCAAGTGCTACACTACAGACAGTGCGCTGCTTGTAAAAGTGCAGCAGATGCAGCAGAATCCCCCTGGGCTCACAGAACGTCAGAGCGGTGCACAGGATTACAACAGCCTCAGCTACGTTTGCATCTGTATTACAAAGTTGTAGTAATTCACCTCAACGCAGGATTAAATTGAAAGAGAGGTTTATTTGAGGAACTACACAGCTGCAGGTCATCACTTGCCAGGTACAGTAATCACAGTGCAGTTGCAAGTTACATTTCCAACCTTTGAACAGTAACATTCTAAGCATGCACTTGACACTGACATCATCACACAATAAAGTAACCATAGAATACTACATACCTCCCCTTCTCCTGCAAAACACAACAAAAAAACAAATCAAAACAGAAGAAAAGAAAAACAAAGTAAAAGGAAGCAAAAATGGACCCAAAAGATCACTCACGAAATCTTTTAGGAGCAACAATGACCCTTGAGCTCCTTCTGCGTTCAGAAGAATCGGGCAGCGCAAAACCTTTACCACCATTGTGGTCATAAGATAATGAGAATGACCTTGCCTTGACAATTTTGGAAAGATTCCACCAATGGCCTCCCTCCACTTGAACAGCATTGTTTACGATCTTAACAACTTTAACAGGTTCACCATATTTACCTTTACCTTTCTTGACATGCACAGGAATTTGGTTACAAACAAAATCACCCACAGCCAAAGCAACCACTTTGGCATCCTTTTTTTATCGAACCAGACTTTCTGTTTACTCTGGGCAATTTCAGAATTCACTTTGACAATTTTCATGAGAGAAACCACATTAGAATCAGCTTTAATCCATTTGCTCATCCATCCGGGCCTGAAGCACGTATTGGCCCTCCTGCCCCTTAAAAGCTCAAAAGGGGAAACTTTTGTGGATGAATGAGGCGTGGTCCTGTAAAACCATAGCATACTCTCTAGAGATTGGACAATGTCATGCTTACCAGCCACAGCCCACTTGACGCATTCACCCAACACACGGTTCATTCTTTCCACTAAACCGTTTGTTTGTGGATGATAAAGAGAACTCTTTGAGTGCTTCACACCACTGGAGGTCAAGAAACCTTCAAACTCTTCACTTACAAATTGAGTCCCATTATCAGAAACAAGGAACTCGGGGAAAGCCTTCCCGCAAAAACACTTCTTTCAAAAACTTAATGACGCTGGTCGAGCTAGCTTCTTTAACCAACTTTATCTCAGGCCATTTCGATGCATAATCCATAAGTACCAAAATGTACTTGCATCCAGAAGGTAAAACCTCACAAGGACCCATGATATCAATTCCTACCTTAACCCAAGGACCAGACGGACACTCAATAGGAGAAAGCGGTGGAGTAACAACTTTCAATGCTTTTTCAGCAGAACAACACAAGGGGCAATTTTCCACCAAGACACTTATCTCAGCATCCATACTTGGCCACCAGAAGTCCTCACGAACATGACGCTTGGTGAGGGTAGCACCGAAATGTCCCTCGTGAGCCTTCTTGACAATGGTGGGTCTAAGAGAGTGAGGTGGAATGAGTTTGTCACATCTCATGAGAACACCATCCTCCAGAGAAATTTCAGTTTCAACTTTCCAATAAGGCTGTAGAAGAGGAGGCAACACCTTTTCTCTAGGCCACCCCTCCTTGACCAAAAAACATACTTGTTGAAGAAGACTATCCTCAAGTAGAGCTGCTCTCCAATCTTCCTCTGACCCAACGACAAATCAGAAATCTACATGGCAGCCACAAAACAGTCTTCAGCATCTTCCTCACACAACTCTTGAAAGTTCATACCTTCACACCCATCATTATATTGAGGAAAACGAGACAAAAAGTCTGCCCTGCCATTCCTCCCACCAGGAATATGTGAAATGTCAAATTGGTATTGTAACAGCTTACTAACCATTCTCGTTATCCTGGGTGTGCAGCACTTACTAGGACCAGAACCGAGAATAGATACCAAAGGTTTGTGGTCAGTGACCAGTTTGAAACATCTTCCCCATACGTACGGACGGTATTTTTCAATAGCCCATAAACAAGCAAGTAAATCCTTTTCAATAACGGAATATTGTACCTTAGCACTCCTCAACACCCTTGACGCAAAAGCAACTGTGTTTTCTTTATCTCCACAACTTTGAGTGAGGATGGCCCCCAAACCAACTTGACTAGCGTCTACAGCTATACAACAAGGCAAATCAGGGTCAAATGGAGTGAGGGCATCACTCGTCTCCAAAGAAGATTTGACTTCGTTAAACGCACGATCACATTCTTGAGACCATTCAAACTTAACTCCCTTTTTGAGTAAATTACTAATAGGTCGGACAATGGAAGCAAAGTTTGGGATGAACCTTGAATAATATTCAAACAAACCTAATAAAGACTTGACTCCAGTCTTGTCTTTGGGTACAGCAGCGTTTGGGATGACATCAAGGAGACCTTGCCTAGGTCTGATACCCTCATGTGATAACAAATGACCAAGATATTCAATCTCTTTACAGAGAAACTTGCATTTCTCAGTCTTAAGAACAACACCATTATTCTTGAAGATGTTAAGTACTTTTCTAAGAATGACATCATGTGAAGGATTGTCCTTAGCATATATTAGCACATCATCTTGAAAAACGAGCACCCCTTCAACGTCTCTCAAAAGATTTTGCATGACCCTCTGGAACACCGATGCCGCGGATGCTAGACCAAAAGGCATCCTCCGATATTGAAATGTTCCAAGAGGAGACACGAAGGCAGTGAGAGACCGTGAATCGGGATGGAGTTCTATCTGGTGGTAGGCGCTAGCCAGATCTAACTTTGAGAACACTTGAGCACCCTTAACACAGGTGAAGAGATCATTGATTTTGGGCAATGGGTGAGAATCAATCCAGATCTCCTTGTTGAGAGACCTGAGATCCACACACACGCGTAATTGTCCATCTCTCTTACGTGCGACAACCAATGGTGATAACCACAGAGACTATTCTGTTGGTTCAATGATCCCCTTGTCGCACAGACTCTTGAGTTCCTTGTTGAGGTCATCCCTTACGCTAAAAGGAACAACTCTGAGTTTGTGCTTAATTGGGATCGCCCCATCCCGAACAATAATGTTGTGTTTGAATCCAGAAATTTTTCCAAGGCTATCACCAAAAACAGATGGAAATTCAGTTTTCCATTTAGTGCCTTCTTCATCACAAGTAACTAACATGACTTGTTCTTTGGTGCCTGGCCTGAGTATCATCCCAAACAACCCCTGGTGGAACCAGCCCAGAATGTTGAGTCCTTTGACAGCAACATAAATTTTACCTCTGATCCTTCTTCCTTTGAACATCACGACGTCTTCGAAAAAACCCAACAATTCAATTTTTCGTCTTTCATACGAGACCGGTGAGCGATCAGGCGGAAACAAATCCCTGTCACTCTATGTTTCATTGAACAATTTCTGGGTTATCATTGTAATCCTAGCACCAGAATCTACCAAAAGTTGGATTCTTTTATCTCCAACAAGCACCTCCACAATTGGGTCAACACATGAAGAAGGATCCCCAGTTACAGGTTCACTCATAACATTGTTTGAAGGCATGTTTTCATCCATGACAACAGAAATAATTTCAGAGTCTGAGTCATCTTCAGATTCTGCGACACAAGCTACAGTTTTCTTTTGAAGTTTCCTCTTAAGACAAACTTTAGCAAAATGGCCCATTTTTTTTTACAATAGTTACATATTGCGTTAATCACAGGGCATTTGTTGCCTTTGGAGTGAGGAGGGTTCCCACAACGAAGACAAACATTGTTAGGAATGCTGAAATCAGATTTATATCTGGTACAATTACTAGTGTTATTTTTGACAGATTTCTGTTTTGGTCTAATGGTAGTCCCAACAGCATTCACATCTTCAGGAGGTTTTTCATCAAGTTCCTTTAATGAGACTTGTGATATCTCAATGCTTTTGGCTACTTTAATAGTCTCATCAAGAGATGGATTACCCATTGCAAGAAGTTTCTGTCTAATGTGTTTATCTTTGCATTGGCAAACAAACTGATCTCTGATGAGCTGATCAGTGAAATTCTCGAATAAGCAGACTGAAGCTAACCTCCTGAGAACAGATCCATAAGCGTCGACATCTTCACTCTCAGATTGTTTCCTCTTGAAAAACTTATGCCTCTGGACCATTAAACTCGGTTGCTTGTCAAATCTTAATTTGAGTTTGCGTACAGTTTCTTCATATTCATCAATATTTTCACCGTTGGCTAAAATTAAATCAGGTAAATGTTTAAAAATTGACCTACCCTCAAAACCTAAAGAGTGAAGTAATAAACATTTTTTTCTTTCAGCACTAAATCTCAGAGCTCCGATGGCGCCTAAATACGTCTCAAATGCATCAAACCAGACCTCCCATTTTACAGGAGGTTCACCCGGTGTATCTAGAAAAGAAGGAGGAGGTGTAACAGCTTGCATTGTGCACATGACAATAAAATTTGAATTAGGTGAAATAGATCTTAAACAAACTGAAACAATGAATGTTAATAATGGGGGAGAATAAGTAATAAGAAGAATATAAAGGAAAATAAGACAAAATTACAATGGTTTGCTAAATTTGTCAGGTATAAGAAGAAACACTGAGATTAATGTAAAAATTAATGCACGTATAAATATTCAAATAAAGTAGTGTGTGAATCACTGTGATCCACAAGCAGTAGAATAGTAGAAAGTGTGTGAATCACTGAGATCCACGTATAATAGCCAAGTAGAAATGAGGTAATAATTAGATGGAATAGAGGTGTGCGAATCACCGAGATTCGCGGTACTCACGAGTAGACTGTCGAACTGTAGTTGTAGGCTGAGTTGTTGATTCAAGTTGGAGTAAAAAAAGATAAAATTGCCAAATGTACGAGAACTGCAGTGCTCGTTGTGGTAACCGTGTTGAGGGGCAACCGCGTTGAAAAGAAGAAGCTGGTTGCTAAGCTGGTTGCTATGGAAGACAAATAGGAATACGTTTCCGCAATCAGACGTGTGTAACGTGTGCATGCCCTCTGCGCGAGCGTCTGAATGCACGCGCACACTGCGCGAGCGATAAGTAACAACGAAGGCACAGTACAAAGTTAGAGAAAGAGTAAAATCAACGATACCGCAGGAAACGTGGGACTCGGAGGCGTATCGTTGGCTCCGTCCTCGGGTGGATCGACAGCTGTAGGAGCGAGAGGCATAGAGCGATTGTCCCAGTAGCCTCCGTTGAATGCGGACCACGCTGAAGCCCGTCCGCTTGGTTAAGAGAAAGTTTTTCCTTTAGAAGAAAAAGGAAACTCTCTCGTACGTACAATTGAAGAAAGCGGCACTCGGCGAAATCAAGGGACAGCAGGAAAGGAATCCAGATGGTCTCCGGTTGAGCAGAGCGGACGTGGCTGAAACGATGCAGTTTGTTTGCGGTTGATCTCGGCAAGGAGAGCTGGAGGTGGCTTGGGCAAGTGTGACCATGGATGGCACCAGTGAGGTAAGCTTGAAAATAAACATTGAAAGTGGCAGGTTGCTATAAATAAGTTGATAGAATCAGTTGACTCACGCTGCGGGTTACGCTGTGTAGTTCAATCGTCGCCAGAAATTTGAGTAATTCACCTCAACGCAGGATTAAATTGAAAGAGAGGTTTATTTGAGGAACTACACAGCTGCAGGTCATCACTTGCCAGGTACAGTAATCACAGTGCAGTTGCAGTTACATTTCCAACCTTTGAACAGTAACATTCTAAGCATGCACTTGACACTGTGACATCATCGCATCACACAAGAAAGTAACCATAGAATACTACAAAAGTGTGCTGAGCAAACTGATTGTGCTGCTATCTGTAAGAACACGCAAGAAGGATCCATGGTGCCTGAGGAGTGCCTGAGGGTACCAGCCTGCACCAGGTAGTTATGACCTGACTTTGGGAGGCGCTTCAGACCTACCTGCCACAACTCAAAAGCCCCCTTTCACCACATGCATACCACCTCTTTGGTGGTGGACATTCTGCACTTCCCTGGGGTGGGCTCATCACCCCTGGACACATGCAGCAGGGCAATTGATTCCTAGAGGAATGCCACACAGTTCAGACGTGTTCCAAACCAGGGGATTGGGTCTATACACCCACATCCCAAGCGCAAATGTACAGCTCACTGAAGTACCTTATTTGCTTGAGGCACGACTTGATACCGTGTTTCTTCCACCAATGATGGTCCTTGAAACAAATTCAAACTTCATAGCTCCAAGTACCAAGCAGAGCCCTGCAGGTACAGATGCAGAATGCCCCTCACCAGAACCTAAGATCATAGAAACAATCTATATTGTGGGAGCAATCACAAATGGCATTTTTAAGCCAACAGGTCGCCACACCTGCATACCTACATCCCTTTAAGTGAACAGTCTCACCACCGACCCACATACTTACTGAACTAAGAACTGTACATAGAATGTTTACATGTCCGTTATGCTATGTATTGTGTCCACATATGGAAAGAAGGGTAAAAAAAAAAAACAAAGACAACGAGGAACAGGAAAGAGAACTGAAGGAGGGAGAGAGAAATGCAGACAGAAGAAGAGGAGAGATAGAGAAAGGTGACGAGAAAATAAAGAAAGGACATAAAGGAGTAAGAAATTACAAAGAAATGAGAGAAAGTGGGAGGGAATGAGAAAGAAAGGAGAGAAGAGAATAAAGGGAGAGAGACAAAAGGAAAGAATGGCGAAAAGGAAAAATATTGCAGACAATATAATAAATAGAAAAAGAACGAATAAAGGGAGGAGAGAGAGAAAGGTATGACAATGAGAAAAAGCAAAACAAACGTAGCAAAAAGAACACTGGAAAATGAGACTGTAGAAAATGAAGGTAGGCAAGACAAAACAATGTGATATAAGATAGAACGAATGAAAGAAAGTAAGGGCCAACTTAAAAGAACAAGAAAACAATGGAGAAGGCTAGAAAAAGAAATGGAAAATAGAGAAAAAAAAGAAGACTGCAAAAGAAAGGCAGAAAGATTAATGTGTCTACTGGAAGCCCATCATTTACTGCAATCAGAGGCATATGACCATCAAGTTTTGAAAGGAAAAAAAAACACGTCCCACACCTGCTACCCTAAAAACCGTCTGTGGGGAGCTCCCACCGATGTCACAGTAAGCACAATGGTTTAACGAGGTAGCATGCCATGCCTGGCTGGGCAGCATGTATTTGCTTTATCTACTGCCAGTGTTACTCCAATAACATGCATGCCTGCTCTGCTCGTCATTCTTCTGAAGTCGGTCCAATGGGCCGCAAAAGAAGTTGTGTACAGGGCACAGCCAGGGGCAATCATTTTTACAGGGATCGGCAAGTGTCACGCTTACATTAGCAAAACAGGAAATGTCCACATTATTTCCTCCTGGGGTGCTGGTGGTGAAGCACATACCTACTATCCTGACCCAAGCAAACCTAGTTAAATAACATGTGCTATCTACGTACATAATGGAAACAGAGAAAATAAACTAGTCACTTACCTGTAAACATATGTTTGAATTTGGAACGTCGTTAGATTCCCATGGTGTGCATTACTCTGCCAATTAGTGGTTAGATCCTGAGCAGTGTGAATGAGTAAAAGTGTTTTCTTTTTGGGAGTCAACTATGGGCAGTCTAAGAAGTTGAAAATGAGCTCACAATGCAGCACCTCCATTTTCGGATTACTATTTCTGCATTTTTGTTTTGCATCTTGAACATTTAATTTTCCAATCATTCCAGTCTTATGTTTGGCATCAAATGCCCGGTTACTCTCCGGTAATCTTCATTACTCAGAATACTGATCTTCCCGTTCCACTCCTTACACATGAGCAGCTCGTCTCCTCTCAGAAACCTATTACCTAGCTGAGGTCAAATACTTCCCCCAATATGGCGCTGCCTACCCAGCATGCATGAAGGGGGAAGTACGTCACCAGGACTGCCTGAGAATACCAACGAAACCCAAGGAAAGAAAACAGAAAACACTCACCATAAACAGAAATCCTGAGAGAGAGGGATGGGCTCAGGAACGGAACAGGAAGACCAGGACTCAGAGTAATGAAGATTACAGGTGAGTAATCAGGCATTACCTCCTCGTCCATCTTCCCGTCCCATTTCTTGCACAAGAGCCAATACCCAAGTGCATTGTGATTGAGACACACAGAAACCAAGGATGCTGAAAACAGATAGGAATTCAATGCCAAAAACCAGTACAAATCACAAATCATGTACAGCAGACAACACACGAGCGCCAAAAGCAGCGGACACCGCCATCCCCAAATGAAGACGGAAGTGGGAAACAAAAGTGTGAGGAGAGGTCCTTGTAGCAGCATTACAAATGTCACGTAGTGACACACCCTTGAACATGGCCCAGGATGAGGAATCCCCACCCCCTCCCCCGAGTGGACCGCCTTGACAGAAGAGGGAAGAGGACAGCGTCCGGCCTCATAAGACAAGAGAACAGCATACTTTACCTACCGAGTCAGAGTGGACAAGGATGGCTTGAGGCTCTTCCCAGAGAGACCATAGGTAACAAACAAAGAATCCACCTGTCGAAAACCACTGGTAAGATCCAGGTAGATGAGAAGGGGGCGCAAGACGTCTAGAGAATTGAGTACCTCTTCCTCTGGAGAAGACAGGTTAGGGAAAAAAACAGGGATGGCAATATCCTCCTGACAGTGGAAATCAGAAAAGACCTTAGGCAGAAAAAACTGACTAGGCTGCAAAATCACTTTGCCCGGCAAAAATGCAAGAAAGGGGGAGAAGCAAGCAAAGCCCCAACCTCACCGACCCGGCGACCAGAAGGAATTGCAGAAAGAAACTTAAGGTCAACGGAAACCAAGGGCTCAAACGTAGGACCAGTCAATGCATGAAGCACCAAAGGAAGATCCCAGGCGAGGACGGGAGAGCAGGAGACAGGACGCTGAAGCAAAAAACTCCGCAAGAGGCAAGTCACCAAGGGAGAGACAGAAGCCATAGCAGAACCCCTGAATGCCAGACCGGCAACCTTTTTCTTTAAAGTTTTTCATGCTTGCTTGCTTCAGTGGTTATCTACTGGCAGACAGTTCATTGTTGTATTGATAATAGAAATGGAGCTACTGGAGTTAATTGCGTTTACAGATTGTGTGATTTAAGGTTATTTGTCGCTCATAAGGCTAGCACTTTAACCAACTGAAATGACACAGACTGACCAGATGTGCACCCAACAGAGCATTGTGATGACCTAACATCTAAAGGAGAACTGCAAGAGGTACAGTGAGCTAAAATTAATAATTTTTCTCCAAGAAGTGAATGAATTGCCACATTCATACTGCACATAATTCTGAGAAGAACAAGTGAGGTGTGCAATGGACTAGAACGATCACTGTGGACATCAAGGTTAACCAGTCATGGATGACGCTTTGCTGCGCTCTACATGATCGATGTTCATTTAACCTGGTCTCGCCGCTTTGATCACAAAGCAAGGATGAGCACTCAAGGGAAACAGACACATCTCAAGCACAGAAGGAGCAATGCTTCAAACAAACCGCATGCCCTGACAATACACCCTGAAGGATTGTCACCCATAAATATCTGAGACTTGTGACACAGAGTAGTGATGAGTGAGGGAAAACTTTAATAGGGACACTCGGTAAACCAAAGCGTTCAAAGTGCTTCCTGGTAAGAGGGGTGATTCTGATGGACTGATCAGAAAAGACACGTGTGAGCTTTCTTCTGAAGGTCTGTTGACTGGGTTAGTGGCAGATGGTTGAACAGAGCATGTTCCATACCATGAGCTCACTGGACTGCAACAGTCTGCTTGCTCTCGAGCTGAAGCAGATTTGTAGGGTCAAAAATAGATTTTTGTCACTGGTCATAAGGTACATCTAAGCATGTAGCTTTCTACTTTCTAGTTAAGGTATTTATAGAAATTTCCCAAAATGCATTTATTGTTGTAAATGGTATGTAGATACTTTTTAAAGGTGATGTGTGTACTGTTCAGACAAGCTAGTGTCAATGAGACCAAATCCTGGGACTTCTTCATAGTTATACCTCTTGTGCAATGTTCTGGACTCCATGGAGATGGAAAATGTTTAGGTAAGCTGAAGCAGAAAGTCTTTATAGTCGAGTGTTGATGGTAGTCATCACATCTACTGGGTGGCAATCGGGAAGAAGAAAGGAGTCCTGAATTTGATTAGGCAGAGTAAGTGGTGGGATGTGTAGATCACAGAGCTATGGTATAAGTGTGAAGCTGGCGGCATCAGAATGAATAAGCACAGGATGTTGGAAGTATTGGCCGTGCACTGACATCACACTATAGAACAAAGGCCGCAATGATCAATACAGCCCATAAAATATTGTTGATGGAGTCCTCCCACGTGAGACAAGAAATGTGCAGATTAAAGTCCTCAAAAGGACAGCAAAACAGTACATTATAGGACTGAATAGTAAAGAAGATTATATATAAAAGTGTAGCTATTTTGGGAACATCAAAGTTATATACATTTCACAGACAACATACATATGCGTGTAAAGAGGAACTATAAAGTGTTATGTACAAGTGACAGAAGAACAATCTTTGTCTTTAGGGGGTACTCAAAAGCTGAACGTGATTTCTAGGAGTTTTAGGTCGGTGTTGAGTGATAACTGATATGTGCAGAATGAGTGGGAGGGTTTGCGTCGAAAGTAGCTTGCTGATGTATGTGTGGATTAGAAACCCGGAGGAGACAGTTTGACTTGACACTTGCTTGCAAAAGAAGTAGCTAATAATGAGAAATGCAATGAAATGTGTACCCTACTTCCACAGTCTACTAACACTGGACCAGTGCAACATGCCTCTGACAGCAAATCTTAACTTTCCGTATTGGATGAGATCTTCTTTTTGCGTTACTTAACTTCGGTAACGACCCTTCTGGTGGATACTCTATCTACCTGCCTATTTGTAAACTTTTAATGATTTTTTTTTCAAGACCTTGGAGGCAGAGATGAGAAGAGCATCAAATTAAGCTTTGATGTGCTGTGCAACAACTAAATTGCAACCTTACTGCAACTCCAGACCGTCCAGAATGCTGCAGCCAGACTGATCCTAGACATCCGCCGCCACAACCACATTACCCAACACCTTCGCGATCTCCACTGGCTCCCCATCGAAAGAAGAATAACCTTCAAGCTCCTCACTCACGCATACAAGGCCCTCCACAACATCGGACCAGCATACCTAAACAACCGCCTCTCCTTCCACGCACCGAGACACCTCCGATCAGCTGACCTCTCTCTGACCTCCATCCCACGCATCCACAAGACCAGAACGGGAGAAAAGTCCTTCTACTACCTCGCAGCCAAGACCCGGAATGACCTCCCCCTCCACCTCCTGCAAGACCCTAATCTGCTCCAGTTCAGGAAGGACCTCAAGACCTGGCTCTTCGGATGACCCCAGAACTCAACGGAGCCGCACCCCCCTCCCCCCTAGCACCTTGAGACCCACACAGGTGAGTAGCAGGGCTTCACAAACCCTGAGTGATTGATTGGTTTATTAGCATCAGTGGCCTGTGACCCCTCCTCAGAACGGGGGAGGAGGGGAGGATCGGTGAACATCTGCAGGTAGATATAAGTATCCACCAGAAAGATGGTTACTGAAGGCAAGTAACTTTTTCTTCTGATGGTTACTTTTACCTGCAGCTTGCTCACCTTCTAAAAAAGATACCACATCAGCACCATCTCCCAGGTAGTGGGTCTGAAGGAGTGGTCCGATGAGAGCATCCTGCATCATGGAACAAGCCAAATGATAATCTATTCTCATTTCTTGAACCAAGCAACAGTGCCTTGCAAAGGGGTTAATGGATGCCCAAGCCACCGCATGACAAATCTCAGAAACAAGAACACCCCTGGGAAGTGGGGAAATTCAAAAGTTAAAGACTTTGCTGAGGTATAAAGAGTGCCAATTTCCTCTGGCGGTTCAGTCTGATCAAGGGAAGGACATACCACATTTTGATACACAGTGTGGTCTAGTGAGACAGTGGTCTAGTGAGACAATGTCTATTTCGGGACCCAATCCCCTTTTTGCTGCCCACATAGCCAACGAAGATCTGGTCATCAGGCCTAATCTTCCTCGGCGATGAAATAAGTGACCGCCCTCCTAGGATCCTGCCTATGTAATGTCTCCTCCCCTTTGCGGGATGGGGTGGAGGGAAAAGGTAGGAAGGGTAATGGATTGCCCCAGAATGTAAGAGGTCACCACGTTAGGCAGAAAAGTCACTTTATTCTGCAAGATCCGCTCGTGTGGGAAAAAGCATGTGAAAGATGGAAGAACACACAGCACCTGCAACCTGCTGACACATCTTACTGATATGATGGCTATGAGAACAAATTCCTTAAATCTTAACAACCTTAACTGGCAACTGTAGAGGCGTTCAAATGGAGGCCCAACAAAAAAGTCAGGACAAGATTCAGATCCCATTGGGCATCACAAAGGATGTAGGAGGAAAACAATATGCGTGTCTCTTCAAAAATCTAAAACAATTGAGGATTTGAACATAGAAAGCTGATGGGGAAGACCAATAAACGCAGACAGAATAACCATGTGGCCCTTGACAGTCCCCACCACACACACCTGTTGGGCAACTGAAAGGGGAAGGCACACAACATCTGACAGATGTGCTTTCAATGGGTTCACATTTTGATTTACAGACCATGTGACAAATTGATTTCACCTCCGTGTATGGACAGATTTTGTGGCGGGGTTATGACCTAACAATAAAACGTCCAACATCTCTGACAGCAGCAGCAAACAGCTCAAATGTTCCTGTCTCATCTCCAAAATGAAGGTCGTGGCTCTGGAAGTTAGGGTGCAGCATCTTTACCCCTGACTGACAAAAAAGGTCTACTCAGAGAGGTAGTTGGAAAGGTGGAGACAGAGAGAGTAGCAGGAGGTCGGCCACTACACCCTCTGCGTCCAATCTGCAGCAATCAGAAAGGCTGGGCCTGGTGCTATGGTAACTTCCTTAGGAACCAAGGAATCCAGTGTTCCAGAGGAAATGCATAATGAAATGGAAAACTGCACCTCAAATGAACAGCTTACGCCAAGGCTTCCAGCAATGGTTACAGGGGGGCACAGAACAGCAGGTAATGCACGTTCCTGTGAGAGACCAAGAAGTCAACCTGGTGTCCCGAAACACTTGTGGGTGAAGTTGCCACTTTTGGTGGCAAGATGACGCAGACTCAGGCTGTTGGGCCTGGTGTTCAGAAAACCTGGTTGGTGACAAGCCACATCCCATGCACATGAGCCCAGGCCCAAGTCTCAGCTTCCCAGCAGCAAAGATAAAACCGCACTCCTCTCTCCTTGTTGACGAACAAGTTACTTACCTTCGGTAACGATATATCTGTAAGAAACATTAGTTAGTTATAGATTCCTTACCTTAGAATTACCCCCAGGCGTCAGACTGGATCCGGAAACTTTTTTCGTCAGCAGTACCTCTGCGCGTCGGAAGGTGGCGTCGGTCGGCTCCGCGTCCGTCGTCGGCGTCGCCGGGATGACGTCGCGGTAGCTACTTAGACTCCGCCCTCGCGCGCTGACGTCAGTTCTGTACACGATTATCCGCGCCAGAAACGCAGAGCCATGCAAGACACTGACCTCTGGTGCACAAAACTAGGGCCCTGAAAGGATGTCCTTAACCCTAGAAATCAGTTCGCAGAACGGGGAGGATGGGTGGGGCGGTAAGTAATCTATAACTAACTAATGTTTCTTACAGATATATCGTTACCGAAGGTAAGTAACTTGTTCATCTGAAAGAAACACGTTAGTTATAGATTCCTTATCTTAGAATAGATACCCCAGCAATACCAACCCCGGTGGTGGGTCTGCGAACCAAGATTACACCAGAAAGTCCTAGAGAACAGAACGGCCAAAGAACCGGTCTCTCCGGACTTGGCTGTCCAGGCAGTAGTGTTTCGTAAACGTGTGCAGCGATGCCCACGTGGCTGCCTGACAGATGTCATTTAGAGGAACTCCTCTTCCCAAGGCAGTAGTGGCTGCCGTCGCCCTGGTGGAATGGGCGCGTAGCCCAACCGGAGGCTCCTTTTTAGCCAGAGAATAGCATGCCTTAATACACAAAACGACCCATCGAGAAATGGTGCGTTTGTGTACGGCCTGACCTTTCTTGGCGCCCACGTAGCCAACAAAGAGTTGGTCATCCACCCGGAACTGTTTTGTGCGATCCAGATAGAAAGAGAGCGCACGTTTTGGGTCCAGACAGTGGAGCCTCTCTTCCTCCTTCGAAGGATGCGGAGGCGGAAAGAAAGTGGGCAAAGTAATGGTCTGACCGATGTGAAAGGCAGTGACCACCTTAGGAAGGAAGGATGGACGGGTCCTGAGAACCACCTTGTCCGGATGGACAGACAGGAAAGGAGGATTGGAAGAAAGGGCCTGGAGCTCACTCACCCTTCTAGCAGAAGTGATGGCTACCAGGAAAGCAGTCTTAAGAGTCAAGAGTCTTAAAGGACAGTTATGTAGCGGCTCGAAGGGAGCGCACATTAAATAGGTAAGAACAAGATTCAAGTCCCACTGAGGCATAACGAAGGGGATTGGAGGAAAGGGATGTGTTAAGCCTTTCAAGAAACGGTTAACTACTGGGGACTTGAAAAGAGAAGGCTGATCCGGCAGCCGAAGGAAGGCAGAGATGGCTGAAAGATAGCCCTTGATATTGCCCAGAGCAGAGCCCTGCTGGGCTAAAGAAAGAAGGAACAAGAGAACTTCAGAAAGAGGGGCAGAAAGGGGATTCACAGCCTTTGCTGTGCACCATGCCACAAACTTGTTCCACCGGCAGGCGTACACCGTCTTAGTGGAGGGACGCCTGGCTGCCAAGATTACATCACAGACTTCGGGAGGCAGGTCGAAAGACGTCAACTGCCGCCGCTCAATCTCCATGCAAGGAGGTGGAGACTGGACAGGTTCGGGTGGAGGACCATCCCCTGCTGCTGCGACAGAAGATCCTTCCGAAGAAGCAGTCTGATCGGAGGATCGATGGCCATGTTGAGCAGCTCGGGATACCATACTCTTCGTGCCCAATCCGGGGCAACAAGAATGACTTGGGCCCGGTCGCGCCTGATCTTCTTCAGCACTCTGGGCAGAAGTGGTATAGGCGGAAAGGTGTACAACAGACCGCAACTCCACTCGAGACGAAAAGCGTCGCCTAGCGAGTGCCGCCTTGGAAATTCCAACGCGCAGAATTGCTGACATTGCGCGTTCTCTTAGGTGGCGAATAGATCTAACCAAGGCTCTCCCCACTGTCGAAAGAGTCCTTCGCAACCTCCGAGTGAAGACGCCATTCATGATCCATCATGCACCTGCGGCTTTGTTCGTCCGCCCTGGCGTTCAGAGAACCTGCCAGGTGTTGAACCACCAGGGATATGCCCTGATGTTCCAGCCATGTCCAGAGGCGAAGGGTCTCTTGACATAGGGTCCACGACCCCACCCCACCCCGCCCTGTTTGTTGCAGTACCACATGGCGGTGGTGTTGTCCGTGAACACCTGCACTACTCTTCCCCGAACAGAGGGAAGGAATGCTTTCAGTGCAAAACGAATCGCCCGGAGCTCCAGAAGGTTGATGTGAAGCCTGCACTCCGCCAGAGACCAGAGGCCTCTGATCTCCGCCTCTCCCATGTGGCCGCCCCATCCCAGAAGGGATGCGTCCATCACCACAGTGTGGTCTGGTTGGGGAAGGGAGAGGGATCTGCCACTGACCCAATCCTGGTTCGTGAGCCACCACTGCAGTTGTTGTGCAGTGCCCTCCGAGATCTGGACGCAATCGAACAGATTCCCCTGATGCTGCGCCCACTGGAACTTCAGGTCCCACTGCAGAGCCCGCATATGCCACCTGGCATGATCGACCAGCAGGATGCAGGAGGCCATGAGGCCCAGCAGCCTCAGAGTCATTCTGACCAAAACCCGGGCTAGAGGCTGAAAGATCGGAATCATATCCTGAATATTCCGGGCTCGCTGCTCGGGAGGATAGACCCGAAACCGCGTCGTGTCCAGAACCGCTCCGATGAAGAGGAGCTTTTGAGAGGGAACCAGGTGTGACTTTGGCACATTGATGGAGAACCCCAGCGAATGCAGGAGGTCGGCCGTAGTCTGGAGATGGGCGACAACTGCCTGGGGCGAGCCCGCCTTCAACAGCCAGTCGTCGAGATAGGGGTCGTCGAGATAGGGGAAGACTGAAACCTCTGATCTGCGCAGATGAGCTGCGACCACTGCCATCACTTTCGTGAACACCCGAGGGGCGCTGGTAAGGCCAAAAGGGGAGCACGGTAAATTGAAAATGCTCGTGGCCTACCGTGAACCGTAGGTAACGCAGGTGGGCCGGCAGGACGGGGATGTGAAAATAAGCGTCCTGCAAGTCCAACGCTACCATCCAGTCTTCCGGGCAGACAAGAACTGAGCCAGCATCAACATTTTGAACTTCTCCTTCCGGAGGAAGCGATTGACGTCCCTGAGGTCCAAGATAGGACACAGGCCCTTGTCCTTCTTGGGGACCAGAAAGTAGTGGGAGTAACAACCACGACCTACTTCTGGGACAGGAACGCGCTCGATGGCTCCCTTGGCCAAGAGAGCCGTAACTTCCTGCTGGAGAAGGGCCAGATGATCCTCCGACATGCAGTGGTATCTCGGTGGCATGGCTGGAGGAGTAGTCTCGAAGGGGAGGGAGTAGCCCCTTCAGACTATCTGCAGAACCCACCTGTCCGACGTGATGGTGCGCCAGTGGGGGAGGTGATGGCGAATCCTGGCGTTTGATGGGCCTGAAAGGAAGGACTTGAAGGGTTTGGAGGCTGCTGCAGAGGGGGGTTAGTGGACTGGCCTGCCCGCTGGCCCCCGGAACCACGACGGTTGTTCCCACGTCCCTGGCCGCGCGAAGTTTGGGTAACTTGCTGCGGCCTGTGGCTCTGGATGGGACGTAGCGGGGCATCCCTTCCGTAGCCACGAAAGGGGCGAAAAGCAGACTGCGCAAGGCGGGTGGAGGGGGCCCAAGGACTTGGCCGTAGCCCGTGAGTCCTTGAAACGCTCTAGAGCGTTGTCTGCTTTGTTGCCAAAAAGGCGACGCCCATCAAAGGGCATGTCCATCAAGGTGTTCTGGACATCCCCTGAAAAGCCAGTGGACCTCATTCAGGGGTAACGACGAAGCGCTACCGACGTGGAAATAGTTCTGCCCAGAGAGTCGGCGGTGTCCAGTCCACAACGTATCGTAAACTTTGCTGCATCCCTCTCGGCGGCAACAGCCTGGGAGAGCCCTGCGTGGGAATCCTCCAGACACTGAGGCAGCACCTGCGCCACCGTATCCCACACCGAGTGGGAATAACGGACCAAGAGACATGCAGTGTTTACGGACTGCAGTCCTCAGCTGGCGGAAGAGAACATTTTCTTGCCAAGGTGGTCCAGCTTTTTGGATTCCCTTTCCGGTGGAGCGGTAGGGAAGGTGCCTTTGGAAGTGGAGGCTTGAACTACCAAGCTCTCCGGGGTGGGGTGTTGGGAGAGGAAAGTGGGGTCGCCCGGAGCCGGGCGGTGGTGTCGGGCAATCATCCTGTCCACGGGAGCCCCCGTGTTGGGCCTGGACCACATGCCCAAAAGGACGTCGGTGAGGGCGTCATTAAACGGCAGCAGGGGCTCCGAAGAGCTCGCTGCCGGTTGAAGCACCTCTGTCAGGAGGTTAGTCCTGACCGCCACCGTAGGAAGCTCGAGGTTGAGAGCCTCGGCCGCCCTACGCAACACCACTGCGTATGACGCTCCCTCCTCCGTAGCCACGGTAGGAGGAGACAACATGACAAGGTAAGGGGAAGTATCAAGACCACTGGCATCCCCCAGTTCCTCTCTCCAGTCCTGCTCAGAACCTAGCTGATCCGTTAAAGAGTCACCTGACCCCTCCCAGTCCTCCTCCTCTTCGTCTGGATGCCACTCAGGTTAAAAAGGGGCTCCAGGAGCGAACAGGGGCACAAAAACCCCGCTCGGCGCTGGATCCGTGTCCCCTTTAAGGTGGAGGCTGCGGCATTGAGCGCGGTAGTGGTGCCGGAGGAAGCGGCGCTGGTGGAGGCGTAACGAGGTCAACCGGCGCCAATCCGGATCCAGGCCTGGATCCAAGGGGGGCCTGCGGCGCCGGAACCGGAGGCGCCGGCAGCGAAGACCTAGGTCCCCCAACCGAGTCTGCGGGGCCCAAAGGCGCGCCAGCGGGTTCAGTCCGCCCAAAGATGGCATGCATCGCCTCGTAAAACGTACGAAGCTGGGCGGGAGTCGCTCCGGGTCCCGGAAAGGGAGGGAAACTCTGAGTCGGCTCTGCAGACTCCGAGCGCGGAGCCGCGGGAGGGGCACCACCCGCGTGCCTCGTCGGATCGGCCGACCGACGAGGGGAAGTCGAAGAGCGACGATGCTTCTTCGACTTCTTCTTATGCTTCGACTTACCCGACCCCGAGTGCGAAGACTTCGAAGATTTCGAACCGGAATGGTGGTGGCTTTGCGACCGGTCCCTCGACCTCCCTCTTCACCGGGACCTCAAACAGCGCGGGGTCGTGGTCGCGCTCCAGGCAAAAATGACACACGCGGCGCGGATCAGTCACCGACATCATGCGATGACGGGAACCGCAGGCCTTGAAACCGGGCATCCCTCGTGCACCTTCGGAGTCGAAGACTCGAAAAAGAAGTCGACAAAAGTCGAGAAAAACTTAGTCAAAAAATGACTGATGTACCGCTCTTCCCGGATCTGCGCTGGCTGGCACGGAAAAAGAAAGAACTGACGACAGCGCGCGAGGGCGGCATCTAAGTAGCTATTGCGACATCATCCCGGCGACCACGACGCCGACGACGGACCCGACCGATGCCACCTTCCGACTCGCACAGGTACTGCTGACGAAAAAACTTTCCGGATCCAGTCTGACGCCTGGGGGTAATTCTAAGGTAAGGAATCTATAACTAAAGTGTTTCTTTCAGATACACATCGCAACTGTATTGTCTGATGTATGAAACTGGATTATTATTTGGTGTTGGGTGACTACCCACCTAAAGGAATAATCACAACCCTTTTCAGGGTAAACCTTAAAAGTCCCCAAATTAACCTGATCTCAAACCCTTGGTAGCTATGGCTCTGGGGAAAAAGGCTTAACCTTGGGCAATGTGTAAAGTATTTACTCAGTACTAAAATGGTAATAAAGTCTGAATGCAAAACAATAAAAATCCCAAACCATGAGAAAAACAGAGTAGGGTATAACAAACAAAATCGCATCTAAGTGACAAAAATCAAATAAGGGGAACCAGAGATAAGAATGTTCAACGTTTTGAGTAGGAATAGCACCAAGGAGGATAAAGTACCAACAATAGTCAGTAGTCGTGGTAGACCGGAACCTAGGCGCAACTTGGTGCTGACCATGATGGAGCCAATCAGGTTTGTCCCAAAGATTGTACCTTCTAATTTTAGCTATTTAAGTCCAAATCTACCACAGTCTCAGGGGAAGCACTTAGAGACTCACGGGGTGTTATGCAGAGTCCAACAGTAGGGTCCAGTCCAGGTGCCACTGGTCAGCTGGGCAGTTGCAGGAAAAGGCTTCTTATAGCTTGTTGTCTCCCTGTAGCCACAAGGAGGTCAGCTAACATAGCCTTGGAGTCAACTTCTTTATCCTGGGTACAAGAAGGAACAGACACAGTCCTCGGGGGCTCCTCTCTGGTCATAGACTGCTGTTCTTCCTCAGGCCCAGGAGTGTTCTACAGTGGGTGCCTGGAGATGCCATATTTATATCTGGCACAGGTAGTGGGTGGGAATGACTCCTGAGCATGCTGATAAGCACTGATGAGCAGTGTCTGGGCGAAAATTGACAGCCAATACAAATTAGCCTCCAGGAACTTTATAGGTAGGAAAAAGGTAACTTTCCAAAAGTTACTTTTTTTAATATCTATTAAAAATCTGACTTCACCACTGAATTGGATTTTTAATAACTGTTAAAGTAGTTGTCTACTTATTTTTCTAGCTAGTCCCATTCCCGGGCTACAGTAGTAGAAGTTTTACTCTATATTCTGGCTTTCTACAAAGAGCAGCTAGGCCTGTCCCAGTGAAAAATAGCTTTTCGGGCTAGTCACTATAAGGACAAGCTAACATTAAATATCTACATGGTATGTACTAAAATGGTAAAAAAGTTAGAATGCAGAACAATAAAAATCGGGCAGACCATTACTTTGCCCACTTTCTTTCCGCCTCTGCATCCTTCGAAGGAGGAAGAGAGGCTCCACCGTCTGGACCCAAAACGTGCGCTTTCTTTCTATCTGGATCGCACAAAACAGTTCCGGGTGGATGACCAACTCTTTGTTGGCTACGTGGGCGCCAAGAAAGGTCAGGCTGTACACAAACGCACCATTTCTCGATGGGCCGTTTTGTGTATTAAGGCATGCTATTCTCTGGCTAAAAAGGAGCCTCCGGTTGGGCTACGCGCCCATTCCACCAGGGCGACGGCAGCCACTACTGCCTTGGGAAGAGGAGTTCCTCTAAATGACATCTGTCAGGCAGCCACGTGGGCATCGCTGCACACGTTTACGAAACACTACTGCCTGGACAGCCAAGACCGGAGAGACGGCTTCTTTGGCCGTTCTGTTTTCCAGGACTTTCTGGTGTAATCTTGGTTCGCAGACCCACCACTGGGGTTGGTATTGCTGGGGTATCTATTCTAAGGTAAGGAATCTATAACTAACGTGTTTCTTTCAGATGAACAAGTTACTTACCTTCGGTAACGATATATCTGTAAGAAACATTAGTTAGTTAGTTATAGATTCCTTACCGCCCCACCCATCCTCCCCGTTCTGCGAACTGATTTCTAGGGTTAAGGACATCCTTTCAGGGCCCTAGTTTTGTGCACCAGTGGTCAGTGTCTTGCATGGCTCTGCGTTTCTGGCGCGGAAAGTCGTGTACAGAACAGCCGTCAGCGCGCGAGGGTGGCGTCTAAGTAGCTACCGCGACGTCATCCCGGCGACCACGACGCCGACGACGGACGCGGAGCCGACCGACGCCACCTTCCGACGCGCAGAGGTACTACTGACGAAAAAACTTTCCGGGTCCAGTCTGACGCCTGGGGGTAATTCTAAGGGTAAGGAATCTATAACGAAATGGTTACTTACCAGTAGGAGAGTTTTGCAGCTTGAAGAGTTTTCTGGATTCACATGCTGTGCATCATTCCGCCATCTAGTGGTTGGGTCCGGAATTGTCTGGTTTTTTTTTTGTTTTGGTTGCTGTCGACCACCATTTGGTGCCAGGTACGTCCCCTGTGTGACGTCAGACGGCGTCCTGGAGGTCGACGTGCGTAGTGGCCATCTTCGGATTCTTTTTTCTGTGTGTCTTAATGTTTGTCAATCCTTGCGATGGTCTTGTGAATTGGTTTAGTCATTTGTTTCTGATGTAAAGTATGATTCCCCACCTGTTTAGTTTCCTTGTAGGGGATGGCTGGGTGGGTCGCATGTGAATCCAGAAAACTCTTCAAGCTGCAAAACTACTCCTACTGGTAAGTAACCATTTCGTTTTGCAGCGTGAATCCTTTTCTGGATCCACATGCTGTGCATCAGATTATGTAGCGGTTTCTCCCGTGTTTGGGAGGCTGTGGTTAGAGGAAGACTTTGTGAACAGGTCTTGAAGCACCCTTTGTCCAATTTGAGCTTCCTTGTTCATTTGTATATCCACACAATAATGCTTTGCGAATGTGTGTGGTGATGCCCATGTTGCTGCATCGCAGATGGATTCCATGGGAACATTGGCCATACATGTCAGCGTCGCTCCTTTCTTTCTAGTGGAGTGAGCTGTTGGCTGCATTGTTAGTTCTTTTTTGGCATTGGTATAACATATTTTGATAGCTTGTACTATCCATCTTGCAATGGTTGCCTTTGTGATGGCTGAACCTGTGTTCGCATGTGAGTATGCGACAAAGAATTGCTTTGTTTTCCTGATTTTTTCTGTTTTTTGCAGATAATACAGTAAGGCCCTTCTTACGTCTAGGGTATGGAGGCTCCTTTCTGCTTTAGTCTTTGGGTTTTTGAAGAACACAGGTAGGATAATGTTCTGATTTACGTGGAATTTGGAAACCACTTTTGGCAAGAACTGTGGATTGGTCCTTAGGATTACCCTATCCTTGTGTATTTGTATGTAAGGCTCTAGAATTGTTAGAGCTTGCAGCTCACTTACTCTTCTTAGTGAAGTTATGGCGATGAGAAAGGCTGTCTTTAGGGTGATATGTTTGAGGTCAGCTGTGTGCATGGGCTCAAAGGGTTTCGTCATCATTTGAGAGAGTACTGTATTTAGGCTCCATGTTGGTGCCGGCGCGGCCCTAGGGGGGGCCAGCCTTTTTGCTCCTTCTAGAAAGCTTTTGATGACTGGCCATGTGAAGAAACTTTTTCATGATTTGCCTCTTGTGTATGCCACTATGGCCGCAAGGTGCACCTTGATGCTTGAAAAATTAATGTTGCTGTCTAGTAGGTAAGTGAGATATGTGATCACTGTTTCTTGGGTATTGATAGAGTGCAAGTTGTTATTAGCGGCACACCACGTGGTATATCGCTTCCATTTTGCTGTGTAGCATTTCCTTGTGGACTGTTTCCTTGCTTCCTTCAGAATTTCCATGGTTCTTAGTGGTAGATTGAGGTGGCCAAATTCTATGTATTCAGGCGCCAGGCTGCCAGTTGTAGCGTTGCTGGTTCCGGGTGACAGATTTGTTCCTGTTGCATTGTTAGCAGATCTTTGTTTGCTTTGATCCAGACCATTTCTCCTTTGGACAGTTCCAGGAGGGTCGAAAACTATTATTGTCTTGGCCAATGAGGAGCAACGAGAATCATGTTTGTTCCTGCTTGTTTTGCTTTTTGTAGCACCTTTTGCATCAGGGGTATTGGTGGAAAGGCGTAAACAAATGTCTGAGACCAATTGAGTGAAAATGCATTTCCCTTTGACAGGTGGTGTGAAAAACTCGAGGCAAAGCTTTGGCATTTCTTGTTCTGTACTGTTGCAAATAGGTCCAACACTGGAGTTCCCCAGATGTTGAATAGGTACTGTACTACTGCTTGCTTCAGCCCCCATTCGTGCGAGCAATTGTCCTTTCTGCTTAGTTGGTCTGCCGTAATGTTGTCTACCCCTGGGAGGTGTACTGTCTGTAGGCTGATGTTCTGTGGAATCGCCCATAGCCATATTTCCTGTGCAAGTTTGCTAAGGGGAAAAGACTTCGTTCCACCCTGTTTGTTGAGGTAGAACATTGTGGTTGTGTTGTCTGTCTGTATCAAGACGGTTTTACCCTGAATGTGTTTCTGGAATGCCTTGAGCGCTAGAAAGACTGTTTCATTTCCAGATAATTTATATGTCTCGTGGAGTCCTGGTTGCTCCACTGGCCATGAACTTTCAGCTTGTTGAGGTGTACACCCCCTCCGTTGAGGGATGCGTCCGTGGTTATTGTTAGAGATGGAGTTGGGTGTTTGAAAGGTCTCCCCTGTGCTATGTTGTTGGATGCCCACCATTGTGTCTGTGCTTGCACCTTTTGTGTAACAACCACTAGATCCTCCCAACTTCCTGTGGCTTGTGACCAGCTGTTGGTGATCCATTCTTGAAATGGGCGCATGTGTAGCCGGGCTTGAGGGATAAGTGGGATACATGATGCCATCATGCCCATTAGTTTCATTACCTTCCTCACTGTCAGAGACTGACCCTTCTGGTAGAGGGCTGTTTCTTGATGGATAGCCTGTATCCTGGCTTGTGTGGGATAGGCCTTGGCGTTTGCTGTGTTCAGTGGTGCTCCTAGAAAGGTTTTTTCTCTTTCTGGTGTTGTGGATGATTTCTTGTGGTTTATTGAGAAACCCAGACCTTGTAGTATTTGGATTGTTCTTTGAACATGATTGCGACACGTTTGTTTTGTGCGTCCCCTTATTAGCCAGTCGTCCAAGTAGGGGTAAACGTGGATCCCTTGCCTTCTGAGGTGTGCTGCTACTGCGGCAAGACATTTTGTGAATACCTGTGGTGCTGATTTTATGCCGAACGGGAGTACCTTGAATTGGTAGTGGACTCTGTTGTGTAGGAATCTTGGGTACCTTCGGTGCCTCTTGTTCTTTGGGATGTGTAGGTAGGCGTCCTTGAGGTCTATTGTTGCAAAGAAATCACCTTTTTGTAACTGTGGAATGATTTCTTGCAGAGTACACATTTTGAAGTGTTGTGTTCGTATGAACTTGTTTATGAACCGGAGGTCCATGATCGGCCTTAAGGTTAGATCCTGTTTGGGTACTAGGAACTACGGGGAGTAATTTCCTTTGAAGCATTCTTCCTTTGGCACTGTTTCTATTGCCTGTTTTTGGTATAGTTCTTTGATCTCTGCGTTTAGCAGGGTTTGTTCTGAACTTGTTAACCTCTTTGTTTTCGGTGGATTTGCAGGTGGTATCTTTGTGAGTTCTATGCAATATCCGTATTTTATTAAATTTAGTATCCCTTTGTCTGTTGTAATCCTTTCCCACTGTCTGTGGAACAAGGATAGTCTTCCCCCCACTGGTGTTTTGTGTGGGTCTTGTTTTTCGCTCAAGTCAGTTTGAGCGGTTTTCCCTTCCTCTGGGGGTTTGGCCTCTCCCTCTGCCATTACCTCGCCCTCGAAAGGGCTGCCTTTCCTGCTGCCAGCCCTGGTAGCTAGATTGTTGGCCCATCTGTTGGTTTGGGTTTTGTCCCTGGGGTTGTTGTGGTGCTTGCTGGCTCTGGACGAAGTTGCCTCTGCCTGTGGTCTTCCTGTTGGAGAAGCCCCCTCTTTTGAATGTGCCTCTTTGTTACAGGGCCCCCATTGCCCTTGCTGTCTCATTGTCCTTCTCTATTTGCTGGAGCGATTCATCCACTTCCTTGCCAAATAAAGCTTCACCATTAAAGGGACTGTTGATAATGGATGTTTGAACTTCCTGCTTGAAGCCAGAAATCCTAAGCCAGGCATGTCTCCGGAGTATTGTTCCTGTGCACATTTGCCTGCTGTGTCTGTTGCATCTAGTGCAGATTTGAGGTAGGTGTTAGCCACATTCTTCCCTTCCTGGATAACTGCTCTTGCCCTTTTCTTGTCCTCCTCGGGGAGTTTGCTCAGCAACTCCTCAATTTCGTCCCACTGCTGGTGGCCATACCTGTTTAACAGGGCATTTGAGTTGGCGATGCGCCACTGCGTCGCCGCCTCCTTTTCCATCCTTCTACCCACTAGGTCCATCCTCTTACTCTCCTTCTCTGGTGGAGGTCCTGAGTTGGAGACTGCATTTGCTCTTCTTCTCGCTGTTGCCACGATGATGGAGTCAGGTATGACATTTCCCTGTATGTATTTAGGGTCCTTTGAGGAGGGCTTATATTTTTTCTCCACCCTTGGTGTTATCACTTTGCTAGAGGCTAATTCTTTGAAGGCTTCTTTGCCTTGATCCAGGATGCTTGGCAACATGGGTAGGTGTTGTGTCCCTCTTGTTGTAGGGGCTAAGGTCTCCAGCAGGAAGCATGTGTCCCCTTTCTCTTCCTCCAGGGGCACTCCAAACTGGTTTGCCGCTCTCTTTACAATCTCATTGTATGAGGCAATGTCATCTGGGGGGGATGCCCTCAAGGGGTAATTGCAGATTTCCTCCTCTGGACTCTCTGTGTCGAGATTATTCCACTCGTCCTCGAAAGTTTCTTCTTCTTCTTCCCCCTCCGGCTCATTTCCGTATTCCTCGGGCTCTTCGCCTCGAGGTTCCGGTGTTGGCGGCGATTCGAGGGTGTTCTCCTCCTCTCCCTCGGCGTCCTCAGCCTCTTCGGCGTCGACGTGTTCTGGTTCGACCTCCGGTGCCTTTGGGATTCGAAAGTTCCTTAGGGATTCATCGAATTCCCTTCTCCTCTGTAAGAGGGCGGCCATTTCGTCCTCGAGCCTCCTTTTCTTCCTCTCGACTTAGAGGGCCCTTTCGGCGTCGGTGGCCGGGGACTTCCTCTTCTTTTCGGCGTCGACGTCTTTTGGCGCCGGTGGGCCCTTGTTTGCGGTTTCGCCTTCGACCCTCGCTTTCGGGGCCTTGTGCGATCTTCCCTCATCGGTGACCTTTGGGTGGGTCCCGTGGGGTTCTTTTGATCGCGGCTGACCTTCGATCGCCTTTTTGCTCGGCGTCGGGGCTGCCTTGGGCGCCTTTGGTTCGCAGCCTTTAGGGGCCGACGGATCTCGTACCTTCTCCGTCTTCTTGGGCTCCCTCGCCTTCTTTTCGGCGCGGGTCTTTTCGGCGTCCTTCTCTACGATTTCGACGTCCGATCCCCCGTGTGTTGATTCCGAAGGAGCTGCCTGCTCCTCTTCGTCGCTAGAGAAACCCATGTCTCTCATGGAAGGTTTCTTCGATGGTTGAGACATCGTGGCGTGTTGGGCCTGCCTTTGGTTTCGTCGGGCCTTGAGAGTCTTCGACCGGAACGTTGCGCAGGCCTCGCAGTCTTTGTCCTGGTGGGCCTTGGGTAGGCAAAGGTTGCACACGTCGTGTGTATCGCGTTGTGCGTATTTGTGGTGGCAGTTTGGGCAGAATTTGAAGGGGGTCTTTTCCATGGCCCCTACCTCGCCATTTGTGGACCGGGGCGGTCCTCTGGTGTCTCAAACAGCCACTTCTGCTTTTGGCTCGAATACGGCGTTGTGTCGGTCGATGTTCCTTGGAGATTTGCTCGGTGACGATCTTGTTTTCGAAGTTTTTGGGGGAAAAAACGCCGACCTTCTTCGGAGCTTCCCGCGTTGCTTCCAGACCCAACGGCGGAAAAAAGAATCTGAAGATGGCCACTACGCACGTCGACCTCCAGGACACCGTCTGACGTCACACAGGGGACGTACCTGGCACCAAATGGTGGTCGACAGCGACCAAAAAAAACAAAAAACACAAAGACAATTTTGGACCCAACCACTAGATGGCGGAATGATGCACAGCATGTGAATCCAGAAAAGGATTCACGCTGCAAAACCAACGTGTTTCTTTCAGATACACATCGCAACTATATTGTCTCCTGTATGAAACTGGATTATTATTTGGGGTTGGGTGACTACCCACCTAAAGGAATAATCACAACCCTTTTCAGGGTAAACCTTAAAAGTCCCTAAATTAACCTGAGCTCAAACCCTTGGTAGCTATGGCTCTGGGGAAAAAGGCTTAACTTTGGACAATGTGTAAAGTATTTACGCAATACTAAAATGGTAATAAAGTCTGAATGCAAAACAATAAAAATCCCAAACCATGAGAAAAACAGAGTAGGGTATTCGTGCGAGCAATTGTCCTTTCTGCTTAGTTGGTCTGCCGTAATGTTGTCTACCCCTGGGAGGTGTACTGTCTGTAGGCTGATGTTCTGTGGAATCGCCCATAGCCATATTTCCTGTGCAAGTTTGCTTAGGGGAAAAGACTTTGTTCCACACTGTTTGTTGAGGTAGAACATTGTGGTTGTATTGTCTGTCTGTATCAGGACGGTTTTACCCTGAAAGTGTTTCTGGAATGCCTTGAGCTCTAGAAAGACTGTTTCATTTCCAGATAATTTATATGTCTCGTAGAGTCCTGGTTGCTCCACTGGCCATGAACTTTCAGCTGGTTGAGGTGTGCACCCCCTCCGTTGAGGGTTGCGTCCGTGGTTATTGTTAGAGATGGAGTTGGGTGTTTGAAAGGTCTCCCCTGTGCTATGTTGTTGGATGCCCACCATTGTGTCTGTGCTTGCACCTTTTGTGTAACAACCACTAGATCCTCCCAGCTTCCTGTGGCTTGTGACCAGCTGTTGGTGATCCATTCTTGAAATGGGCGCATGTGTAGCCGGGCTTGAGGGATAAGTGGGATACATGATGACATCATGCCCATTTCATTACCTTCCTCACTGTCAGAGACTGACCCTTCTGGTAGAGGGCTGTTTCTTGATGGATAGCCTGTATCCTGGCTTGTGTGGGATAGGCCTTGGCGTTTGCTGTGTTCAGTGTTGCTCCTAGAAAGGTTTTTTCTCTTTCTGGTGTTGTGGATGATTTCTTGTGGTTTATTGAGAAACCCAGACGTTGTAGTATTTGGATTGTTCTTTGAACATGATTGCGACACGTTTGTTTTGTGCGTCCCCTTATTAGCCAGTCACTTCTGCTTTTGGCTCGAATACGGCGTCGTGTCAGTCGATGTTCCTTGGAGATTTACTCGGTGACGATCTTCTTTTTGACGTTTTTTGGGGAAAAAACGCTGACTTTCTTCGAAGCTTCCCGCGTTGCTTCCAGACCCAACGGCGGAAAAAAGAATCTGAAGTTGGCCACTACGCACGTCGACCTCCAGGACACCTCACCGTCTCACAGGGGACGTACCTGGCACCAAATGGTGGTCGACAGCGACCAAAAAAAAAAAAAAAACAAAGACAATTCCGGACCCAACCACTAGATGGCGGAATGATGCACAGCATGTGAATCCAGAAAAGGATTCACGCTGCAAAACTAACGTGTTTCTTTCAGATACACATCGCAACTGTATTGTCTCCTGTATGAAACTGGATTATTATTTGGGGTTGGGTGACTACCCACCTAAAGGAATAATCACAACCCTTTTCAGGGTAAACCTTAAAAGTCCCTAAATTAACCTGAGCTCAAACCCTTGGTAGCTATGGCTCTGGGGAAAAAGGCTTAACCTTGGGCAATGTGTAAAGTATTTACGCAGTACTAAAATGGTAATAAAGTCAGAATGCAAAACAATAAAAATCCCAAACCATGAGAAAAACAGAGTAGGGTATAACAAACAAAATCACATCTAAGTGACAAAAATCAAATAAGGGGAACCAGAGATAAGAATGTTCAACGTTTTGAGTAGGAATAGCACCAAGGAGGATAAAGTACCAACAATAGTCAGTAGTCGTGGTAGACCGGAACCTAGGCGCAACTTGGTGCTGACCATGATGGAGCCAATCAGGTTTGTCCCAAAGATTGTACCTTCTAATTTTAGCTATTTAAGTCCAAATCTACCACAGTCTCAGGGGAAGCACTTAGAGACTCACGGGGTGTTATGCAGAGTCCAACAGTAGGGTCCAGTCCAGGTGCCACTGGTCAGCTGGGCAGTTGCAGGAAAGGCTTCTTATAGCTTGTTGTCTCCCTGTAGCCACAAGGAGGTCAGCTAACATAGCCTTGGAGTCAACTTCTTTATCCTGGGTACAAGAAGGAACAGACACAGTCCTCGGGGGCTCCTCTCTGGTCATAGACTGCTGTTCTTCCTCAGGCCCAGGAGTGTTCTATAGTGGGTGCCTGGAGATGCCATATTTATATCTGGCACAGGTAGTGGGTGGGAATGACTCCTGAGCATGCTGATAAGCACTGATGAGCAGTGTCTGGGAGAAAATTGACAGCCAATACAAATTAGCCTCCAGGAACTTTATAGGTAGGAAAAAGGTAACTTTCCAAAAGTTACTTTTTTTAATATCTATTAAAAATCTGACTTCACCACTGAATTGGATTTTTAATAACTGTTAAAGTAGTTGTCTACTTATTTTTCTAGCTAGTCCCATTCCCGGGCTACAGTAGTAGAAGTTTTACTCTATATTCTGGCTTTCTACAAAGAGCAGCTAGGCCTGTCCCAGTGAAAAATAGCTTTTCGGGCTAGTCACTATAAGGACAAGCTAACATTAAATATCTACATGTTATGTTTTTTTAATACTATGCATCCTGCCTTATGGGCTACAAGGCCTAAATATGGGTGGCTTATTAATATATTTTTATTTATAGATTTATGAAGCGCACAGCTACCCAACAGGGTTTCCCGGCACTGAGCGGGACAATACGCAAGCCACACATTGCAGAAGGAGCACAGAGCAGGTTATGCTGAGTTGTAAAGGAAGGTCTTTAATTTCTTACGGAAGGCTAAAAGCGAATGACACAACCTAAGTTGCAGCGAAAGAGAGTTCCATAGTTTGGGACCACGAAAGGCGAACAAGCGGCCTCTCATACGAGTGAGACGGACTCTGGGAACAGAAAACAGAAAGAGGCTCGCTGATCTCAGCTGTCGAGTGGGCATGTAGGGTATGACCAGACTTTGTATGTCGAGGGCGCCAAACCACGTTTGGCCCGGAACATGTAGCAAAGAGCCTTAAACTCGATGCGTTTGTTCACCTTGAGCCAATGAAGTTGATGGAGCAACGGTGAAACTGAGGCATGTCAAGGAAACCGGAAAAGAAGGCGGGCGGCTGCATTTTGAATGAGCTGTAAGCGATGGACAGAGGCTTTGTCAGCACCCAGGTACAAAACATTGCCATAGTCAAGTCTGGATATCACCAACGCCTGCATTACTGTTCTCTGGGCAGCAGGTGGAATTAACCAGAGGATTTTTTTTAGCCACTTGAGAACAGCAAAGCAGGTCGCGGTGACGCCAGACACCTGGGCTCTGAGGGAGAGAGTATTGTCAATAATGAAACCCAGGTTCTTAACTTTAGGGACCGGAGCAGGTAAAAGTCCCAGAGTGCCAGGCCAATGGGTAATTCCCCAAAGTTTGGGGTTGTTTCCCAGAATGAGGACCTCAGTTTTAGAACCGTTCAGCTTCAAGGCGTTTCTGGACATCCACAAAGAGATATTGCTCAGTCCGAGCTGGAGCAAGGAAGAGTCCTGATGCTGAGCGGTTGAAAGAGCGAAGATGATCTGGGTATCATCTGCGTATGAAAAAATAGTCAGTCCCGACTTCTCCACAATGTCCGCCAGAGGACGAACGTAGAGATTAAAAAGAAGAGGGCTTAAAATCGAGCCCTGAGGTAGTCCTGAAGTTAGAGCTACTGGATTTGATTTAGTGGTATGTGAGAAGACTTGGAACGAGCGATCTTTTAAAAAAAGAGTTCAGCCACCTCAAAGCCACACCCACAATGCCTGAGGCTTCAAGACGAACAACCAAGATGGAGTGTAAGACCGTATCAAATGCCGCGCTCAGATTCAGTAAAATGAGAGCTGCTGTGCTGCCACAATCAAGCTGTTGTCTGAGATATTCAGTGACACCAAGCAGAGCTGATTTGGTGCTGTAGCCAGATCGAAAGCCAGATTGTGACGGATAAAATAGATTGTGAGTAGCCACGTGAGAGGAGAGTTGGGAATTGATATGCCTTTCAAGGACTTTAGAGACCAAAGATGTTCTGTATGTGTACCTTACTCCTGAATTTTCAAGAGGCACACACACTCATGTCAAAAGCTTTGTGAATTGTCCTAACTCCCTCTTCCAAGCCCACTCTACAGAAACCGTGCACAAATCACCTATCATGTGTGGTGCTGTGAGAAGCAAACACACCCTTTCCAACAGTTTAATTTGTTTCAAGTATGTCAGGCAGATTACCTGTTAATGGGAATGTGCAATCTGAACCCAATGGATCCAGCGCCAAAAAGCGCAGTGTTTATTTGCAGCACAGTGTGACCCTCGCCACTGTAGTAGCCAGGACAGTTTACCAGGTGAGCTGGCATTTCCACTCTAAGTAAGAGTGGTTAATAATGGTTAGTGGTGCCTTACTATTTACCCGATATCAACTGTATGACAAGCGACCGCCATTACTGACGTCAACCATCAGCATCGTCATTAGACTAAAGACAGTCAGTCATCAGAACACAAACTGGCCATGTATCCATCCCCCACAATAGTGCCCCTGCCCCTGAAACGGAGCAAGGCACTGGCACACCAGCCTGACCAAGGGGCAATTGTATGACGCCGGTCCGCGTACTGTTCTGCGGATAAGAACGCTTTAGAAGAGTCACAAACTAATGGAAGACCGCGGATGATACCAAGGAATGCTCGCTGGCAAAAAACAAATGCGGGCACATGTTCGTATGAATAGCACACTTGACACGGGGATAAAGTTTCCAGGTGAGCAGGGCACAGGAGAGAAGGTGCCACGCCGACTGCACCGCACGGCGCATTGGACGCCGACCATCAATCAGCCCTGGCGCTTCCTGCTCGAACACCCATCTCGGGGCCCTTCATGGAAGCAATCTGACGGGGAGGTGACAGAGAACATACCGCCACTTCCTCTCCACCTTATCGCCGAATTAGCTCCTGCACCGACGGCTGCCAAGTCCTTCTCGAACCGAAGGACGGGTGCCACCGTCTGCCCGTCAAGGGCCCGGCTTCACACCGAACAGACTTGCAACGGAGGGGCAATCTTCACAGAGCATCTGCCCCAAGGAAATATTTCGGCGAAAAGGAGGACAACTAGAAAGAAGGAGGGAGGGGGGGAAACCACGAAGAAAGGAAAATGAATGTTTAGCTGCCTGGCGGCTCGGCAGATGTCGAAGCGTGATGTACGAGGCTCCGATAAGCTGTCGGAGCCCCACTGCCAGGCGGCGCTAAGTGATTAAGGCCTCTCCGGCTCTAAGCACCATATTTAGAGTCTGCGGGTGGGGGCCGGCGGAGGGGGGATCCGGAGCCCGGCGCCCGGGCCTCCGCTGTGCCTCCAGATGTTGGCAACTGGTCCAGGCGCTCCCGGTCGCCGTGCACGGGTGGCAGCAGTTGGCGGCCAATCTGGGCCTGCTTCCGGAGGCGCGCGTCGCGCTCGGCGGCGTCGCCCATCAGTCACCGCGCATGGGGCGCCGGCAGCGGCTGCAGCGGCTCCCGCTGGCCGCCGCTTGGGAGACGGCCAAGGCGAGCTTGGGCCTGGCAGCCCCATTTGTTTCACTCAGGTGTTCCCGGTGCCTCCCGCGACCTCTATTAGTTCAAGTTTTAATTTAGATTAACCCGGGCACCCCAATTAAGCGGCACGGGGCGGGGACGGGAAGATGCGACTTGTCATAACTTCCGAGTTCAGAATCCATCAGAGTTGAACATACGAGACGGGGCGATGCGTGCCGGGAATAGGGCCAGCGCAGAGATCGAGGCAGCTCACAGCACTTTTACAATAAATGAATGAGCCAGCCTCTTTGCACTTTTATTACATTTCGTCTATTATCCCAATTTCCTTATCTCTTTAGGATATGTTGTAGTATGTAGCCCATCTTGGTACCATCTGCCGAATCCACGTTTCTTCACTTAACCAACAATCTGAACTGAGACGTATTAATAAACAACATAACAAGAGATTGTCGCATTAAACGTTTTGTGCGTCCAGTTAAAGTGCCTCACAGCAGACCAGTTTACAGGGTTATTATGCTACGCAAATCTCTAGTCACTCAGAGTGGATCCTGCCTAGTCAACTTTTAAAATGTTTCTTTTCGTGTGTTGTTTTTGTGTATTTGCATACGACAACGAATTTGTTTTTGCTGTGCCTCCAAAACTTTCCACTTCGCGCATGACATTTCCCATTTTATTTCCCATTATTTGCATTCAGTTATTTGAAATCCACTATTCCTATGAGAAAAACAAAGCCACAAGTACCAGCGCTGGCAAAGGCAACAGTTAGGGAATTTTTATAGTAACAGGTTCCCAAGCTTCACCAAGAAACGTTATTCAGATTACAGAGCATGTTAAGGTATATACTTTGATGTATTCAGTTCACAGTCTTTAGTCATTTGATTACACAAGATTACTTAGTTAATGTTATCCTGCATCGTTCAATTACAATTACTTTATCGCACTCTAGATTACCAGTGATTACTTCAAATACTTTTCAGGAATTCTGAACAAAACTTTGATTGCTTTACCCTGCATTGCATTATGAGATTCCTTTAAGTATGTTAATCTGTATTAAAGAACGAGCATTCTCCAATTTCTTTACACTGTGGAAGGTCACAGGAGAAAATCACTCATTATTTTACTGTGAATTAGACTGCAGATTTGTCTTTTAACTTTTTGTTCTAACTTCGCTCTTTATTACAATACAGAATACAGGAACCCAGAGATCACCACAGTGGGATTCATTCACTCAAAAGCGCACTTGTGACACCCACTTCATTACCAAAGCTACAAACCTAGACTCCTAACTAGAGTGACCACATCTGCTCCTCCAAACTACAGAACTTTGATGTACCTTCTGCACTTTCATCCTTTGACAGGATAAGAATCTGCAAACCTTGTAAGAGCATGCAGCAAACCTGGCTCACTGGCTGCCCTCCGGCCCTGGGCATCTTCCATGGCATCCTTCTTTCAATCCGGCCAGCCACCCAGAAAGGACCGTAATGTATCATGATCTTCTATCAGGCTCAGTCCAGGAAGATTACAAGACAGCCGATATGAAAGGACTTACGAAAAACGAGAAGATCTTGCAATCTTGTTAAATGCCAGAACCTTCACCAGATGAAGCTTCATGAGCAAGACGACCGGTACAAATGCTACAAGCAACTATCACAATTCTTTCAAGACAATAACATCTTGTCTGAAGCCCAGCCAGGTCCCACCTGTGGCAAGGCACCATGTCACCACTGACTGCCATCAGGACAAACTTAAAGATCGTCAGTTGATCAGTACGAGGTTGAAGCACTCTTCTTAACTGACCTCCCAATACAATTTGACTCAGTCCACTAATCCCACCCTACTACAGAGACTGAAGAAGCTTCATTCCTTTCACAGTAGCACCAAGTAATATCCCTCTCAACCTATAAAGCTTTCCTTCTGCATTGAAGCAGGCATCCCTCAAGGCTCAACAATCACGCCCCTGCTTTCCAATACCCATCTTAGTCCCTGTCCACACATGATCAAGACTTACAATATTTCCTGCTACACTACACTGATGACACAAAGATCATCTTTAAGCTGGAAAAAAAGGACTAGCCTGCTAGTACTGGGGAACTGGGTGACCTGCAAATGCCTGAAACGCAGCGTCTTAAAAACAGAAATCCTACTGTGTGGAAAATCGTCTGTTATTCAGAAATATGCCTTGTGGCTCAGGGAACTGGCAGCAACCCCACAACTATCAGTAAAGTCAGAAACCTCCGAGTCATCATGGACAAATAAATCTAACAGGTAAATCAGGTAACCAAACAATCCACAAGTTCTGGATCCTGAGGCTCATCGCCTACTTCTAGGGTCACCTAGGTGATCCAGCTTACCATCGAACTCATACCCTCCCAGCTCATCTACACCAATGCTATGTGCCTGGAGCTCACTCCCAATTTTTCTACTTCACTTCCCTCCATCCTTTTCTACTGCAGAGCAGAACAGCAATTTCATAGGAAAAATAAATCCACTCCGCAGGTAATTGGGGAAAGAAAAGGGGGCTATCATCCTATATTGCATTTTGCAAGGAAATTTCGGCATCCCCTAGAAGGGAAACTGAAAAATCACTTCTGACATGACTTGAAGCAACACAAATACAAATGACCCCAGCAGATACTGATTAACACCAAACTTCAAGTCGGTCATAAACTTCTAATAGTTTTTTTTAATTATCTCCGACTCACTCTCTCAGCGTAACTCATCCTCAGCATTTTCAGCCTCAAATATGGCCCAGGGGCTTGCAGTGACTGAGGACATAGCTACTACTGCTTCCATTTCTAACGATAATGGCATTACTCCTAGTCCTACTCCCTCGCCTTCCTTCAATACAAGTGAGGCCCCGCCTCCCACCCAGACCCACCCCCAGCATAAAAACTCTGCCCGCCCCCACCTCCACCTGCACGTAAACAAGCCGAGCTAGCACTCAGATGAACCGCACCGGGAGGAGGGAGGGTCCTTGAAGGAAGGCGAGGGAGTAGGACTAGGAGTAATGCCATTATCGTTAGAAATGGAAGCATTACCTCCCGTCCCTCCCTCGCCTTCCTTCAATACAAGTGAGGACATAGCAAGCAGAAGAAAACAGAGACGGACAGCTGAGTGTGAGAGAACACCAAAACAGAAACAGTGCCCCAAACACAGCAGATCAACATCCCAGGAACCCAGCGGCCCAGAACAGCAGACAAAGCGTTCCAGACACGCAAACGGACAGCGACAGTCAAACGGAGAAGGAGAAGACCAGGACGCAGTCCAACAGATCCCACAGAGGAGCCCACCCGACAGGACACCACAACCGGCAGGGACCACAGCAAAGCACGCCGGACAGCAAGCAACGCAGCCACCGAAATCGCCAAACAGCGAGAGGAACACCCCTAATTCCCCACAGGAGGAACCACCCCCAAAAGACGGACAGTCAGCAAGACCGGGGACCAAAGCCAACGACCCAACAGAGCAGAGGAAGGCCAAACAACCACCGCAACCGGATCAAAGCAAAACGAGAACCCGCAGCCGATCCAACACCCCCAAGCGCCGCGCAGAGGGATGGCAACCAAAAACAAGGCCCAAAAGACAAGAGCCGCAACCCGAGACCCCCAAGGGGACCAAAGGGAGGACAGCCAATACCAGCAGCCAAGACCCCGAAGGAAAGGATCAGACAGGGCGAGGGGCAACAGACCCCCGCCAACCCGCAAGAATGCCAGGAGCATCAAGAAGCCAGAGAGCCGCCCACAGCACCCGCAGAGGAGACACCGACAAACCCAGAAGAGCCCCACCAGGAAGGAATCGCCACGCCAAACATAGGCCAGCCACGTGGGAACAACACCCAGAGCAGAACACCAGGCCGAAAAGGTCCGCCCATGCCAAGCACAGGACAGCAGAGAGGAGGACCGACGGGAAGGCAGCCAAGCAACCGCCAAATGGACAGGAGCCCCCAACCCAGCAAAGCCCAGCCGCACCACCACCAGGCAGCAGGCGAAACCCCTGCACAGAACCCAGGGGAAGGGCCGGAAACATCAAGAGAACGGAACCACCGGAAGGACCCACACCCGAATGCAACAGAAGGCGGACAGGAGAGGAGACCAAGGCACCCCAGGCCAACGGGGAGCAACCAACAACCCCCGAGCACAGAGCCACCCGACCAGAACCAGAAAGGCCCGGAGCAGTGGAAAAAAAGGGGGGGGGGAGGAGGAAGGCACCTAGAAGACCCCGAGGCACAGGAGAGGGAAGGCCAACGACCCCCCCCGAGCCCCGGGACCCCATCCCAGAGACCAGAACCGGGCCACCAAGGCCCACCCCGGATCCGCAACCGGACCACCACAGGGAGGCCCCAACGACCCACCAACAGGCAGGCCACACGGGGAAGAAGAGTGTTAACGCGGGAAGAAGGAATGACCCAGCAAAAACTGGGCCGCCAGCCCAGAGGCCACTCGCCGAAGGGAGAGAGCCGACAGCCCCAGCCCCCAGACCGGAGCCAGGGAAACAGGACGCAGGCAAACAAGGAACAGAACCGGGACCCACCCAGAGGGCGGACAGAGGACCACCTCCCCAGAACGCCAGACTGAACCAACACCGCATGGGCCCCGCAGAGAGCCACGAAAGAGCACCAGGGCAAGCCCCCAACAAGTGGCAGCAGGAGGAACCCCGGGAGACCAGCAGGGACCAGCACCCCTGAACCCAAATAAACCGCAGCCAACCCCGCACCCGGACAGGCCGGTGACCAAAGCCACCACAAGCGGAGCCGGAGGAGGCAGCAAACAGCCAGCCAGAAAGCGACGGCGGGAGAGCCACCAGGACAGCCCCCCCCCCAGACACGGACCGACACGGGCAGCGGGGACAACAGACCCCGGAGACCAACCCAACAGGATCCAGACGGGCAGGCGGAGAAGTAGAAACGAGCCCGGAACCTGAAAACACCCCAGAAGCCACGAGCCCCCGCAGCCACAGGACCGCCGGAGGAGCCCCGGGACAACAAGGCCCGATCCAGAGAAGGAAGAGAGACCAGGTGCAGGCAGGACAAGGGAACAGGGCCATGCAAAGGCCACAACGAGCCTCAACGAACACCAAGCCCTGAGAGGGGACCAGAGAAGACACACCCCAGGCCACCAACAACCCCGATCCCCAGAAGAACCACCAAGGTCCCCCCGAACAGACCGAGCAAAAAAGACACTCCGGCCGCACACAGCCAGAGGCCGACCGACAGAGAAGGACGAAGGAAAAAAAACCCCGCACGAAGGAGAGCCACAGGAGGCACCAGAACCCGCGGGAAGACCCAGGGCGAGGGCCGGAGGCCGAACGGAAGGACTCAAAACCGAAACGGGCCACACCCACAGCGAACCGCAGAAAAGAAGCGGCGACTGGGAAGCGGAGAGGCGTCCCGAGACCCACGGCATGCCAAAAGATGCCAGGCAGAACCAGAGGAACGACGGCCGAAAGGACCAACACACTGAAGGGAAGGGGCCGAACCCAGGAGCAGACCCACAGGAGAGCCAGTACAGGCCGAAGCCACCGGACACCCCGAACCCCCGAAACAGAACGGAGAGGGGCCCAGGCCCGGGCACCATGACAGGAACCCAGCAGATCGACCACCTGGCAACCAAACTGGACACCCAGACCAGCAGAGCCACTCCGCGGGGACCGGAGACAGGCAGTGGAGGCAACCGAACCCCCGAATCCGGAGGAACCTGCACCAAGACGACCCTGTACACAGGAACCAAAGCACACAGGACCCAACCACCAGAAACGGGCCGCCGCCACCGAGGAAGAAAAGGCCGAAGACGACCACCCACCGGAGGGAACCGAACAGAGGGCAGCGACAGGGACCCAGCCGGGCAGGGCCCGCAGGAGAGGAGGCAGGGAGCCAGGGCGAAAAACAGGCCAAACCGCACCCACCGTAAAGGCGGAGGAGAAGCCCACAACGGGGACAAAGGAGAGACCTCAGGACAAGGCACCCCAGAAAGGCAGGACGCCCCACACAAGTAAAGGCACACAGAAGCCACAAGGCGGCCAGAAGGACAGAGGACCTGCAGTCCACAGCACCGAATAGTCCCAGGCAGCCACCCAGCCAGGCACGAACCAGGCCAGATTCCACCAAACAGCAGAGACCCGACAAGAGCAGGGGCCCACCAGGCGCCAAGGCCGGAGGCTCGAACAGCTGCCGCCAAAGCCACGAAACCCCACACCAAGGAGGGCCTAGAAGAAGCCGAGAACAGGCCAGCGCCACAGCAACAGCCAAGGAGAACAGCCGACCCATCAAGCAGAGCGGCCAGGACAGAGACCAACAGCCCAACGGGAGGAAAGGGGCGAACACCCCCAACAAGCAAAGCCGCCGGAGGAAGCAAGGAACCCGCAGCACCGCAGGAAAAACCCACTGATGCAAAGAGGGCGTAAAGGAACCTGAAACCAAACAGGACCAACACAGCACAGAAGGAACGCCCAGGGCGGAGGAAAAGAGACCGCACACAGCAGGCTCCGCAGGCAATCGACAAACAGTCGCCAGCCGGGCGGCCCACAGTGGACAAAGCAGCAAGCACAATGTACACCAAAGCGGAAACAGCAAGCACGGGCAACGCACGCCACTCCCACAGCACCTATCCCCACACCGGGATAGAAGGGCAAGCCCAACCAGGCGGGCCAGGAACACCATGAATCCCACAGGGCCCATCCAGCAGGGAAGAGGAAAGCCCAGCCGACCAGCACAGGAGCCCAAGCGACCCTCCACACCCCCAGAGCCAAAGGCAACGCCAGAGGCGGGAGAAGGCTCAGCACCCCAGGACCCAGACGGAAACCATCCGCCCACAGGATCTGCCGGACGAGGACGGGACAGACCAGAAGGCAGCGGTGGAGCCCGAAGCACCGGACAGAGCAGCCACAGCCAAGTTCCGCACCAGGCACAGACAGGAGAGGCACCAACACCCCCGCGAAGTCCATGCAGCCAGGGCGCCCCAGGGGGACCGGTGACCAAGCAGCAGAGGAAGAAGACCCCAGAAGGCCCCCAACAACCTCAAACGCCAGGGCAGCAAGCGGAAAACAGCCCCCAGCAGCCCCCAAGACAAGGCGGACAGACCCCCACGCCAGTCAAGGGAAAACAGCAAGCCACAGCACCCGGTACCCCCATACAGTGAAAAGGAACAAACCACGGGTCAAAAACCCGTCCTACCAGGACACCGTGAAGAGTGCAGTCCGAGAGGAGGCATCCAAAACAGCCCGACCCGGAAACACAGCCCCAGCCACAGGAGGACCGCCAAACAACGCAGCAGCATCCTGAGCCACCGCTCCGCCCCCATCCACGAGGGAGACGAGGAGAGGAGGCATCGCCAGGAGAACTCCGTCGAGGGCACCGCCGTCGCAGAGAACCAACTCGAAGACTCCCCGGCACCGCCACAAGGAGGAACTGAAGGTAAGTCTCACTAGGGAGACAGAAAAAAACAGGTGGAGGTGGGGGCGGGCAGAGTTTTTATGCTGGGGGTGGGTCTGGGTGGGAGGCGGGGCCTCACTTGTATTGAAGGAAGGCGAGGGAGGGACGGGAGGTAATGGATGCTGCCACAGTCCACGCTGCTCTTTCACCCTATCTTACCATACGTATACCCTTGTGTTGCCTCTCAGTACTACATTTTAGCTTCTTATGATTTATAGTCATTTTCAATCTCATGGCCAGGATCCTGGGTCCACTTTCCGTTTTGATTTCAGAGATAGAAAAGGGACTTTTGGTTCTCTAACGTCGGTTGATATTTTTGCATTCACTGTTACAATACAGGGCAGGGTTCCCACAATTGAAACAGGAAGAAGACTTGCCTTCTGGTGGCCATGTGGTAGTAGTCTACAAACTCCAATGAAGAAAGGGGCAGTACACCAGAAGGAATCATTTCAATTTTAGTTACCATAACTGTAAAGTGCATTAGCTGTTCTCTGGCCCACTTTTTCCATCATTAATGGCAAATTTTCTTTATCATTAATGCGTTTGTCAATTATATTTTTCATCCATGGTGAGCCATTTTCACAGCGAACCATTGGAAATTTGTCTTGACAATGCCATAACAGCATAATGTGAACTTCATTCATTTAGGTCCTATGTAATGTTGTTCTACATAGCATAGATGACTTTTACTACTGGTGTGGCAACACAGGGCCTTGGGTTTTTCACATTTGCAAGGCACTGGATTTGCAGGGGGATAGCTTTGGGGGGGCGGTGGGGGCTGGAATAAGGGGGTGTTACACCCCCCTAAGTTGGGTACATTCTCTTTCTCACTTGTTCTCGCTCACTCGTTCTCTAGTTCTCTCTCTCTCTCTCATCTCAAAATGTTAGTTTGTTTGAGAAATATTGTATTTTAAGCACTCCTAAGGCGCTGCCCCTTAAGCCCCTCTCATGCCCTGCCTCTCATATAATGTATTTTCACTAAATACTCCAGGGTGATTGTTGGGAAATCTGAAGTTCACACCCTCCAATCTTACTGGCCAAGCTAAGCCCCTGTGGCTTTGCTTGCAGACCAGAGTCAGCTTGTATGTTGTGGTAGTATTAGAAAGTTGGTATGAAGTCAGTGCTCTTATAGCTGAGTTGGCAAGCATGTCAGAATCTGGTTGTGTGCTGTAGTACTGTGGGTTTGTTGAAAGGCACTGATATAGAAATCGGTACTGCTTTGCAATAGCAGTTTTCAAAATGTGGGGCAACTGAAAGTGTACGTCTCGGGGTTCAGGTGAAAGGGGAATCAATTACTCATTACAGGCACTACACAAGTGAAAAGCAGATAATGTGCTTTTGAAAGGGAAAATGGATAATTTAAATGAGTTTTGGTAAAATAAAAGTCATCAATGAGCATCACGTTTTGTCAATATTTTATGGGGGATGTACCCTCTGCCTTCAAAAGGACATTAGACATTTGGCTTGCTTGCAACATTTTTAATTTGGAAAAATAAAGGAACAACAAGCACTTTTTTAGGACTTTTCTTTAACAATGTCATCCTCTGATCCCCTTTGAAATGTCAGTAATGTTCTTTCTGGGAGAGGCTCTATATAGCTGTAGATTACTCACCTTTTGAATATTCCTCAGGCTTCAGACTGGAACCAGAAACTTTTCAGCAGTACCCCTGTGCACCAGTAGGTGGCACCATGCGACTCTGCCCTGAAGCAGTTCTGCCCCCGAAGGGACAGTTGGAGCTTCTACAGCAGCCACTCCTGCGCGCCTACATCTGCTGCTTTCGAGGCTATCCACCCCCCCAAATGCAGAGCCCCAATAGCAATTTGGATGTGACCAGTGTGCAGATTCCTAGACTTGGGATCTTATTAATTGGTGGAGTCCAATCGCAGAACGGGGAGGATGGGAGGGTCGGCGGGGAATCTGCAGCTAGGGTCCAAACCAGAAAGAGCGTTACATAATGTAAGAAACTTGTTCTTATGATAGAGAATTCTAGCTTCACATTCCACACCTTTTGAATAGACACCAAACTACCTATTTAGAGATGGGTCTGTGAATGGACTCAAACCAGAAAGTCCTGCAGGACCAAGCCGCCGAAATGCCCCTCTCTGTGCACCGGATAGTGCTGCGTGAATATATGGAGGGACACCGACATAGCTGCCTGCCAGATGGCCAGGACAGGGACTCAGTGTGCCAATATAGTTGTAGCAGTTTTGGCCCCGATAGAATGAGCACACAGTTCTTCTGGAGGCAGCTTTTTGGCCAACGTGGAGCAGATCTTAATTCAGAGCAGGATCCAGCAGGAGATGGTTCTCTTCAGCATGGGGTGGCCTTTTTTTACTCAAGAGAACCCTACAAAGAGCTGATCGTCTAGCCGATGTTCCCGGATCCGATCAATGCAAATACTCAGCCCTCTCTTGTGGTCCAGATGGTGGAGGCTTCCCTTCTCCTTACAGGGGTGAGGTAAAGCATAGAACACCAGAAAGGAGACGTTTTAATCAACATGTAACGGAATCACAACCTTCGGCAAAAGAAGATGCTCTTGACCACAGAACCAGCTTGTCCGGGAAGAAGGTGGTGTACGGCGGGTTGACACAAAGAGCCTGAAGCTCGTTTACACACTGTGCCGATGTCATGGTGATGAGGAATACTGTCTTGAGGGTGAGAAGCGGCATGGGACAGCTATAAAGCGGCTCAAAGGGAGTGCAAATCAAGTTTGTGAAGACTGAATTGTGGGCCCTCGGTGGCATGACAAAGGGGGAGGGAAGAAACAAATGTTGTAAACCTTTCAAAAAGCACATAACTGGAGACTTAAACAATGAGGGCTGATCCAGCAACCGTAAAAAAGCAGAAAGAGCCGAAATGTACCCTTTAACTGTGATCAAGTCAAATTAGGAGTAACTGTTCCTAAGGGAAAAAGAAAAAAAGACCGATCTAGGCCCTGGACAGGATGTCAAGGGCAATCCTCAAGATTCTCTCTTGTTGCCCTCGCACATCCCTAGGGATGTCATGGTTCATCATTGGGCCGGCGCTGCAATGACTTACGGGTCCCCCGAAGGGTCACATTAGCGGAGATCTTTTTAATTTTTACCGCCGTCTGGTGAGTGCAAGGGTGCTCAAGTGAGATGGCTGTGATATGTGAGAAGGAGTGAATTAAAACTGACTAGGGGATGTCAAATCATCCTTTAATATACAAACTCCCCTGACAGATTTAAAAACAAGAATTGGTTAGTGCTACTTAGGGGTTATGATGTCCCCAAGTAGCTCAGTGTATGTAAGTGAGGTAAAATCGGGTCAACATGTTTTGTGCCTCTGTGGTCTATAAATGATCAGTAGCGCTTCTTCAGGACCAGACAGCGGTAAAAATTAAAAAGATCTCCGCTAAAGGAACCCTTTGGGGGACCCGTGGGGCATTGCAGCGCCGGTCTGATGAGAAACACCCGCCCGATGATGAAGCATGATATCCCTAGGGGTGTGTGAGGGCAACAAGACAATCTTGAGTTTTGCCCTTCACGTCCTGTCAGGAGCCAAGATCTTTTTTCTTTTTCCCTTAAGAGCAGTTACCCTCAATTTGGCTTGATCATAATTTTGGAGCACGGGTACTGGACCTTTATTTGCTCCTAGTCTCCCCCCCCCCTCTCTTTTCTCTTGATTACACCCTTTAACTGTGCCCAGAGCAAAGCCTTGCCGGGCTAGGGAAAAGCACAAACAACAAAACATCACACAGCTTGGCCTGTAGGGGTTCTATCTGCCGTAAATTTGTCTCAAAGACAGGTGTATATATAGTTTTTGTCAAGCGACGTCTGGCTGCCAAAATGACATCAACCACCTCTGGAGGAAGGTCTAAGGTGATCAGCTGTTGCCGCTCAATCTCCATGCATGAATGTGGAGAGTGCAAAGAACCCTGCCTTACTGCTATGACAGTAGATCCTCCTACAGGGGCAGGCTGATCAGAGGACAGATGCTCATGCCTGGAGTTCTGGATACCAAACCCTCTGTGTCCAATTTGGAGCAACTAGGATGACTTGGGTCTGGCCTTTTTGGATCTTTTTGAAACCTCGGGGCAAGAGCGGTATCAGTGGAAAGGCATACAGGAGTCTCGAGTTCTACTCAAAGCGGAATGAGTCTCCGAGTGAGAGACTCCTTGGAAACACCAGCGTGCAGAAGTGCTGACATGGAGTGCTCCCAGCAGTGGTGGACAGATCTAGCCATGGTTCTCCCCATTCGCGGAAGAGACCTTACACCACCTTCGGATTAAACGGCCACACATTGTCTGCTAGGTGCTGATGGCTGACCTCATCCGCTCTGGTATTCAAAAGCCCACATGGTGGTTCACAACCAGCAAATTCACTTGGTGGTACAGCCATTTCCAGAGTCGCAGGGCCTCCTCACACAGGGTCCGTAACCCAGCCCTGCCTGCTGCAGGAGTACATGGCAGTGGTGTTGTCTGTGGGCAACTGTATTAGCCTCCCTCTGATGGACGGAAGGAAGGCTTTCGACGGCAAGTTGATGGCCTCAGCTCCAGTAGGTTGATATGGAGCTGGGACTCCGCCGGAGAATAAAGGCCTCTGATCTTCACCTCTCCCAGATGGCTACCCCAATCCAGAAGTGATATAATCGCTCACCACGGTCAGCTCTGGGTGGGGAAGGGTAAGGGTCTGCCGCTGGTCCAATCGTGGTATAGCAACCCCCACTGTAGATCTTTTGCAGTCTCCGAAATCAAGATGTGGTCGGAGAGGGCCCGCTGATGGTGGGTTTAGTGAGACTTCAGATCCCACTGCAGAGCCTCCATATGCCATCTGGCGTGCTTGTTCAGCAGGATGCAGTAGGCCATCAGTATCAGAGTCGACTGCACTGAAATCTAGGACCAAGGCTGAAAGGTCGGGATCATAGCCTGAATGTCCCGGACTCTCTTTTCTTGGGGAAAGGCACGAAACCGAACCATGCTCAGAATGGCTCTGATGAAGGAAGCGTCTGAGAAGGAGTCAGGTGTGACTTGGGCACATTGATAGTGAACCCCAGAGAGTCAAGAACTTCATCATAGTCTGGAGGTGGCTGATGACTGATTGGAATGAGCCCGCCTTCAACAGCTATTCATCGAGGTAGGGGAAGACTGGGACCCCTGACCTTTGAAGGTGAGCTGCCACCAACACCATCACTTCTGGGAAAATCAGAGGGGCACTGGTAATAACTAAGAGGAGCACTGGAAATGCTCCTGCCCCACCATGAACCAGAGGTAGCGCCGATGGGCCTGCAAGACAGGTAAAAGAAAATAGACATCCTACAGGCCCAAAGCCACCATCCAGTCTCCAGGGTTGAGCGCAGACAAGACCTGGGCCAATGTGAGCATCTTAAATCTTTCCTTCTGGAGGAAGGTATTGAGAGGGCACAGGTCTAAAATAGGGTGAAGTCATCTGTCCTTTCAGGCATCAGGAAGTAGCCGGAACAACAGCCACATTCTATTTCTGGCGCAGGCACCCTCTCGATAGCCCCTTTGGCCAAAAGGGCTTGCGCTTCCTTCTGTGAAACAGACCGATGGTCCTCTGTCAGTCGTTGGGAGGGGGCACTGTGGAATGTGCAGTGGCATGGAAAGGGAAAGCAGAGCATACCCTATCCAAACAAATTGCAGGATCCCCCTGCCCGATATTATCGCCTGCCAACCCAATAAGAATCATCTCATGCTCCCTCCCCACAGGGTGGCTCTGCTCTGCTAAGGGCACGCTAAAGGAGTTTGGCACATGGGGCTCTAGGGGAAGCAGTGAGATGAGTGGCCTGTTGAACTTGAGCATTGGGGGTGGTGGGCACCATGGCCTTGACCGAGAAATTGCTGGGAACCTTGTTGAGGCTGGATTGGCTGATGGTACAGGGTGCCACTGCCGCGAAAGGAGCGATAGGGTTGATGCGGCTTGCGAGGTCGGGCAGATAAGCCTATGCAGTGTGCCGAGGACCTACTTTCCTTGAACCACTCGAGAGAGGAATCTGTCTTGTCCCCAAACAGGTGATTCCCGTCAAAGGGCATATCCATGAGGGACAACTGGATATCGTCCAAAAACGGTTGACCGTAGCCAAGCGTGGCAGCGAATGGCAACACTAGTGCCAGTAGTCTGTCATCACTTGTGTGAAGCTAATTCACCTAGACACAGTCGGATCCAATTTTACGGATGCCAAAAGAGACATCCAGGTAACAACTCTTTTAGGACTGTGTATAAATACCAAATGTGTGCCTGCCATTTGATCTACTGCCATTTCCTCATGTGTTTTTCCTTGTTTGACATTTTCTCATGGAGGTATGTTTTTCCACTCTGCAACCATCTCCTCGCCAACTCCTCATGCTTCTATTTCATCGTACTATATGCCTTACGTTTTTGTAAATTATTTTGGCAAAAAATGTAAAGTATTTACTGCAATCTACGAGTCAACCTTTTTACTAGCCCTAACTGAAACCATCTTTGTATTTTTTTCAGTACTGTATTTTATATTAAGTTCTTACTTATTTTTTGTGCCTGCAAGACCAACTCTGTCTTACCTTTATCTGTAATTATTGTTTCTTTCAAATAATTTTTAATTCATTAATAATTTTATATTTAATTACGCCATCTACTGGTCCATACACAATAAGTAATTGAATTGTTTTGTTAAGCTAACCAGGTGTTGAAACATCCCCAGGACCTGCTTTTTTCTTATTTTTTTATTAATAAGAGAACACTTATCTTTATTTGATATATTGTCTTATTGATTAAATTAAATAATTAGCATTTAAATGATAAAAAATGATTTCTTAGTGTGTCTGCAGAACTCTCACCCGGGATCACTTTTTACATTCACAAAAAATGTCGCTCCATCAAAACAAATTTTCCAAAAATACAATTCACAACTCTTATTGTTTTAAAATATAGTTACACAATACATTATTTTATTTTATGTTATTACAAATAATATATATATACATATTCACTGGAAAAACAGAATTAGAAACTGACTTTTGGTCCAGGCTACAATGCAACAAACCATTGAAATTAACCAGTTATTACTGCACACAGATCACGCGATAACTTGCGCAGACTACCATGTTCATTTGTTAGCTCTTTAATTTCTTTCTGTAATTTTTGCAAATTGGTGCTTTGAGCATGGCGGGCAGCGCAAGGTATGTCGTGTGTTATGTATGTGTGTTGATAACAATAACAAGCAAATTTCCACGATTCGTCACATTTGAGCCAGACCCCCAACTCCATTTTACACAGTTTTTTTCCAGTGATTTTTTTTTATGAAGTAGTTAAATTCCAACCCCTGCTGCGCATAGCCTTTGGCCATGCCCTGAGAGGGCTGGAAGCAAGGTCTGGCCTGCAGCCCTACTCCCAGCTGTCAGCCAACCCTGCTGCGTACAGCCGTTAGTGGTAATAGGAATGATTTGTATTTCAGTGAAAGAGGATTTTTGACTTGGAACAAACAGCAACTGAGAAAGGAATGAGAATAGGGTCAATCCACAATAGTGTGTACAAGAGAAGGATCATGGGCAACCGAAAATCTTAGAAGCACAGCATGGCCGAAGTGCATTGAAAACAAACTGCCTGGTAACACAGGGCTGTGCACAGATTATGCGATTCAAAAACAGGAACCCTCGGAAAATCAAAGTGGGACAATTCAGTGAAATACATCCATCCACTAAACCCTCTATACAGCCAACTCAAAAATCTATTTTCTGATTAGTCATTAAGCACTACATTAGTAAAATACTATGCAAGCAGCGCAAGTGTGTGATGTAAACGTGTAAGATTCCAGGTAAAGGCTTCCAGCCTTTGGACTGGTAATCACAGTCAATCATGAAATCCTGCCATCACGTCTTGAAGAAATCGGACTAAACGGGATGATGTTCAAATGGCTTTCATCCTACCTCTCAGACAGATGGCAAGCAATAAACCTACCACCTTTCACACCCGACTACAAAAGGATGAAGCACAGAGTTCCGCAAGGCTCTGCCTTGAGCCCTATCTTGTTTAACATATATCTAAGGCCGCTGCTCACCCTGATAAAATTCTTCGGGATTAAGTTCGTGAACTATGCAGATGACACCCAACTGATTATCTCATTAGATAAATCAGATGCAAATCAGATCAATAACCTCCACGCCTGCCTGAAAGAGATGGCACAATGGCTTGACCAGAACATGCTGAAATTCAACGGGGATAAGACAGAATTTCTCCGCTGCTCCCCGGGAGTTACACAAGAACAACTTCCATCCAAGTTTTGGCCTTGGCCAATGAAATCAGTGCCAAAACAAACACACTCAGTACGGAACCTAGGTTCCCATTTTGATGAGAGGCTCTCAATGGAAACACAGGTAAATAAAACAGTATCCGTATGCTATGGTTTATTAAGAAGCCTAAAGAAAATTGTTCTGCTGCTACCACAACCTTACAGGAGACTGGTGGTACAGGCCTCCATAATGAGCAGACTGGATTACTGAAATGCACTACTTTTAGGTTGCCCAGACTACTTGTTCAAAAGACTCCAAAGGATCCAGGTGCTGGCAGCTAAACTTGCACTAAACAAAGGGAGAAAGGACTCCGTAACCCAAGCACTGCAGGACCTTCACTGGCTCCCAGTAAAGGATCGGTGCGCATTCAAGGCCCTATGCATACTTCATAAGGCGCTTCACGGCGCAGGATCTAGATCCTTATAGCAGAAAGTTCCCCCTATAAACAAGCACCAAGACGAAGGTCATCGGATGCCCACCTGATAGCAGTGCCCCCGTTAAAAAAAAAAAAAAAACAGGGAGGCAGAGCTTTTTAAGTAAAAGCAGTACAACTATGGAACAGCCTGCCACTACATCTTAGGAATAACTCAAACCTATTACGTTTCAGAAAGAACTTCAAAACGTGACTATTTCCAAGGTAGGAGGAGTAAATGAAATATATGCAAACTACTAGCCTGTACCTACTTCTAACAGTTACCCCCTAAACACTGACAGCTCTGCAGCGCCAAGATGTCCGCTGGGTGATAGTTGCGCTTTAGAAATATTTGATAATAATAATAATAATAATAAAGTACCATGCATGCCCACCTGGAAAACATTGAACACATCTTGACACATCTACATTGCTTGATCTCCTAGGGGTTGTATGCACCTCTGCAAAGCTCGCAACATTATGCACTTTTCAAAGGTAGTTCTGCAAAATTCATGGTTGGACTACTTGCATCGTCCATGAAACACTGGCATACAAATACTGCCCTTGGTGAAATGTAGATAGACAAAAGGTGCCCAGTACCTGATCAGGATATGCACAATAGGGTTCTTCGGGTAAAATTACTGTGCGTATGTATTGGTTCTCTACTCTTCTGTGTACAAATACGTTGTGTTAAAACACGCGTTATCCCAGAAGGCAATCTGACAACGTCACATCCTGAATGGTCTTCTGAGGTGACCTGGCTTCCTAAAGACTATAGACATCCAGAGGGACTCCAGGAGCAGACACTGGCTTCATTCCTCAAGAAGCTTATACTACAAAGACCAAATTCCACCCGTGGCTCATGGGCTAGAGATTATAGTCGGGTGGGACTTGGGTAGGGTCAGAACACTTCTTTATGTAATGCGGCTGCACACTGGCTGAGGGAGAGCGTCCAAGTACACACATAAGATAGATTATTAATGCATGTTTAAAGGGCAGTGCACCGTTATAAATGTGTTAACTATCATATCTATGATAGAACGTGGCTATCCAGTATTACACAAATTATTGTAGGTTATATGTATCTAATATTTATGACCATGATAGTAGCTGACAATTAGATGTGTTTTAAGTCAAAGAGTGCACTTGGTGGCAACGTGATTAACTGCTCCCTTACATTTTCCTAGGTAGATCCCTTTCAATCATTCCCAGTTATGATTTAAGGAGAAACGAAGAAAATATACATCTAAACGTATGCTTAAACAATTGATAACGCTTCTCGGCCTTTTGGTTAAGATCAAGTTTTGTCGCTGGCTGGCTAGGCCGGCTGGCTGGCTAGGCAGGCTGGCTGGCTAGGCTGGCTGTGGAATTGATAACTGTGTTTAGCACTATAACAAAAACAATATTTGCCAGTCAGGTATATCAAAAACATTGCTGCCTGTAGGAACTTTTCTATTATTTATTACCAAGACAGTAACAGTTTACCTAGGGATACAGAATAGTGTTTATATGATTTAATAGAAATATATCCCACCATGTGACTGGGAGATGTAGTTTCACAAGACACTATAAGATTATTATTTTCGATTTTAATTCTGTTTGAAATGGTCTTGATTTGTTTTCCCATACATTAGATGAAGATGGGGATCTAAGAACCTGCGGAGTCAAAGGTATTCCTCCAGGATTCGCTCCTTCGCTGTTGAGGTACCACTAGATGCTAGTTGTATTTATATTTGGTACGTTCTTACAGTACCCATCATACTGCATAAAAATGCCGAAGTAGTGTGAAGAATTTGTTATTGTTACAGACTTTGTCCCAACCCGTTAACTGGTCTCGTTGGCACTCCAGTAAAAGTAAAAATATGAATAAATATATCTTTGGGCCCATTGCGGTGTCTAGTGAATTTCTGACAAGGCTGCCACACTTTCCTAGCATAATTCTGGTGGCGGGTCTACCCCTTGTAAGGAGACCTTCTGGGAATCTCGAGGACCTACTCCGCTCTGCTAGTTCATAACTTGGCGTTAGTGATCTCTGCTGTCACATGTACACGCAGCTTTAAAACCTTTGACCCACTATCTATCGAGAAGCCTACCTGATGGTAGAAGTCATCGTCATCGAATATTTCTTCATCCAAATCTTTTAAGTGAGCATTTGACTTTCCTTGACTGTGGGTCACCTTAAAGAGCAAAAGACAGCTTCATAAAACACTGTTAATGATTTAAAATGTACAGGGGCTATAAACATCCCACATTAAATGGATTCAATCACCCCTCAAACACTGAGTCACAACACAAAAGCTAAAACCAACGAATGAGCTCACTGTAGCTAGGGACATTCTTTCTTGCTTTCTCACACTTAGACACTGGTAGAAGAAACAACGTTCTTCCTTAATTCATGGTGTAATTCCACCTACTTTTGAATTAATCAATGTATGGTAACTTAAGAAGTGTGGCTGTGCTGGTATCCTGTATCCAAGCGCTATTAGGTTTGAAGGCAGGCATACAAGTGGAAGTTAGGGCACCTATATGGCACTGAGGCTAGATAAAGATGGACTGGGGAGGGGCTGGCAAGGGTCAGATACAAGCAAGATGGTATCACATAGACCCTTTAAGTACAAAGAGGGTCTGAGCAGATGCAAAATATTGAGAAGGAGGAGGATGCATAGATTACTAAACATCTAAAGGGCCCATCCAGGTGTAAAATACAAGTGGGTTGAGTGACATGTAACAGATTTAACCACAGCCTTAAACAATTTACTAATGTCTTGGGCAATGGGGCAGTCGGAAAGAGACCAAAGATGGTGTGCAACAGGATGGCTCAGAGAGTTAACCATCAGTGTTGACATCAGTTTTGACATGCCCCATACAAGACTGAACCCCAGCAAAGCCAACCCCACCTTCCACTCTTCTGAGATCAGCACACTGAGTAACATTAGAACCAGGTGATAGGTAAAGCATTATTTCTTGTGATAAGAAAGTGCAGAAGTGTGGTATGAAGCCCAATCATATATTTTTTATAATTGTGAACGTGAGAATGCGGTTTCTCCTGATTCACCCACAAGAGCTCCAGGTAGATTGCTTTGGGATTTTTCTATGGGTACGGTATGGCCAATGAGGAAGACATTGCGAAACATCAACAACAAAGAACTTCAAGATCAATAGATTAAGAAAAAAATGGTCAAATACTTTCCACCCCTTAGTGATACTAGTACGAGTTCTAGAGCCCTTTGTACCAGTCCAACTCCGACTCTGGTCTCAAATCTGTGACATGGTACCTCAGAAGTAACCAACAGTGTAAAGTGTCATCACTATTCAAGCAAGTTAGTGTTGTATCAATATATGCGCCCATCAAGGAATTTCCCTCCAATCATAACAATAAACAGACAAGACTTACCTCCTCTCCTGGCACAGACTCTGGCATGGGAGCAGAGTCCTGCTCGGGTTTCCCCAACACTCGATAGACGGAACGCTTGGTTTGAGTACGCCGCAGAAGTCTTTCTTTATCCATCATAACTTGGTCAATTTGGGTCAGGATGGAGCGTTCGAAGGCACTGAAACCCTGCAATGACACTAGCTGTGGTAAGGCACCATGGACCAGTAAGGCACTCATTATACACAGTGCGACAATATACCAGGAGACACCACAATAGCCATGTACCATGCTAAAAGTACCCCACATGTACACATTATAGAGTGCGGCAATTGTTATACAACATGGGATCATGCGGCAGCCATGCAGCACTCAGGACATACTCTGGGGCTCTTGGACAGCCACTGCCCACCTGGGGAGAGAGCAGCCTTCACACGCCATGGTTACAGGTCAGCAGTAGTAAGCTACGAGATCCTAGAGTTGTCCTTACAATCAATGTGACTGTTGAATGCCTTTTACAACACAAAACTATGGCGGAGACATCATGCAGCACATCAATCTGAAGAAATCATCACACATTGTAATGTGGCGTTTGGCTGGGGCACAACCACTCATCCATATCTTGGGACACTGCAGCAATCATTAGGTTATACAAGGTAGCACAATGCTGCAGTAGTTATATGCCAAAATACACCATGCCAACCCTAAAGTACAACAAATAAACGAATCAAACATAACTTTTAAAAACATTCATGCTATTTAGATTTACATGCATTTATGTACAGTAAGGAACAAACCGTCCTTGATTTTCACGTAGGTTTGTGTTAAAAATATATGCTAAACCATAAATTCATACATTCATGCATGGATGGACGGAGGCCTGGATAAGCCTCACACAACATGTGGCCACAAAAGATGTTGACGTGTGGCGTTGAGGCCAGAAGAGGGGCGGGCTCTGTTTGTTTACAAGTGTACACACAGGCTGAATAGAGGGACTGCTCCCACAATTTTAAACGCCCTAGGTGAGAGCGGAGCACTGTTCAGCCCCACGGGCAGACACCCCTATTTCATGTGAAGAGTTGCTCGGTTTCTGTGTCTTTTCTTTTACAGCACATCAAGGAATGCTGCTGTCGCGGTTGCAGGACAGCTGCCGCCATCTTTGATTTTACTTAAAACGGACATCAGGGGTCGCACCATATAAAATGCATCAGCGGTAATGGAATTGGTGGCGGTATTGGGAGTATTACATAAGCGTGTCAGCGGTATTTGAATCTGTTCGTGGGAACGCGGTTTGTGGTATTTTCATATGTTGTGCAAAATTAATTAATTGTCTTACTACTGCAACCACGGGAAAGACAATATATGATGGCATCTGATGCCAACACCAATCACACTGCAATTTACTGATGACCAATTAAAATACCGCGGAAAGTTTGCTAGAGACAAAACCCTGTTTATGCGCTGCTGCCAATACCACCGACAAACTCCAATAGGGTTGATACAAGGCTCTATACGGGAAACATCCCATCGCTGCAAGGTGTTTCCATTCTGCTTTAATTTATTCTCTATTTGACCTTTCAGCACCTTTCACCTTTCATGGCGCTATTTTACTTGAACCTTCTATAAACCATCTTCTCTGCCATTCAATCCCCGTTCTTTTTAAAAACCTGCTAGAATGCAAATTAATAAATAACTGCGCTTAAGGTTCATCAGTAAGTGCAGCTGCTGCTTCTATTCTCGCAGAATGAGCAGGGGCCCTCATCTGAGTAGCCAAAAATACGATACGCGTGTGGTAATCGGATGCGGTAGTACCATATTTCTAAAGCACAGAAAAAACACATTTTTTACTGTCAGGAAAAAGTATGCGATAACTACACATACTTAAATACAGAAAATTGGGAAAGTGATTTCTGTAAGGTATTCCCCATTTATTATGTAAAACGCTACATCAGCACTAAAGTCAAATCCCCCAACTGCTGTTACCTACCACAGATCACCACACCAGCCTACATGATGTAAGAGGTGTCCAAAGCGAGGTGTACAGACCTCATTACTATTTCAGAACCGCTTGCAGCTGACCCTTGTCTTGATATATTTTGGTCTGAGTGGGTTTTTCAATTGGATAATATTTTCTCTGTCCCACATGAGTGCATTTGACCAGGATTGTGATGTATTAACGTGTTAATGCTATGAGTACTTTTATTGGGTAGCACAGTCTGTGATGTCATCATGGAATGTTGGTCTGGTGTGGCTGAAAGCAGAGTATGAGGCCGCTGGAGGGTGAGTAGTCATGAAGCAGGGAGCTGTTTCCATCAGGTCTCCTAACAAGCCTCCTTTCAAGTAATCCTAGGAGTATAGGTTTTAATTACAAACACCAGCCGGACTCCTCTGTAGACCGCACGAGAGAGGGTACAGGCTACTGAATTTTACACACAATTTATATCAGTGTAGCACTGAGGAGGGAATTGGACCCTGTTGCTACAAGATTATAGATGAACTATCAGGATCCTGCTTAAGAGACAGACACAAGGTTTATCCCAAGACAATGACAGGCGCTGGGGGTGGGCACTGTGTACATGAGAATCAGAATGTGGTAATTGATTACACCCACAGGAGTCGAAAGATATTTAGCAGCCCAGAAGAACTTTACAGCGAGTCAGTTACCTTTAACTATAGCAGGGCAGAAATCTGAAATATATACCATGCCATAGAAAGATTGATTAGTCCTCAGAAACACATAAGAATGATTGCTCCTGGATACATCTAATGTAGGGTGAAAAAGTATGAATCCTACATTCTATACAAGATGTGATTCTCCTCGTGGGAGACACCTTCTTAGCATAATTATGTCAAGCTTAAAGACAAAGGAAAATCCTGCAACGTTCAGAAAATGGTGCTAATCTTCACCTGAAAATGACCCAACACCTCCCTGGGTGATAGAAGATAGACTTCAAAAGAAAGATGTGACCAACTAGGGGCTGATTTATATCAAGACAATTCAATGGACGAGCTACTTTACATAAAGTTCAGTAACTGTGGGACACAAGTTAGCCATAGACATGTTAAAATATATGTTATTGTACAAAGGCAATGTGTAACCAAGGAATGTGGAGATCTAACGTAGGTGCAGTGCCAAAGAGCCGTTAAATCTCAATTAACCCTGTATTTATGTACTCGCTAGTCAGCTGATAGTCCCCATTTTTTATTAAGAGCTGAAATTAGATTCATCTTTCAGTATTCTCTGAGATATTGCAAGGTACCGACAAGACAGAACAGTGTCAGAAACCTGCTTTTTTCCTAAGGTTTCGTTTCCTGCAGACCAGACGATTTTTTGAAGTATAGAATATTTATTTATGGATTATAAGACACCAATAAGAATCATGTCATTTTTAAGGAACTCCCCCAATATTAAAGTAAAGTATATTGTTTTAGAATGTATATCTAAGCCATTATGAATGGTTTGCAAAACAAAAACAGGTGTCACTGTTCATACAGCAAGCTTTTAAGAGACGGATGGAGTCACTTTATTGTTACTTGCAAATTAAATGTATTTATATTAAGTATTTTTATTTATAAAAATATTTTTCATGGTTATCTCCTGATAATGAGTTTTCAGTACTGAAGTGCTGTGGATTGATCTCCAGCAAAGGGTGCAGGGTGCTTGGCCTGGAGACATCAAGAGAGTGAGGCTCACTTTAGTGTTTACAAACCTACAGAGTGACGCAGGTGGAAAGCGCACTGATTGAGAAGTGTAACGCTATTTCTCACTGATAGCATAAACCTGCTGCAACCACCAATCCAAGCTTTAAATAGAAATATTAAATGAAAAAGGATGCTCAGAAATCATTCAAGAGTGCACTGCTGGTTGAAAACATGTTCATGTTCGGTGACAGAGTGAGACTGTTTAGGGTTCAAGTCACTGTTTCATTTAGACTTTGACATTCTTAGATTGTGGTCTTGACTGTGAATGCCCGGGATTACAGTTTCTTGAAAGCTCTTCTTCAGGAAACAAGCAAAAGCCTACCTTCCCAAACCTGCCTGAGGCAAGCTTGGTCTTCTCATGCCACTTCTGCAAGGTGCAGTTCCGGAAGGGCCGATAATCAGCAAACCTCTTCGCCATGAACTCTGGGTACTCGTCCATCTCCAGTTTACGCTTCAGGGGTCCTTTGCGCGTCTCCTCTTGTTCCTCTTCTTCTGCCTCGTCATCGCTGGGGATTTCTTCATCACTGTAAGCCCAATGATGGTAAAGCAGTAATTACAAGACAAAATCATTGTTACCTCTGGGGCGTGGCAGGGTTGTGGCCTGTGCTACATACAGATGACCACATCATCTCGCAACCTTCAGGGGGCTGGGAAGTCTACTGGGACAAGTTTGCAAAGCACCTGAGGTCACAGAGGGGTGCTAAAATGGTGCAAACCAAATAACTAAACAAGCTGCAATGTCCCAGCCCACAAACCTGTGAAACAAGACCAGATGAATCTGGGGAGCCATGGAAACGGGAGTCGACAACTTATCTACAGACTGGACAGCGAGGTGGCAAGGGCAGTAAACTTTTAAGAACAGGATGTGGTTCACTGGATAAGCGGTCACCGGGCCTTGGTGGCAGGCTAGACATTGCCTGTTGTTTCTGCTTGCTATTGCTAGCTGGCCACTAGTGAGTTGAGTACGTTTGTGTGCCAGCTGAGCACCGCTGGATTCTGCCAGCTCTTTATTCTACACCAGCGCCAGGCCGTCGGCTCCTTTATCCCAACTAGGCACTTCTGATCTTTTCTTGCAATATTTCAGTCCAGTTTCACTGTGCTTGCATTCTCTGCCCTAATGGACCCAGTCTGTATCTTTTCCAGCCACGTGTGTCTGCTCATGCTCCTTGCTTAACAATATTTTGACTGTCATCCATCCTAAGGCATGAAACTGAGACTTCATCTTAACAGGCACTTCTGCCCAAAACCACCAGCAAAACACCCCCATCTCAACTTCAGAGCCAAAACATCAATAAATACAGTAATCCTCAAAATCTGCAACTTCTTCGTCCACCTATGTCTCTTATTCTACACATTTCAACCCCCTGAATAAAGTTACTCACAGCATGGTCAGGCTTTTAAGTTCCACTCCAATTTCCCTCCACTACTCCGACGTCACCACCCCCAATACAGCAGTCACCTCATAAATAATGTCGGTCCACACCGGGTCCCTGTACAAGCCGCTCATCCTGGTATTCAAGCACATCCATACCCATGACCCCTCAGACTTAGCACTATACGTGGATAGACCTCCAGCCTTACGCTTCATCATCAAACCATCCTCATCATCCCAATACTCCCTTGTGCCACCTATGGGTGATGATCATTCTACTTCTCCACACCCTAAAATTTTAAGAGTTTCGCTCCCTCTTGACCTCAGCTACCACGCACCAAACACCACCTCCATCTGACAGGGTACCAGGATCCCGGGCCATCCACCAAGGCTGATATGGACACGTAATATACTCCAACTACCCATCGACAGTGAAATATAATTCATGTAATTTACTCTTGTATGGTAGTGTTTCACTACCAACCTTCTTGTTCACCTAACAGCCTCTCTTTCTTCTACAGCCACATTTTAATGTATAGTCTGCTTCTTTGCATTGAGATACCACATGGCTTTAATAAATCTATGTAAAAATCAAAAGTATTATTCAGAGGATGACACCTCATGGACTGGTCGTAATGGAAAACAATTATTTAGATTTCTTCAGATATCCGATTTCCATATTTGAAAAAAGGTTGAATAATATTACAAGAGCAGCATTTCTTTGTTTATAATCCCATTATATTGTTTTACGTCTAATAATCTCCCTTACCTGTCAGCTTTCGCTTTCTTCCCATCTACCAGATGCCTTGTGTCTGGATAATGGTACAAAAGTTCATCTTGCAGTTCTACTAGGGACCTCATTAATGCCTTTAGCGCCTTGTAATCTACAAAACAGAACACAACAGAATGAGAAATCATGTCTTATACCCGAACGGAAAAGATCAAAGAAGTATCATTGCGATTTGCAAGAAAGAATTAACCGGTGATGCACAGGCTGAAGAGGGAATATCGTCTAGATGCCAAGGTAAATTTTAAGCATCATTTTAGAAATCATGCAAGCTGGATGGGTTCTACGGAAACTGAATTGTTCCATGAATTCACAGAACAGATAAAATGATTGGTAGTAGCGTCAAGGCACGCTTCTTCATCCAATGCTACTCAACATAACTTGTAAGACAAGAATGAGTCTTCACTCCGTACTCATTCATCTCTCGCACTGTCTTATTCGAATGCCAACAAAGTTCTTGAACATTGCAAATGTTGATTGATTTTTTAATTATTTGGAGGTCTTCTCTTTGGACTTTCACTTCTCACACTTTTCATTTTCGTAAACTAAATTTCTCAAATTACCCCACGTAGTAATATTTTCTGGTGCTTACCTATTTCTAAGTGCTCCTAATTTAACCACAAGGGCAACCACAGGAGCAAGGAGAAAAGAGGACTTACCCAGGATCACAGAATTTGTTTAAGTGACAATGCTGCCCTCCATGACCAGAAGGGTTACAGGGACGAAGAGAAGATAGCTCTCACACTCCTAACGGAAGCGCAAGGCAAATTACAAATGAACTGGGACACCACTAATATACAGAATTTTCTAAAGTACGAGAAACTTGCTTTAAAGAAGTGAATCTGGACTGTTAACAATACCACATCAATCAAGACAGACAAGACCAAAATCATTCCACGGAACATCGACCATCCATCCACCCATCCATCCTTATTCATGACTCGCCCATCATAATCGGTCACCCAGCTGAATCAAGTCAGTCTTGTGAGCTATGAAATTATCTACCAAATTATTCATTAGTAAACGAAAGAAAAACTGCCCGCCAATCACTGAAACTTGATGGCCTTCCAAAACAAAGCAAACTGTTAAAAATCAACAATTTGTGGATATGTCCCATATTTTACAGGGGACCCCGAGATTGGCATCACTCAATTAAAAATCTATAACTCTCAACTTGCTGAGAGATGATGCAGAGGAGAGACAATATGGGTAAAACTAGAGACCAATTTTAACCCTGGTGGCACTTCTATTAGGCATTTTGTTCGTGAATGCACTTCAGCTGAGAGTTTATCAGAATAAAAATCGCATTAAAAAAAAAAAAATAGTGGTGACTGTATTTATGAGTGTTTATGGAGAGAACTGGTTCAGCCCTAGAAACCCCATGACCGATTGTTGGGTGTTCCGTTGCACCACATTGCTCTTTGTATTTGTTGAAGGTTTCTAGACCTACAAAGTAGGACCTCTCCTTCCATAGTGGGAAGCGGCAGTCATCCTGGCTGTTAAGCCCTGTGACGAGGACATGACTGTCTCCTCCCCCTGCAACTAGCCCATAGCCTCGCCCATCCGTGAAATCCATCTTTACACAGAGACGATGTCGAGAAGAGAGTGTGTGCAGCCCGAGGGACCAGTTTGGAACCATTTCTCAGCATTTCTACCATCAGGGTATTTCCTCTGCGAATATGCTTCAGCAGTGAGGTTATCAGACTAAAACTTGTGGTTTGAAACAGAGTAGGATCTCTTCTACCTCTCGAGCTAATTGGCGAGAGGCAGCCTTCAAGGTCTAGGACTATTCTCCACCACTAGTAAAGCTCTACTCTCTGAGTGTCCAGGCTAAGGGAGGTAGGCCTATGGCAGGTGGCACTCCTACCGGCGTCCCTATCCCGTGCGGTTAAGGCACACGCTAGTGACTTTGTGAATCTTTCAAGGTACACTCTAATCATGGCACGCAGGTATATATACGTATGGCGGGCACGTCATGAATTATTGTGGACTCTGCGGGCCTTACCTCTGCCCACAGCTCCGGGCGTTTCCCAGCATTTCCAACATCTGGGCCTTTTTATATAATTTTGATTCTGTGTCACGCACACAGACGTGTTTCTCACAGCAATTCCAACATCTGGGTTTATAATAACTTTGACTGTGCATCACGTACGCAGACGTGGCGCGTTGCTCACAATGTATCACAACGTCTTACAGTGCTAGATAGCTAACTTACTGGCACGTATGTGCCCTGGCTGACACTGTGAACAGTTCTCTTTTACATTGCATGCATCACTGGAGGTGTGTCGAACTTAGTATTAATATATTTGTTTGACACTTTCATCATCCTTTTTTCAGAGCGGTGCCTCTCCCCTGAGCTGTTGCCAGGGTGAGGCCTCTTATCCGTAAACAACGGGTAAGACACTATTTAATTATTTCGTACTCTGCATAATACAGCAGGCCAGTGATGAGGACAACGACTCACATGGTTTTTGAATGTTCCTACTTATATGTATTGAGACACATGCATTTGATTTCTTCTGTTGCTTCTGTTTTCTACAGGTACGACCAGTAAATCAAGTACACCAAAAGTGGGATTACTGGTTTTGTGTTTTGTAATTACTTCTCATTATTTTTCACTTTTTCACTCCTTCCTTCGCAGTAGTACTTTGTCTAAAGTTCCTGACGAAAGCCGCAACACCTTTTTGGGTCTATTAGGCTGAAACATGTAGACCTGGTTTCGTCTGTCACATGCAGTTGCATATTTCTCAAACTGCAGGTGCACTGTTTTTAATCCCGACACTAGGAACGAGCCAATAACGTTTTTTTCGCTCCTGGTAGTTAGTTTTAGCATCACTATCCCCACTTTTTGCAATTATTTGTCTGCACTGCGCCCTTTACCCAACCAGTTTAGTGTCTTCTCATCTGTAGGATTTAGTATATCCTTCACAGAGTAGAAATAAAAACATCCCTGAGCTCCTCCCTCACAGTGAGGGGGTTGTAGCCCTTGGTAGGGCTAGGAGTTCCCACCAAGAGGATAATCCCAGATGATGAAGTAAGCCACCTCGGTGGGTGATGGGATTTCGCCCTAATTAAAGAACTTCCCCACTAGTTCCAGGGTATCATCGCTGCTGTCTCTTTCATTTGTAGTTAGGCACCTTAGACCCGAGGATTTCTTGTGTTTATTCATTAATGCCTGGGGAACTTATCCTCGCCGGTCTTTAAACTTCCCTTGGACCCCCTCCTCTCTTGTGTGTTTACAGGCCTGTGGCATATCCCTGGTTTGGGTTGCTTCCATGCTTCTTCTGATTAGAACCCCATAAGTACTGCTGTGGTTGTCTGTGGTTTCTCGTGGCTTAGATTAGATTAAAGCTTATAAAGTACTTGGTTACTCCAATGGAGTGTCCCCGCGCTGAGACATCTCAGCCTAACAACAGAGCCCTATCCCCTCCCCCACCCCCCCCCCCGAAACCCCAGATCCCAGCATAGAGCAGTCTATCCGCCGGTTTGCTCCAAATTCGCTTCAATGGTGTCTGTAGTCTGTCCTTGGCTGCTCCTACTCCACTGCTGGTTGGACTGCAGAGAACCTACTGTTGTGGATCATACCGGACTGCAGCATCTTAGCTTCAGGGTGGACCGCACAGCTCAATAATATTTATTATTGAGGGGCCCCATCTTTGCTAGAGAGTGGATTGCCTAGAACATATTACTGTGGTGTTTGAGGGTCATAATTAGCAGCACGATCTCAACATTTGGGTGGCAAATAAACCAGTGTCAGCTGTCCACCTAAGGCAGCACCATCTTCGCTCCGGGGTGGATCCCCCAAAATATACTGATGTTGGTGTATTACACTGGGTTGCACCGTCTTCTCCCTGTAGCTGAGCAAGTGCTGCCACAGTGCCACATAACTTCTGTCCTGAGGAGTTACAGAACTAGAACCACACACCCTACTAGGGGAAGGTGTAACAGACCATAACAAAGAGCACCTGTAACCCAGAGCCTGGTAGTTGAGCTTTTGTTGTTCCACGATTCCAGAACTAATAGCCAAATCCATTCACAGAAAAGATCCTCTAATAATCAAGTACGTACATAGCAAAAACTTGGAAACAACAAACTACAAACCATCAAAATACCCAAGCAAAAGCTCACATTGAAAGGTAATAAACAGACCGCTCCTGTGGCAAGAATCTCAGGTGCACCAGAACCAGGCTTTCACTGCTCCAGACAAATTCAACACCTGATCAAAATACTACATAACAAAACTCAGAACCTGCTACAGACTGCAGAGTACTAATTATTGAGATCGACCTAAAAGCTGAACTTTCCACAACTGTGGAACAAAACAACAGGGTACCTCGAATAAGTCTGAAGCACAGAATATAGGAAACTGAAATCTACAACTAAAGCCAATAATTGGAACAGGCAATAATAAAGAACATAGAAATTCCGGAGCTCAGACCAATGATTAAATGATCAAATATTAATTTATAGAGCTCAAACGTATGCACTCCTGCTTTACTAAAGATTGAGGAACTTTCTCGCAGATATCTAGCACGCCAAATCCCAAATAGAATTATACAACCAGAATGTTTACGTACAATGCGACAACCAGTGCATATTCAATGGCAAATATACACTGACAAAATGTCATTATAAAAAAATATAATTTAAAATCTAGCAAATGAGAACACTCCCATATGCAGTAACCTGTGCCTGAGAGGAACTCGGCCACTCCAGTTAAACTCTGTCTCACCCACAACCTACAATTCATCCCGATTCCTAACGTTTCCCTCCCATAGCTTCCTCCTATAACACCACTCTGTCATGCGTCCCCAAAGGCAACCTCACCACCCGACACCATCTCTCACTACATTAACACTGCATGTGGACACCGTGCTCGCCCATACCCATTATACTCTTCTCTCAATTTCCATTTGCCTTTAACTCTCACTTTAAGTCACAAAAACACCACCTCCACTGACTCATCCCCCTGGTCACGATGTCCGGCATAAAGACAGACCAGGCGCAAGAATGAGGCCACATCTATTTAGGTCAATGGGCTCTACGTCGGTCTATTAATCTGAAGAATTTATTGGCAAGCTGAAATGAATCCAGACAAGTCCTATACCTGGGCAGACGGGACCACGTTAACCCTGCACTTAAGATACCACCCTGGTTGCCAGCGCAAGAAAAATCTCATTCGATGTCCTCTGCATTCTACACCAGGCAGTATATGGCACAGGACTAACGTTCCTAAGGAGAAACCTCAGATCGCGAATGGCTCCACTCCTGAAAACTTCCCTCTTTTAAAAAAACTCGCTAAAACGGAAGCTCTTCTCAGTAGAGACATTCCGTCCATGTAATATGCTCCTAAGGAGAATGAAGACCAACCAGAGCCACCTAGAGTTCAGAAAAACAAACAAGAACTGCCTCTCCCGAAAATCAGGACCTAAGTGTCCCTTATAAGATTTTTACGCAGCACACAAAATTATCCCTTACATTCCCTTCGCTTACTACTCCCTGCTTAACTCGCTCATATATGCTGCACAACAAGTCTGGAGCACATTCTCCAGAATTTACAAATGACACAAAGTATACCATTACTAGATTACACTTACACTAGCACCTTTCTATCGTCCACTGACTACAGATGGAGTAACAACTTACTCGACCAACTGCAAAGCGCTTAAGGTCCTTGCAAGTGAATGCCCTAGAGAAATTCTGAAATGCAATACAATGTAATACAAATGCAACAGAATACAGCGTGTTCCGATTCATCAAACCTGGTAAATCTCTAGTCCACCTGCCCAACCACTAATCTGCTTTTTATCAGCCCTTTGTGAGGCTTTACTTGGGCTCTAGGAGCAGTCAGAGGTTTATGGGCAGTATCGTGTGGACACTCATTTACCAGCAGTGCCACATTACAAGTACACGTGTAACTGGTGTCTAAAGTTTTTAGAAGGGATAATGATTGGCAGGATAAAGTTAAGTATACTGGAATGTGACGGTTTACTTGGAGGTACCTAAAGAATGCTCAGGTCTAGACCTAGACCAGGGTTATCCAAAGTTATCCTGCAGGGCCGGATCTATGCCAGATTTTTAGCATATCCACATTTAGATTAATGTAGTTATCTTAAAAATCTGCCAGGGATCCAGCCCTCCGGGACCGACTTTGGAGAACCCTGATCTAGGCCGAAGTGACCTGGTATCTGGTGTCCACAGGACTCACAACACATTTATAAGCCACACATTCCTATACACAACTGGTAGCCTCCACGATGAAAGCAAAATACCTGTTATGGGGGCTGAACTGACATTTTGCTCTAGAGAGCTTGTAGGCAGTCTCCCTACAAGGGTACAGGTAAAAAGGCCTATGCACCCGACTAGAATCTCGTTACAATCAACATCAGTCTCAGCACAGTCTGGGTGTAGGGCTCTAGCCACTCGCGTAGAAAGGAGGTACACTTTGAGTTCCCATCCATCACCCTGACATCAGAGCCCAAAAACTTATAATATACAGAGCTTACTAGAAGAGAAACATAGGGTTGTCAAGAAAACGTACACGGGTAGAGTGGTACAGCTTTCCAGAACCCAGCCTCAATACATTTCAGACAGCCTTGTTCTTTCATCAGTCACAGCACCACTGGCAGGAAGCTAGTCTGTAGAGCTTGCACCTCCCCCAAACAATTGTCTTACTGCTGCTCTGATCAACTCAAAGTTGGCTGTCAAAAATGGTTACAATATCCATGACCTGGTCCTACATGAGAAGCCCCACCTCATGGGAATTACAGAGAACTAGTTTCATAGCACCTGTGGACCTTACATTAAAGCCCTCCAAAGTAATGTTTAAATTACAGAATTTTGACACTTTAATCAAATATTTAGAACACGCCTAGCAATATAGAGAAGATGTATTGTATTTTTACTGGGATCATGGAAAGCGCTCTGCTGCCCCTATGGCTAGGATCTCAATATACAAATATCTTTAATAAATAAAGTAAATAGACAGATCTATATAATATATTTGCAGTTGGTACAGGTAATTTAATGCTTGCTCCACATTGGGTTATGTGAAAAACACCCTCTACATCTGAAAAGGATTTTAACATTTTCTTCATAAACATTAAGTCACTGTGGACTGCGTGCGATTGGAGGTTTCCCATGGCCTGCATGTTTTTTCCTCTTATCTCATTAGTTGGTTGTTGAGGGGCTTTATCAAAACTACCCTCTTGAACTTAGGATATACGGCTCGTCTGTAAGGATTTAAGTCGGTTTGTCTAAAGCTGGACCCGAATTCCTTTACACCTTATTGTGTAAGTGGTCTGTTTTGAAGGCTCCTCAACATATGGCTGCAACTGACTCAGGAACTCCCATGATTCATCTTCAAGCGAGAGCTCACTCAAATAATATAAGGAGATGAATTTACAGAGTGTGTTATTTAAAGAAAGGCAATTACCTGATAAAATAATTGGATGTAGCAGATCTTACACAGGCCGCACACCAATATTCGCCAACAGAGTGAATGACCCATCTCCCATTAACTGCCAAAGGTAACCATGATATTCATGTTTTTTACTGGGGCTCGGATAAACATAGGCAATGAGTAATACAGCTCATCGAGGGTTAAAATACTTGAGTTAAGAGATTCCTTTTCAAAATATCTTTTGTAAAATATTTTCTAGTTTAAGTTTATTCAAATAAAACTACTTTTTGTAGGAATAGACCTGAAAAGAATTAATAATACGAGTATAAACCATAAGTGTATTTATATAGTAACCGTAAAATCAAGACATCTACTTTGAAATAGTACGTTTTTGTGCATCTACATGACAGACCGGTTAACTTGTGCTATGTCCTGGCTTCAATCAGCTCCTTCTACAATTACTCCAGAGGGTAAGAGCTTGTGCCACATGGAAGCTTTACTGACTGGCTGACCCCTTATTCGAGGCATAAAGGACCTTGAAGGGGAAGAACATGCTGATCAGAGGTCAGTAGTTCCGGAGCTCACCCCAATCTAACTGTAGTGTGTCTCAGCCTTTCTGGCTTTGATGGCCAACAAGTCTGCCCAGTCAAGAATATTAGTAGAGTTTAGCCACAGTAGAACAGTATAAACAGCAAGTAACTTTAAGCCACCAGAATACCCAATTAGACTTCCAATGTGTGGAATGTAGCAGTTTCTTAGAATTGGTATTGATCAGTTTCTTTGACAAAATCTTTATATCAAAGCTAAAGAGGACTGTGGTAAGCCACATGGCAGGATCCAGGACGCCTCTAAGATACTGAAGATCCCCTTTCTAAAAGGGACACATCATAGGGCTCTTGCAGACGTAAAAGCGACCCATTCCAAAACCAGAAGGAATACGACCACATGATGAGTATGGCTGTGGATCGTGTGGATTATGACTTTGAGACAATATTAAATTTCATTTGCTCTTAGATGAAAAGAAACCTTGAAAACTAGGCTTCTTCCTATACCGCAAACTCTGCCTAGGTCTTACCAGAATAACGCTGCAGCAAGGATTCACAATTACGACAGCCTTATAGAAGGGAGAGTGGTGGGTATTGTAGAGAATCGCTGATTCTTAACGTGCTACTTATCTATGGGAACCTTGTAATTTAAAAAGTGATGTCAGATGTGCTGTCCTCTGCAGCATTCAAGAGGCAACTACTGGCAAAAAACCAATAATTGTGATGAAGCATATTAAACAAGTGACGATGCGCCATGCACTTGATACCCATCTACCCAGAAGTGAACTCGGTGGCTAATGAATAATAATAATATTGGTAGAAATGTGTAAAGTACAGCATAGAATCAAATTACAGCATTATTTCTTCTTCATAACATGTATGATCCATTGTATGAGAAAATCATACATGTCATCAATGAGACTTTGTCGCAACATATTGGTAGTGTTCTGTAAATGTTACATAAATCCTAAACCCTATGCCACACACTTACTATTGTGATACTCTATTCACAGATCTAAGCTACAGAAACAGCTGCACTATTGCTCTTGTCGCACCAAAACGTACAAGTTACTTACCTTCGGTAACGATGTATCTGGTAGAGACGATTCTAGCCGCAGATTCCTTAACGTAGAATTATCCCCAGGCGTGAGACTGGACGCGGAAAACTTTCTTTACCCCAGCATCTCTGCGAGCCGGGGGGCGGTGCCACGTGACTCCGCCCTGACGTTGTCCGCGGGCGTGACGTCAGCGAGGTCACATAAGCCCCGGCGCGCTGACATCAGTTTTTTTCGGAGAACTTTTCCGCGCCACAACGCGGAGCCATCACAAACAAAACTGTGGAAATTTTGGTAACAGTGTGCGAAAAATCAGGGAAAAAGAGAAGAGAGAAACGAAAGGTGAGGAACAGCACCAATTGGAAAAGTGCCAAGCACTAAGGTACCAAAAAGTCACAGCAGCGAAAGCCATTGCAGGGAAAGAGCAGAGCACCGCCCCGAGGAGCAACCTTGCAAGCTAAGGCGACATCCCCCCTGGAGGCAGAACACATGTGAAAAAACGCTATAGCAGAAGAGAGAGAGAGAGAATCTGCAATCACAATCCACAACAGTGAAGGGGCAACAAACCCGAAACAGAGGAGTAACAGCAATTCACCCCAGACAACACCATCAAGGAGGGCCGTATCCCCTGAAAGGAGCGAAAGGGCCGAGGTACAAGCAAAAAAAAACCAACGCAGAGAACTGCAAAGGAATCAGAAACCCCAAGTCAGTAAAAGGGAGAAGAGTCAAGGAGGCCCCTACACTTGGAGAAAAAACCAAAGTGGAGGGAGGCAGAAGCACACATGAACCAACCGACCTCGGATGAGAAAGGAAGGGGTGGAACAATCAAACAGAACAAAGCATCCTGTCCTAGGGAGGCGAAGCATACCCCCACAGAAGACAAGCCACCCGGAGGGAGGCAAGTGCAGAAAACCAAAAAGAAGGTCCTCGCAGAACGGGGAGGAAGGGCGGGTCGTGAAGGAGTCTGCGGCTAGAATCATCTCTACCAGATACATCGTTACCGAAGGTAAGTAACTCGTACATCTGATAGAGACTACTAGCCGCAGATTCCTCAACGTAGAATAGATACCCTAGCCATACCCAGAGGGGAGGAGGGCCTGCGAGAGAACCTCCCCTGTAGGAAGAAACACAGGGCCCCCGCAGGGGATGTGTCAAAGGGACAAGAAGGGCGGCCCAGCCCTCACCAAGCAGAAGTAAGCAAGAACGAGGCGAAGGGAAGGCCAGGAAAATCCAAGCCCATCCAAGGTACAACCGCCAGAAAACCCCGTAGGGGCAGACAGCGCCAGAGGAACACCAAGGAAGAAAAGAACCACCCCAAACTCCAGGGAGAAGAGGTAGAACCTGAGGCAGAGGCAGAGCCTGCCGTAGGAAAACACAGACACAGCGATAGGGGGCAGCTGAACAGGCATCAGCCTCAAGGCAGCGGACAAGGCAGGAGCGGCTCCACAGCCAAAAGGCGCAGACGAAGAAGAAAGGCACAGGTGCGCAAAGCCCCAGCAGAACAAGAGGCAGGGGCACAAGGGAACACACCAAGGGCCACGGCGGTGGACCATAACGAGCAGGCATGCGCAGCCGGCAACACCATGGAGCAGTGCACCCAGAACAAGCCAGGCGCAAGCCGAGGACAGCGGCCAGGGAAACCAGAACAATCCCCAAAGGGGGGCCGTGCCAGAGACACACACCGGCCCACGAAAGAAGTGGGACCAGGCAGAAGAGAAAGAGGACGGACCAGCCGGCAACCAGAGCACAGGAAGGCCAGAAGAAAAGTAGACCCCCCTGGAACACCAGACAGAGGACCAGGCCGAAACGCCGGACAGGAAGGCGGAAACGCCACAACACGATGCCGTAGACGGCCTGCCAGGCTGGTCTAGCGATGAAGCGAACCCTGAGAATGACAGATTTTGGAGCCGCGTAAGCTGCACCAAGACAAAGGCAAAAGAGACCGCACCAGCGGTATACAGCGATGCCAGGAAAGGCAAGGAACCCGAAAAAGGGCATCCACACCTCCCCAGCGTAGGACAGAGCTATGTAATAGCTACAAGTACCCCACTTAGGGCATGATACGTCCCAAGGAAAACATGGGAACACCTCTTAGGAAAAAATTCCGCAGCAGAGGACAAGAACATAAAGGACCTGCGGGTAAAACCACAGACGGCTTGCCAATCAGCCAAAAAAAGGCACAGAAGGCCCAACCTGAGGACCTATACGGGTTTACCAACCGCCAAAAAAATCACAAACGCCAAAAGGGGGCTGTACCAGCAGCCAACAGTACAGAGGGGCCAACTGAAGGAACTCCGAAGACACGCCAAACCACACAGAACACACAACGGGTCAATCGAGCACTAGACCCCAGAAAAAAGGTGGGAGAACGACTCGCATAAAGCACCAGGGGACCGACAAGCCAAGTTTACGGAAGGGGAGGAGGTCGGAGCCCCGCAAGAAGCCGCTGAATGGCGGAGTCCGCATGGGTGTTAAACAAAAGAGCCCCATCAAAGGGCAGGTCAACCAGACGCTCCCGAATATTCTCTGGAAAAACGCTATTCCCTCAACCAAGCATGGCGTCGGAGAGCCACTGAACTTTCCATGGCGCGGCCGAGAGCATCAGAAACATCTAAGGCCAAACGAAGAATAAACCCGGCCAACTCACGGCCATCCAACACAGGGGGTCGCAGATCAGCGTGGACACCCTCGGAGGAGGCACCAGACAGAAGGGACTCCACGGAATCCCACAGACTGGAAGTAGCCCTGGCCAACACACAAAGTGTGTTGAGCGCTCGCAAAGCAGCACTAGAGGAAGCGAAAATGTTACGCCCCCAATAATCCAAGCACCGGGCCTCCCGTGACGGAGGAAACAACACCACGGGCAGGGAAGGAAAAGCAGTCTGCAGAAGAGGGTGGAAAGAAAGGCAGACTGGGTCGTGCGGAGCCGGGCGATGGCGATGTAGGAGCGGCTGAGGCACGGGATCACCCGTGGCAGGACGCCCCCAGAAGAGAAGTATGGAGCAAAGCTTCGAACGGAAGAAGCAGCTCCCGCCCACCAGAGCCCGGATGGAGAACCTCTAACAAATGGTCCGTAGGGAATGGGGTGCCGGGGTCGCCCATGCGCAAAATGCCAGCGGCCGTGGAAATGGCCCGGACAAAAGCTGCACTCTCCTCCGTAGGGCGTCATGGGGGAGAGAGCAATTCCTCCGTGGGCGATGGCTGTAAACTAAGCCGGCCATCCCAGAGTCCAGCTGGAGGAAAAAATGGCCAGCCCCGGAATGGCGAAGGATCCACGGACGAGTGGGGGGCCTGAGGCGCCTCCGGGGAAGACCGAGCTTGCGGGGATGGCGAAGAGCCCTCCCTGGAAGACGCCGGGGAAAAAGCAACGACGCGGCGGCCCGTCTCCGGGGAAGAAGAGACAAAAAGGTGACAAACCTCCGGAGAGGAGGGGACCTCTGGAGACGAGTCGACGACCCGACGCCGGCACGGCGCCGTGGAGTCCGCCACAGGCGCCGGTGCGACGTCGACCGGCACCAGGGCCGAGTCTACCCCCATCATCACTTGCGCCCCAGGAGAATGGGGCAGGGACGGAGTCGGGTCGGCTAAAGAACGGCACCGAAAAGGCGCCGACCCGTCCTCCGACGAGGCAGCCGCCTGCACGGAGGGCCGAGAGGGACCTGGGGAAGCGCCCCGGCCCCTAGCCAGCACCCGCGGCGCCGCCAGGGCCAACAGCCGTCGGCGCCTGAACGGCGTCGGCTCGGCCTCCGGCAAGGCCGCCGCCTGCCCAGAGGACCGAGGGGGACTCGGGGACGTACCGCGAGTCCCGGCGACCTCCTGCGACACCACAGGGACCCCCGTGGGGGTTTGCGGCGGGCAGAGGCGCCGTGGGCCGAAGAGGGGAACCCCGTAGGGCTGCACCCCGACGACACCACACCCCCAAAACCTGGAGCCGAACCAGTCGGCGCTGGGGCCGGAGCCGCCGGCGACTCCGCGGAAAGCCCTGCGCGAGGCAAAGGATCCGCGGACGTCTCAGGAAGAGGAGGAGGAGGAGGGGCCAAGGAAGCCTGCAGAGCCGCAGCATAGGCCTCCATTTGGGCCCTCGTCGCCCCAACGCCAGGAAACGGCGGGTAGGGTGGCGACGAACGAGGCCGCATGTCCCGAGGAGAACCCGCGCCCTCCGCAGAACGGGGACCAGGCCTTGGGGACAAGCTATAAGACTTACAGGCGGGCGAGCGACGCCCCTGGGGCCTCGGTGAAGGACGATGTCGGAGGCGGAAGCGGCGGTTCTTGGGCCCTTCCGCGGGGGACGGACGCGGTGACGACACCGATCTGGACAAGCGGGCCGAAAGGAGCTTCATCCGGCACTCCCGCCGGGACTTCGGCTTCAGATGCTGGCAAGCGTCGCAGTCGGTAGAGTCATGGTGCTCGCCCAGACACCACATGCAAATAGGGTGAGGGTCCGTTGCCGACATCTGACGCGCACAAGAAGTACACGACTTGAAGCCCGATGGCATTCGCACACTGTTCCACAACGCAAAAGCGTAAAAGAAGGCCTGAAAAGAGGCCAGGGACACGATTCCGGATCCGCGTTGCACACGGAAAAGTAGGAAACTGATGTCAGCGCGCCGGGGTGGGGCTTATGTGACCTCGCTGACGTCACGCCCGCGGACAACGTCAGGGCGGAGTCGCGTGGCACCGCCCCCCGGCGCACAGAGATGCTGGGGCAAAGAAAGTTTTCCGGGTCCAGTCTCACACCTGGGGATAATTCTACGTTAAGGAATCTGCGGCTAGTAGTCTCTATCAGATATAATTATACTCTGTAAGTATGAAACATTTTCAGAATAGTCTGTCCTTTGCCCCAACGAAGGTCAGCAGTACCAATAATTATGCTGAAACATTGTGTAGAACTGGACTTAACACTGCAGGCTTCAAAGGACTATGCATCTTGTGTTGAGCCCTTGAATACAAGATTTATGTTAGGTCCACAGAACGTCAGCAATGGCTACAGGCTAACTTTTTATCACGTGAGTCAACAACTCTCAAGCCAATAATTGTAAGCACCGATCCAAATTTTTAGCAGTCACCAAGTTCAGGTAAGTGGAAATTAAAAACAAACATAAATAAAGGCAACACAATTGAATATATGATAAAACAGCAAAAACAACTTTGTTGCACTCATTTGCAGTCTACTGAGTCAGCTTTCAAAGACTAACTTACTGACCAACTTTCAGTACCTTCCCTGACCCCTCCACCTTAAAGCTATCCATGAACTCAAACCTATCCACTCTCATGCCTCTCACCCACACTAATCCCTTACCCAAACTCTCTCACTGCCTATCAGCACAGGCCGACTCTCTATCAACACCCAAAATCCTATATTTGCACTACCCTGCGCCCTATTCATTTTATCACCTCCACCTACTAACATGCCTGTCACTCACTCCAATTCCCTGCATCCACCCTCACACATCTTCTACTCACCAACTTTGTTCAAGGCCCCACTCTATCCTCACTATTTGAAAAATTAAAAAGAAAATCAGAAGCTGTCATTTTTCTGCAAATTGACAATCAATAACATTTAGAATCAGGAACTTTGCATGAATTGCTCTCGTTGTCCAATATTCACGTCAGAACACTTAACGAAGATTTATAACCGTGCATCCTTGTGACAAGAACATCTTTCTTCTCTGTGTCATTGTCTTTGCAGCACGTTTATTTCTTACTTTTAGTAGCGCTGTGTGCTGCCCAGTCGAAAGTCTCAGAGAACTATGAGAAGTCTGCATTGCACACTTTCAGATACAACTCTTTTGTAATATACATAACAGGGTACAGAGCCGGGCTGGCCTGGATGGACATCGAGGGATTTCACAACACCTCTGAAAGGCGCCCGTATACTGTGCCTAAAATGCCACTTCTGCCCAACTCTTCCAACTTCTGTCTAACTCTTTCCCAACCTGAGAGGCATCCAAGTTCGCCTCTGGTAGGATAGAATTTAAAAATGTAATGCATTGTTACCTTTTGGGGGAAAGGGACCCTCAGCTGTTATTTCATCCTTTTGAAATTCATAAAAGCATTATTTGCAGCCTGCACGCATAAACACACTGAGTTAAGGTGATTTACTAGTTGTAGAAAACAAATAATCAGGTTGACAAAGCAAATGATAACCTTCGATATTGAAGACTATTAAAACGTTACTCCACAAGGCAGCTTTCATGCCCTGCCCTGGATAAAAGGTCACATAAATCGAGCAGTGCACCATGGAGGCAATTTGAGTTCACAGGACTAGCAAGTCATTTTCTAACAATGTGTCATGCTCTTTTTTGACAGTCACAATGTAACAATTGTGAAGATGCTCAATTTAAGAGTGTTTTTTTTTACTTTTTCATTCAATTCATTTACTTTTTCATCTGTTTCACTTTTCGTACGTGGATCAAATAAACCAAAAAACGAATACATGCAAACAAGAGAGTAAGGCGTTCACAAGGGACGCAGTCACAAAAAAAAAAAAAAAATCAGGTCCTCCCCTAAAATAATATCTAGGAGCACATGTTATTTAGGAGCACTTGATCGCAGTGGCAATCTAAAGCGCTGTAAACGCACACTAGTTGCCACAAAAAGTCACTTTTAATAAAAAAATTACCTCATACTTTGTGTCAGACTGCAAATATAGTTTGCAGTGAATGCAAATTTAAAATGAATTCAAATTTATTTAGCGCAACAGCTTCCCAGCCAGGGCCCGGCGCTATGTAAGCAGACACAATGATGTTAAATTCTTTAAAATAACCAGGTTTTCAGCTGTTTTTCAAAAGAAAGTTTAGAAGGAATGGCACGGAGAGAGAATGGTCACTTATTCCACAGCTTGGCAGCAAGGAAGGAAAACCAGTGTCTACCCTTTCTAGGGCTAGGACCCTTAGGAATTTTAAGAAAGAACAAGTTAGAGGGTCTGATCAATCTACTTGGGAGATACTGACTAATCTGTTTGATTACATATTTAGCACATACAGATACACCAATTACATACCATTTCACTTCGTTACATTTCCTCATTACAACATGATTTCTCCCCAACATAAAACGTAACTAAGGTAGTTTTCAAGTTTCATGGTAATTAAAGATAGGTAACACATCAAGTACGAATCCTTGATTTGGGAATTTCCACACACCGAATCACATTCTTTAGTATCTATCGCATCCAATCCAGATTGGAGTGAAACCGCAGGCGGCCCTACCAATATAGGACTTTAAACTATCAGAGAAGGTGGCAAGGCAATTAATACATCGGAAGAAGGCGAGACAAGGTCTCAAATCCATGGCAGGGAAAAACATCCAAAACTTGTGTCCACCTTTCAAAATTGAAATGCGATTAATTTCTCAGCACTGGTTTTGGGGCACCAAGTGTAGTATAGCGACTTTTTATTTTTTTTCAGACAACTTCAGGGCTAGACCCTTTTAACAAAATGTTTATTTTAACTTTGGAAATGGTTTCACATCTGTTTTGAAGTGGGTCACTTGTATTTTGGAGGCATGCCTGAGATATAGAATCTTGAAACAGACCTTACCTGTAGTTCTTCTTTGATAGAGCAAGCTTTAACAAAGAAATGCTCCGCTGCAGGACAGCATATCAATCCAACAAGAAAGCTGGGAGCCTACATCAGTAAATCACCCTGTGCCCTTCTGGTAATACTCCCTCGTATGTTTTCATTTTATACATCCCTTCACAACGTACAGAAGCAGCCCTGGAGTATTTAAGCGTCATGCAGGGACAGCGCTGCCATGTATCAAAGTGTCAGGGGGCTTATAAGAGATTAAATCTAGCCCACTACTTTAAAACCACAAAAATCAATGCTATGCAGACCAGCCAAGGGCTGTGAACCAGCAAGGTGGCACCCTCCCCACTCCACAGCTGGCACGTGACATGTCAACTAATGACACAACCTGCCCTGCAAGGGATGCACTAAAAAGTGCAACCTGCCATCTTAGCATCTTTCTCATCCTATGCATATAGAAGCTTCAAGACTTTTCAACCTTGTCGAAAGTATCAGGCCGTGAAGGTTTTATACATAGAGGCCGATGACCAATCTCTTTACCATGCTCATTTGAGGGGCTGACAAGACCACTGTTGAAAGTAACCGGTTATTAATCACTAGACCATTTGAGTGGCCACAAGAAGTGGCACAAGACTAAATAATTCGCTCTTTAGACAGTCTCCTGCAGTCTGAGATGTAAAGTATGAGGTAATTGTGTATATATTTGTACACTTACTGATCATACCAGCTTTCTGGTGCATCAGTCAATGTGGAGAGCCAAGTGTTCCTTTAAATAGTTATTGCTTTATTCCAAGTCCCCATAGTGGTGGAAATCATATCTATTGGCTGTGGACCGAGGGAAAAGGTTGCAGAATATGTCACTGCTCCGCAATGCTGATATTTGTAAATCTTATCATAGAGGAGAGAGAAGGAAGAAGACTATTGGGAAATAAGCCCATGAACGAAGAGACTGAGGCATAGTGGAGACCGTGGAAGTGAGAAGTCTCCATGGTTCAAATGATGCAGAGAAAGAGAACCTAGAACTACAAACCAAAGCACAATTAGTGCAGCAGCTCTAATGCTTAACAACTGTATTTACCTTTTTACTTGATTTCCTTCAAATTGGGCACCGCGGTGTAGCTACGGCTAGCTACTGGGCAATACGGAGATACGAAGGTGAAAGGTTTTATGACAAGGCAAGAAGGTGGAAAACTTATGCACAGGTGCACATTGGTTTAATAAATATAATTTCATGTAGGTGTGTTAATAGTATTCCCCATTAGCCAGGTTCAGGTGGTAAACGGTTCCTTGAGCAAAAGCGAATAGTTTACCTGTCGGTGTAGTTTTGCAGCTTGAAGAATTTTCTGGATTCACATGCTGTGCATTATTCCGCCATCTAGTGGTTGGGTCCGGAATTACTGTATTTGTCTTTTTATTTTTTGTGGTTGGTGGGCGTTGACATACCACCATTTGGTGTCCTTCTGTGACGTTGACGGGCTTCCTCCGGAAGCTCCCACCTTTGGTCGCCATCTTCGATTCTTTTTCTTTTTGTCGTCTCATCCTTCCTGGCGGAGGAGGGTGGGTTCGCTAGTGAATCCAGAAAATTCTTCAAGCCTCAAAACTACAACAGCAGGTAAGAAACTATTAGTTTTGCAGCGTGAATCTTTTCTGGATTCACATGTTGTGCATAGATTTTGTAGGGGTTTTCTAGTCTTGTGGTGGCTGGGTGGAAGATGAGCGTTGGTTTGTGAATAAATGATGTAAGACCTTTTGTCCCACCTGTGCTTCCTTATTCATTTGGATGTCCAAAGTAATGCTTTGTAAATGTGTACACAGAAGACCAGGTTGCTGCCATGCAAATGTCATGAATTGGAGTATTTGCCAGAAATACGACAGTAGCTGCTTTCTTTTTTGTTGAGTGAGCCCGTGGTGCTCCTTGTAATGTTTGGCCCGCTTGTTTGTGACATAGCTGAATGGCTTGTGCAATCCATCTTGCAATGATATCCTTGGTTACTGGTCTTCCCAAAAAACTATTAGCAAAAGAGACAAAGAATTGCTTTGTCTTTCTGTATTCTTTGGTTCTTTCAACGTAGTACATGACTACTCTCCTGGCGTCAAGTGTATGCAGAGTCTTTTCTGCCTTAGTTTTTGGTTTCTGAAAGAAACTTGGAATTTGTATTGTCTGATTTATGTGGAATTGTGATACCACCTTTGGCATAAAATGTGGATCTGTCCTCATGACCAATCTGTCACTATGTATTTGGAAGTAGGGTTCCTGTAGTGTTAGAGCCTGTAGCTCACTAACTCTGCGTAGAGATGTGATTGCTACTAAGAAAGCTATCTTTAGAGTGAGTATTTGTGGCGTTGCTTTATGTAGCGGTTCAAATGGTGCTTTCATTAATTGTGTCAGCACTATGTTCAGATTACATGTGGGCGCTGGCACCATTTTTGGTGCTGCTATTCTTTTTGCTCCCTCTAGGAACCTTTTGACCACATGAGAAGTGAAGAAACTTTTTCCTGCTTCTCCTCTTGTGTACGCTACAATTGCTGCTAAGTGCACCCTTGGTGAAGTGTAGCTTAGGTTACTCTGAAGCAAATGAGTCAGATACTTTAGAACTGTTCTTTCTTTTGTAATCTTTCTTGTCAGATGTTTTTTTAGGCACCATTGCATGTATCTTTTCCATTTAGCTGTGTAACATTTTCTTGTCGTTGGTTTTCTTGCTTCTCTGAGAACAGCCATTGTACTTTCTGGTAGTTTGAGGTGTGCAAATTCTAAGTCCTCAGGAGCCATGCTGCTAAGCTTAAGCTCTCTGGTTCTCGGTGTAGCACCTTTCCGTTTTGCATTGTTAGTAGGTCTTGCCTTTTTGGAAATTTGTGCATTGTTCCGTGAGATATTTCCATTATCTCCGAGAACCAAGTTTGCCTGGCCCACTGTGGTGAAATGAGAATCATTGCCATCTGGCTGATCTTGCATTTGAGGATCACCTTGTGGAGTAGTGGGATCGGGGGGAAAGCGTAAGCAAATATCCCTGACCAGTACATCCAACGGCATTCCCTAGGGACTGATTGCACGGTTGCCTGGATGCGAAGCTTTGGCATTTTGCATTGTGGGGTGTTGCAAATAAGTCTATTTGTGGAGACCCCCATTTCCTGAAAATCTTTTGGAGTTCCGATTGATTCATTTCTCACTCGTGGGATGATGACGTTTGTCTGCTCAGTCTGTCCGCTTTGATATTGTCCTTCCCTGATAAATGTATTGCTACTATGTCTATGTTCTTTGGGATTGCCCATTTCCAAATTTCTTGGGCTAGAGTAGAGAGGGCTACAGACTGAGTTCCCCCTTGTTTGTTTATATAAAACATGGTCGTTGTGTTGTCTGTTTGAATCAACACCTTCTTGTTGTATATTTGTTTCTGAAACGCTTTCAAGGCTAATAACAGTTTTCAACTCCAAAAAGTTGATGTGTTTAACTGCATCCTGGTGTGTCAACAATCCTCGTACCTTGAGTTCATGTGTGCTCCCCACCCCTTTTGGGAAGCATCTGTTGTTATGTTCACTGTTGGGGTTGGTTGTGTGAAAGGTCTGCCCCGTGATGTTTGTTTTGTTCCACCATACCATCTCCTGATGAACTCTTTGTGTGACAACCACTAGATCCTCCCAACTGCCTGTTGAATGTGACCATTGTTGTTGGAGCCATTTTTTAAAATGGTCTCATGTGTAGACGTATGTTGGGAATTAAATGAATGCATGATGCCATCATTCCTAGTATTTTCCCCACTGTCCTCACTGTCAGATGTTGCCCCTTCTGGTAAAGATGAGTCTCCTTCAGTAAAGCTAATGTTCTCTTGCTGCTTGGGAACGCCTTCCCTAACACTGTGTTTAATTCTGCGCCTAGGAACACCTTTACTTGTTCCGGCTCTGGTGATGATTTTTTCCAATGAATTGAAAAACCCAGCTGAACTAGTGTCTGTATCACCTGTTGTATATGCTGTTTGCAGAGATGGTATGAGCTTGCTCTTACTAACCTGTCGTCTAGATACGGGTAGACGTGAATTCCTTGTCTCCTTAGGTGTGTGGCTACTGTTGCTAGGCACTTTGTGAACACTCTTGGTGCTGATTTTAGTCCGAATGCTAGCACCTTGAACTGATAGTGTGTTTTGTTGACCACGAACCTTAATAGGTTCTTGTGTCTTTTGTTCATAGGGATGTGCAAGTAAGCGTCCTTTAAGTCTATGGTTGCCATGTAATCTCCTTCTTGTAATTGAGGTATCACCTCCTGCAGCGTAGACATTTTGAACCTTTGTGTCTTTATGTACTTGTTTAGGACTCTAAAGTCTAATATAGGGCGTAGTGTTCCATCTACCTTTGGAATTAGGAAGTACGCTGAGTAAATGCCTTTGTTCCTTTCCTTGTGAGGCACTTGTTCTATTGCATGTTTTGTTTGAAGTTCCTGCACTTCTTCCAGCAATTGCGATAACTCCCTTTGTGAATGTATCTTTAGCTTTGGTCTTTTGTTGGGAGGTTGCTTGTTCAGCTCTATGCAGTAACCGTATTGAATTATGCTCAATACCCACTTGTCCGTAGTTATTTTCTTCCATTCTTGGAGGAAATATTTTAGTCTGCCTCCCACTGGTGTTGTATGATGAATGAACTGTACGCTTACAGGATGTTGTTTTTCTGCCGGTTGTTCTGCTGTGGTACACTTGGTGATGTTTTCGCTAAGTGTGCCCCCTTAGGAAAGCAGTCACTTGGTGGTGGTCTGTGGACCGCCACTTTGTTGTTGGCCCCTTCCCAGTGGGCGCTCACGAAAGGACTGTCTTCCCTGCTGGTACTGCCAGTTCTGTTGTTGGCCCTGCTGTTGACCTTGGCTTGATCCCTGGTATGTTTGCTGGTATGCCTGGCGTGTGGTAGTAGGTTGGTGACTACCTCTACCTGTTGGTCTTCTTGACGGGGTGCCCCTACGCATGCCTCTGAATTGTAGAGCGCCTATAGACCTTGCTGTGTCGTCGTCTTTTTTCAACTGATTTAGTTTTTCATCAACAACGCTCACAAACAATTGTTCTCCATTGAATGGTGAATTAATTATGTTGCTTTGGACTTCTGGTTTGAAACCTGAGATTCTCAGCCAAGCATGCCTTCTTTCTGTGATGCCAATCATCATTTGTCTGCTGGATGTTTCTGCTGCATCCAGAGCAGATTTCAAGCATGTATTTGCAATGTTTTTACCCCCTTCCATTAAGTGGGTAGCTCTCTTTTGGAACTGGTCCGGTAGGTGTTTTAGTAGATCCCCTACCTCTTCCCAATGCTGATATGCATGGCGGTTCAGCAATGCATTAGAATTAGCTATGCGCCACTGGTTCACCGCACTTCTCTCGACCTTTCTTCCCACTAGGTCCATCCTCTTACTCTCCTTGTCCGGTGGTGGGCCAGCAGTGGTTGGCACTTTTGCTCTTTTCCTAGCAGTGGAAGTGATAATAGAGTCAGCTGCTACTGACCCCTTGATGTAGATTGGATCTTTTGAAGAATGTTTGTATTTCTTCTCCCCTCTTGGTGTGACTGCCTTGCATGTTGCAGGCTCCTTAAATGCTTCCTTTCCTTGATCTAGTACACTTGGTAGCATTGGAAGGAATTGGTTTCTTGATTGTATTGGCATTAAAGTTTCCAACAAAAAACATGATTGTGGTTTTTCCTCTTCCAAATGCACTCCATAAGTTACAGCTGCATTTTTAATCACCTGATTGTACATCCCAATGTCATCTGGCGGTGAGGGCCTTGAGGGATATGTATCAACCGCCTCTTCCGGTGATTCGGCATCGAAATCTTGCCATTGGAAAGCTTGAGTCTCCGAGGTCGCCGACTCCACATACGTGTGTTCATCTACGCCCCTCTCTTCCTTGAAGAAGTAATTTTCCTCCTCTTCTTAGTCGAGTGGTTCGGGTGTCGTTGGAGGCTGCAACTCCTCAATGACTTTTTCTACTTCTGTAGAAGTTTTCAGCGGTATCTTGAATTGCTTCAAGCTTTCGTCAAATTCTTTCTTGCGCTGTAGTATGCTTGCCATTTCGGCTTCGAGGCGCTTCCTCTTTTTCTCAACCTTGGCTGCGTGCGTTTCGACGCCAAGAGTTTCGGCCTTTCTTTTTGTGCTTGCCGATGCGGTCGTCGAAGCCTGTTTCGACCTCTCCTTTGTTGACGTCGAAGCGTCTTTATCGTGACCGTCTTTCAACTTCTTCGATTTTTCGAGGGTCTTTGCCGTTCTGGAGTCCTTGTCCAAGGATCCGACGGAGTGCCTATCTTTGGATGCTTCTGCGGTCGTCGAGTGCTTCGACGCCGAGGCTCCCTTCGCGGCTTTAGAGTCCATTTTTCGTGACTCGTCTACTATTTTCGTGGTCAACGTATCTCTTACCTCCTTATAAGTCTTCTTCTCGACCACTACGACCCGGACGTCTGTGTCCTCGTCGACTTCAGGCCCTTCGGCGACATTGTCCTCTTCTTCGGGGGGGGGTAGGGCCCAGGTCTCGAAGCGATGGTGGAGGGCCCTGTCCCTGCATGTTGTAGTTGGCCCTTCTCTGCCTTTCTCTCACCCTCAACGTCTTCGGGGTGAAGGCCGAGCATGTGTTGCAGTCTTGACTTTGATGATCCAGCGGGAGGCAAAGGTTGCAAACTGGATGCTGATCTTTCTGCGCGTACTTGTGGTGGCAATTTTTGCAGAACTTGAACAGTGTCTTGTCCATTACTTGGCGCAGGGAGCCCCCTGCAAGCGTATTCTCCGGTTTTACGTCGAAGTTTTGTTATTTTTAACCTTTGGACGTACTCCGACTGTTGGAATCGACAACCGGAATGTCAAATGTAGGTATCGCTGACCTGTAGAACTGATTTCTTCAACTTTCGTGGATTCTTCTCTCAAATCCTTGGAGCTCCCGTAACGATCCAGACCCAACGGCGGAAAAAAAGAATCTGAAGATGGCGACCAAAGGTGGGAGCTTCCGGAGGAAGCCCGTCGACATCACAGAAGGACACCAAATGGTGGTATGTCGACGCCCACCAACCACAAAAAAAAAAAGACAAATACAGTAATTCCGGACCCAACCACTAGATGGCGGAATAATGCACAGCATGTGAATCCAGAAAAGATTCACGCTGCAAAACTTTCAGCTATTTCCGAACATGAGCTAACCAATACTCTTGGGGCGGGGACCATTATGTTCTGTAGTTGGAGACTAAAAACCTTTAGAGATCTGAGGATATCTCTAGCCAGGTTCTCTTTTGATAGACAAAAAAATTACATGCTGTGACACAGTTCCTGTATGAGGCAGCCCTGCAAACAGGAGCTGAAAACCCTTAAGACAGCACCATGCTCTTGGCTGGTCCAGGTATCACCCCAGTACAATCTCATGCATGTCTCTCGTCCAGGACTGGGAAAATTGTAGATGTGTTTGGGGGACCCAAAGGGGAGGAGAGTCCATGTTCCAGAACCATAGGTGACCAAGTTGGGTATTTTTCTTAGGACAGATTGCCCTCGACCAGGCTTTAATTTGTGAGGATCAAAAGACACTGGCACAAGGTGCTCATTGAAACTGGCACCTGCAGATAGGGTACGCTTATTCTGTGAAAGACTGGGGAGACTCCCAGAATCTGTAGCTGACTACTTTGGGGATCGCTGGCTCTTGGTTTTGAGGATTCTGAATGACATTGGTGAACAGGCATCTATGTGGTTTCTGTCCTCAATTGGCCGGTGTGGCAATGTAGATTGCCTATTGGCAGCACCCAGAGGAAGACTTGCAAGATGATGCCTGAAACTTGTGGGGTGGTGGAGGCTCCTTGGTTTGTGACTGCTTTATTTCACTGAGAGAGAAGGTGAGTACACATTCACAGTAGCGTGGACCTTTGTGTCCCTGAAGTGTCAAAGACGGCCATTTCTGCAGCTTCTGTAGTACCAACCTGAAGCACAAGATGCACACTAAAGAGCAAAAATCTACAGAAATTAAAGAAATGCAGAAATGCCTTCACCAGAGGTCGACAGCAAGGAAGGCTTTGGACACTGTGGAAGAAGAGGTAGATTTGAGCGTTGCCCGTTTCATACACAGTGAGGCTCTTATTCTGGACACACCGTCACATTAAAGAGCTTGAGACCAGTATCTGTGACCAGTATTAAAAAGAGAATGGTGAAAATGGATGCTGCCTATAAAGATTTGACCTTAAATATTACTAGCAATGAAACCAGAACTGAATTGGAGGAAAAGAGACTAATAACAGTGTCATCCATGCCAGGAAGATCACAAAGGAATGTCACATTCAGAGTTAATGCTGTAGCGGTCATGACACGTTTGGAGTCAGAGGTTGAGAGCCAAGGGAACAGGTTGAGGATTAGGAGATCACAGAGTTAGACGTAACTTCCCTAAAAAGTAGGTGAAGATGTGACAGTTTTGTTATGGTTGTCGACAAAGCCACTAGACTTCCTACAAGGGATTCAAAAAGGGAGATATCAGGAGGTAAAACCATCACTGAGGTGCTGGGTATTATCGCATTGAGAAAGAGAGGGATCGTAACTTTACTTACATTCTGGGACAATCTAAGTCTGATCTTTCCAGATCTCAGTAAAAAGACCCAGAGAGGACAGCAGGAACGGAAGTTGCAAAGATCCTCCTACATTTTAACCTTTCTGCTTCCTTTTGTTATCCGGCTCAACTCCGCATTGAAGATGGTGAAAGAGATCATGTTTTCATGTAAGTGCAGTCTACGTGACTTCTTGGAGGCTAAAGGAGCAAGCCATTATGGCCAGGACCATGGGGATGACACCACCTGAATGTATTATCTTTATATTGGAGTTTATCATTATTTTCTTCCTCCTGCAGTGGTGGGAATGTGCAGGGCAATGCAGATATCTTTTTGAACGTCAGCAGTGGTAATACTTTTTTTTTTCTTTTTAAATAAAGCCCTCGATTTTCTGTTTTCTTTTAGTTCCACAAGTGGATGTAGAGATTTTTGCTGTAAATTTATTTCTAAATTGTTCTATGGAGAAGTGATATTATAATATTTGGCCAAGTTGAGCATATTTGTCTCCGGATTGTTTCCTTGCTCAATAAAACAACATTAAGCTAACATTTTGCATCTTAAATCAGAAGTTCCATTTTCAGTCCTACTGCTGCAGGGCCGTGGCATTCGTATCGCTGGACACAAGGGGTTTTCCATAGTGGACAAGACGTTTTAGTTACGATGGAAAACTAGAAATTAAGTTATGGTAAACAGTGACAGAACCGTTATTAAAGGGTGAAGTGGTTCAGCCTGTAGCACAAAAGGTGTCCTTTTAAATGCATCTTTAAAGTTACTTTTTAGGTCTCACCTACAAACATCTTTTAGCTGTCTATTTGCAAAAGACCTTCTGTGGATCATATCAAAAACTTATAGTGGGCTTTAAACCAACCAACTGCTTACCATTGGTTGGCTTGTTTGCCAATCTCATTGCTTGCTTCTTATTCAATAGCAACTTTTCTCTTGTAGGGTTTGTCCCTCCCTTGGAGCATAGCTTGCTTACCATCCTTCAGATTGGATGAGGCCTCTCTTTCAGTGAACTATTTTCCTCTTTTTCTTTCAATAGTTCAAGAGAGTGCATGTGTTTTCTACCTCTCTCCCTCATGTGCTGCTTCCCCCAAAAAACCCACCCCTCCCATGTGTGTTCCATGTTGCTCCCTCAACCCCTCATGTTTGTCGATTCCCTAACCCTTCCTTAGGGCTGCTCAGGTCTATGGGGCAATCAGGCAGGGCCCAGTGGGATGGTCTGACAGGTCAGTGAGTGGGCTGTTCTTCGGCTGCTTCTGGGCCAGTTTTTATTGATTATTTCCCTGGTATTACCACAAACATTGCCTGCAGCAAGCTCAAATCCATGCAGTCTCCCATACCTTGCAAAACACTTACAAAGGGGGGCGTGGCCTGACTGAGCATGGCGCCGGACATGGAGGCTGGAGCTCCCGCTGCCACTGGGCCCAATGAGCCTCCCTACACTTCTTCTTTTCCCTAACCTGGCCGCCAGCAGCACCGGAACTTCCACTATGCTGGCGTGAGTCAACGGAGGCACCGCCGAGACCCACTGGCCTCTCTGATCTTTTTTTTTTGCTGCCATCTCCGAGGTTGTGGGAACTGCCCACAACATCTTGCCCCGAGCGGCCCCGGACTGCCACACTGCCGGGGGGAGCCTGACGTGGTCTGCTGGGGTGCCAAAGCCTCTTCTGCGCTGGCAGGGGCCGACGAGGGTGCTGCCGGGGTCCCTTGAGCTCCCGGACCTCCGGCTCTGCTACCAACTCCGTGGTTACAGGAACCACCGACGCCATCCTGCCCCGAGATTTCACACAGCCGGGGGAAGGGGGGTGCCAGACCTGGCCCGCGGGTGTGCCGGAGCCTCCCCATCACTATCGAGGATTGATGGAGGCACTGTCGAGGTTTCCTGGGCCTTCAGTCTTGCTGCTGCCTCTGCACCTGTTGGATCTGCTGATGCCATCTTGCTCTGGACGGCCCCGGGGTACCGCACTGCCGGGGGCGGACTCCTGGCCTGTGTCGCTCCCCTTGGCCACTACCACAACCTTCCGCTGACCCGGGGCTTGCCGTATGACCTGCGGCACCTGAGTATCAGCCATCTGTTACACGGCCGGGTCTCCCGGCCCCAGTGGGGGTCGGCCTGGAGGCCCGATCGAGACCGCGCTTGGTGGCCGCCTACAGGGAGATGTGCTCTTTTGCCTGCCAACCTCGTGCTGCAATGATTGCCCCGACGGTGGGATGCCCCAGTAAGAAACTGCCCTCCTTGCCGCTTTGCACCCACTAGATCAGCTATCTCCGCTCCCGCACTTGAGAAGAACCCTGGTTGCGCCCTGACACGGCCCTTGCCGCCCTTGAGCTGGATCTGCGGGGTGACTAGGCACAGTCTTCACAGGCTGCTGTAGGGATGAATCGATTTGACGCCTGTGGTGACCGACTCCTTGTACCCCTGCTATATGTTGATCCCACTGGACCTCCCTACCCTTCTTGCACCTGAGCCTGACCCAGGACTGTCCACCCTCTGCCGCATCACTCCTGGGGCCTGCCCCTCCTGTAACCGTGGGGGCCCCCTCTGCTGAGCCCATCTCCTGCACCCTGGTACCAGCCTTATGTTACTGACACCCAGACTGCGCTGTCCTGACCTGCTGAGCTCTCTTGCAGGCTACTACGCAGGGGACCTCCCCGACATGCCCAGAGGAGTGGCTGCCAAAGATAGCTCTGTGGTTTTCCTCTGGGCCAAATCATCCACAACAGACATGGGCACGAAGAGAGTCTGTCTCGCAGCCCCCTGCGGCGTCTCATGCCCTTTCCATAACGCAGGACTACATGGAAAATTTCCTCTCTGCCATACGCCAGGAGATAGGATCCCTGAAGGCGGATTTCAAAAGCTGCCTCAACGAACTGCGCAAAGACGCCGCGGCAGTGGGTGACAGGGTTGATGATCTGGAACGCACAGTTGACTCTCGTGCAGGAGGCCCTGTGGAAAAGGGTTAACGCTCTGGAGAAGCAACATATCGAGCTCCAAACCAAGCAGGAGGACCTAGAAAATCGGGGGCGACGCAACAACCTACGCATCAGGGGCATTCCCTGCGGCGCAGAGGGGTGGAAGACATCATGCCCTTCACTAGGGACCTCTTAACGACCATTCGTGGAGGGGTGCTCCCCTGGTACTGCATCGATTCTGTATCGCCCTGGGGCACCCGGATGCCCCCCCAGATATACTCACTAGGGTCCACTTTTTTCAGGACAAAGAAACTGGGCTTTGGGAGGGGCAAGGCAGACCTGGTGTTCCGAGGCCATACAATACAGATTTTTCAAGATCTCCCCCCCTAATCCTGAAGAAGAGATGGGACTTTAAGCCTATAACTGAACATCTGCGTACCCAGGATATCAAATACCAGTGAGCACATCCCTTCGGATTGCTTTTCACCTGGCAGGGGAGACAATGCATGGTCCGCTCTCTCACAGATACCAGGTCCCACCTTGGCCTCCCGGAGGATCCCGAGGACGGGGGCGCCCTCTTCTCTTTCTCCATGCACCTGGACCCCTGGTGGCTCAAATGGCGCACAGTCCAGTGGCGGGGACGTTCCCACCACGCTAAGCCCACTCAAGACATGGAAACGGCAAAAGCTAACATAATTGCGCACCTCCAGAAAATGAAGTCAGAGCAGGCGCACTCCTCAGCTGAGTACACCCGACTCATGAATCCACGCCTGGCTCCTCTTTTGTTGCTGTCCTGCTAGCTCTCCGTCTCTGCGAACGGCAGCCCACTTAGCAGGGCCCAGGGCACCGAGCCTGAACTGTTAGTGCTTATTGTTTGCTGTTTCTCACTTGCTCTCTTTCCTTTCACAGGATCAACTAATTGTTTATTCTGGTAACCAGAGTTGCCTTAGGCCACCCCTTGCACACGACAAGCCCCCTCCATTGAGGGTTACACCTCATTCGGGTCCAGTACTTCTTTACTGACCCCCTATGGAGTGGTTTGCATGGTTGGGCCCTGTTAACCCCGTTTACTTTTCCCCACATATTTGCGTTCCCTTCCAGTCCCCTCGAGGACCCCTTTCCGTTGCTGCACTTATGTTCCCCTTTGGGCAATATGGGGAGGGGGGCCCTCCTCTGCGACCCCTGGTCAATCGGCTGACTACGCACTCCGTTAAGTTCACAGATTCTTGGTCCCTTCCTATGACCACCACACATGACCTCAAATTGCTGTCCCTCAATGTCTGTGGGCTTAACTACCCTAGCAAACAACGCCAGGTGTGGCGCTATCTCTTACAATACGACCCGGACATTATTTTCTTACAGGAGACCCACCCACCTTTTTCGTGTGGATTGTCCTCGTATGACCCTCCCCAAATACCGCACCAACACTTGGCATACACAACCACTAAGACTCTTGGAGTCGCTATATTCAGCAAGAGGGGCATTTACACAAAAGTGCTAAAACTAAGCAGGGATCCAGACAGGGGGGTATCTTACTCTTACGGTAGAGAAGGGGAGGGACACTAACACTTCTTAACCTCTATGCACTTAATCAAGCACAAGACACATTCATATGCCTCACTCTATCGGACCAACTGGGCTCTGTGAGAGGGGACATTGTCGTGGGGGGTGACTTCAATCTGGTTTGGGACCCCATGCTCGATAGAAACATGTCCCATATCCACGGCACAGGAGCAATGTCTGGGACACTCAAGAAAGAACTACGAGACACAGGCCTAATTGATGCCTGGTGGTACATCCATCCAGACACGAAGGACTTCTCCTTCTACTCACACGTGCACCTGTCCTACTCCCGCATCGATTACCTATTTGTCTCCTCTTCCCTACTGTCCGTCCTTGTCTCAGAACAGATATCCGACATTTACATCTCGGCTCACATTGAGCTTACATGGACACCTAGCGTTGCTCAGCCCCAAGCGCCCCGCGACGGCACCTCTCACCCCAACTCCTAAGAGACCCAGTTGACAGGGCGGCGGTGCAGGATGCCATCACAGAATACTTCACGATTAACTCACTGCCTGACACTTCCCCTCACGTCCTATGGGATGGCTTCAAGGCCACCATACGCGGAGTGCTGACCTCCATCTCCATAGCTAGGACTCGAGAGGTGCCCCTGCTTGAAGCCAAGCTCACGGAAGACAGTAACGCACTGGAGCCCACTGATAAACGGCATCTCATATTACGAGCTAAGCGTCAATTGTCTATCTTGAGGGGACAACTCTGGGCACATAAGATCAATAAAGCCGAGCGCTCTCTCCTCGCCCTCAAACAAAAGTACTACGAGGGTGGAGACAAAGTAGGCTCCCACCTCGTGCGCAGGCTGCGCCACCAACACACGAGGTCTCACATCTCTAAGCTCCAGAAGGACAGCTCTGGTTGGGCGGTCCAGGAGGCGGATAAACAGGAAGCCTTCCAAGACTACTATCAAACCCTTTATGCCTCGGGGGGAAGAAGATCCTGGACAATCTTCGTCGCCTGGCACACCTGGTCGAAAAAGCCCAGCGTCCCTCCATCTCGGCTCTCCTCCTTTCCTTCGATGCGGAAAAGGCTTTTGAACGGGTGAGTTGGGTGTTCCTAAGGGCAGTACTGCAGAAAATAGTGCTAGGCCCTGATACTTAGCGCCTACCCCCTCTATTCATATCAATGGCCAGACCACGAATTCCTTCACGCTGCTCCGGAGCACCCGGCAGGGCTGCCCACTGTCCCTCCTAATTTTTGCCCTGGTGGTGGAGCCCCTTGCTATTCAACTGCGGCGCTCGGTGGACGTCAGGGGCATTCCCTTCGCTGGCCAAGAACACAAGGTCTTACTGTTTGCCGACGACCTCCTCCTAGCGTTAACAGAGCCAGATACCTCCCTCCCGGTGGTTGTCCATATCCTGCAAGCCTACGAGCGTATCTCTGGAAACAAGGTTAATTTAGTGAGTCGCAGGCGCTCAACCTCATGCTTCCATCACAGCGCCGTCTTCATCTCCAGGCATTCTCCCCCTTCCAGGGGCCTTGCACTCTATACAATATTTAGGCCTGACCATTACAAACACCCTATCCTCCTGGACAAAGACAAACTGGCCGCACCTTTGTAGGGCGATCTTAGAGGATTTCCTACGGTGGAAGCCCCTCTACATCTCCTGGTTGAGTCACATTAATGTAGTGAAGATGAATATTCTTTCCAGGCTTCTCTATTTATTTCAGTCACTGCCAAAGCCCATCCCCGACAAAGACATCACCAGGTTGCAGGCCAAACTCGCCTCCTTTATTTGGTAAGGTAAACACCCCAACATATCCGCAGTGCTCCTAATGCTCCCCTGTAATCGTGGGGGCCTGGGGTGCCCCAACCTCCAGGACTAATATTGGGCAGCACATTTATGCTACATCTCCGAGTAGAAGGTGCGGGAGAGCGAAAAACTTTGGGTCCACATAGATAGAGCAGTCGCCTGCAGGCCACTATGGGACCTTGCATGCCTGCCCAAACACCCGTGGCCACGCAGCGCCTGCGCTACTCCGACGCGCATAGTTCTGGAGATTTAGAACAGACTGGCTATACGACATGGATTGACCACATTCCTGTCACCGAACACCCCAATCGCACATAACCCTGACTTCTCCCCCGCTCGCCCCCGGGAGTCCATCCCGGAATAGGTGTCGAGCGAATGCAGGCTTCTGCAAGATCTTTTCCAAGGCCCGGCAATGAAGCCTTTTGATCGATGTAAAAGGGACTTCCACATGTATGAGTCAGCTCTGCACCAATATTTCCAACTCAGACACTGGGCCCTCCACCCCCAAAGCGGAGGCTGCTACTCGCCCCCTCAACATCTTTGAACGACATGTTCGCAGCTTTACGGGCTCCTGGGGATTGATAGCTAAGACATATGTAGACCTGCAGCAATCGCACTTTCTCCCTCACCACCCATACCAATGGAATGGTCCCCGGACACTACATCCACTATCACCCAGAAACAGTGGGAGAAGCTTTAACAAGAAATACCAAGTTTACACAGAAGCATTGCTCAACAAGAAGCAGCCTACAAGGTCATGTTTCAATGGCATTACACCCCAACCTGTCTCCACACTATGCCCCCTGCAGTCCCCAACTCGTGCTGGCACTGTGGGGCCTCGATAGGCAACTTCCATCACATATGGTGGGCATGTCCTTCCCTGCAGACCTTCTCGAAGGAGATCCTGAGCCACATCAGGGGTACTCTGGGATACCCAATAACAGACGACTATCACACAGTCATCTTAGGCATTCGCGCCTCATCCCTGGCTGCAATGACCCACGTGGACTGGTACCTAGTGCGCCACATGACTGGTGCAGCCATGCAGCTTATAGCGTGGTCCTGGCGCTCCCCGACGGCCCCCCCCCCTGCAGCATCCTGGTTCACACAACTCTGGTACACTATTGCACTGGAGCAGATGACACACAAACTGACCTACACAGATAAGAATTCCAATGTCTCTGATCACCCCTTGTTCAATACATGTCTCGCCTGGAATACTTATGCTTCCAACCCCCTACGAGTGCTTCACCTCTTTGACGACTGTGTAGAGTGCCTCCTCCCTAACCTGCGGATCCAACAGAACATGCTCAACATATCACCGTTCCATAAGCAACCCCCCCACCCCTCCACTATCCCAAACGACTAAGGGCCTTGAGGGATCTACTGGGGACCTCTAGCTCCCATCTTTGTCCCCCTAGCCACCTTTCTCCCTGTTGTTCATCCCTGGTTCACCTTCGAACAGACGCCCTCCGTTCGGTGCCCACATTGTTTAGACAATCACTTGGACCTGGCACAGCTCCTTAATGGGTCAGACCTTCCTCTGCGAGCCCCCTATATGCGTCTCAGCCCTTTATATAGGAATGACAGCGTTGTGTATATGCACTGTCGTCGTAATGTGTCTGCTCACTAAATGTTTTTTTCTTTCGCAGTGACACCTGAACGGTACTGTTGTTACTCCCTTTGGTGTAAAAATTCAAGAAACAGAACTTGAGCAAAAAATAATACTTACAGAGCATGTCTTTGTTGTTGCCAAGTTCAAAAATTAACAAATTTGCAAACATGGACCACATTTCTAGCTATCTAATTCACCAAAGGGGCAACTTAGGTGCCCAGGACTATTTTCTGCCCCGGGTCAACGCTGCCCTCCCTAGCTTTTTTTTTGTGTGTGTATTTTTTACCTGTCATGCCGCTCCACAGTTCAAGAATCACTTTCGCATGAGTAAATGTTAGATCGGCAAATTAAAAAAAAGAAAATAGCACCTGCATCCTTACATTGGGGCATACATGAGTGGTGACGCATGCGCATGCATACATACATCATCAGCACCTGCCTAGGGAATGACGCAGCTGGATAATTGTGCCTATTTTGCTGATGCTGCACAGTATCGACAAAAAAGCATTAGCAATAGGTCAAAAAGGCAAGACTTGTTGCCTTTGCCAATGCTTACCTACCGTTGTAGATGATAATAAGAAGGAATGTGTATAGCTGCGGAGTAGAGGCCCAGCCAGAAAGCAGCCCTAAACCAGCAAGGGGAACCCTTAAGGCCGAAGCTCCTAAGCAGCTGTTGTCAATCCTCTGAGGTCCAGACTGAGATAATTATGTCTGCAACTGGATACCTCCTTCTTCCCAAGATCTACAGTCACATGCATGCCCAACATGGCTGACTCTGAGCCTCAGACTAACACCATCATCAACTCCACACAGAAAGTTTACTCTCTGCTACCACCCAATCCCCCCTCTCCTTTCTGCTTCCACTCCCACCTCCAACCCTTTGATCCTAGCAGCAGCTCCGATCAGTTGGTTTGCTGGTGGGCATGATGAGAGAGTCAGATGCAGAGTTGTGTGTCTTTCTAAGAGGTGACAGCGAAAAAGCACATGAAAGATGGAACTCCAGGACAATGAACCAGTGTGTGAATTGACGTGCAGCGAAGGAAAGAAACTAAAATATTAATATTCAAGAGGTGCAGAAAAACACAGCCTTATTGTCACATTGTAGGTTAAACTGTTAGATGCCACGTGAAATGTGTCTATTGCAGAATTCTTTAATTGTACCATTCCATGGTTCAGATCTGGTTCACAACTCAGTGGGTTAATAACGAACTGCAAACATATGCACGCAACATGCAGCTCACAGGTTCAAATCCCAGGTAGAAAACTGTGGGTAAATACACCTACTACAGAGATTAGCATATATTCAGGTCACAAATTACAAACTCAGTGAAATAATGCAATACCTGCAGACACTAATACACTGGTCAACGGGATAACTGGGTTACTGCACCTACTGCAATAGCTTTATGTAGTCTGTCTTTTATAGGTCCCAGTCCTAACGATTTAGCTTCCTCACAGTTGACTACTGACAGTTTGTACTCCGCATCAGCAGAATACTGGAATTCAAGACTTCTTAGATGCACCAATGTAGCCTCTAAAACACCGATGACACACCCTGGACAACCAGCATGTGTTTGCTAGAAGAAAGGTGTGTTTTACTTTCTCATTGTTGTAGAGCATTTGTTTTGCGTAGTTATTTAAATAAAACAATTAGTAATGTGCCTGTATCAGCCCATCTAATCGACAGGTGGAGCAAGTTAATTTATTTAGAGGACAAGAGGACTGCAGAAATCTACTTGTCCTCCTGGACAAGTACGTATTTAAAAACTCCACACCCGTGTTGTGAAAATCATTTACTCCAAGCGCCTCATGAGCTTTCCTGCTTGGAGGGTTACCATGAGGACCGCATCCCACGCTGTGAGGACCGCATCCCAAGTTGTGAGGGCATCTCATGGAGGTGGAACAGTTACTCGTCTTCCTCGTTTCTGAAATCGTTAAGGTGGTGATGGCAGGGTCGGCGATTTTCCTGCCTAAAAAAACCGATCCTCCTGGCATCCGTGATATATAGCCAGCTTTCAACTCAGAGTTCTGATGTGCAAGACGATGAGCTCCCATGACCATCTTCCCGCCACCGCTATGCAGCTAGTGGGGTCACCAAAGAGATGTGCAAAACAGCAGATTCTACTCAGTCTATTGCAGACTCTACCTTTCATTGCTGTTCAAAGGAGCCCTAATGAGTTGGACAATAATCATATGAATTCGCGGTACAACAGAGACACAAGACTACATAATCAAGAATTATGTAACAAAACAAGCAGCAGTATCCGGTCACCTGCCCTTCTTTTAGTATCAGGTATGGACTGTCGATAGATCAACTTGACAGTGAGAAGAAGGGGCGCAGGGGTGCACGGCAAGGAGCACAGAGCACATCAGCAGAGAGTAAAGATCATGTGGCGCATGGCCCGACAGTGGTGAGTATGGTGTGCATGGCCAGAGAGTAAGGAGCATGTGGCAAATGGGCAGACAGTGAGGAGCATGTGAGGCGTGGGTCGAGAGTCAGCAGTATGCAGGGCATGGGCAGAAAGTGAGGAGCATGGGGCACATGGGCACAGAGTAAGGCTCATGGGGCGCACAGGTAGAGAGTGAGGAGTATGGTGTGCATGGGCAGCAAGTAAGGAGCATGTGGCGCATGGCCTGAGAGGGTGCATCATCTGGAGCATTGACAGACACTGAGGAGCATGGTGTGCAGCGAGTAAGGAGCATGTGGTGCATGGGTCGTAGTGTGGAGCATGGCGCACATGGACAGAGATTGCGGAGCATGGTGTGCAGCAAGTAAGGAGCAAGTGGTGCATGGGTCGTTACACCACAGGGGGAACAGCTTTCTTATTTTGAGCAAGGCACAGAACAAGGCCCTGATTTAAAGGGCCAGCAGTCCTTCTTTTGGTCCAGTATTATCCTTGCTGTGAGCTATCTGAAGCCTAACACGTAGCTACCTATCAATGGAGTGAAACTAGGGCCCACAGCTTATCACTTCACAAGTACTTTAGAGAAACTATGATTGGAATCAGGTTTTGACTTTTTGTTCAACACCTCTATGTAGGAGGCATCCATGCACTTTAAGAATGTCAGATGTATCCATTTATAAGAGTAATTACACAAATAACGATTTAAATAGCACTATTTGGTGTAATTCCTTTATAGCGCTACTCATCCTAATGTAGGGTGTCCGAGTGGTTTACATCACACACACAGCAACAATAAAACATACAAGTGTGTATATCGATTTACAGGAAATGTGACATGAGACACTGAGGGTTACAAGATTTAGGAGTCACATATCGCCCATACTGGTAGGCATTATATGTTAAGAGTATATGCTCAAGAAAAACACGAAGTCAGGATTTAAAACGTAACACAGTGGTTGGGAATGTATGTACCAATAAGACTTCATAACTCCCCAAAGGAACCCTTTTTAGCGACCTTAGAATAACAACAGACTGATGAAAACAACAATAAAGTTCTAAACCCATGCCTTGAGTTTGCATGCAGCTCCTTGAAGGCAGTTCACTGTGCTATATTAGAAAGATTGCATCTTAAGAACTTCAAGGAGATAAAAAGGATCTGTGTAAAAAACAGTCACCACTTACCTATCTACATAAAATACAAATCTGTGATCTGCATGTTACACAATGTGCTTTGCAGCCGGCACATTATCCCCCTATGCTACTTTAGGAGTCAAAACGGTGACGAAACAAAACAGATCTATCCAGTAAGTGCATTAACTAACAGAGTGATCTCTTCGTTATTAATATCACCTGAAAATTTGCTAGGTACACAAAGATCTTTGCAGCCGATGCCTGAACCGTGTACGATATTTTAAAAAGCATCTTCTGTGCTACTAATTAAGTAAGCCAGAACATATATATGGTCACATTTGTCCTTATTGCCAATTTCTTTGTGGCAAAGTTTTTAAAACTTGAATTTATATGTGGACTGTTATGTCTGCGCCTCTCTTGACTTCACCTCTTTTCGGCAGCCCTCCACTGACCTCCAATGTATAGGTTCACAGAGTAATTTTTTTCCATTTTCAGCACTAGGTGCACTGCAAACAGTGAGCAGCTTAATACATGTCGCAGACACTGAGGAGCTAGGAGTACGTAGGTAGGCTTAGTAAAAGCTTGAGGCACCCCAAATGATAGCACAGGAGCTTGAAGCACAAGGAATGACAGCTGTGACATTCAGATGCCATGAAGGCATTAGACCTCTATCCCCAAATACGCCCCCTTTTTACCAATCCATCATCGTCTGGAGTCCTTCAAGCCAAGCGTCTAGGTGTAACTCAGCAAACACTGTCTGCAAAAGGAAAAGCGTACTCTAATTGGCTACCATTCCATGCTGCACAGCACTTCGAGTAGCGTAGCCAGGATGCAATGGGCCCTGGTGCAACCAAGGAAAATGGGCCCTTTGACTGCTGTTGTGGTAGGAAAATACAACAATTATCAGGGTTCAATGGCCTCTCAGGGCTGTGGGTCCCGGTGCCACTGCACATGCTGCACCATTGGTAGCTACCTCCCCCCACCACCTCGATACCCCTCCATGCCAGCAGCTTAAAAATAACAGTAATAATAAACAATCTCAAGTCTACGACAATAATAATACAAACTTGCTTGGCAGCGAAGACAGATCCACACAACTGCTTTGAATAAGTAAGATGGTGTTTATTTTCATTTATTCAAATCATCTGCGACAGCCGCTCTAAAATACGTAGCAGCCAAAAGCCACATGCGCCGCGCGCGCGCGCGCGAGGCGCGAGAGGGCGGCAGACAGCCGCCCGCGCGAGCCAAGGCAGCCGGCGCGCAGGTCATAATGACACAATGCTCCGGCCCCTGAACAATACTTCGCATTCAAATCGGCAAGCCTTGCCACTTGCACCGGCCGTCCCCTGCGATTAATCCCGCAGAAGCCGGCTTGATTAAATCTTTTCAAGCAGATCCTCTGCTTTGCTTTTGTTAGCTCACTTCTTGTCAACATCCATTAAAATATGCCTTTAATTCTCCCGCAATCTTAAAAAACACCGATTCTACTGTCTTCAACTTTAATCAACTGTATGGCCAGCATTTTTCATTTCATAATAATGTGCTGCTTGGAATTCAAGAGGCGGCCTCCACATCAATCATTCGCTAAGAATTTTTCCACCGCAATAAATATGCAAATGAGAAGAGCCAGTCAGTCGTATTTCAGGCCCGACTTGCTAGTGTTTTAAAAAAAGACACAAATTTATTAATTGCCGGTGGCCAGAGGAATCCTATTACTTTGGGCATTGATTACAAAGCTGTGTGAGTGATTATTGTGCAACTCGCGGGCTACCCAGGCATGAGGAAAAATTATTAAAGCAAGGCAGAGATTACCAACTCGGAATAACAATAAGGCTGAACATTTATGCCCCCGAACTTTCGTGGCTAGAGGCACTGCGCGCGCAGGGCGGCGTCATTGTTGCCGACATTGGCGGGCCCTACAGGCGGGGACGGTGCCAAGGTCCCAGCGCTGGCCGGTGTTGGCAGAAAGAAAAAAAAAAATCAATATAAAAAACAATCATCATAGAAAAATTCCCTGTACATTGAGGATATGGTCACAACAGGGATGTGGACCTCAGAAAAAAGAAATCATAGCAAAGAGTGGAGAATATTTTAAGTCCAGCAATAAAGTTGTTACTAGGAAAGTGATTGATTTATGGACACTTCTACACGGGAATGCGCACCTCCCAAGTATGTTTTAGCTCATGAATATTTGTCACAATATTGGAATATGGGTGGGGGGGGGCTTTATTGATAAAAAATGAGTGCTTCCGAGGGTAGATAATGAGGCAAATAGAGGGCGTGTGCTCTGGCACTTTCTGTTTCTCCATTCTTTTATTTAAAAGAAGTTACCATCAAAGTGGTCGAGCGTGTTGTAGCAGAAGTCAGTATTATGATGAGAAGAAAGGTGGCGGGTTCTTAGAAAGGGTTTACTGAAAGCGAAATGACGTGGGTGAGCTCAGTGCCGGTCACTGTGACCAACCTCACCACAAGCTGCCCCCATCACCTTGGCATTCCAGGGTGCCATGGACGCCCTGACAAGCAGGGCGCTACGGACTGTTTCAGCAGCATTATAGTGCGTTCGCCTCAGGTTATGCCCTCTTCTTGCCTGTTATAGGGGGAGGGCATTACAGGCTTAGTTTATTAATCGGAAGAGGGTATTTAACTACTATGGCCCCCGCGAGCGGCCTAATTGGCCATATTATAAATCATTCTGATTACAATTCACATCATAAAAACATAGCAGCTTTCCCAACTCGAGCCATACATTCATTGAGACTCTGGCAAAACATGGTAACAAGTTACAGGACACCGAGGAGCTCGGCAGGTTGCATTCAATAAATCATTAGTTTAAATCCAATAGGGCAGGCGATGGAGCAAAAGCCATCTTAATAAATACAAATAAAAAAAGAATAGGAAGCATGCCAAACTTACAGTAAGGGAAACAGAGAAGAGAAGAAGACGAATAAGCCGTGGCACTGTCAGAAGAAGAGATTATCAAGTTGGCAGATGTTTGGCACTTTTATCTCAGTTTCTGTGTGTACTACACAGAACATAGTAATGCCACAGTACATAAATACACACTGGACCCCTCTAACATTCATCGACTGTTGTGTGCGGCTGATGTGCATTATTAGTGCATTACAGACTGCTCTGTAGTCTGCAGCCTCGGGGATGCTGTAAGTGGAGGTCCACCAGTCTCGCCTCCCTCCAAGCTCCGCGCGATGTACAAAGCCTAGAACCAAGGTCTCACAGTACCAGACTCTGGGCATCAATGCTCAGTAGCAAAGCATCACCGCTTGATTAAATACCAAGGTCAATTTAAATACCTAGGTATTTTTCACAAAGTGCTCCATAGAAATTACCGCTTATCTATGAACAAACGGATTCCCTAAACTCGAACCACAAGAAAATGACAACCATGGCATGATTTCCACTTTGACACAAACAACTCACTCAGGCAGCAGATCTTTTAGAGTCAACGTCCTACCAAGCGGAACTTTTCCTCACCAGCTGCCATTTAACAAAAATCTGGAAAACCAGCACTTCAAATCCACAACACAGACCAATGCGACCAATGCATGAGGCTCTGTCGACAACACTCTACACTCAAGGTGTAGATGAGACTGCGGCTTAGGTTACAACATTCAACTCACCTTATGCACATGATAGGCCACAACCCTCTGCTCACATGTGAGAGTCCATCTCAGGAGGAAAGAACCCACACTGAGGCTGCAGCTGAGATTAAAACAGTCGACTGACTCCACAACCCTCTGCTCACACGATGTATGTGAGACTTTCTCGAAGGTGGCACCGCCTCACACCATAGATGTACAGGCGACTGCAATTTAAGTTGCAACAATCAAACTGATAATGTACAGGACTCTATCTAAGGCTACCTGTGGGAGGAAGGTCTTTCTGGGTGTTGGTGCCTAAGGCTTGTAATGCGCCACCTCTTAATATTCAAGGTATCCATAATTGTATAGACTGGAAGAGGATAGTGCCAAATCATGCTTCACGTCTATAACATTTTGATTTTCTGCCCTCCTCCTGCTCACCCAAATATTTGTATGTATTCTCCTTGATTATATTTAAATATTCTCTATTACACTCCTTTCTATTAATGGTTTCTGCTGTTAGCGTCAAGATGTTGTGATGAATGAGTGCTCAATAAACAGGATATTAATAATAATAATAATAATAATAATACCCTACACTCTAGATGTACCCGAGACTGCTACTGAGGTTACAACACTCAAACCTCATTGTGCATATGAAACGCCTTTTAAAGCAACAACACCGCTCACTCATGCTACATGTGAGACCTCAACTGAACTACGAGCATTAAACCCTCATTAAGCACTTGACACCATCTGAAGCTACAACACTCAACTCTCGTAACAAACTACCGCTGTGGTAACATGTCCAAATACTAAACTTTGTAGTTACCATTTTAAATATGTAAAGTATACTGTTACCAGATTCTGTGCACGGTAATGCTCTACAGCCTAGTAGTACCCCTTGTTACTATGACTATGTATAAAATAGACACTGATTACATTGGCTGCAAATAGTGTTATTAGACATTTCTATGGCCATCACACAGAATTGAGGACCATCCTAATGTTTGCATGATTTAAAAGTGAGGTTTTAAATTGGGATGAGACCAGAATAAAGGGCATATCCAGACATGGGTCCCTTGCTCGCTGAGTCACTAGATTCACACTAGCCTGGCTGATATGGGGTGATACCCTGAAACCGGTCTCAGGATGCTGGTTTCCTGTCCAGGGAGGACCTGGCTTGGCAGTTCGGGCTGAACTGTTCCCATGAGGAGGAGGGTCAAGACTGATTTGCATATGGCTGGGTCCAAACTGGGGTGTCGTGGCGAGCAAAATAACGATGGAAAAAAACCCAGATCTGTGACTGGGGGGGCGTGTTTGAAAAGTTTCAACACTCCGTCCATCATTTTATTTTGTGTTGTTGCCTAGAATAAAATAGTCATGAGATTTGGTGTGGCAGCATAGACTGTAATTGTATTTGTAAATTGTATTTATATAATGCTTACTACCCCTGACGAGGCCTTCAAGCGCTTTTCGGCAAGTAGCACACTACGGCGGATGCCAAGGTGGATCAGTAGAGGGGAAAATATAAATTGTTATTGGAAGTGGTGGACATGTGCGCGTCTTAGTTGGATGAGTCGGATAAAGGAGGGAAGAGTTTGTAAAGGGTTATTTGGGAGTCCATAGTAGTGGGAGAGGTTTAGGATAAGTCAAACAGTGGAGGTAGGGGGATAGTTTGAAAGAAGTTTAGGATGATTAATAGAGTAGTGTAATGGGAAGAGTTGAAAATTCTTTGGTTCCTCCGCAGTAGGTGGAAAATATATAAACATATAGATACCCATGCATAAAAGGTATACATACTTAGAGATGTTAACATATTACGCAAATGCAAAATAACCTAGAAGTAAAAAATTGTACTATATAAAGACCCATATGTAACATGCATGGATAAATACTTACAAACTCGGGCATTTAATTTTTTGCTGTTGCTAAAGTTTAAAAACATTTTCCCCTCAATAGTTAATCAAGTATAGATACATTTCCTATAATCATATTTACACATTGTGACAGATGTGTTACTATAAAAAACAAACCCATAAGTATACGATCATCACCTTACATGTTATTGATATAAAGAATACTTACACATAGATATAAGGATAAAGTTATATATAATATATATGTATATTTATTTAGGTTTTTTAATTTGTTTTGTTTCTTCAGTAAGTATAAACATATATATGTAGATACATACCAACATTATAATATATATGGAAAATGCATACTTAGACACCTTAACACAAACATTATACTAATGCAATTTTATGTAGTATTCAAGATGGACATTATAAATACCCATATCTACATGTGTGTATTGGTATTTACAAGCTGAGGCATTCATATTCTAGTTGAATATTTTTTTTAATCATATATGTAAAGAAATAGTTAAGCACTTACATATGTTCCCTATAGAATGTATCGTCATTTGGAAAAACAAATCTACATATATGGTATGTATATACTAACCTGCACATGAATGATAAGGATAAGATATGATTGCAGATATATATATATATATATATATATTTACATACATATATACACACATGTATATACACAAACACACAAAATCATTATTTTTTATTTATTTATTGGTATTATTTGTTTTGATCATTTATTTAGGATTTATAAATTTAGGATAGATTTAAGTTATGTGTAGTGAATAATTTAAAATTTACACATACTTTCTGTATAATCAAGTTTATATGTTGTGATTTGTTTTTATCATAAAACAGAAACCCATAAGCATATACTCATATAATAATATGCCATCTATTGTTACGAACCGCCGAGTTAATACTGTAAACACTGCCCTTGCATCATCTCAAATGCCGCTATGTGAGTTCCATAAATCGTATCTCTTTGCCTCCCTCTCACGAGATTTTGCGAACTGCTGGGCATAACATTAGATGCGGACGAGAAACTACGTTTCCCAGGATTCTTTGCATAGACTTCCAGGTGAGCGCGCTTCCATTGGCTGCTGCTTCGAGCCAGGCAATATCCTGAGGAATCGCACACGAAGCCGCACAGATTATTCCGAGGAGTTCAGCGTGTAAGGCTGATTCGAGCCTTCCTGCATTGGTGCGGTAAGCGGTAAAGGATTCTGCTGGAGACGAGTGAGGTTACACGCGAGGGGGTATTTTGGAAAAGAATCAAGAACGGCTGTTCTTGATATGCAAGTGCATTCATGGTCTTTGGAAGGCACCATACGTCCTAGAAACGCGAGACTTTCTGGTTCTGGGAGTATCGCATTAATAGAGTTGGAATTACAATACAGGGTTTTGTTCTTTGCTCAAAGTTATTGCGCTTATCTTCAATGACTTTCAACTAACACAGGAGCAGTTTTGATTTCACGGATATTTGTCGGAAACTCCACCGAGGCTGGTTGAGTTACGGCGGCTTCTCCTATTGAGTTCTGTATCATTTGACAATGTATTTCTTTTGCTTGGATTGTTCCTTTGGAAGGCTATAAAGTTATATAGCTCTCATACTATAAAGATTAAGAATCTATAAAGATGTCATAGGTTGTCATATGTTGGTGGCAATATCAACAAAAGCCAAACATTCAAGGAACCTCCTAAATGTGGCAGCACAGTGTTTTCTGTTTTCTTTTTCTCTTTTCTACAATGGCATTAACAGGGGAGCTCGTATTTTGGGAGAAAGAGACTGTATGAAGAATTCTCGTGATTCTCCAAAACCCCTGTGATGTATTGGCTTGTGAATGGCATGGTGGGTATGTGGTGTCAAATGTGATTATTACGGAAAGTACAGTCTCATACTTCTCAAGTATTTGCTGTGAAGGTTAATGTCTTGGGTTTGTATTATTTCTTATCACTACAGTGTCAGGATTAAGCGGTGGAACAGAAGCTATGTTCTTCCTTCCCAGGATTTACTAAAGGATAGAATCTACCTTATTTTTTGTTACAGGTATTGTGTTTCAAAAGAGACTCTCAATAATCAAGCCCTGGTAATGAATATGAGAAGGTGTGATTAAGTATTCATGGTTTTATGTCTTGTTCGTTCGGTCTCCTTCCCTGCTGTTCCCTTCCTTTCCTTCCCTCGCTTGATCTGATCAACATTCTGTGCTATACTAGCAATTCGGAATTGAGACGATCAAGAGGTGGACTTGTTTAGCATCGCTTCAATCCCGAGGTACCTCAAGGCTGTTACATCTATGCAATGACCTATATACATGTTAAGCATAAATATAATATATATTTTTTTAACAATATGTAATATATATATTATATATATATATAGATTTATACAAAGAAATGCACACCTATAAATATCTACATATAATTATACATGTTTAGATACACACATATGCACTACTGGGGTCTTGTGCATTCTACTGCTGTACAGTCATGTAAGGAAAAGCTAGGTAAGATTGTTGTCCATAGATTTTATGGTTTTGGGGTAATGAATTCCATAGTTTGGTTGCTTGAACAGAGAAAGATGCTCCACCCCCAGTTTTGTTCTTGTATGCTGGGATTTTGCAGTGGGGTGCCAGTCCAGAGCAAAGGTTCCTCTGTTGTAAGTATTTGGTGATTTTCTTCCTGTTGAAAAGTGGTCTTTTTCTATGTATTGCTCTGTGGGCTATACAATGCAGCTTGAAGGGGATCTTCTGGCAACCGATAACCAATGTAGGGCACTAAAGGCAGGGGAAATGTGGGCTTGTGGCTTTACACGTAGGAGTAGCCTGGCAGCACAGTTCTGAATTAGTTGTAGTCTTTTCATAGTTAAGAGGTGATCCGTGGTAGGGGCAATTGTCGTATTCAAGTTTAGACAGTACAAGAGAGACAGTGGATTGGACCTTGTGTGGAAATCCTAGGTGGGGGAAGATGCATTGCAGAGTTTTCATAGTAATAAAGCCTTTCTTGGGCTAACTTATTCACTTGGGAATTAATTGATAGCTTGGAGTCCATGGGAATTCCAAGGTTACTTACTTCCTTGGATACTTTAGGAGGTGGTCATACATCATCAGGCCAGGTGCAGAGTGGGCCACCATTTTTCCAATTGCCACAGGTAAGCATTCCATTTTTTTAATGCATTTGAGGTGGTTCCATGTCATCCTCTGAGCAATGGCTCAGAAGCAACTGAAGATTTTGGAGTTTCCAATGTGTTTGGGGCTTTCCAGTTTACAAAGTATTTGTGTGGCATCTGCATAGTTATAGCTGTTGAACTGAAATTCGTTGATCATTGCCGGTAATGACTACATGTACATGTTAAAAGGCATGGGTGAGATCATAGAGCCTTGAAGGACTCCCGCTTTCACGATGTAGGGTTTGGATGAGAAAAGAGGAGTATGGATAACATCTGTTCTATTTTAAAGGTAGGATGTGATCCAATCGAGGGCAGTACCCTCTATGTCAGCTTTGTATAGTCTTTGGGTTAAAGTGTCATGATCAGTTGTATCAAAGGCAGCTGAAAGATCTAAAATAAGTAGTGCAGCAATCCCATTGTGGTCTACTGTGTTTTTAAGGTCATCCCAGGTGGCAATTATGGCAGATTCGGGGTCTCTTCCTGGATGGAATCCTGTTTGGAAGTCGGAGAGTATGGAGTTAGCTTCAATGAACTGTGACATCTGGGTGAAGCTTGCTCTATCTATCAGTTTGCTCAGGAATGGTCCATTTGCAATAGGTTTGCAGTTGCTGGGGTCTTCAGGGTCCTAGTTTGTTTTGTTTAATAATGGGCAAATGTATGCCTTTTTTTAAGTCTTCTGGAAAACTCCTGTTCTTAAGGAGTTATTGATGAGTGTTCTGACTGAGGTGGCAGCAGTGCTTGTTAAATGGAGAAGAAAAAGAGGTCAGGATGAGGTAATCAAATGGCTCCAAGGACACAGACCTCCCGTTATAGGAGTCCTCTTCACAGCAAATGTATAGGGTGTAGACCTGGTTCCTGTGAGATAATGCAATTGAAATAACACACCTCAAAACAAAGATGTGCAAAAGAAAAGCCCAGGGCTCTAACAGTGTCCTACTTAGCATGGGAGTCTTCCATTGGTAATTGACACCTGTGGTAGAATAACATGATGGTTTGTGTCCCCTGTTGTACAATGGGTATGTGAATATAATACAGGCTCTTTACGTCAGGATTCCATGAACAGCAAATTTTCGCCATTCATGCTTGTGCCTAGGATGGGATTGCACAACATTTGACCTGGAGCAAGTCAAAGGTAGTGGGTCATGTGTGTCAACCAAGAGCTCGCAACTCAACATCTGGCACTCGCTTGTACTCTTCTGGTCTGGCAGTATTTCTCATACCACCAAAGGCCAGATTTATAAAGATATTAGCAGACAGTGTCATTTTCGAGGAAACATTCAAGTTCTGATTCACAAAGCATGAATTTAATCAAGTAAATTAATTTTCTCACAAATAAAATGACATAGGTGTGAGTAAATCTCCTCTGGGGTGCAGGAGTGAGTGCAACATTTCAGGGCAGAGACAACTGCAAAAGCAGGTGATCATGCGACACTTCTCATGTTTGTGCCCATTAAAACCTTTTGCATGTATATCCTACCCCACAAAAGGTCACAGTTCTCATGCCAAAAGTGAAGGAAATCTCTTTTCAAGGTGGGAATAGGGAGGAACTTTTATGCATTTTATTAAAAACATGCACTGGCTCTATTCCGGCTGCAAAAATGGCTACACATGTATTTTTCTGATGCCGCAACACTTGCAGTCCCAAGAGAAATTGTGCAGCCCTTTCTCAACTCCTAGAAAGTTTGAAAATTGTTACAAATGTAGGAGCAACTCTATGGGTGAAATTTTCAAACTTCATTGTGACACTGACCACAAGCAGTGGCCTGCTGGAAGGAAAGGTTATCAAATCTTGATCTGAAATATTGGGCTCTCTTCCCCAACAGAGTATTAAACGGAGGACCGAAATGAAAGGATAATGTGTTAATCATAAGTGATCATTTTGAGCATGATGGAATCGGATTGGAAAAAGACGGACAGACATGGGGGAGGAAGAACCGACCTAATCACGTAGGACGTAATAAGCAAAACCTGTAAGGAGGGAGTCCAACTTGTGCTGCTCCAGGACACTAAATTGCTGGCATTGTACTATTTGGTGAGCATCACATCGCTTTAAGTACAGTTGTTTGAATTAATTTCATGGGTTTGTTTGTAGGCCATACTAAACTGTAGTTACCTGTGGGAATTTTTTTTTTTTAGTGCACACAAAATTTAAAACACAGGTGCAAGCATTAAGATATTACTGGTTAGTGAGCGGAATAGCCTAGTTCGCAAATGACATCAATATGCAAGAGTGACCAAGAGTTATGCCACAATCAGTGCTGGTGCACTAATTGTTTATACATGACCACTCAAAATGGTAAAAAAAAGCATCAGTCTGAATTTTTACTACACTTAAAATGACTCAATTTGCTGGGACGTTGCAGCAGGAAGAGACTCCGGAGGGAATCTCCCACATTCATCTTGTCACCTCAAGTCCAGCACGGAAACCAGAGTGCACCACTGAAGCTGGGAGCTGCCTGTGCCCTATAGGTATTTACTTGGATAGATCTGAGCATATTTTCCTTTTTTAATCCTCAGAGTGGGATTTTAAATGTGGCTTTCTAGCCAGGCTACTATTGCCTTTGCCATGCGACCGTGGACTTCCTCTTGCTCCAGTCTCCAGCTACCCCTCGGTCCCTCCCTAGACTGCACTGCCAGTCACCCCTCCCTTGCCCCCCTAGACCATCCTTAGCCCCATTTTGCAAGCTGTTTATTATGGCGTCTAGGTAAATGGCGGAGGGGCTAAGGTCATCTTTCTTATTTCGTCCTGCTAGGGCCAGGTAGAGCGTTGGGCCAGAATGCATGTGCTTTCTTCTGCTCCATCTACTACCCATTGCTTGAACTTCCCCCTCTGTCAGATCCCTCACATCCTAATAAATCTATTCACATTCTTATCAAAGTTCCCTACACCCACTCGTACTAGTACAGCATGTGATGTAGTGTATGAGGTCATGGGCAGTGCAAGGGTGGCAGTTATGGTTGTCCAGCTCCTTGTTGCAACAGTCAATAGGGCAGTAGGCCAGCAGTCAGATGTTCAAACCGTCCATCACCCTTATTTTGATGACTTTGAAGGAGAGCCAGGACACTTCATATTGTCCATCTCTCCTGTTTAGAATGCACACAGAGCAGCTTTTAGCTTCCAAATTCCATTAAGTACTGTCTTCTACTTTGGCCCAATGCAGGATGGTGGAAAACGACACCTCTGCCTTTGGGCAAGCTGGGGGCGTTAGAGCGACCCCCATGCCCCCCCCCATGCTTGGCAATGTCAAGGAGAATAGGCGGCGAACAAGCACTCCAACACATGAGCAAGGTGTTGAAGCAACCCCCTCTCTCAAATTGAACCTCTCCACCTTTGAGTAATTCAGGGGTAAAGATATGGGGAGATAATAAGACCCACCATTCTTGGACAAGGAGGGGGTGTTGGAGTTTAACCCTTCGCCCGCCACACCTGCATAAGCAGGCAGTGTAAAGGGGCTAACACATACCGCGTCCACCTTTCAGCAAGGTGGGGGTGCAGAAGAAATTAAAAGCTGCACAAAAAATGTAACTCTAGCACTAGCAGCGTGGAGGGAGGGGATCAAAGCTTCAACCCTACTCTTGGACAAGGCTCTGGGTGAGGAGAATAAATGTACTTCCAACACCACTGAACAAGGCACAAGGGTATTGCACAAACTACCAGTGACCTTGGATGAAAGGGGTAGGAAAATAATCCACCCCTAGTGGCCAAGGAAGGGGCATAAGACCAGCGTTGGACTAGCACAAAAAAAAAAAAAACACATCTGCCCGGTGCACTGAAATAAAAGTGGCCCACATTAGCCAGATAGCTAAAAAAGTGGCCCACATTTGCAAATCTGGACAGTTTTGAACTTGTAAGGAGACACTGTATGGCTATTTTGTAACGTATGGGCGACTGCATGCAATGTTTGTGGTAATATCAGGGAAATCAAAAGCAAATACCGGCCCAATTGGCCATAAAACAGGACCAGAAACAGCCAAAAACACGGCCAGCAAACGCAGATTTGTCAGACCAGCCCATCGGGCACTGCCTGATTGCCCTATAGACCAGTCCGACCCTGCATAAGATCACCAACAAACCACACCCATCACTTGAACTGTGGGCAAGGTCCCCCACCAACTTTTCTTGTCCCATACCTTCCTTGGGCAATAACCCAGGCCCTTGTCCAAGGTGGGCATGTGACAAAAAAATCAAGCATTGGCAAAGATGAACATTTATCTTGGATAACTCTCTCTGGTGGATACTCTAACAGGAGATTCCTCACATTCAGAATATCCTCAGGCGCCAGACTGGATCTGGAATCTTTTGCACAGCAGTGCTCCTGCGCGTTTGGCTCCACATAGACTTTGTTCCACCTGCAATTCACAAAAGGAGCCACATATAAACGCCACTGTAGGAGAGTAGGATCTGCTTCACAGGGGTACCCCCACTTTTTGCTGATACTTCACTGGTTTTCGACATTAGTCTGGCTGGGGCCCTGCTATTCAGAACCCCAGCCTAGCTGTTTCCTCTTTAAAAGGGTCTCCATGTGCCTTAGGCACATCACTGATTGGGATCTGGAGTGCCCTTGTAAGTCCCTAGTATATGGTATACTATGTACCAAGGGCATAGGTACCTCAGAGGCCTGCCAGGGGCTGCAGCATGTATTATGCCACCCCTGGTAGGCCATCCAAACTGGCACCACAGGTCTGCTACTGCAGCCTGGGTAAGGTGGTGCATGCACCCCTTGCTGTGGTATAGGTTACCTATATCACTAAATGCATACACACATATAAACCTATAAGTCACTCCTAAGGCAGGCCTTATCAATCCTAAAGGCAGAGTGCATGGTTCCTATGTGGGAGGGTGCCCCTGCATGAGCAGGGCCCCTCTGCAGCGTTCGGAGACCATCTCTGATGCTGTTTGTAGTGCAGCCTGACCATATACTCTTAAACGCATTATATCCTCGCGGTAAAATGCTAACTATGGAATGGCTGCACCTAAACATGTCGTGTTTGGTGTCAAACATCTTGGAATACTACCCCCCCGCCAATCCTGGCGGCGGGGGTAGCATTCCACCCTTCTAGAGGGAAAGGCATGTTAACTCTGACGAGTCCGGTAACTTCTTTCCAGAGCCTGGCATCACAAAATGGATGCTGCTGCCACAGACACGAGTCTGGCCTCCTGCTGCTGGACAGAAACTCCGGCAGGGGAGGCCTGGACAATAGGTTTCCTGTCCCAGGGAGGTGTGACCACCTCCCCAGACAGGACAATGTGTATTGGGGCTGGGCGGGAGCACTTTCGGGTGCTTTGAAGTCCTGCACTGGGGGCACATTTGGTGTCCCTGTGCATACCCCAGTTCAAACCGGATCAGGGGCTTGCAGCCCCTGCTTTGGCGCGAACTGGACAAAGAGAAAGGGGTGTAGCCACCCCTCTGCCCTGACCCACCCATAGGTGGGGCCACAGAGTAGTCCATCCCCTATTTTTAGAATAAAGGTAGGAACCCAGTCCCTAGGACTTTAGATTATACCTGGACGAAACTCTGAAACAGAATCCTGGACCTTCGACGCTCTACTCACGATTAGAGGACTGAAGAATCTCCCTTGGGGTCAAGGAGTGACTCCCCTGCTTGGCAGGCACCAAAGAAGCATCTGTCCGGTTCGCATCACTGAAGCTCCCGTCGGACGCCGAAGTCATCGCATCACCAGAGGTGGATTCTCAGACTTCCCGAGGCTACCCTGAGTCCCCAGCAAAGCTGAGGCCCGTGGCTATCGTGGGTGACTTGAGACCGTGACCCCTGGACACCGAGCACATTTGCAAGTGCACCATCTTCTGGGTCTCCCAAGAAGTCGTGCTTTGGGCTCCGAGTAGCCCTAGCCTCCAGCACCACCTGCACCGAAGATCACTGGCCCCCACTCCACGAGTGTCCTGTAAGCCAGCTCCACGTGCGGCGTCACGAGGCTCCTTCGCGGTCGCTAGCCCGTTGGCTAGTAGCCCTTAACGAAGGCCAATCTTTTCTTTACTTGGCAGTCTGGTTGCTCCAGGCCTGCCCTCACTTACCCTCGCTGGGTGAGTTCCCCAGACCTTGCTGGTCTGCATCATCGACGATCTACATCTTACTCGAGACTTGCCGTTGCCAAGGCTTGTTGGGTCCAATCTGGTCGCCGACACCCCTGCACTCGACAGACATCGAGCAAGAGCCCGAATCCTGCTCCTGGTCGCCGACAACGCCTCCCGGACCTCGTGGCTGAAGAGTCAAGACGACCGTCATCGAATCTGAAGCCCTCGACATCGGTGGGCACCTGTCCATCGCCTCCCTGGTCACTGGCTAGTGACCCAGACTCTGTCCCCTCTGCTTTCAGGTTCTTCAGAACTCCGATCCACTCTTGGATCCACCCGGACACTTTTCTCCTGGTCGCCAGCAGCACTTTGCAGCAGATCGCCATAAGAACCGACGACGAAACCCGACCCCGAAAGGCACCTATGCACCCGGCTTCCCTGGGTGAGGTAACACGAGTACTCCGGTGCTCCCGTGGGTAGAGACTCTTCAAAGTCCTAGATCTCAAAGGGTTTTGTCCTAGTCCTCTTCTAAGTGTCCCTTTCCTCTATTTTCCCGATCCCGACTTTCTCCATAGAAGTTAACGGCGTATCGCGGTTGTGTATTTACACTGCACGCGTCTCCCGTGGGTCCCCTGTGTCACTACCTTGGGTGGTTCCTTGTGGTCCAAGCACTTCTAGAGGCTCTAGGCCTAGTGTCTAGTTCAGTCGTGGTTCGCCTACCACTTTATTGGTATATGGTTTGGTACGCCCCTAGGGCCCAAACGTGTATTTGTGCTATTACTGTGATTTAAGATCTTATAACCTATGTACTTCGAACTCTAGCCTCATAAAGAGACTAGAGGGGTGTGTTTAGTAATAAATACATATATTTTGAATATATACCTGGTGTGGTGCTCTTTCATTTGGTCACTCAAGAGATTATAGACTGGTAAAACAAGCTGCTTTACATTCCTTCAAGACTTAGCCTGAAGGCTGCTCTCCATAGCTACCACTAGGATAGCTTTCAATAAGGTTGTCTTTAACCTACCTACCATAAGAGTCGATTTGGACTGGTGCAAGGTGCCCACTATAATTAGTGGACAGCATATGCCAGGCCAACTTCTCACAGCCACCCCTGCACAATGATGTCAGTTTCTTTTTTGACTCTATCCGCACCCTCTGATGCAGAGCCCAAAAACCAATCACATTACCAGTATGCAGATCTGTATCTTCTGACCTTTTTATATGGAAAAAGATAGCATTTCTCAGAATGGGAAGGCAGGAGGGCAGTAAGGAATCTGCGGTTAGAGAGAGTATCTACCAGAGAGAGAGTATCTACCAGAAAGAGTGTCCAACGGTAAGTAACTTGTTCTTTTGATGGATACTTCTAACCGCGGATTTCTCATCTTTAAAATAGATTCTAAGGCAGTACCTCCCAAGGTGGAGGGTCTGTGGAATGGGCAGTGACCAAAATGTCCTTCCCGTTGGGCTTGGATGTGAAGGAGGAATTGCTTCGTGAACGTTTGTCCGGCCTGACAAATCTCAAGAATAGACACTCTGCGTCTCAACACAGTGGTAGCAGCCCTGGCCCTTGTAAAATAAACCCACAGTCCTTCTAAAGGCTGCTTCTTGGCCAATTTGTGGGAGTTCTTAATGCAGAGGACCATTCACCTTGTCAAAGTCAGTTTTCACTTCGCCTTGTCTTTCTTTGTCCCGAGAACTCCACAAAAACCTGATCGTCCACCCAATGGTCTTTGGTGAGATTGATGTAAAAGCGTAAGGTTCATTTGGGGTCCAGTCCATGTAGTCTTTTCTCCTCTTTCCGGGGGTGAGGCAGAGCAAAGAACATTGGGAGGGGGACAGATTGCCCAACGTGAAAGAGTCATGACGTTTGGCAAAATGCCCCCTTGGCACTCAACACCTGTTTGTCTGGGAAAAAGGTGGTGTAGGCCTGCTCCACTGAGAGAGGCTGAAGCTCACTCACTCAAGCTGAAGCGATTGTGACAATAAACGCTGTATCCAGACACAGAAGATGCAATAAGCAGCTGTGCATTGGCTCGGAGGGGATACACGTGAGGAATGTCAGGACCAAATTAAAATCCCACTGTGGCATCACAAAAGGTTTAGGGAGACACGTAGGAGTCAAACCTTTTACGAACCTCGACATAACAGGTGATTTAAAGAAGGAAGGCTGGCAAAGCAAACACTAAAAGACCGAAACCGCTGACAAATAAACTTTAATGGTGCCCACTTCAAGTCCTTGCTTGGCCAAAGACAAAATGAACAATAATATATCAGACAGTTTGGTTGTTAACAGGTCTGCGCTGCAGCCACCACACCAGCCACAAAAATTGTCCCAATGCCTGGAATAAATGGACTGTGTAGAGGGGCGGTGTGCAGCAAGGATCACAACTACAACATCAGGAGAAAGATTGAACATAGTATTGTCGCTCATGTCTCTGCCCAATCTCTGAGCATTGAGATGTAGATCGTGCAGGCGCGGTTGCAGAATCCTGGCATGCTTCTGCGACAGAAGATCTTCCCAAAGAGGAAGCCTGATCGAGGGACAGGTGCTCATACCCAGACACTTTTGGATACTAAACTCTCCTGGCCCAATCCAGAGCCAATAGGATGACTTAGGCCAAGTTATTTCTGATCTTCTTCAGAACTCTGGGCAAGAGAGGCAGAGGTGGAAAGGATGTCCATGTTCCATTCTAGCCTGAATGCATCTTCTACAGCGAGTGTTCTTGAGAAAGCCAAAGCGCTGAAGTTTGGACACTTGGCATTCTCAGCAGCAAAGGGCCTTTTGGCATAGAACCCAGGACCCCACACCACCCTGCTTGTTGCAGTACCACATGCTGGTGGTGTTGTCCGTGAAGAACTGTACCAGCCTGCAGTTTATGGACAATCGGAAGGCCTTCAGCCCCAGGTGAATAGCCTGCAACTCCAAAAGGCAGATGTAGAGTCAGGGTTCTGCCGGAGACCACAGCCCTCTGATGTCCATCTCTGCCAGATGACAACCCCAAACAAGCAGAGACGCATCCGTTACTACTGCCAGTTTTTTGTGTGGAGAGGGGTAGACGAGGTCTGCTGCTGATTCAATTACAGTCTAGCAGCTAACACTGCAGATCTTTTGCAGTCTCTTTGAAAACCTGGATGGAATCTGAAAGGTTTCCTTGGTGCTGGGCTCACTGAGACTTTAGGTTCTACTGCAGAGCCACACCATCACTTTTCTGAAATCTCGAGGGGTATTGATAAGGCAAAGGAGAGCATGGCAAATTGAAAATGCTCCTGCCCCACCATGCACCACAGGTAATGTCTGTGGGATTGCAGGATGGGTACATGAAAGTACATATCCTGCAGATCCAGGGATACCATCCAGTCTCCCGGACCTTGGCAGATAGAATCTGGATAGGTGTGAGCATCTTGAATCTGTCCTACTACAGAAAGGCGTTCAAATGGCATAGATCTAAAATAGGACGAAGGCCTCCATTCTTCTTCAGCACATGGAAACAGCAAGATTAACAACGAGTCCCAATTTCCGAAGCTGGTAACCCCCTCTATGGCCCAGATAGACAGGTGAACCTGCACCTCCTGAAACAAAATGGCCATGTGCTCCTCTGAAAGTTGCTTTGTTATGGGTTCAGATGCAGTGGGTCAGAAAGGAAGGGCATAGCCCTGCTGCATAATGCGGAGGACCCATCTGTCGGACGTGATCCTTTGCCACCCTTAGAGTACGTTTTGTTGTTGGATACTGCCTCTTACAGAGTGGTTGTGTGCCACTATAGGGCAAGCTAAAGCAGCTTGGAGGCTGATGCCACAGGATTGGGGCACTGGGATGATCGCTGTTCCTGATGACCTGCATGTTGTCTGCCCAAATCCGAAAGGACTGGATTGACTGTTGTGTGGGTGAGGGGTGCCTGGTACTGCCTGTAAGCCAACCCTCTACAGTAACCATGAAAGGAACAAAATTGCTGGGAAACTGCCTAACGGGCACGGACAGAGCAAAGGAAACACTCTGTGGCGTAGCTCTCCTTAAAGCGTTTCAGGGGAGAGATCAGTCAATGGGTATAGCCATAAGGGATGCCTGTACATCCCTAGAGAAGCCTGTTGATCTCATCCAAACATAGCGATGGTAAACCACATTGGTGCAGACTGCCCAATCCAAGTAGTAATATCCAGACCACACCTAATTACTTTTTTGGCTGCATCCTGACCATCCTGAATGGTCTGAGCTAGGGAGGCCCGGAAGTATTCAAATACTGTTGGCAAGATCTTGCCAAGCATATCTCAGTAGGAGTTAGTATATTGGCCAAGTAGGTAACTGGCATTGACGGATTCTAGGCTGGAATGGCCAAGAGAACATCCATTTCCTGAATGTCTCAATTATCTTTGACTCTCTGCCTGCCGAGGTCATGGTGAATGAACCGGGTATTCACTTTACTGGTAGAAGCTTGAACCAACAGACTCTCTAGAGTCGGAGGTCAAATGAGAAAATTATGATCACCTTGTGCCGGTCTATGGCAGCTGGTAATCTGTTTGGAGGGCAAGAAATCTTCACTCAAGTGCCAATGGATGTGTCAGTAAGGGCTTTGTTGAATATTAGCAAAGTTGCAGAGGAAGTCTGCCCAGGTTGTAACACCTCTGTGAGGGCATTAGTCCTAACTTTTACAGAAGGGAGTTGTAGGTCCTAAACCTCAGCTACTTGTCTAATCAGCACAGCAAAGGAAGCACTTTCTTCCATTGGTGGTCTGGGAAGAATTGACTCAATATCAGGGGAAGGATCCACCCACTGTCCCCCTGCAATTCCATGTAGACATGATCGTCATCATAAAAAGGAGACAAGTTACCCCATCATCTCCTTTGTCATCTCTAAAGGCGGACTCTGATCAAACAAAAAGCTGGTGAAGCACCTGAGGGCGGCCCTTTGGGAAAGGCAGCATTCTCTGTAATTCTGACTGAATGGGGACCGGTGAGTCAAAGTGAATTTGGGGCACAACCTCAGTTAAGGATAAGACGAGTCCGGCTTGTAGTCAGACACCAGTACTGGTAGAGGGTCCTCCTCTGGCACCGGCAGGGCAGGTGTCGAAGTCAGCACCAAAGCCAGTGTAGAACCTGAATCGGGTTATAGAAGCACGGATGATGCAGAGGAAGGATCTGCTGAAAGTAAACTGATTGAAGGCCATGGTAGATCCTCAAGCCCAAAAGAAAGAACCAAAGGGAACTGGAAAATTGGCACAATATGACCTCCTCTAAAGGCTTCAATTGTTGTGATGTCACTGATTACCCGGGGAACTCTGGATGCATCAGGACCAATTGCCAAGTCAGCTCCTCGGTGGAGTGGGAGTGAGACAGCGTGGCATGTTGGCGCCTTTGCAATTTCTCTGGCGATAGTGTGGCGCTGCATGGGATGAATCCCACATGGCTTTCGTGTATTTTCTCTTCAACTTTAATTTGGACTTACCTGAAGACTTTGGCTGTAATGAGGACCTATTGAGACAATGTCATCGGGAGCGGGACCACACACTCTACTTTGAAAAGGAGGGGGACTGGTGCTGTTTCTTCCAGTGTTCGGCAGCATACTGCTTCAGTTCATGCTCCCAGATTGTCTTCAAATTCATGAGGGTGCACTCCTCATATGACTTGAAGCCGTGTCCTAAGCACCAAAGGCATGCATTGTGTGTGTCTGTCATGGATATTACATTGCAACGGTTCCCACATGGTATAAACCCTGTAATTTTGGAGGGGACATAGTTCCCTTGCACACTGGGTGACCATTTTTGAAGAAAAAAATCTTGGCAAACTGACAAGGAAAAAAGATTAACGTTCAAAGACGGGGTACAGAAGGAACTGAGGTCAACGTTCAGGGGTGGTACTAATATGCAGCTTCATTGGTCACTTCCTGATGGAATGAAATCAACGTGGAGCTGTATGGCGCCACCTACGGGCACGAAGGAGAACTGCTGTGTAAAAGTTTCCAGATCCAGTCTGGCGCCTGGAGATATTCTAAAAGCGTTGACTCTGCAGTTAGAAATATCTATTAGAAAATAAGTTTGATGATCACACTAGAGTGCTGACAAATGCTAATAAAATGCCTATTGCAATGCAAAACTATTTATTTTATAAAACTGCATTGTGTATGGTTGAGATCAAGGACTAATGCGTGATGACAGATTGTATGTTTCAGTCATAAAATGATAAGACATTATTCTCTGTATTCCAGTGGAGGCAGAAGGATAAAGCTAAACAGACACCAGAAAGAACGAAAGCATAAAATAATCTTCACGGCTGATCTAAGATGTGATTGCCAATGTCTCAAGCCAACGGATGAAGACTGCTGACTCAAAGAAGCCAACAGCTGAAGGAGGATGAACCAAAGACCCTTGGAGAATAAATACAATAGGAAATGTAAGCTAAGAATATGGCAAAAACACTTCACATCAAACCTAAAACTCAGAAGAGACATACATTTCTAAAAACCAAAAAAATCCCCAGAGACCAATAAAGGAAAATGATAGTTATGGCTTATTGGGTGTGATGGTGGCTACATGACAAACCCTCAAATGACACACAATTCACAAACAGAGGTATTTCCTTAACCTTAGTTCTAACCTCTGCCATACTCCCTTCTAACCATTCCATATACCCTTTTACTATCAACATTTTTTCACACATCCAGTGCTGCAATGTATATTTTGTGTCAGCCTGAAGGTAAAGTGGACACCTCATTCCATAAGAAAATACATTTTTTCAACCTTGAGAACTCCCCACCTACTCGACCAAATGGAATCAACCAGGTGGAAGCGGCCTCAAAATTTAACCTTTCAGAGTGCCAAATGTGGTGCAAATTGGTTAAAAGGATCAAATCTAGTAATTTTGCGTGGAAACCACTATACGTGACATCTTGAGGAAAATAACACTGAAAGAAGCACAAAATGTTTTGCAATCATATAGTGCTTGCCGACATTCAGTGTCTTTCTCTGGTTTGGTGAATTTACGTTCAACTAGTTTTGCGTTATTAAGCAAAAAATAAATGACCAGTGTGCACACACCAGTGTTGTATATATCGGTAGATGTTTATGAAACTCCGATTTATAGATTATGAAGAACAGATTCAGGATATAACACATGCACTAATCCTATGCAGGTGCTGTGTACATTTACTGTTAATGCTCACAAACAAATATTGGAAATGAAACCGTGGCAATGCCTACATAACCCTTAACACAAACATATAGACCAAAAGTTCTATTGGTTTAGGCTAAACCAATGTTCGCGAACAAGAAATAAAACAGCAGCGAAGGGCCCAACTCTCACACCTACCACATACACAAACAGTCCAGAGGTTGTGCTGAGTTCCAAAAAAAAAAAACATATAGTGATGATTGTCAACAAACATAACAGTGAGTGGAGCTCTCACCCTTGTTGGCAACAACTGAGGCACATACCACAATGACATACTGCTTACAACTCAAGTTCTGTGTGCAGAATAAACATTAATAAATGTTCCCAAACAAAACCACAACAAATGTGGCATGGCCTAAGCAGAGGACGTGGGTGGCCCAAATGTTACACCTGTAGCATACATGTACAGTTGCAGTGTGATTGAAAAAGTAAAAAACTTTTTGCAAACATAGATTATAACACATCACTAAAGTGGGCGCCAGCTTCTATTGGTGTACCATTCAAGGTGTTTGTGAACTCCGTACACAGGAAACAAATTAGAATATTGACAAATTATGTTTGCAAACATCTGTCTAAGAAAAAGAAAAACAACAAATATGATGCAACCCACAACCATTAGAAGAGCTGTATAAAGACCAATGAAATTCCAAGAAAAACTAAAGTTAATGGAAAGCTAAGGTTGACTTGGTGTTAATATACAATACAACACACAAGCTAAAGATGGCCAATTCCAGTTATTGTATTACCTCATCCTTAACGCTTACCTTCCTCGTAACGTAAAACCTGTTCGCACACATACACAATCAGTAGGACCAGGAATTACAATAAGCATTACACATGGATTGGATCCGCCCTTTTTAGTACAAAGGCAAGTAACACCACAATACAATACCAAAAGTACCATCAAACAATAGCACAAAAAGAGCATGTGATGATGCACAAGATAATCTCATGATTAAAGAAACATAACACCAATCACGTCTTCAAAATCACACTTAAAAAAAGAATCCAACACCTTCTCACACAAATAGTTGCACAATTATCATTTAAGCTCAGTATCCCTCTAGCTACTTTGCCAGACAATCTTACAAATCGTACAGACAGTCTCTCACTCCATCTCATTTTCACTACTGATGTCGGGGCGGAAGCTCGAGATAAGGCTTTACGTTGGATGGGGAATTTGCTATTTTTTTGTCTTCTGTGAGTTGTAACAAGTAGTGAACCTTAACTTACCCCAACTTTATTTTTGTAGAGAAAAAACTATTATATAGATGTTGATGCACAAACCCAAACACATACACACGTTGTAAGCCTTATGGTACCCTGGTTGGGGAGGGCCGCAAAAAGTAGGCGCATGATCTGGGAGCCGTTGTGACAGTCTCCTCAGACCTGGGTCAAGAAGGAAAACAATGTGCAGAACATAAACCTCTATTCAGCAGGAATCCTCACCTAAGCAGCTTAATTCTGTCACTAAAAGCCAGAGCGAGAAACCGCCGCATCTTCGCTGGGAAAATCCGCTCATTCAATTTAAATAAATTACCAGCAGTTGAAAGATATTGTGCGATATGTGAAATCCTGAGACAGTTTTCTTCCAAGACAAAGCACATTAGCAAAATGCTGTTCTCTGCAACAGCACAAAAGCGACAAAGCTGACGCTCGCTTTATTTTCGCCTCGGACACATTTACGCTCTGTATTAAAATGGAAGTGTTATGCTGTTTAATGTGCGACCTCACCCACAAGTCACACACATTCACACCTCTAAGCAATGACAACATGTTTATGTTATGTTATCATGTTACCCATATCTGTAGAGTGCCTTCTACCATTAATATGACACAAAGCGCTTTCTTACTCTGGGTGCCCTATGCATACGGTACAGGAGTTTCCACTGATCACTCGTGAATGTTTGCTTAGCTATCTATGTTTAGTAATGTTAAACTGAAAGTAAAATGAGTTTGATTCTGCTAAAAATCTTTGTAGTGTGTTGTGTATGGCTGGGTATACAGAAGGAATTAGTTCAGGGCTGGATTAAGCGCTGGTGGCGCTCTGTGCGACCATCTTTTCTGGCGACCCGCAATGACCTCCTTCTCCATGGATTCCCTCACTACCAATAGTGCCCCTCGACTCTCCATAGCCCCTCTTTAGCATGCTTTTTATTTGTTTTATAGCGCTACTCATACCAGTGTAGGGTGTCAGAGCACTTTACATCACACATTATACAGAGACAATGAATCACATGTGCAAGTCAGCCTATAGGAAATGTTACCTAAGAAAATGAGGATAAGGTGCAGGAATCACATGTCATCCATACTTGTAGGCAGTATATTTTAAAGACTGTTTGGTCTGGAGAAGCACAAACTCAGGATTTAAAACTTACCACAGTGGGCGGGGTTGGCTTTACTGATAAGAATGTATTTCCACCCAAACAAACGCTTTTTATCAACTTTAGGGTAATGAAAGATGGGAGGGGGGGGATAACGTCTAACCTATACCATGCAGGTCGCGTGCAGCTCACTGAGCTATATTAGGATTTTAACTTATGAACTGCAAGTAACAAAAGGATCTCAAAAGCAGTAACCCACTGAGCTATCTACCTAAAATACAGGTCTGTGATGCGCATGGTATACATTCTTTGCAGCAGGCACATTGAATTGAAACAGCATTTCTAAAGCGCATGGTTACCCGAGGGCATCCCAGCGCTGCTAGCAGTGCAGTCAAAAAGGCTCCAAGCGATATTTAGGGAAAGAGAAAGGTTTTAATTTGTTTTCGAAAGATCAGATAGTTAAGTTCAAGACGGGTCTGGAGGGGAAGGCGATTCCAAAGTTTGGCAACATTATATGAAAAGAGACGCCCTCCACTCCTCGATCTTCTGATTTTCGGTACTACCACCAGATGTTTATTGTCCGACCTCAAGGCCCTATTAGAACGGTAGGGCAGAATGATCGAGCGGATGATGGGTGGTCCCTTGCCTGATAGTGCTTTGTGTGCCGTGCACAATGCCTTAAACTGGATCCTCTCCTGAATAGGAAGCCAGTGAAGAGCAGCAAGGGCAGGTTTAGCCGATAGACGGTTGGGAATGTTCAGGAGCAAACGTGCTGCGCAGTTTTGCACAATCTGTAATTTTTTTGTGGTACAGCATGGGGCTCCTAAATAGAGGGCGTTGGCATAGTCAAGCCGGGAGAGGATCAATGCTTGTACCATCAGTCTTCTGGCCGAAAAAGGTAGCAGAGGGAGGATTTTCCGTATCATCCTTAAGATTCCATAGCAACTGGCTGCAACCTTCCGTGCTTGCACCTTGAGATCAAGATTTCGGTCGAGCCAGACGCCCAAGCTCTTAATCTGGTCTTTGAGGAGAGGGACTGGACCAAGGCAGCTTGGCCAGAGTGGTCCTACGTTCGGGGTGGCAGAGTTGCCAAGGAACATCAGCTCCGTCTTCGCCCCGTTAAGTTTCAGATAGGAACATTCCATCCATATTGAAACCTTTTCAAGGCACCGTGTTAGACCATGTCCAGTACTGTTCAGCTGATTGAAAGAGACAACCAGCTGGGTATCGTCGGCATAGGTGACCGTCTGGAGTCCGAAAGGTAGAACCACCTCAGCCAGGGACCTCATATAGATATTGAATAGTGTGGGGCTCAGGGAGGATTCTTGAGGAACCCCACATCTAAGAGGCATCTGTTCTGAGGTGGTTTCATCTTCGAAAACTTCAAAAGATCTATCCTCCAGAAAAGACTGCAACCATTTCAGAGCTGTCCCGACCACTCCCACATCCCTAAGTCTCTGGATCAGCAGCTGGTGGTTAACCGTGTCGAAGGCTGCAGTGAGATCTAAAAGAATGATAGCAGCGCAGCCTCCGTCATCTAGAATTTTTCTGGATTCCTCTACCACTGCCAGGAGGGCGGTCTCCGTACCTTGTTGAGGTACAACCCTCTGCACTACTTTATGGTGAGTCAAAACTGCCACTAGAAAAAACTCTGATCTCTCTCCAGCAGGAGCACTAATCACCAGACTTACCTTGACATTTTTATTGCTGCCTGAAAACTGCTGGACACACAATGAACTCCGCAACAGGTACTTTTAAACCCATGTTATTTCTAAACATAGCACCAATCGCCCCCCACCCTCATCGCCAGGTGCAGCTGCACCAGTAGCATCACCGTAAACCCGGTCCTGACTTTGTTGATTTTGTTGAGCTGTGATCGTGCAGATTGTTTTCTAAATAAAATTGCTAATAAATATTTGAATCACTATAACTGGACTTGAGCCCAGTGAACTTTCACATAAATGTTTTATAGGGAATATCATTATGAATTACAGATGTGGTTCTCTCCTAATGAATATTGGATTTTCCAATGATTGGAATCCAATCTTCCTTTTTCTTTTTAAATTGATTCCTATCTAGAAACATAAATAAATCTCGATAAGTAAAGTGGGCCATTAGACTCCAGATTTCATTTGCCTGATCCGTTTACTCCATATTTGCATGTGCTGCATATTTTGTTTCAGTTTCTTCCTTAGACTTTCTTGATTATTGGACATTGTTCTCCTTTGGTGGTCAGTAAGTCAATTTTAGGATCAGCTGTCAAAAAATTACGAAGATCGGTCAATGGGGTTACTTCCTACCAGAGAGGTCATAGATTTTTCGGCCGTGATCTCAGAATTTTAAATTAGCATTTGTGAGAAACTTTGCAGATGATAATACTCATTCAACTATTAGCGTCTAGGCTAAAATCTTTTTGAATAATCTCCAGGTTAGCTCAGTACCCGATTCCCCCACTCAGAAAGTGTAGTCATGCCAGTCAGTATGTCCACAATACTCTATATTAGCTTTGTTACACACTCGCAAGACTATTGAGACACTGTCTTGGCTAGTGTGCAGCAGTTAGGAATCAATTCAACAGATCAAGGCAAAGAAGCCCTGCGAGAAATGGGCTCTGCCCATTTCATCCTCCTTGATTTATTGCTTTCTAAACTACCTGGTTTATGGGCTTCTGCCTTCAGTGAGCCTCACTACCCGAGTTTCACTCACTGTAAGCTCTATTATAATGGATTGGTAGTGCAAAGTGCTAGTGTCCACCTTTTAAGATAAGGTCTGCTGCTGAGCAGCTAGAGTAGCGTGTGAGACTACCCTCCAGCTCAACTCGGGTATCTGTGCATAGGTAGCCTGTAGTAGAAGGGACCCTTCAGGGATTGGTGTGACATGGTGTAGGCCTTTTAATGCGATTGGGTATAAACTGTGCAAATCTGTCGTACTTAACTGACGAGTGCGCGCATCACAGAATTATACATTATGGGAGTAATCTGTTCCAAAGTACAGTTTATCCCCTATTTGGACCTAGAGATTCAGGCGAGGTACCAATCCTAGGATAGAAATGGACTCCAAGTACAGAACAAATGTCACTTTTAAGTCCTCTGCACTCTCTTGCACTTGAGGATTTGCCGTATTTCTCCGACTGAGCTCATAACTTGGCTTTTGTTGTTCTTGCTAGGCCAAATTAATTACTATGCTGGTCACCAGGAGGATTTAAGGCATCCCCACCCCATAGGGCCCTTTGCCAGGGCCTGGACCGGTTGCTAGGAAAAGAGGGGGTGGAGACAGAATCTGCATGTGATATTTACTTTTCACACTGCACCTGGCCTGGGGAGGCTCAAGCCCACAGAAACAAAGGGGAAAAGACCAACCTCTGGAGCCAAACTCAATGTTGAGTAAATGCGAACTTCTTCCCTTTCTCTCACATCAGCTCCTGCTTTTGCATGTATCGTGGCATAATTACAATTCCTGTCTATCTGATGCCACCAGCACTACACAAACACTAGGTTTATCTCCGATTTTAGATGGCATCAAGGCACAAAGTAAGCAACATTGACTGCCTAACCTACACCTTGATGAAGGCAAAAACTTGCTGTCTAAACGTAGATCTTGTCGGTGAGTGACAACAGGTATTGAATGCTTCAAATCAAATGGCCCCATACATTGAGTACTGAACCAAATCCAGCGCAGATCAGCAAAGTCGTAGGCATCATCTTCGCCACATACCCTTACACCACAAATTACCAAGGCAGTGAAAAACAGGTGGGGGAAGACAACATTGGAGCAACCTCATCCCGATTTTAAGAACAGGGCCCAGCCTGATCCAGTTCATAAAATGTATGAAAAATGAACTATTCAGAGGCACCTTCAACTGAAAGAATCAAGTTCTAACATACTAATCTGTGACAGATGAACTGTTAGTCGATCCATGAAAAATAGCACACAGGACCCGCATTGATTCTCATTTGCCCAAAAATGCACTCTGGATAGCCATACCAAAAGCGGTAAGAGTGTTTGGGACTATAAGAACATCTTTGTGGTGAGCCCTTTATGCACAGTATAAATAGTAATAGGAATAAAGCCACAGCATTCTATCTGCATCAACCAATGAAGGCCATTTAATGCATCCATCTTGAATTTGCTCCAGTACTTTCGAGCTAAGGTCAGTTTCAGCCATCTTACCCGCTACCCAACCTGTACTAACTGCTCCCCAAGTCTCATTAATCCAACACCTTGGAGATGTACCTATGCTAGGATCATCTGGGAGTAGTAGCGAAAGGAAAGAAACAAACACTTTGAAATATGTACTATGTTTAACAAGTGCTTCATAGTGGTTGTAAAATTACATGTCGGTGTGGTGTAAAACTCCTGTAACTAAATAACGAACGAAGTACAAGAAAGCAAAGCCGGTTAAGTCCGGACTAGTTGAATGCTTCACATAGCAATCCACCCTTAAATGCATACTGGCTTTAACTTAAGCTTTTTACAATCAGTATGTCAGGCTAACTGCATTTATCATAACTTTTCATTATAATCAGTCAGGTCTATATCCTTTAAACACTGGCTTGCCACCATAACCAACTGAGACCTATTGTGTTGATCATCGGCCTTCCCCCAAGACAGGAGTCAATTATACTGTAGTAAAATTACAAATATGTACAAAAGTACAGTAGTCAAATAATATAAAATCCCTTCTAATGGAACCTATTAAGGATTACCCCATGGTTTGCCTGTGTGGGTCACTGAAACCCTTGCCTACCAAAATACCTGCCTACACGATTTAGCACAGTGTAATACCAATACACCCTTAAAAGTCTATTGCCTTTAACTCATGGTTTTCACAGTGCGCAATTCTGGCCAGGAGATGTTTGACATACTTTACTTTATAAACAGATCACTTCGAAGCATTCTAATGTAACTTTTCCCAGTGAACCGATAAGGCTTACAGCCTTTACCACTGACTTGACACTATAACCAACAAGGGCTTACTGAAATTCGCTTAGGCAGGCAACCATTATGCATACATTTATAAAATTACAGATATGTACAGAATTACAGTTGGCAAAAATATACAACCACCCTCTCAATCAGACCTAACAAGAATCATCCCAGTAAAAATCTTCTCCTCCTACGGTTTGTCAGAATGGGTGACCAACACCAAGACACTTGCCTACAGTGGTAATCTGAGCGATTACATGTAAGCAAATACCTGTCTACAGCATGTAGCATAGTGTGGTTACAATCCACCTTTAGAGGCCTATTGGCTTTAACAAATACGGTTCATAATAAAGGCGCTGGTCCTACTGCCTTTGTCATAAATTTTCATAATAAACAAACCAGATATTTGGCATAACGTTTCCCTGCGTACCAATCCGGTTTATAGGTGTTATCTCTGGCGTGTTACCATAACCAACTCAGGCCTACTGTACTCAGCGTAAGCTTTCCTTCAAGGCAACCATCTGGCACATAATCATAAAATTACAAATCTATAAAATTACAGTAGGAAAAACAAAATAATGTGTCTCCTAGAAGGGCTTAACAAGGATTCTCACAGTGCAAATCTTCTATACCCGAGGTTTAATAATTCTTTTTATTACAGGATCCCGGCAAACACCTAAGCCTGCCAGACCTTATGAAGAGATCCTTGCAAGAATTATTACCGTAGAAATCTTCGAACATTAGGGATTGTTAGAGGGGACAACCAACAAAAAGCCCGTACCTACTAAGATAGTCTGTGAGATTCCATGTAACAAAATACTTATGTGTTTGCTATTACTCTGTATTAAAACCATTTACCCTCAAACGATATTGCCTTAAACATATGCTTTTCACAATAAATCCGGCCAACTTCCTTTTTTTTTTAACATTTCATAATAAAGTAGATCAGGCCTATAGTTATGATCACTGGCTTGCCACCATAACCAACTCAGACCTGCCAAGGCCCATAGGTTGGTCTCATACCCTCCGGCGACAACTGCGCTGTCAGGCCATACCTAAAAAGTCAATCATGTCAAAGCTCCCTGAGGGAGGAGCTATATTTTGCCTTTGCTTGGTTGTAAAAACATACAGCTGCTATTTCATTTGTCACAGATGTGTTACATTTGACATTTTAGAAGCATTATTTTACCTTTTAACAACATGGGAGATGGGAATGTTATTTGCAGAGTTACTGTGGTTTATCTTTTCCTACTTCATACTCCAATGATCCTCTGCCCACTGTGATTTTGCATCGCTGCTCCTGGTGCATTTGGGATAACGTTTGGCTTTAAACTGGACAGTTTTTGAACTTAGGTTTTCTACCAACTGAACTTCGATCTCATGTGACAAGAGGCACGCCAGGAAAGGCAGGGATGCAGAAAAGAAGTAGTGGGTACCAGTGTCATTAATGGCAATCAGTAACTGGGTGCTGAGGAAACAGCATATCTTGCACCACACTATCACACTGCACTGGCACCGCTGTGCTTTCAGTAGTTGCGGGGTGACTTTGCAAAAGGTTCTGAGGTTTCCTGTGCCTCTTCCTCCAAAGACCACATTCCCAGAATGCCCCTACCCCCAAAGACAGCCTCCCCTGGGGTAACCCATAACAGTCAACTCCCAAATACCAACTACTGTCCACTCTAAGTCAGGCTTATATCCACCAATCGTCGACTTGCATAATGAGCACCCCACAGATACACCCACATATCCAACCCCAAAATAACTCCCCTGCCAAGAAGATGTAAAGATGTACAACTCTTCCCCTCCCCGAGCACATCTAAATCGAGGGAAAACACAAGTGTGCACTGAGCAGTGGTTTCTTATGAATTAGCCTCACCCCAGTCCCTCCCCAACAAAAGAAAAAAAGATTGCAATAATCCACGCTTCCTGCGACCGGATCACATTCGTTCAAAATCCTGAATGGTGACTGAAATTGGTCCGCCAATTTAAAATAAAAAAAAGTAGGCAGGTTGAAAGGGAGTCGTGCGGCCTCTTTACCACAGAATTCCTCTTATAAATTATGGACATAAACTTTTCCTGCAGCGCGGCCTAATTAATTCTTGTTCTATACACAAAGGGGAACGCTGGGTGACAAATGGGTGGCGAGCTTGAAAGCTGCCAGGTCTGCAAAACATTTCCCACTTCAATTTATAAGCAATTTTGCAGTAAATCATCCGCACGTACTGGGCATCAGAGGAATGTTTAAGAACGGGCTGCCGGGCGATGCGACATCACGGTGAAGAAGGGCCGGGAACGGTAGGGGTGAGGGGCCGAGCGAAGGGCTGAAGTTTCAGGATTCGCCTAATTTTTCAGCGCTTAAGGACACTTAAAACTAAGACCTGTAGATGCTTTGACCCTTCCGGTGGCTGGTTTTTTTTCTGCCCCCCGCTCCCCCCGCCCCCCCTCTCCCCCAGAGGCCCATAAGCTAGTCCAAGCTTGTACTTGGATTTTTATCAATTGATCTCCCTTTTATTTCATACCACTGCAGTCCTAATGCCAATTTCTGCAATGGTTTCCCATGTATGCTTTCATGCACTAGCAATCTTAACTCTGGCTAGAGAGAGCATGAACGCTTTATTTAGGCTTTATGCAAGCATGAATGAAATGTGATTCTGTCAGGAAACGGAGGCTTCTGATTATGTTTCTCTCTCTTTACTGAAGCCAAACAGCAGCCAATAAAACTTTAAACTACATAACCCATCAGGCATAGCTTGCCATCTCTCCTCCAATCAACGGGCACCCTGCTGGGTATATAACATTAGAACATCAGAGTCCGTCATCTTTCTTTGCTGCTACAGCTGCGAGATAAGTACATGTTTTGTGATCCTCTTAATTTGGCGCATTGTGAGCGAGTGTAATTGAGCAGCGCTGCGCTCCAGCTTGCGCAAGGCAAGCGCTTATTATTATTATTAGCTGTGCCGTTTATATAGATACGTGGAGCGGGAGCGGGACAGACGCGCGGGAGCACGGAGACGAGCAGGCAGTCCCATTTCACTGCCGACAGGTGCGCGCATGCGCGAGCAGCCGTTCGGAAATAATTATTCTCTGATCGGCTCCTTGCGCTGGGGCACGCAGTTTCTTGATCCTCGGTCCCTTGAACGCCCGACGGGGTGCAAAAACGGAGTAGGGCACAGCCCTAGGAGAGTTTTGGGGGTGGCTCCCTCCACATTCAATAACATTGTTTGCAGGCAAGTGTTAGGCATTAGTTAAAAAGGCCTGCTGACTTGAGGCTCCAGGCCTGTGATAGTCTTGATATTCACCCCTTGGCTACTCTCCCCCCTGAAGCTCCGCCACACCTTCATTAGCCAGATGGCGTACTTCGCCGAGGAGGTTGATGAATATAATGATTATGCTGAATTTGAAGAGGTGCCTTACGAGCACCAGATGGAGGAGCAGCTTGTAGAGATCCTGGACTCACATGTACAGGATTCAGTCAATTGATTAGGGCCTTACAACCCTTCACCAAACCCTTAAAAAATTATGGCAAGCGAGTTTTGGGAGCCTCTTTGGGGAAATCCTCAGTTAAGACTGCGCTGTTGGGTGAGCAGGGCTTAGCTCGTGAGAGACCTGCCTTCAGTTCCTCGGCAGAGGTGTTGTCACAAGTGGCATCGATGGTCCTTCAGGACCATGGGTGTGGCAGTTCCTATCCTTCTGGGTCCCTAGGTAATTCCTCCTTTTCCACCCCAGGGGAGGCGGAGGAGTCTTCTCCTTCCGCACAAGATACGTCAGACTCGGACAAAGACACGGAGAAACCGCGCAGGGCGGCAAAACGTAAATAAAAAACACAATATGTGGGAACAGAGTCCTCCAATAAAAACCTTTTATTTGACCCTAAAAATATCGTGCACCCTAGGTCCATGGAATGGGTGCCATGCGCAGAGGTAGCACATTACGTGCAAGAGAATATGAGACAGGGGTTTGAGCGCGAAGTGCGCAGTACATTAAGATCAGCGTATTAATGACCTTCTCTACTGGGTAAGGTAATAGACACTCCAGAGTTAGACCCTAATATGGCAACATTCCAGAAAAAGTTTGCCAAGGACCCAAAGAAGGGGCTGGACAGGGCTAGGAAGGATGCCAAGATAAGTTATTAGACATGTCAGGACTCCTCACCAAGATCATAGACTTAGCAGTCAGGGCTAAGGACTCGAACTCCAATCTTGATCCGACGGAGATACTAGAATGGGGGCAGAGAGCGTTATGCTTTCTAGGAAACGCGAATTGTGCACTGTCCACTGAGCGCAGGAAATCTTTCCTGATGAGGATTGACCCTCAATTGGTGGGTATGGTCTGTACGGAGGCAGGCTCTTTGGCCAATGGCCTTTTGTTTGCCAATAAGTTTGTCAAGGATCTAGGGAAATATGTTGCCACCTTTTCGGCCCTAGACAAGGCCCAGACTTGGTAACATTAAATTCCCAAAAAGCAACCCAGGTCCTTCCAACATAAAATGCTGCACAAATTAGCAAAACACAAGTAGGGTTAGTTTCCAGTCTTTAGGAAGAGAGCTGCTCCATTACATAGAGAGTATCTACAACCCCACAGTGGACAGCATTTGCTAACCTTATACCTAAAGACTTTGCTAAAAAAGAAAAATGACAAAATGCTTTGCCGCTTTTCTAACTCAGCACGGATGGCATCAGACTTAGGGCCTGATTTGTATCTTGGCGGACGGGTTACTCAGTCACAACGGAGACAGATATCCAGTCCGCGGAAATATAAATCCCATTATATCCTATGGGATTTATCTTTTGGCAGATGGGATATCCATCACCGTTGTGATGGAGTAGCCCGTCCGCTAAGATCTAAATCAGGCCCTTAGTCTCTGCTTAAAAATGCTGTTAGAAAACAGACATTTAAGGTGGGCAGATTTATGATGTCAATGGTGTTGTAGATGTACTCCAAATTTAACAGCTGCTCTCCACTGATTTGGCAGAAAGCTAAATCTTGATCCATAATGCGTGCTTTTTTTGTGATTTAGTGTAAATCCGTTCAGTAGTTTTTGGGAAATTAAGGTTCAAAACGTATGTATATTTCACGCCGCTGAGGATCCGCGAAGGCAACAGTTCTTGAATTAAGATCTGATTGGCTGCCACAACATCATAAAAAGATGCGATGGCAGCCATTTTAGGACTCAGACTCAGTCCCCTGTCCTGGAAAAAAAAATAATAATAAATAAATGCAGGGGGCCAGGGTAGGGATACCCTGCCCCCTAGGCCGGGGCTAAATTTTACATTGTTTTTCCTTAGTGCTGTGGATCCGTAGCGCAGAGGAAAAAAAATGCATCCTTCTGTGCTTTTAAATTATGCTCCCATGGGGGTGGGCCAGAGTCCAGTGGGGTTGTTCTGCCTTATTGAGACCCCAGGGAACAGGATTCCCTGGGACCGATAGTTGTAATTAGGGGAAGGGGAGGCACAGTCCTCTTCCCAAGCATTATTGAGGTCCTGGGGACCCCATCCTCTGGGGATGATGGTTGTAATTAGAGGAAGGGACGCGCAGCCCCCCCTCCCTGAGGCTTATTGAAGCCCCGAAGACTCCACGTCCGGGGGCCGAGAATTTAATTTACGGGAGAGGGATGTGAGGCCTCCCTTCTCAAGCTTCATAGAGGTCCCGGTGACCCCATTCCCCACGTCCCAATGAGAGCAGTTTCCCAGGGAAACAAATCCTCGGGACACAGTTTTTTCCTTCCCGGGAGAGTTCAGGCATTCCCTGCCCGCTCTCACCCTGGCAGGAAACACAACTTTGCTCCCTCCCTGGTGGAAGCACACATAAATGCTGCTACCACCGGGGCAGGAGCAAAGGAAATAGGCTGGCTCCTGCCAGCACAATAATGGGTGGTGGGTGGGGAGCAGGGTGGGGCCGCAGGGCTCCCCCTACAGCCCCAACTCACACACACAGTAATGCCCTGGGTGGACACCAGGGCACCCACTTGAATTATTTTTTTTAATGATTTGCTCCAGCCAGGGTGGTAGCTGGCAGGGGCCCTGGAGCTCCCCAACTGCTGCCTTCCTACTTATAAAAATAAATTTTAATAAGTGTGGGTGCCCCGGGTGGGCACTGAAACCTTTTTAAAAATAAAAAATTTTAAAAAAAAGAATGTACGATCCCAGGAGAGTATACCATTTGTTTTTAAAGCACGCCAAGCTGGAGTGGTATGCTCTTTAGCCAGCGTGGAGGGATCCCTTGTGATTGAATCTATGGCTGCACTTTATGGCCTGAAATAGGTTTAAAAAAACGAATTGGTTATTATGGGTCGCTCCTCACAAGAAGCAGTGAATAATAAATGAGCGGCTTCTGCTGCTTATTTATTTTTCCTTTTGTTTTTTGTAAAAGTTAAAATCTTTTTTTTGGTGCCCCGTTGCCCACCCACACCTTTTTTTAATGTTGGGGTCTACGCGGGGAGTCCTAAGGTCTCCACTGCCCTAGCAACTTCCCAGCAAGCACTCATTGTGGTGCTGGAGGGAGCCATCACCATTCTCCTTTGCACCCACCTGGGCAGGAGCAGCTGATTTCACTGCTCTCACCAGGGAGAGATCAAAGATGTATTTAATGCCCGCACTCTCCCAGGCAGAAAACAGCAGTGTCCTGGGGGATGCAGACCCAAGGACACTGCTTAGATATGGCTCCGAGGGATGGGACTGATTTACGGTATGGGGAGGGGGGACGTTCATCCCCCTACCTCCCAATGATACACATGGTCTTAGGGGATGGAGTCCCTGGGGCCTCAGAGGCAGGGACTGAGGCCCCATGCACCTCCCCTTTTAAAATTGCACCGGGCCCCGGGAACGGGTTCCCTGGGACCTAAACTTGGTAAAGTGCGTCAGGCTCAGGGGGATGGCCTCCCTGGGGCCGCAGAGGAACGGGGAGCGGGCCCAATACCACCACACCTTTTATAATTGCACAGGGCCCCAGGAGCCAAAACACGGCTCGTGACGGGAGCCCTTGTCCCCACACCTTCAAAAAGTGCTATGGGCCATGGGGACCCAGGGGCCGAAATCGGCTCAAGAAGGGGGCCCCACGCACGCCTCCGTTTTCATTGTTAAATAATGCATGTGCTTTGATCCCCGGACTCTGGCCTACCCCAGGAGTTCATTTATTTAAAAAAAAAAAAAAAAAAAACAGAAAGCCCACCATTTAGGTTTTTTACTGAGATCCAGCGGGAGAACTGCAGGATTGTGCCCCAAACAAGTTGGTTTTTTGGGGGGGGGTTTTCTTTAAACAAAAAAAAACAAAAACAAAAAAAAACTTTGTAGCCCCATGGTCACCCCAACAAGGGCTAGGGGTGCTGGGTATCCCTACCCTGCACCCTTATGTGTTTTTTGTTTGTTTTTAAATTCAGGACAGGGGACTAAGTCCTGTAATGGCCGCCGTAACATTTCTTTTCATGTTGCGGTCAACCAATTAGAACGTTCGTTCTGAAAAAGCCCTCTCAGCCAATCAGAAGGCTTACATTTTGAATTCCAGCCCAATGGTCCAGATATATAAAGTTTTTAACCTCATTTTCTCAAAAATTACGAATTGATTTACTCCCAATCAGAAAAAGCTCGCTTTCTAAACTAAGATCTAGCTTTCTGCCAAATTTGGTGCAATTCCGTTCAGCCGGTATCGTTGTTAAATTTTCCTATGAAAAAATGAATGGGGGTTTTAAGTTTATAGCTCCCGTTTGAAGAAATAATCCAGTTAAAGATAGCTTGTATGACACACAAGGCCCTTCACCACAACACGCCTGTCTACCTGGCCAAAAACCTCGAACTATCTGGTGGTAGTCATTCCCTAAGAACCTCTAACTCCCTATTGCTGAAAGCACAGAAGTTCAACAAAAAGAAAACTTACAACGACTCCTTCTCTGGTCTAGCCCTAAAAATATGAAACACACTGGAGCCTGAAACTAGGACAAACCCCTCCACTAACTCCTTCCAAAAAGAAGTAAGAAAAGCTTCTGATAAATCAATTCCTTCACTAGTAATCCTTAATCACTCAGACAGACCATTTTCATGTGGACACCTCCAGATCCTGGATCTACCAGGCCGTTTTGTTATATTGTATCTGTATTTGTATTGCTCCCTGCAAATTCTTTCTAGCATTCTCTCTTGTATGTTTGACCTGACTGCTATATGTACAGCACTCTGATACCCTGAAGGGTCATGTTCGCGCTATATAAAACTCTGCAAATAAATAAAGGGACACCCCCTTTTTTCTCAGCCCCAGCTTGCGGGACAATGGCAAAACTTTCCAGGAAGGAGCTGAGATGGATGAACTTCTTTTTTTTGAAAGTTTTGTGAAGATTCATCAAACGGCACGAAAGTTATTAACCAAAAAACTCAACTTTCTGTGGTAACTTGGTCCCAACTAAAAACTACATAGTGACAGCCAACTCAGTGAGATATAGATATAGATATATATCAATTCATGCCCGGAGTGGGCATGAATGGTTAAAAAGTTAGGTATATCTGGACTGTTGGTTCCACAGTACCGAAATTAAAAAATATATATATAAATAGGGCCTTCTGATTGGCCAAGAAAGCTTTTTGTTCCGTTGCCCATTTCAGTTCTACGGATCCGATTGGTTGGCTGCAACTCTGAAGAATATGTTCCAGCAGCATTACGGGACTCTGTGCCTGTGTCCTAAAAATGTTTTTCAAATAGGGTAAAAGGGGCAGGGTAGGGACCCCTGGACGCTAGGCGGTGGAGGGGGACCCAGATGGGGCCCCCAGGAGGAAAAAATAATAATTGGGCCGCAGGTATCACAGTACTCTCATGGGGGATTGGATACAAAGTCCACTGGAGGCCAGACCCTGCGGCCAAAACCCCCACACCAGTGTTAGACGCAGTGCCTGGCATCCTCATCAGCTGAGCAGCATCATCCAGTTATCGTGACAACATCCTATAGGGTCTGTGGAAATGAAACAATTAAACATGTTGGGAGAGGATGTGGCCTAACGGCTGAGGCGGTCGACCTCAAATCTGGGGAACTGGGTACGAGTCTCGGCAAAGAAAGTCAACATCCTGTGATTCTGGGCAAATCACTTAATCTCCCCGTGCCTAACAAAAATGAATATGTCCTTATGTAACGTAACTGGTGCTCATGTAAAGCGCTCGGATACCTTCGGGTCAAGTTCGCACTATATAAAACTGCGAGGAAAAAAAGAATGTTACACCTGTGGCCAATTTTCCATTCACCTTAATGGCATTACCCTCAATTTTAAGTCAAGGGTTGAAAGGTAAGTTTTTGCCACTTTAATAAACTTCTACTGCCAGCACCTATGGACAAACTTACGTACTTTGGTAAAATACACTACACACATTCCTGAGATGAGCAGAATTGCATACAACCCTCGAGTCGTGCTTACGACAGTGTGACATAAACCACCTCTGTGTGGGACGCCCCTACATTGTACATCATTCAACAATCTGCAATGCCTCAAAATCTTCAGCGAAGTTCTGAAACTAAACATCCACACCTTACAAACATCCTCACTACATAGAATTTGCCCTTAGCACTGTATTACAACTATTTATCATGAGCACATGCCTATATATTCACTGGTGAGTAATCTATTGTCAGCAGAAGTTTTATCATTTCTTTATTTAGAACAGGCCTTGGTTTTAAGCCACAACCTACTTTGACAGAGCATGGAAAATACTCGCACATTAACTTCAGTAATTTGTAAATGGCGCACCTCACAACTTTAACCTTGCACAGTCACACTTGCCTACAGGGCTTACACTATTTCCATGCTATGGACCCACACATGTACACTCAGTAACTCTATGGTGTATACGACTATGGTGTTATTAGTGGTGCCATGAATGCCATTTGAAATGTCACCAGTGTTGTCTTCACTTATGTTATTTAACATTTCGTTAGTGATGTAATATGTATGGTCAAAAGTAGTGCATCGTGGTGCACAAATTATAGTAAGCTCAGTAAACTATACCTGGTGAATTTAAAAGGTTTTTTGGTTTTAAATGTTAGTTTCTCATTTCAACTCCTAACTATAACAGGACTTTAACCTTAGTTTTTATTACAAAGTATCTCATTTTTTTTAATGCAAGCTAAGATCATATTACCATATCTAACTAAAGTCACTGTGACCTTTTCTTTTGAAAGGATCGATAGGCTAGATAGATAGACTGACATTATTAATAGATCTCTGGGAAGTGAACCCCTCCAAGGCCCCATTCCTTTTTTACTTTATTTAACATTTATTTTTCATTAATAACCATGACCTTCGAAATTAATCAAATTTAAATTACTTATTATTTTTAATAATAGCTAAGATCACAAAAGAAATGTCACATTGGTAAACTTAAAGGTTTGGGGATATAGTGGTCAGGCGATATAGTGGGGTATACCACTACGGGTCCTCTAGTAGTAGACGATATAGAGCCCAGGAGATCAGGAGTTAACAAGGAACTGAAAATAGCTGGTGTCAATCCGTGATCCTATTGCTAGGATGTTGATTAGATTTCAAAAGAAGAATGAGTGGATGGAGGTTCAAGGAAGGATAGGGAGCGCAAGAGGGGGAAGAAAGGCAGGGGTGGGTTAAAAAGGCTTGTGAAATTCAGTCACCGAAGGGGAAGGGAGCGGACCAGGTGATGCAGCCGGGGGAGGATGGGTGAGGGAGGGGTCAATGTAAAGGGAGCCCAGGTGCTCTACTGCTGTTTGGTCGAGACGGGGTGGTGGGCAAGGAGCCAGGAAATGGCTGAGCAAAAACAAACCTCTATAAAAGAAACCAGAGCAATTCTATAATTAAGTAGTCAGCGAAAGACTATTATAACAGCCAAAATGTGCCTCTGTAAGATGAATGTGTCAGATTTAGTAGGTTGTGGTTTTCCAGACTGAGGCCAGAGGGCTGTACCAAGGTCATTTGCATATCTTCTCAGTGTGCTTATTGCCTGACAGATGTGTGTGTGGTAGGCAGCTAGTTGAGGCATCAAATGGTGGGTGCACTGGCTTAATTAGACAATTAGGTAATGTCTGATCAGAATTCTGTCTTTATGCGTTCTGTAGTTGGACCAGTCTATGGCATGTGTTAGAGTACTAGGACCAATTCCCTCCCCCATCACCCATGCCAAGAACCTTGTGATCGTCATGAACTGCAAAATAGACAAGACCACGCAAGTCAAAGTGGTCACTGCCTTGTGCTTTCACACACTAAGGAAGGTCTTCAAGTGGCTACCAATCGACATCCGGAAAAAAGTCACCTACGCTCTAGTCACAAGGAAGCTGGAGTACAGGAACACCCTCTATGTAGCAATCAACAAGCAACTCATCAGGATGCAGCAGACCATTCAGAACTCGGTGGCCAGGCTCACGCTCAACGTGCCTCACTGCACACAGATCTTACCTCGCCTACAGTGGTAGATGGTACATAGAAGAGAACATTTTAAACTCCTCATCCACATCTTCAAGGAATCGCATAACTCCCACCCAGCATACCTCAACAATCGCATATACTTCCACAACCCCTCCCCCACCCAGAGACAAATACTAGAACACATCTCATACAAACAGAGAATCCGATCTGGAGGTCGTGCCTTCTCCTACATCGCTCCTAAAGCGGAACAACTTACCACATCACATCGGAGCTTCCTCATCACTTCTCGAATTCTGCAAGAAGCTGAAGACCTGGCACTTCGACTAATCTCTCTAGGGCTAGTCTCTTACCTGCTCAGTGCCAGGATGCAGGATGACAGAACAGAACCATAACATAACAGCAAAACACAACCGTAACACAAAATAAACATAACAATAACAACTTAACCGTAACACAACATTAAAACAACAATAACACAACATGACCAGGATGGAGCAGGATTTCGCGAAAGAAACCTGCTAAATTGAACGCCCCAATAATACGTACTAACAGTAAGTAGTTCTAGAACAACTAATGTGCACATTTACACTACACGAGGAAGCTTGTTTTGCAAAATGCATGAACTAACCCTGAATATACGTAAATAACCGGAAATGTAATAATGTTGTGTTTAGAACGAATTAATAAGGTTTACATGGCAAAGCCGCATGTGTATTTAGTAAAAAGCATGGTGTGTGTGTGTTGCTTTAAACTAATAAATAATGCAGCTTTCCTGCTTGTGCTATGCTAGGCTAACCGTTAATATAAGGTAGAGTTAAAGTGGGTGGTAAACAGTGAAAATTGCATTGTCACATGATTAATAAATGTCTGTTTCCTGTTCTTTTAGTAATGGACGAGTCCTCCATCTTTTAAAGTTAGCTTAACCGAGGGCGGGTGGAATTAGGAGCGAGCAGGAACCATGTGACCACGTGACTGAACTGCTGTGCAAAGCTGAAAAAGCCTGACCTGGTGAAGGACAGAACATTGGAAGCCGGCCAAAGCCAGTGTCATCGTGGGAACGGAATCTCTAGTTCTTAAATTTATTAAAATGTACAGTAAATTGTTGCATGTGTACTCATGAAAGAGAAGAAGTATTGATGACTGTATAAAAAATTGTTTAGAACAATGGTGTAGTCAAAAGTAGATGATTTCATAATGGGGTGACATCCCACCCCCAGAACCCAACCAATCCCTTAGCTAGAAAATGTGAATTTAGCAACTATTGTGGGACGGACATGTACTTTTAGGGTATAAGAATAGGTACTTTAGGGGTGTGGTTGGTGCTCTTGGTGGTCGCTTAGGCTGAAGGTGTCTGAGAGAGGGCTGCATCGCTGTTCGTCGGTTTGCTGAGAGGCCTAGCTGTTCCTATCCTGTCCCTGTCCTGGTTCTTGAGTCTTTGATCCCCGACTCTTGGTTCAGGGCTCCCCCACTACTGCCTAGGCCTGGGTGGTGGTTTTCCCTTACAGATCCCTTGTGTTTGTATCTGATATAACTTAGCATTGCAGAAATTATTTTTGCAGTCGTATTCTTGTTTCTGAAACTTTTGTTTCTTCATCTATCCCCTCCGAATCGTTTTGGTTTAAAGTGATAGATTTTTACTTTTATCTAATGTCTCTTCATCTATCCACTCTTTGCAACGTATATTTGAAATAATAGTTCTGCTGTTTCTATGATTAGATTGTTGCTCTCTCTCTCATGAGGTTTTCAGTATTTGAAATTTTGAATGTAATCGCTATGAGCATTTATTATTACTGGATAAAATTATTAAATCTCACCAAGAGTTTGTGGTTATTTAGCCAGTTTCTAAGATTAATTATTTAATTTGAGAAATACCATTGCTATCAACTCTTCAACTAATTGGTTCATCGACCAAGTAGATGAAAAGTCGATCATCTTTTGTTTAATACGCAAAGTACAGGATGTTAAATATTGCGCCTGAGTAACAAGAGTAAATTGAAGTAAAGTTAACAAACTTGACACCAGCGCATCAGACATTTGGGTGAATGTGTATGGGCCAAAGTATGATGTTATTGAATATTTATCCCTGATCAATTTATGGGGTTCGCACTGGATCAGTTTCTTGGCAGCAGAGGACAGTTTAATTATTGATTAGTTTAGTAATTGTTATTGAATATTGATTATATGTCTTAACATGAAGAGTTAGTGTCCTGCTCTATGTTGTCTAGAAGTACAGGTACGGAGTTGACTGAGGAATCCCTGGAAGGAATTTGCCTGAAGTAGGCAGAAGAAGTGTGTGGGAAAGAAATCACACTGCAGAAGTACTTTGTCTGTTGTAATAATACTGAAAAGCTACATAGGGCTGTCAGTGTTACAATTAGGGAAAATTCGTATGTAAGTAGAGTGTCCGAAATAGCGAAGGGTCCACTTTTGAAACTCTAGCAGTATCCCCGGGGGAGTAACAGGACACCTTTTTAATGCCAGAAAGGTCCTCTTGTGAAACTTCGGCTTTATCCCTAGAGGAGTAACAGGTCTCCCTGGAGCTTGTTAGAGAAGTGAGATAACGCTGGTCGTTATTATTACTTGCAGTGTAAGGATCTCTTGGAAAAGTGAAGACTATCTCTTTATTTAGCGGAGCAGACAAAGTAGCATTGTCTTTTTATGTTATTAACCGATTTTTGATTAAGAAAAATTTAAAAAATATTGTCGTAAGGTTTTGTGAAGGAGGGGTCAGTAGAAGGAGTGAATACTGACGTCACAAAGTGCTGCGCTGGTATTGGACGAAGCAGCGGGCGTATATCGAGAGTAGATTGTAAAGGGAGGGTCAGTAGAAGGAGTAAAAACTGACGTCACAAAGGGCCGCGCTGGCATTGGTCAGATAGCGGGTGTGAACAAAGCTCCGATTGGTTAACTGGTGTGAGTCGCGCAGACACTGGTTGAGACTGTAGTTACGTAGGGAGCTGTGACTGGTTGGTTGGTTGGTGTGAGTCGGGCTGGTATAGGACAGGACTTAACGAATAGGGAAGAGAGAATTACGGAGAAATTTTGTTTGAGTTATTGTTGAAAACACATTAGTAAAAAAGAGTTTGAAAATGGGTTTGCTAAAAACAATAAAGAATTTCTTTAAGAAAGACAAACAAATAGTGACTAAAGAAGGAATTCCAATTCCACCACAAGAACGCCTGCCTCTTATATGATGATGGAGCGAGTGTGAGAAGTTGGCCTGGTATATGCTGTCCACTAATTATAGTGGGCACCTTGCACCAGTCCAAACAACCCCTTATTGGAGATAGGTTAAAGACAACCTTATTGAAAGATATCCTAGTGGTAGCTATGGAGAGCAGCCTTCAGGCTAAGTCTTGAAGGAATGTAAAGCAGCTTGTTTTACCAGTCTATAATCTCGAGTGACCAAATGAAAGAGCACCACACCAGGTATATATTCAAAATATATGTATTTATTGCTAAACACACCCCTCTAGTCTCTTTATGAGGCTAGAGTTCGAAGTACATAAGTTAGAAGTTATTTAAACACAGTAATAGCACAAATACACGTTTGGGCCCTAGGGGCGTACCAAACCATATACCAATAAAGTGGTATGCGAACCACGACTGAACTAGACACTAGGCCTAGAGCCTCTAGAAGTGCTTGGACCACAAGGAACCACCCAAGGTAGTGACACAGGGGACCTTAGGGAGACGCGTGCAGTGTAAATACACAACCGCGATACGCCGTTGACTTCTATGGAGAAAGTCGGGATCGGGAAAATAGAGAAAAGGGACACTTAAAAGAGGACTAGGACAAAACCCTTTGAGATCTAGGACTTTGAAGAGTCTCTACCCACGGGAGCACCCGAGTACTCGTGTTACCTCACCCAGGAAGCCGGGTGCATAGGTGCCTTTCGGGGTCGGGTTTCGTCGTCGATTCGAATGGCGATCTGCTGCAAAGTGCTGCTGGCGGCCAAGAGAAAAGTGTCCGGGTGGATCCAAGAGTGGATCGGAGTTCTGAAGAACCTGAAAGCAGAGGGGACAGAGTCTGGGTCACTAGCCAGTGACCAGGAAGGCGATGGACAGATGCCCACCGATGTCGAGTGCTTCAGGTGCGTTGACGGTCGTCTTGACTCTTCAGCCACGAGGTCCAGGAGGCGTTGTCGGCGACCAGGAGCAGGATTCGGGCTGGTACACGATGTCTGTCGAGTGCTGAGGTGTCGGCGACCGGATTGGACCCAACAAGCCTTGGCAACGGCAAGTCTCGGTGAAGATGTAGATCGTCGATGGTGCAGACCAGCAAGGTCTGTGGAACTCACCCAGCGAGGGTAAGTGAGGGCAGGCCTGGAGCAACCAGGATGCCAAGTAAGAAAAGGATTGGCCTTCGTTAAGGGATACTAGCCAACGGGCTAGAGACCGCGAAGGAGCCTCGTGACGCCACACGTGGATCTGGCTTACAGGACACTCGTGGAGTGGGGGCCAGTGATCTTCGGTGCAGGTGGTGCTGGAGGCTAGGGCTACTCGGAGCCCAAAGCACGACTTCTTGGGAGACCCAGAAGAGGATGCACTTGCAAATGTGCTCGGTGTCCAGGGGTCACGGTCTCAAGTCACCCACGATAGCCACGGGCCTCAGCTTTGCTGGGGACTCAGGGTAGCCTGGGGAAGTCTGAGAATCCACCTCTGGTGATGCGATGACTTCGGCGTCCGGCGGGAGCTTCAGAAATGCGAACCGGACAGATGCTTCTTTGGTGCCTGCCAAGCAGGGGAGTCACTCCTTGACCCCAAGGGAGATTCTTCTGTCCTCTAATCGTGAGTAGAGCGTCGAAGGTCCAGGATTCAGTTTCAGAGTTTCATCCAGGGATAATCTAAAGTCCTAAGGACTGGGTTCCTACCTTTATACTAAAGATAGGGGTTGGACTACTCTGTGGCCCCACCTATGGGTGGGTCAGGGCAGAGGGTGGCTACACCCCTTTCCTTTGTCCAGTTCGCGCCAAAGCAGGGGCTGCAAGCCCCTGATCCGGTTTGAACTGGGGTATGCACAGGGACACCAAATGTGCCGCCAGTGCAGGACTTCAAAGCACCCGAAAGTGCTCCCGCCCAGCCCCAATACACATTATCCTGTCTGGGGAGGTGGTCACACCTCCCTGGGACAGGAAACCTATTGTCCAGGCCTCCCCTGCCGGAGTTTCGTCCAGCAGCAGGAGGCCAGACTTGTGTCTGTGGCAGTAGCATCCATTTTGTGATGCCAGGCTTTAGAAAGAAGTTACCGGCCAGGCCAGGGTTAACATGTCTCTCCCTCTAGAAGGGTGGAATGCTACCCCCGCCGCCAGAATTGGCGGGGGTAGTATTCCAAGATGTTTGACACAAAACACGACATGTTTAGGTGCAGCCATTCCAAAGTTAGCATTTAACGCGAGGTTATAATGCGCTTAAGAGTATATGGTCAGGCTGCACTACAAACAGCATCAGAGAAGGGTCTCCGACCGCTGCAGAGGGGCCCTGCTCATGCAGGAGCACCCTCTCACATAGGAACCACGCACTCTGCCTTCAGGATTGATAAGGCCTGCCATAGGAGTGACTTATAGGTTTATATGTGTGTATGTATATAGTGATATAGGTAACCTATATCACAGTAAGGAGTGCATGCACCACCTTACCCCGGCTGCAGTAGCAGACCTGTGGTGTCAGTTTGGATGGCCTTCCAGGGGTGGCATAATACATGCTGCAGCCCCTGGTAGGCCTCTGAGGTACCTATGCCCTTGGTACATAGTATACCATATACTAGGGACTTATAAGGGCACTCAGATTCCAATCAGAGATGTGCCTAAGGCACATGGAAACCTTTTACAGAGAAAGCAGATAGACTGGGGCCCTGAATAGCAGGATCCCAGTCCAACTAAGTCATAAACCAGCAAAACACCATAAAAAAAGTGGGGGCAACCATATAGTCAGATTCCACCTTCCTACATAACCCCCCCAAACGAAAGGAGATAAGGCTAACCTTGGCCAGTTGAGCCTTCATTGACTAAGTGGTCATATAAGGAAGCACCTGCACTAGCATGGTTGCCCCCTGTCTTATGGCCCACTAAGCAATCCCTCACCCTAAGGGTATGAGAGGGTCTCCACCATGGGGAATCACTACCTGTGGTGTGCTTAGGTAAAGTACAAGGCTGGTGAGGTGTCTGAGTAGGGAAGTGAGGCCCTAGGAATGTTGGCCTCAGCTTCCTCAGATCACTGGTCACCATGTATGCCTGTCTTTCCATGACTGAGTTGCACTTTGCTCTAAGGGTCAACCTTTGGCTGCCTACAGCTGGGGGTTGGGTCCCTTTGGATGGACTACTGGAGGGACAGGGCAGGTTTGGAACCTTCAGGTCCCAGGTTTGCCCTTGCCTACCAGAGTCCTTCTGGGGAGGTCCCTACATAAAGGCATGGGGGATCCCTCAGTGTGTAGAGGAGTTTTCACCTGGCTAGGGCTACTAGACTGGGTGCCCCTAATCTGCTGATGGGGGCTTCCTCTGGACAGGGGGCCCTGGGGGTCCACTGACCTCCCTGACCTCTGCAGCCCTGGGCTGACTGAGGCAGGGTAGAGAGGGGCAGGTTACCTGCTCCAGACTGGGTACCACCTTGGAAGGGTCCTCTGCCATCAGGGGTGTGGCCAGGCCAGGCCTGACTACCTCTGTGGCAGTTCCTTCACTAGGGGTAGGGTCAGTTCCCTGAGGAGGCTGACCCTTACCTACTGTCTGAGGGGAAGAAGACTTTTCTTCAACCCTTGTGCTCTCTTTTGGGGGAGAGTGGGCCATTCTTTCAGGCTCCATCTCTCCAAATTCTTGGGCTGGGGCTGTGGCCATCACAGCCCCACTAACCTTACAGGGACGCCCAACATCCTAAGATGGGTTTGGTGTTCAACTTCAGCCCAGGCTGAAATTTCCAAATCATTGCCCATCAGGCAATCTACAGGTAAGGTGGGGGACACTGCCACTCTCTTTGGGCCTGTGACCCCCTCCCAGCTGAGATTGACTATGGCCATGGGGTGATCTGTTCTGACACCATCAATGTTGGTCACCTGGTACTTAAACTCAGGTAAAAACTGGTGAGGGGGACTAGTTTCCCTGCCACCATGGTGACACTAGCCCCTGTGTCCCTAAATGCCACAGCTTTCTGACCATTAATTATTGGCTCCAATCTGTACCTGCCCAACGCTATGGGACCCATGGTAAAGGTGGCAAATCCTATACCACCATCAGAATCAGAGGAGTCTGTTGAGGGGTCCCTGTCTAAACTAGGGCCCACCTCTGTTCCTCTTGCAAAAGCACCCAAATTTTTGGGTGCACTACTCCCAACTGGAGGATTACTACTGGTAGTACCAGGAGGGGTGGTAGTAGTTGTGGGAGGAACATTTTCTTTATTGCCAATCCTGGGGCAACTGGGATCAGTTTTCCAGTGCCCAGGCTTTTACAGACATGGCAATAGGGTTTCTTTTCAGGAGAGGAAGGAGTTTGGGACCCACCCCCAGAAGAGGAATTTTGGGGCCCTGTAGGGGACTTATCCTTAGATTTATCCCCACCTTTCTCTTGGGACTTAGTAGAATCTTTCTTCTGGTCACCACCCTGATTTCTAGTTTTTACTCTGGTTCTGACCCATTTGTCTGCCTTCTTTCCCAATTCTTGGGGAGAGGTCAGATCAGAGTCCACCAGATACTGGTGCAAAAGCTGTTTTTGACAATTATTAAGGATCTGCTCCCTCATAATCAAATTGTACAATCCTAAAAAGTCATGCACTTTGTTGCCATGTATCCAACCTTCCAGAGCCTTTGTAGCACAATCTACAAAGTCTACCCAGTCTTGAGTCTGTGCTTTTGGGTGTCTCTGAACTTCAACCTGTACTGTTCAGTGGTTAGGCCAAACCCATCAATAAGAGCACTCTTCAAGACCTTGTAATTATCAGCATCCTCCTCTCTAACAGTGAGGAGCTTATCTCTACCTTTGTCAGCAAAGGAGAGCCACAAGATTGCTGCCCACTGCTCCTGAGGGACCTTCTGTACTTTACAGGCCTTCTCCAGTGCAGTTATCCATTTGTGGATGTCATCCCCACTCTGGTAGGGAGGGACAATCTTGTTTAGGTTTCTATGGTCATAAGACCTCTCCCTATCTCTAGGGATATTGCTGCCACCATGGGACTCTAGTCCCAACTTTCTTCTCTCTCTAAGGAGATCTAGGGATTCCCCATCTAAAGCCAATTGCTTTTTTCTGATTTCCAGCTGAGTTTCCTCATACTGGACCAGTCTGGCTCTTCTCTCATGAGAGGATTCCCTCCTGTGAGAAGAGATAGAGCTCCCTATAGAGGTGCCAGAGTGGTTAGACTCCTGAGAAGGAGATCTAGACTTCCTGGGCACACTCTTAATCCTTCCTGGGGGGACAAAGAGGGTGTCATCCTGATCATCGTCCACAGGAGGGATTGGGTTATCCAGGTCAGGGTCATTGTCACCCTCCTGGCCAGTTTCAGAGGGGGGGCTGGGGGTATTGGTACCCCTGGCCTCCTCCTCTTCTGCTGCCCCACCCTCAGCTCCTACCCCTTCAGTCCCCACGGGCTTACTAAGGTCATAAGCCACCAACAACTCCTTGAGGTGTTGGGTGGTGGAGCTTTGGCCTGTCCTTATTTTTCTCAAGTTACATAAAGCTCTCAATTCCAAGAATGGGAGTGTATCATACTTGGAGGGTGGAAGCTCAATGGCTTCCTGCAAGGATTCTTTGGATCCTGCCCTTAAAGACATTACTAGTGTGGTGTGGTGTATGCACTACCTACTCTAGTGTGGCCTACTAAACTCTCTTGAGTTGTAGAAAGGGTTGTGCTATCCCTTAACACACAACTCTAAGTTCAGTAGAACTTACTGTATTCTAAGCTTAAATTATATGTACCTTAGGTACCTTTAGTGGTTTTCAGTTGATCAATTCAATTGAGATTATCTGGTAAAACAATAGCAAGCTGGAATCCCACACGCTGCACACCAATGTGAGAAGTTGGCCTGGTATATGCTGTCCACTAATTATAGTGGGCACCTTGCACCAGTCCAAACAACCCCTTATTGGAGATAGGTTAAAGACAACCTTATTGAAAGCTATCCTAGTGGTAGCTATGGAGAGCAGCCTTCAGGCTAAGTCTTGAAGGAATGTAAAGCAGCTTGTTTTACCAGTCTATAATCTCTTGAGTGACCAAATGAAAGAGCACCACACCAGGTATATATTCAAAATATATGTATTTATTGCTAAACACACCCCTGTAGTCTCTTTATGAGGCTAGAGTTCGAAGTACATAAGTTAGAAGTTATTTAAACACAGTAATAGCACAAATACACGTTTGGGCCCTAGGGGCGTACCAAACCATATACCAATAAAGTGGTATGCGAACCACGACTGAACTAGACACTAGGCCTAGAGCCTCTAGAAGTGCTTGGACCACAAGGAACCACCCAAGGTAGTGACACAGGGGACCTACGGGAGACGCGTGCAGTGTAAATACACAACCGCGATACGCCGTTGACTTCTATGGAGAAAGTCGGGATCGGGAAAATAGAGAAAAGGGACACTTAAAAGAGGACTAGGACAAAACCCTTTGAGATCTAGGACTTTGAAGAGTCTCTACCCACGGGAGCACCGGAGTACTCGTGTTACCTCACCCAGGGAAGCCGGGTGCATAGGTGCCTTTCGGGGTCGGGTTTCATCGTCGATTCGAATGGCGATCTGCTGCAAAGTGCTGCTGGCGGCCAAGAGAAAAGTGTCCGGGTGGATCCAAGAGTGGATCGGAGTTCTGAAGAACCTGAAAGCAGAGGGGACATAGTCTGGGTCACTAGCCAGTGACCAGGAAGGCGATGGACAGATGCCCACCGATGTCGAGTGCTTCAGGTGCGTTGACGGTCGTCTTGACTCTTCAGCCACGAGGTCCAGGAGGCGTTGTCGGCGACCAGGAGCAGGATTCGGGCTGGTACACGATGTCTGTCGAGTGCTGAGGTGTCGGCGACCGGATTGGACCCAACAAGCCTTGGCAACGGCAAGTCTCGGTGAAGATGTAGATCGTCGATGGTGCAGACCAGCAAGGTCTGTGGAACTCACCCAGCGAGGGTAAGTGAGGGCAGGCCTAGAGCAACCAGGATGCCAAGTAAGAAAAGGATTGGCCTTCGTTAAGGGCTACTAGCCAACGGGCTAGCGACCGCGAAGGAACCTCGTGACGCCGCACGTGGATCTGGCTTACAGGACACTCGTGGAGTGGGGGCCAGTGATCTTCGGTGCAGGTGGTGCTGGAGGCTAGGGCTACTCGGAGCCCAAAGCACGACTTCTTGGGAGACCCAGAAGAGGATGCACTTGCAAATGTGCTCGGTGTCCAGGGGTCACGGTCTCAAGTCACCCACGATAGCCACGGGCCTCAGCTTTGCTGGGGACTCAGGGTAGCCTCGGGGAAGTCTGAGAATCCACCTCTGGTGATGCGATGACTTCGGCGTCCGACGGGAGCTTCAGAAATGCGAACCGGACAGATGCTTCTTTGGTGCCTGCCAAGCAGGGAGTCACTCCTTGACCCCAAGGGAGATTCTTCTGTCCTCTAATCGTGAGTAGAGCGTCGAAGGTCCAGGATTCAGTTTCAGAGTTTCGTCCAGGGATAATCTAAAGTCCTAAGGACTGGGTTCCTACCTTTATACTAAAGATAGGGGTTGGACTACTCTGTGGCCCCACCTATGGGTGGGTCAGGGCAGAGGGTGGCTACACCCCTTTCCCTTTGTCCATTTCGCGCAAAGCAGGGGCTGCAAGCCCCTGATCCGGTTTGAACTGGGGTATGCACAGGGACACCAAATGTGCCGCCAGTGCAGGACTTCAAAGCACCCGAAAGTGCTCCCGCCCAGCCCCAATACACATTATCCTGTCTGGGGAGGTGGTCACACCTCCCTGGGACAGGAAACCTGTGTCCAGGCCTCCCCTGCCGGAGTTTCGTCCAGCAGCAGGAGGCCAGACTTGTGTCTGTGGCAGTAGCATCAATTTTGTGATGCCAGGCTTTAGAAAGAAGTTACCGGCCAGGCCAGGGTTAACATGTCTCTCCCTCTAGAAGGGTGGAATGCTACCCCCGCCGCCAGAATTGGCGGGGGGGTAGTATTCCAAGATGTTTGACACCAAACACGACATGTTTAGGTGCAGCCATTCCAAAGTTAGCATTTAACGCGAGGTTATAATGCGCTTAAGAGTATATGGTCAGGCTGCACTACAAACAGCATCAGAGAAGGGTCTCCGACCGCTGCAGAGGGGCCCTGCTCATGCAGGGGCACCCTCTCACATAGGAACCACGCACTCTGCCTTCAGGATTGATAAGGCCTGCCATAGGAGTGACTTATAGGTTTATATGTGTGTATGTATATAGTGATATAGGTAACCTATATCACAGTAAGAGGTGCATGCACCACCTTACCCAGGCTGCAGTAGCAGACCTGTGGTGTCAGTTTGGATGGCCTTCCAGGGGTGGCATAATACATGCTGCAGCCCCTGGTAGGCCTCTGAGGTACCTATGCCCTTGGTACATAGTATACCATATACTAGGGACTTATAAGGGCACTCAGATTCAATCAGAGATGTGCCTAAGGCACATGGAAACCTTTTACAGAGAAAGCAGATAGACTGGGGCCCTGAATAGAAGGATCCCAGTCCAACTAAGTCATAAACCAGCAAAACACCATAAAAAAAGTGGGGGCAACCTTATAGTCAGATTCCACCTTCCTACAGCGAGGGTACCATACTTGTGTTTGGTTAGAAAACTGGATGAAATATACGAAGGATGATGGGATGTTAGCTTTCCCTGAGTTTGGTACATTCAATGTAAGGATTTTACAGAATTTGAGAAATAGGATGAACTTGCTAGAGCCAAATCCTAGACTTACCCAGTATGAAGCGTTGGAAGAATGGGGAATAGAAGCTTTTGAGCGAGAAAAGATAGAAGTGGTAGAAGATTCAGAGGTTTTTGCCTAGATATCCATTTGAGAGGCGAGAAGATCAAATGAAAAGATGGAGAAGAGCTGTAGTGACCAAGGGTCTATATCCAGTTTTGACAGTAGGGAGTCAGACAGGTACTAAGTGTAAAGAGAAAAAGAAAAATATAGAAACGTCCGGAGAAGGCTTGGATAAAACTGATGATGAATTGTTAGAAGAAATTATGACTAAAAGACCTCCGCCATATGAAGAAGATTCAGGAGAAATGATTCCAAGTGCCCCACAAATGGTAACCCCATTAACTCCCCAAGTTACTGAAATAGCTGGAATAGTGCGAGAAAATGAAGTGAGTTTGTTAAATAAGGCTAGAATGGAACAGGTACAGAAACTAAATCAGTTAAATTTGAATGCAGAAGCTTGGACGGTACCAGTGACAATTGGTCCAGTGGTTCCATTATTTGGAGAAAAATCGACTTTGCCAAAGTACACACATTGTCAGTTCCAAGAAGTAGTGTAAGAAGTGAAATAGTGTCAGTAACAAGTGAAAATAGACAAGATGACCAAAATACCACACTGTTAGACCTACCGGTTGGTGATTTATTAACAGAAACCCAGAGGAGAAGTATTCAATTAGACCCAAGGAAAATAGGGCCAAATATTACTCCAGTAGCAGGGAGTTCAGCAGGTCCCTCTCCAGAAGAATTAACTAATTGGATAAAAGAAATGACCAAGCCAAAAGCTCAACCACAGAGTATACATGTGAGTCAATTGAAAGTAGATTTAGAAGAGATGATTATTGGAACAGTAAGTCCAGATAGACTAGGGACTTATAGTGATGAAGAGTTGCTGTTTTTATGTAAAAGTATTACTTGGAGAGCGAAGAATCTTCATGAGAAGCTATGGGAAACTGCTAGTGAGTTTGGTGTAGATATAGAAAAGTCGAAAGTGTTGCAGAAAACGTACAGAATGGCTTTTACTGACAAGGATTAAGAGAGTTTGAATATGTCAGGGAAAAGATTGCAGATAAAAGAAATAATGAATATTCTGAAGAAATGGGGAAATGTAGAACGATGGAGGAGTAAATGGATGAAAAAGAAGGAAGAAAATACTGGTAAGGGAACTTCCATGTTTCTGTTAAAGAAAACCGAGCAAGTTGAGAGGGCATGTCCAATGAGAGAGGTTCCATGTGGTGGATATGTTCATGTACCGTGAACTAGACAGGATATATTATCATTCACCAATGATTTTCCCAGATTGCGAGAGAACCCAGTTGAGTGGTATAAACAAGTAGATAGATTTGTAAAGGTTTCAAAGGTGTTGTTGAAAGATTTAGATGGTCTTTTTGAAATAGTGGTTCCAGCTGATTTGTGGACAGAATGTAAAATTACTGTTGACTGGCCTAAGGATGAATATCCCAGGGATGCAAAAACAGGTGCACCATCTGAAGAGGTGATGAGAAAGTACCATCAGGTCATTACTTTCTTGAAAGGGAAGATTTCCCCTAAAGAAACAGATTTGGTTAAGATTGACAGGACGACCCAAGAGCCTAAAGAGTCAGTGCATGCATATTATCAGAGATTGTTGCAGGTGTTTAAGCAGTACAGTGGGTTTGAGAATATTGGAGATAAAGATATGGGACATTTTGTGTATCGATTCGTATATGGATTGAAACCAGAGATTAGTGCAATGATACAGCAGCATATGCTCTGCTGACAAAGCAAATCAATAGACGAGATTTTGAGGTATGTAAAGTATTGTAGTGATGACATTGATTCAAGGCTTAAAAAGTTAAAGGAGAAAATGATGTGGGCACAAGTGAAGATGGCAGAGCAGCAACAGGAAAATGGTAATGTGCAACAAAGTCAGAGTCAGGCTGGTCAAGTATACAGTGGAGGTAAAGGAAAATTTAAAATGAGTAAGGAAGAAGCTAAAAAGAAATTTCCTTGTCATACATGCGGAAAATTTGGACATTGGAAGAATGAGTGTAAATCTGGTAAAAAGGATAATGGAGAAAATCAAAATTTAAATCCACAGATGCAGAATGAGGTGATTGGGAATCAACAGCAGCAGCAGCAGGTAGTTACTCCACAGTTACAGGTGCCACAACCTCCTATACCCTGTAATGTGAATGCTCATATGCAGATGTACAGTGCAAGTACTGGATTCCACGGAGAAGAGCAGTTTGGTAAGAATCCACTGGTTTCGCAGTATTTGTTGCGGTGCAATGAGAGTGATTCGGTTTCGTCTCAATGACGGTGCTTGAGGGGGGAGGAAGAGTGCGTACTTGGCGCATCTTTAGCGGTAGATCAGTCAGGACTATTTGTTGATGGAAAGGTAAAAGGTAAAGATATCACCTTCTTGTTGGACACTGGTGCTACCCATTCTACTGAGAGAGCAGCAGAAATTCCAAACCTACCTCTCTCAAGAGAAACTATCCAAGTTGTAGGCGTTGCAAATAAACTTATTAGAACTCCTGTCACAGCCCCGATAGAAGTTCATATTGGAAATTTGAAAGACATGCATCGGTTTGTGGTATGTGATTCCAGTCCTGTTAATCTCTTGGGCAGAGATTTGTTGTGCAAAATGAATTGCACCATTTATTGTACACCGGATGGTGTTGCTTTTATGACACCTGATGAGGATGTTGAGTACAAAGTAATGATGGCCCAAAGAGAACCAGAAGTGAGTGAATTATATTCACTCCTCACTGAGGAAGATTTGCCTGAAGAATTAAAAGGTACAGTGAGATCAGAAGTGTGGGATTTCACAGGAAAAGAGATTGGGTTAATGACAAATGTGGATCCAATTCAGATTACAGTAAAGGAGGGTGCTATATATCCAAATACCCCACAGTACAAAATGAGTCCAGAAGTAATTGCTGGAGTCACACCTGTGATTGACCAAATGATTGAACAGGGGATTTTAAAAGAAATAATGAGCAGTCCCTGTAATTCACCCATTATTGGAATTAAAAAGCCTAATGGAAAATATAGAATAGTTCAAGATTTAAGAAAGGTGAATAAAATTGTAGTACCATGTTGTCCAGTAGTGCCAAATCCAGCAGTAATTCTTTACCAAATTCCCTGCGATGCTGAATGGTACACAGTTATTGATTTGTGTCAGGCATTTTTCTCCATTCCCTTGCACCTGGAAAGTCAATATTTATTTGCATTCCGGTTTGGAAACCGTGTCTTGGCATGGTGCCGAGTTCCTCAAGGATACACTGAGAGTCCTTCAATCTTTAATGAGATCTTGAAAAAATGTTTGGAGACTTTGGTCATGCCTGAAAACTCTGTTTTGGTTCAGTACATTGATGACCTACTAGTGGCATCAAAAACACGAGAAGCATGTGTAACAGACACAATTGCTTTGCTGAACCATTTAGCAGTAGGAGGACATAGAGTGTCACCATCTAAATTGCAATACTGTAGACAGGAAGTTCAGTATTTAGGTCACAAGATTGAAAAAGGGGTCAGAAAGGTGACGCCAGAGAGAATAAGTGTGATCAAGAAAATGAATCCACCCAGAAATCAAAAGGAAGTGCGAATGTTTTTGGGAATGGTTGGATACTGCAGACAGTGGATCTGTGGTTTCTCACTAATTGCAAAACCTCTACAGAGGTTGACACGAAAAGATGTGAAAGATCCAATTGTGTTGGACGAGGAGAGTATGGAATCTTTTACAAAGTTGCGAAACAGTCTTTGTCGAGCACCTACTTTGGGAATGCCAGATTACTCTAAAGAATTTGCATTGTACTGTTGTGAGAGAGATGGATGTGCACTTGCCGTCTTAACTCAAAAACACGGAATGGCACGACGTCCAGTGGCATATTTTTCTGCTACCCTGGATTCAGTGGCTGCAGCATTACCAGGCTGTTTAAAAGCAGTAGCCGCCACTTGTATAAGTCTGGAACAGAGTGAAGCAATTGTGATGGGTTATCCTGTTAAAGTGAATGTGCCACATTCTGAGGAGATCCTTTTAACTCGCACTAGGACTCAACATATGACCTCTAGTCGGCTGACTAAATATGAGAGAGTGATTCTAGGCGCTGAAAATGTGACAGTTGTGAGATGCACTACTGTGAACCACGCTACATTGTTACCAAATTCAAGATGTGAGGAGGTGAGAGAGGAAGCGGAACATGATTGTCTGGAAGTGACAGAACTTTGTACCAAGCCTCGTCCAGACAGAGGATGAATCCTTGGAAGAATCAGATTGTGAATTGTTTGTGGATGGATCATGTTTGAGAAACGAAAAGGGTGAATTGTGTGCTGGTTATGCTGTCTGCACCTTATCAGGAGAACTAGAAGCATCTTGTTTGAAGGGGGTAAACTCCGCCCAAGTTGCAGAGTTGATTGCTCTGGATAGAGCATGTAGATTGGCAAAAGGTCTAAAAGTAACCATCTACACCGACAGTCAGTACGGGTTTGGAGTCGTACATGACTTCGGTCAGCTTTGGATGCAAAGAGGATTACTGACTTCCTCAGGTACCCCAATTCGGAATGGAAAAACTGTAAAAGCATTATTAGAAGCTTTGCAGTTACCAAAAAGAATTGCAGTTGTAAAATGTGCTGCACATCAATCAGGAGATGATGATGTGACAAAGGGCAACAGATACGCGGATCAATTAGCGCGTTACTGTGCACAAAATACAATGGCCATAAACAGATCAATTGATAGAGAAAATACTGAATGCCACCTTATGTTCACAACCACATTTGAGACTTGGGATAAGGTGAGGCAAATGCAGGAAGAAACCAGTGATGAGGAAAAGAAAGAATGGAGTAGAACAGGTTGCAGGAAAAATACAGAAGATGAGGTATGGGTCTGTCACGATGGAAGACCAGTATTGCCAGATTCATTACTTTCTCTCATGGCCAGGATGTACCATGGACTCACACATATTGGAAGAGATGCAATGATTAGACTGTTCAAGCAGATATGATATAATCCAAAATTCAGGGTCATCACAGAAAGTTTATGTCAAAGGTGTGCCATATGCCAAAAACAAAATCCAGGAAGAAAGACAGTTGTGAGTTGGGGTGTAATCGGGAAAGCAGGAGGTCCTTTTACTAGACTTCAGATTGATTTCATTGAGCTACCACCATGTAATGGGGTGAAATATGTCCTTGCCATTGTCTGTTTGTTTTCTCACTGGGTAGAGGCCTATCCAACGAGAAGGAATGATAGCCTTACAGTGGCTAAGCTGTTGTTGAGAGAACTGATCCCTAGGTTTGGTTTTCCAGTCACTTTGGAATCAGATTGCACTTCAATAATGAAATAATTTGGATGATTTGTGCAGCATTACAAATTGAGCAGAAGCTGCATTGTGCATCGACCAGAAGCATCTGGTATTGTTGAACAGATAAATGGCACAATAAAGTCTAGATTAGGGAAGGCATGTGCATCCACAACCCTGAAATGGCCTGACGCTTTACCCCTTGTATTGATGAGTCTTAGAAGTATTCCTGACAAAAAGACTGGATTAAGCCCCCATGAAGTGTTGATGGGAAGAGCCATGAGACAGGCATACATACCTGCGAACAAACTGATGAATATGTCTGATGATCGTGTGCTAGATTATTGCAAAGGACTGGCTGACCCGGTGCGTTCTGTGTCCCGCCAGATTGGAGGAGATGCCACAACGACACAGCGGAACCAAGCACATGATTTGAATCCTGGTGAGTGGGTCCTAGTCAAGAAACACGTGAGGAAAACGTGTCTAGAACCCCGTTGGAGCGGCCCATACCAGATCATTTAGTGACGACCACAGCAGTGAAGTGTTTTGGCTTGCCAAATTGGATACATGCAAGCCATACCCACCTAGTCCCAAGTCCAATTGAAAGACCTAAAGAACAGCAACTGGTAAATCAAAATCAAGAACCAGCAGCTGAAGTGTGTGAAGCTGAAGAGTCTGAATGATGAACATTTTGACGATGAACAGCCAAGCACAAGTCAAGTAAAATGGGCACCAGATACTGGGACTGAAAAGACTGCTATTGAGTCAGAAGAAGGTGAGGCTATCGTTGAGCCAGAGGGAAGTGAAGCGGCTGTCGAGACAGAAGAAAGAAAAACAGCTGTTGACCCAGAAGTAGGGCCAGACGAGAATGAAGTGACAAATGAGCTAGAACTGAATAACACACCAGACCCCCTGATTGCTCTTAGAGAAGCCTGGGTCAAGGATCTAGGGACCATAGACGACGAGGACTGGCAAGAGGCGGTTCAGAGCCCTAGAGAGGTTGCCATACGCTCCAGATTTCGTCTAGTATAGCTCAAGATTCTTCATCGCACATACTACCCTCGCACTCACTTATACTCCTGGGGTAAGGCACTGACAGCGCTGTGCGTCAGAGGATGCCGGGAGGAGGGGACCTTTATGCAGATTCTGTGGGATTGTCCCGAAATATCCCGATTCTGGCAGGGAGTCACGGACATTATGACAGAGGTGGTGGGAGAGCCTGTTCCATTAGAGCCGAAATAGCTTTTATTACTGATTCGAGGCGATGCTGACAGGTCCAGATACGTGGGAATATGGCTGGCTCTGTCAGCGGGTGTAGCAAAGCGCAATATTGCCAGGAGCTGGGGGGCATCTTCACCCCCGCAGGTGGAGGAGTGGAAACGAGATCTTGATTGGTGCCAGTGGGCCGAAGAAACAGTGTATAAAAGTAGGGGATGTGTCAAAAAATGGGAAAAGGTGTGGATGCTGTGGTGAAAGTATAGAGGGTTGGGGGCAGGGGATTAGAGAGGTGTCAGAAGGTAGCAAAACTGCCCATTTTACTCATGAACATAATGTCATCGATTCTCTGTGTTCGATAACTGATGTACTTATGGAAATGCTTATGTATGATATGGTCTTTCGAGCTTTGTTAATAAAAAAAGAGTTTAAAAAAACAAATGAGCTAGAAGAAGGTGAACTCACTGATGAATCAAGAACAAGTGTTGAACCTACAGAAACAGAATTACGAAGTAACAGTGAGGGACAGATGGAAAGAAGACTGAATAAAAGAAATGGTGAACAAAACACAGAAGGTGAAAGGGTAGTACAGAAAAAGAGAGCTAGAAAAGGAGACGATTGGTCAAGTGGAACAAAAAGACTAAAGTATAGAATAGTATAGAGAAGATTGAGGAAAAGACCAGAGCAAAGTAACGAAGTCTCAAGCCAAACAGAACCAGATAGTACATGAAGAAAAACAACCCGAAAAACAAAAAGAACAAGAATTCCATGTGGAAAGTACAGAGCTCCTGAATGGACCTACGTCATACTAGAAGAATTTGAAAGTCTGGGCTTAAGTGAAGAACATGACAGTAGTGATACTGAAAAGGAAGATGAGAACAAACTGAGACCACCTTAAAAGGAACTGAAAAGAGATGAAGGTGAAAAATTGTCAATTGAAGAGGACTGAAATAAAAGAAAGGGGTGAAGAAGAAAGTCATTAAGTGTAGGATTACACAAAATCTATTTTTATAATTTTTTTTTTTTTTCAAATAGAGACTTTTGTATTTTTGTAGTATATCAAAATGGCAGAAGCAGAAGTGACTGGACAACCAAAATCTAGTCTAAAACGTAGATGTATTAAAACCTGCTTATGTAGTGTTTTTCTATTAACACATATATGGATATTATTAATTGTTGTCATACCCATTTTTTATGTAAACAACAGTGGAAATAATACTAATGATGTGTCGATTGAAGGAATGAAAGATGTTTCTAAACCGCCTATAAATACTAATATAGAACAAATGGATGGAAGCATCATGACAAATCAATTAGTGACTTTTCGTTAAATGTTTTTACAAAGTTGTATGAATATACTAATACTATGAATGTGAGTGATTGTTATGTCTGCATGCAATTACCTTTGTCTGTCTCTGAAGGGGTCACGTATCACCACCTTTCCCTAACATATGGTGTGTCATGTAGTGTCCTCAGCAGCCTATTCTATGTGACAGGTAAGCTGGAGTATCAGTATACTGATATAGATTTAGTATTTTCAGAAGTACCAATTGTAAGGGAATTAAATAAAGTAGTAAGTGGTAAAAATGCATGCTATATGGGAGAATTCTTCCATATCACTAAAACCTTAGATGTAGAATATGCCTACAAAAACAATTTAACCTGTAGTTTACATGTTGAAGAAAAATTATTCTTAGATATGGTAGAAAATAGAAGAGCAAGTTTCCAGAAGAAAGCTGATGAACAGAAATCACAGGCACCACCGTGGGCTTTTAGAGAAGGAAATTATGAAAAGGGTGAGACATACGCTGAGATGTCCCTGGACTGGTCACAGAAAGGGAAACTAGGTTTGTTTAGATCAAAGACTAACTATAACAATTATTTTATTGGCACAAGTGAATGTAAGCATACTTTCCAAATTACGGGAGAATGGGGATTAAAGGGTGGAACTGATCCAGTTTTCCCGGGAATCTATTATGTGTGTGGTAAGAAAGCCTATTATAGGTTACCTGCACATTGGTATGGAAACTGTTATTTTGGAATTGTTTTCCAAAAGTCTACCATGTAGACCGTAAGGACAATAGTGTCAATGAAATAAAACAAGGACTAATGCGTAGTAAGAGCAAGTTTTTCGGAAATAGGAGGTGATATTTTTGGTGCACTAATACCCTCAGTTGGAGTTGTTTTAAATTCACACAAAATTCGAAAATTGTCCACAGTGGTTGATTGTTTATCAACAGATACTGCTGGTGGTTTCTTGATGGTTGATACCGAAATGGTGGCAATCAGATCAATGGTTTTGCAAAATCGACTTGCCTTAGATATTCTTTTGGCAAAAGAGGGAGGAGTTTATGGCATGTTGAAAATTCAACACTGCTGTACCTATATCCCGGATAAAAGTAAAGGGATAGAAGGATATATTAGAAATATTACAAAATTACCTAATGATCTAACCCAACTGGAGGTTGATGGTGTTTGGGAGAAACTTGGTAAGAGTTTTTCCTCTCTAAGTAAATGGTTTTCTACCTTTGGAAGTAGTTTATTGGGAAAAATAATAATGCCAATATTTTCAATAGCAGTAGTAACTCTAGTAATATTTACAGCGTATAAGTGTTGTAAATGCATAAGAGAAAGAAAAGATGCAACAGATGAAAAGATTAAAAGAAAAGGAAGAAAGAGAAAGATAGAAGAAATAGAATTAGAAAATATAAATGGAGAATATTATGATATGATGAAAAAGCTAGATGAAGGTGCCATAAAAAGAGAGAGAGAAAGTAAATTCTAGATAAAGTGGAAGGTGGCACTCGGTATGGTGAGTAGTTATGATGGCTCCTAAAAGCCATCAGAGGGGGGATTGATGGAGCAGGATTTCGCGAAAGAAACCTGCTCAATTGAACACCCCTATAATACGTACTAACAGTAAGTAGTACTAGAACTAATGTGCACATTAACACTACACGAGGGAAGCTTGTTTTGCAAAATGCATGAACTAACCCTGAATAATACGTAAATAACCGGAAATGTAATAATCTTGTGTTTAGAACGAATTAATAAGGTTTACATGGCAAGGCCGCATGTTTATTTAGTAAAAAGCATGGTGTGTGTGTTGCTTTAAACTAATAAATAATGCAGCTTTTCTGCTTGTGCTATGCTAGGCTAACCGTTAATATAAGGTAGAGTTAAAGTGGGTGGTAAACAGAGAAAATTGCATTGTCACATAATTAATTAATGTCTGTTTCCCGTTCTTTTAGTAATGGACGAGTCCTCCATCTTTTAAAGTTAGCTTAACCGAGGGCGGGTGGAATTAGGAGCGAGCAGGAACCATGTGACCACGTGACTGAACTGCTGTGCAAAGCTGAAAAAGCCTGACCTGGTGAAGGACAGAACATTGAAAGCCAGCCAAAGCCAGTGTCATCGTGGGAACGGAATCTGTAGTTGTTAAATTTATTAAAATGTACAATAAATTGTTGCATGTGTACTCATGAGAGAGAAGAATAATTGATGACTGTATAAAAAAGTTGTTTAGAACAACGGTGTAGTCAAAAGTAGATGATTTCATAATGGGGTGACATCCCACCCCTAGAACCCAACCAATCCCTTAGCTAGAAAATGTGAATTTAGCAACTATTGTGGGACGAACATGCACTTTTAGGGTATAAGAATAGGTACTTTAGGGGTGTGGTTGGTGCTGTTGGTGGTCGCTTAGGCTGAGGTGTCAGAGGGCTGCGTCGCTGTTCGTCGGTTTGCTGAGAGGCCTAGCTGTTCCTATCCTGTCCCTGTCCTGGTTCTCGAGACTTTGATCCCTGACTCTTGGTTCAGGGGTCCCCCACTACTGCCTAGGCCTGGGTGGTGGTTTTTCCTTACAGATCCCTTGGGTTTGTATCTGATATAACTTAGCATTGCAGAAATTATTTTTGCAGTCATATTCTTGTTTCTGAAACTTTTGTCTCTTCATCTATCCCCTCCGAATCGTTTTGGTTTAAAGTGATAGATGTTTACTTGTATCTAATGTCTCTTCATCTATCCACTCTTTGCAACGTATATTTGAAATAATAGTTCCGTTGTTTCTATGATTAGATTGTTGCTCTCTCTCATGAGGTTTTCAGTATTTGAAATTTTGAATGTAATCGCTATTAGCATTTATTATTACTGAATAAAATTATTAAATCTCACCAAGAGTTTGTGGTTATTTAGCCAGTTTCTAAGAGTAATTATTTAATTTGAGAAATACCATTGCTATCAACTCTTCAACTAATTGGTTCATCGACCAAGTAGATGAAAAGTCGATCATCTTTTGTTTAATATGCAAAGTACAGGATATTAAATATTGTGCCTGAGTAACGAGAGTAAATTGAAGTAAAGTTAACAAACTTGACACCAGCGCATCAGAGATTTGGGTGAATGTGTATGGGCCAAAGTATGAAGTTATTGAATATTTATCCCTGATCAATTTATTGGGTTCGCGCTGGATCAACCACATACCCGCAAGGTAACTTTTTAAAAATTATTTTTATTCGTTTTACATCATAGTGCGGTACATACAGAATAATGTTACTGGTGTTCACAAGGTGCACGTCCGATCATTTTAACAAGGTATTATGCAGACAATAAATTTAACTGTAACATAACATAGTAACATAGTAACATAGTAACATAATAACATAGTAACATAATAACATAATAACATAATAACATAATAACATAATAACATAATAACATAATAACATAACGGTGGCGCTCAAAATGGCGCTGTGCTGCTACAGCATATTGTTCTCCTACATAGTGGCAATGCTCAGGAACCTCCCAATTTCTTTGTTGGTAGGGGCTACTGCATACTGTAACAATATATGTTAGTTTTGGGGGATTATATTTACGTTATCCAAAGAGAAACACACCTCAAAGCCTAGTAGTTCTTTTTTCTCAGGGCATTAAGCGTACAGAAAGACTTTGCTGGATGTCCCAGTGGGGAATATCAGACATGACATAATGCATGCCATTGTCACACATCTAATTCAACGTGCTGCCCTTAACAACGCACTGGATTACATCGTGGACCTTTACCAAGCATTTATGTGGTTTTTCATGTGTGTGAGCGCACACATAGATGTATATATAACTATGTGCGTGTTTAACACACACACACACACACACACACACACACATATATATATACACACACACACACACACACAGAACATATGCAATTTTATATATATAGATTTAATTTTTCACATTTTACGTTTTTGGGAGGAGAATGTCCCGTTTTCTTTTCTTTTTTTAACTACTGCCCTCACTTTACCTCTACTCTCCCTGAATTTTACATTTACTATTAAACCCTATTATCTCTACCCTACCCTACACTCTAAAATCACCCTAACCTCCCTTGACCTCTACCCACCCATAAACCCTAAAATTACCCATGCCACCCTTTACCTCTACCCACCCCTAAAGCCAAAAATCACCCTTACTTCTCTTTACTACTAACCAACTCTAAAACCTTAAATTGCCCACACCTCCCTTTAACTTTTAACAGCCCAAACCATATAAATTACCATTACCTCCTTTTACTGCTACCCTTCCCTAAACCCTGAAATTACCCATACCTCTAGCCATCCCTAAACACTGAATACTGCATGATGCCCAGAAACAATGGAGAAAAGCGCATGTTGCAGTACACACTCTGCTACACAAACTTGTCACAGTGTATTCCTCTGTCCCTCACCCTGGTCATGTGATGTGATCTTGCTATGCTCCCCAAGTCAGGGTCCACAATCTTACGCTGTACATCAGTTGGTCACAGAATCTCTCTCTCCAATCAGACATTATGGTTATGGGTTCCTTCACTGCTCCATGGTCTGCTGCATATTCTTGTATGTGCTTCACTCTGATCACAGGTTCTTAGCTGCATTAATCTGATTAGCTGTCTTTCTTTGCTGCTCAATCTAGTTATAGGTTGCCTCCATGTGGTCGCAGGTTCCCTGTCTACCCCTCAGTCTGGTGCAGGTTCTCTTTCTGCCCCTCAGTCTGGTGCAGGTTCCCTCCCTGCCCCTCAGTCTGGTGTAGGTTCATTCTCTGCCCCTCAGTCTGATGCAGGTTCCTTCTCTGCCCCTCAGTCTGATGCAGGTTCCTTCTCTGCCCCTCAACCTGGTGCAGGCTCACTCTCGGCTCCTCAGCCCGATGCAGGCTCCCTCTCGGCTCCTCACTCAGGTGCAGGCTCCCTCTCCGCTCCTCAGTCTGGTGCAGGCTCCCTTCTGCTCCTCAGCCTGGTGCAGGTTCTATTTCTGCCCCTCAGCCTGATGCAGGCTCCTTCTCTGCCCCTCAGCCTGATGCAGGTTCCTTCTCTGCCCCTCAGCCTGGTGCAGGTTCCTTCTCTGCCCCTCAGCCTGGTGCAGGTTCCTTCTCTGCCCCTCAGCCTGGTGCAGGTTCCTTCTCTGCCCCTCAGCCTGGTGCAGGTTCCTTCTCTGCCCCTCAGCCTGGTGCAGGTTCCTTCTCTGCCCCTCAGCCTGGTGCAGGTTCCTTCTCTGCCCCTCAGCCTGATGCAGCCTCACTCTCGGCTCCTCAGTCTGGTGCAGGCTCCCTCTCCGCTCCTCAGTCTGGTGCAGGCTCCCCCTCCGCTCCTCAGCCTGGTGCAGGCTCCCTCTCCGCTCCTCAGCCTGGTGCAGGCTCCCTCTCCGCTCCTCAGCCTGGTGCAGGCTCCCTCTCCGCTCCTCAGCCTGGTGCAGGCTCCCTCTCCGCTCCTCAGCCTGGTGCAGGCTCCCTCTCCGCTCCTCAGCCTGGTGCAGGCTCCCTTCTGCTCCTCAGCCTGGTGCAGGCTCCCTCTCTGCTCCTCAGCCTTGTGCAGGCTCCCTCTCTGCTCCTCAGCCTGGTGCAGGCTCCCTCTCTGCTCCTCAGCCTGGTGCAGGCTCCCTCTCTGCTCCTCAGCCTGGTGCAGGCTCCCTCTCTGCTCCTCAGCCTGGTGCAGGTTCCCTCTCCGCTCCTCAGCCTGGTGCAGGTTCCCTCTCCGCTCCTCAGCCTGGTGCAGGTTCCCTCTCCGCTCCTCAGCCTGGTGTAGGTTCCCTCTCCGCTCCTCAGCCTGGTGCAGGCGCCCTCTCCGCTCCTCAGGCTGGTGCAGGCTCCCTCTCCGCTCCTCAGGCTGGTGCAGGCGCCCTCTCCGCTCCTCAGGCTGGTGCAGGCGCCCTCTCCGCTCCTCAGGCTGGTGCAGGCGCCCTCTCTGCTCCTCTGTCCAGCACGCATAGGTTTCTTCTTTGATCCTTATTTAGGTTAGAGGCTCCTTCCCTGATGCTGCTCCATCTGGCCAATGCTTCTTTTCAACTCAGTTTCTATCTGAGTCACAGGCAAAGCTCTCTGCACGTGTGTAGGTGCAGGTTTCCTTGCGTTCCAATCCGGTCCCAGGCACCTCCGCAACCTTTCAGCTCTACCCATTATATCACACTAAGGGGGCTAGGGGACTAGTGGAGCAGTGGGGCCAGGGAAGGTCCCCCCCCACCCCTTTCACACAAAGGGTCTGCTTGGAAGCAGTACGAGTCATGAAATGCCAAATTTGAGTTCACTTTCATAGTCATCTGGTTCCTCCGCTATGACGGAGGAGTTGCACCCCACCCCCCCCCCCCCCCCTAGGAACAGCCTCAAAAGTTGAAAAATAAAACGATAACAAAACAGGCTTATTAATGTCTTATTTTTCAACTTTTAAGTGCCGAGTCTTGGGGGAGGGGCCATTGCGGGGGCAGTCACGGAGGGGTAGTGGTGGGCACTGCTATCAGTGAACATGTCTGTTGGGCCGGCCATCTTAGGATGGTCAAACCGACATGTGCATGCGTTGTCGGGTTGGAGACAGCAGGCACAGGCTCCCAGTCTCTTTGTGAGCATGCATCCCTGCCACTCAAGCCAATCCTAGAGCAGCATCAGGATTGGCCGTAGGGGAGTCTGGGAGCCTGTGCTGCAGTCCGGAGCAGAAGAGCAGTGATGCTGCAGGCAAGTTCTATTTTCCCTTCTTTTTATGTATATTCATCGTCGTCCCCCACCCCGCCCCAGCACTCTACCCTGACACCAGCAGCTACTGCGTATTGCTCAGTGGGATTTGTGTCCACTGCAGGGATCCGTGTTTAACGTGTAGGTAATAGTAGTAATTCCGGTAATTCAGGCTCAGACTTTCATCCTTCCAAGGTCCATAAAATGAGTACAACAGATCTGATTATAATAATATGCATCACTTACGAGCCGAAAAAAAATTCTGCTAATAGTGTGCGCTATAAAACTGGAAATATTGTTATTTATATTTAGCAGGTGCCACATATCGAAAAATAGAGCGCTTTAAACTTTGACGTAACGTTCACCTAGGAAACGGCTACCAATACGGGCCGAACCTGAAATGATACCTTGTGTGGTTCATGTGGTAGATGTGTTTTGCTAATGTAAAATAGCAAAATGTCAGCCATTGTTTCAGCTAAAGGTCGTTAATGATATTGCATCAGAGACCTCTAATGAAACACGCGGCGCGCTGCAGTTTATAATGCATCTCATTATAGGCATTAATAGCCCTCCGCTGGCAGAGAAGGTCAGCGTAAAGCGGCCCCTTCTGGGCGCAGATAATCACTGCATCGAGAGCTGTACCAGTCTTTGGACATACCTCAGCGCCGAGAGGCGACCCACAAACAAAATGGAGGGGAGGAGGAAACAATTCTCTCAGAGCACAGCCAAAACAAAGACCCCTTTATTCTAAGCAGCAGACAAAATACCGCGCATTTAATTCTAAATTCACACACAGCACCGGTCCCTCGATTCTGAGCCAACTAGTAATCAAAGTGCACAAAAACACAGAAACTGCGATCCTGAGAGCAATGGGGCAAGTCTAGAGGCGAAACTAAAAGAGCAAAATAATCTGTAACCTTTTTGTGAGCCTTTCGACTACAAGTAACTGCATAAAAAATATCTGGTGCAAATAAATAAATAGTAGTTAAACAGATCTCATTTGATTTCTTTAGCTTAAGTTGTTGACATTAAAAAAAACACACACACAAAAAGTGAAAAGCTTGCCATGTTAATCACAATTCAGAGACTATTCCTCACCGTTACTGCACTGCTGGGAGGGAGCTATTTTACTAGAATATGAACCTATGACAAATTCGTTCACACACATCTCTGCAGTAGGTGCATTAACCCACTGCTCTACCTTACTATGATTGGAACCTGTGGCCAATGTCACACACACAGCCATATATCCCACTGAGTTTTCTTACTGAGTTCAGAATGTGTGGCCTGCAGCGAGGGCTTTAAAGTTGGGGGGGGGGGGGGAGGTCTACAAGGGGTGTAGCCTATGTAATTAAGGATATGGCTTAAACACAAACTACATTTCTGTGATTCCCATAGTATCCCGCCCAACCGGTATTTTGGTGCCTCGCTGAGCTTTCGGTTATTACATCCAGGTATATAACACAACAACTAACATACGCTTAAAAACAGCCAGGACTATTGGCTTTGTCAATGGTTGTTAGATTTTTAAGAGAAGAGTAATAAAGATTCTGTTGTAAACAATATTGAAAATATTTCAACTCTGAAACTGTGAGTCTGTCGATTAAACCTTATTGAGGCTTATGGATGGAGTAATGGTCTTCAGAGTGTCTCAGTCACTCACATTATGTTCTCTCAGTTAGACACGCAATCCCTTTTTCTCTCCACATCTCATCCATCTACATATCTCACATCTCATTTCTTTCCTCTTCAGCCCCCTCTTTTCACTCTCTCGTGAATGCACTACCTAACATCTACTTCACCTTCCCCAAACATACAACGCACCGACTCTCCTGTAAGAACTGTATTTCCTTTTACTTTCACCCTGTCAATATTTTGACAACTGTGTGCCTCCTTCACACACATTTGCACAGAATCACAATTGCAACTGGAATACATGTCAATTGCTCTGTATGGTCTTCAGAGAGGCCAATGATCGGATGTGTACGTTTGCTATGTTCGCCCTAAGTGGCCAAGGGTATGCCCAAACGTGGGTTCCTGGCTCACTCTGCCACTGGATTCAAGCTAGCCTGGCTGATGAGGGGTGATACCCCGAAACCGGTCCCAGGATGCTTCTTTCTGGTCCAGGGAAAACATGGCCTGACAGTTCAGGCTGGACTTTCCCATGAGGGGCAGGGTCAAGACTGATTTGCATATGACTGGGTCCAAACTGGGTTGGCATGGTGAGCAAAAGAACAATGGATTAAACCCAGATCTCATGACAGGGGTGAGTTGTTGAAAAGCTTCAGCACTCCATCCATCATCTTGTTGTGTTTGCTATGTATTCTGACCACCTTTTTGATGCACTGACTGGCACTGTGAGAAGCTTGCAAAACCTTCAGCCTCCGCTCCAGACCTCTTAATCGTGGGCCGCTACAAGCAACTGGAGTGGGCTTAGTTAAAAGTATTCATTATACAAGAGTAATATTCTACACGAAAAAATACGGAAACACAATATTCCAGAAATTGCTAACACTCTTAGGGAATGCACGATTAAGTAAAAAGGGAAATATCAACAGGAATTAAATAGCGAAGATGGATTACATTAACATTTTAAAATTCATTGTTCAGAAATCAATCAGTGTTTTTTCAAGTAAAGCTAAAAACGTGAACATAGGGCCCGATAGGGGCCCGTTTCAATGTCCGTCTTTAATTACTACAGGGTCTGAGACCCAGAAGGACCCGGTCCAATAAAGCCCTCCTGCAGCACAGACAGAATTCTCTGCCGAAGGTGCATTCATCCACTAAGTTTTCTTGGTAGAATTGCAATTGGTTACCAGCAGGCTACGTATGGGTGTATGGAATCAGGGGTGGTAGACTTTCCTTCCATCATTCTGAGTTCATAGTACCAGGGCCAGATCAAAAACGTGTACTGATCGGCGTAATTTGAAGTCTGCGGTAGTAAATAGTCCTGTGCTTGGTCCAAACGCTCTTTTAGCCAGGCAGTGCTGACCCTAAAACGGCAATGTTGCACTCCGTCTGCTTGCCATTCTCACCTCGAATCTCTCCTACAGCATCGATTAAACACCTTTCATCACACTATCTAACCCCACCTACGACTCTGAATTACCAGGAAGTGGGTATTCATGGTGAGGTAAATTACTGTTCAAAACCCATAAAGGACACAATGTTGTATCTAAAGAAAGGATCTGCCAATCTATTAATGCATCAGCTTTACTCTCAGCCAAAGGGTAAGTGCACAAGTGCTATTAGCACCTTGCAATGACTGACCATAGCCAGTACAATAACCAACTAACACCCACAGGAAAGGAAGTAACTACCCAGGGCATTATGGGTTCCAGTGAGCCCCTAAGCAAAGAGTTAAACTCCCACAGCTGATTCAAGTTAGAGGTGGACGGTCAGAACACCCAAACACTCACTGAACTACACACCACGCAAACAGTGTGTGTATATATATCTTCTTCCCCACTCCAATTCACCAAGGAAGAGCACTCACGGGGGTGATGCTAGAGTCCATTTATTAGGAGCAAAACAGACGCGTTTCGGCGATTGCCTTTATCGATGTTTTTGCACGCCAAAGGAAACCATGTTTTTTTATACACTCAAAGCATTTATCACGTGATTTATAACAATCGCCCTCCCACACATTAGCACGCACCTGAAGTATCACTGTAAGGGGTTAGCCTAGAACAGCAGCCACCACTCCCCATATGTATCTGGTAATGAGTCCACCAAATATGCTTTGAGCTATGATGCCTCCAAATGCACCTCCCCAATATGAGACCTACAACTCTCCCATGTTGTCACTCACCCGATGACCCCCTGGCCGTACTCCCTGTTGCCCCTCCATGGGGTTCCACCAGCTGGACCACGGCCCGGGCTCAGACCACAGCTGCTGGCCTTGTTGTCACGCTTCCTTTTATTACTGGGCTGGTTGTTGCTTTCCAGAGGTAGAAAATCCCCCTGCGGCTGCAGCATGGCACCCTGCGCGCTCCGCCACACCCGTCCTCAAAGCCGCTGCGCCCTCCCGATCTGCTCAGGCTGCAGCCAGGCGATGCGCGGATCCATGAGCCAAGGAAGGAAGTAAGAATCGGATCCCTCCGCCTGGTTGCGGCTGGCAATCTGTGTCCTTCCGCCAGCTATGTGACAACTAGAACTAGATTCAGCACGCGGTTATCGTTCTACCAAACCCATGACGGGCCGTGAAAGTATTTATTAACTATCTTTGTGCGTCTTTCTTACTTTTGTACTCTCCAGCTGCGAAATTTCACCTGAATGTACTAGGGTCTCTTTTTCTACAAGTTTTATTACTCGTCACCTCATTTAAAGTAGCCAGGGAGGACTCCCACGCCCCCCAAAACTCCGCCTCCTTCACAGCTTTGTGATCTGCCTGTGTCGTATCTACCTAGGAGACGGTTTCATGGCATCCACCTGATGTCTTATTCGAAAAGACTTGACATACGTCATCACAGTCATGTTGGTGGAGCAGACAGTGTTAAAAATATGGAGCACGTGACGGGCTTCAACTCCAAGAACATCCAGAACGAGCGGGGAGGAGGGGGGGGGCGACGCGAGTGGTGCGCGCGCGCCACAGCGAGACATCTGTTTTGCATTATCGGGCACGATAATTGCAAACAGATGTCTGCCGCGCGCGTAACCGCAGGGAAAAGGCCATGACGCACGAGCGTCTGGTCAGCTTTTCAAACCCCCTAACATAAAGTCTTGCCAGAGAAGCGCTTGCGCGCTACTCGAGGCTCGACCTAAAAATCATAGAAATTCACTTAAAAACCAAAGGTTACCGAGTCGTTATAGTTAGCAAATAGAATTTAAAAAACCTTAGAAATTCACTGAAGAAAACAAAGGTTACAGGGACGTTATAGTTAGGCTCATATTTTCACTCGTACAAAACCGGTGAAATTTGGCAGTTGTAGTTACCAGAGCTAACTATAACTTACACCCCCGTAATGCACTACTTATGACCTCACATATTACATCACTCATGACATGGTTAATGACATCACTCATGACATCACTGATGTGTCATTGATGCCATTTAATATACCATAAGGGATATAATATGTGAAGTTATAAGCAGTGCATTGGAGGGGAAGAAGTTCTAGTTAGCTCAGTAAAGTATAAATGGTGAATATTTGTATTTTTTGTTTTTTAAAGGATTATTTTTATATTATCACAACACCTAACTATGACTTCACTTTAATCATTCCTTTTTAGTGAATTTCTAAGTTTTGTTTTTTTAACCTAAATTAAGATCTCATTAATAAACCTCCTTTTAACCTATGGTTTTTTTTCAGTGAATTTCTGGCATTTGTTTATCACAGTTCACCCAACTCCGTCACTGACCATAGCTTTAGGCTGTCTGTGGCATGGAGTTGGCTGCAGGGCCTGGCATTCAGCCAGGTCCTGCGCCCAACCACCCACAGGCGGCCAACCCCCCAGCATGGGGTTGGCCGCAAGGCCTGGTCTGAGGCCAACCACTGCCATGCATGGCCTATGGCCACGACCTGAACTTCACCACCTGAGGCCAGGTGACTTTGAAGTTTTTTTGTAGTTGTACGTGTGGTTTTCTATGTTGTGTGGATGCTTTATTTCTTGTATTACTAGATTTCTGTAGTGGTGTGTTGTGTGTTTTAATATATTGCCACTGGGCTTTTGTTATGTTGCATTCTATTTTGGTAGTTTGGTTGGGTTGTGTCAGTCTTTCTTGCTATGTTTTTGTTTTGTTGTACTGTGTAACAGAGACATGTTGTTCTCATGTTGTTTAGTTCCATTACAGATTTCAACAAATGCTGTTACACTGACAATCAAATTTAGTGCATTACAATAAAGTTCCAATGAAAAACGACAATTTGCAGTACGAAAGTTAGCAACATATCACAACTCCTATGGGCCACATTTACAGGTTGGAAAATGTGGGAAAGCTGCTAAAAATAGCAGATACCCTGTCCGTTACTCCCATAGTTCCCCCACCCATTTAGAGATCGGAATACTGCATGATTTCCAAAAGGCTCTGCTGCCGAAAAGCCCTGACAAGACTACCCCTCTGCCGTTGGACTGCTCGGTCAGAGACGGTCGACCCACCCTATGCAGGTTGTGACTTTTTGTTTTTGTTTTATAAAAACAAATTCCCAATTTGGGAGGTTGTCCGTGTAAAACAAACATCAATAACAAAAGAGTAAAAATAAAACAAGGCTCCCGACAGACATTCAGCCCTGCCTTCAATGCATCCATCGAAGGGGCAGCTGCAGTGAAGGGGCAGAGATACCAGTCAGGCAGGCAAGATCTCTAAATATGGCAGGTGGGCAGTTCTCAGGTGGCAGAGCAGAGATCAGTGCCTCCGCTCACCTAGCAGTCTGGTCGGCCAACCCACCAATGAGGGGCGGGTCCTCCACGTGGGCGGAGGAGCGTCACCCCATTGCTTTCTCGTAGTGCGAGAAGCAGAAACATAAAATGGTATTTTAAACACCATTTTATGTTTCTGCTTCTCGCACTGCGAGAAAGCAGAAGGGTATGCCTGGTTGGGGGCAGGCGGGTGGGCGGTCCTGCAGGAGTGGCTTGCCAACTCCGAGTGTGCTGACTGTTTGGTCGGCCCCAGGGCCGACCAAACCGGTCATACGCACTCTGCATTTTCTCTATGTAGGCTGCATGCAGCCTACATAGAGAAAATGGCCTCCCCATAGATGCCTGTGGGGTCGGCGTCCTAGCCAATCACAACACTGCCATTGCAGCGTTGTGATTGGCTTAGGGGAGGGGAGGGAGGCTGCCTGCTTCCTGTATGGAGAGGGGAGAGGAGACTCGACGCGGGACCGGAGGAGATGGTAAGTTTAATTTTTCAGTCATGCCGGCCGCGACTGCCACCAATGTTTAAAGGAGCTTGTAAGCACATCCAACCCTCACTTAATGTAATCGTGCCCCAGCTTCCTTCATTCCGAGCTCACAAAATACTGCTTCGATCATTAATTTCCACAAACACTACACCCTTCATTCAGAGTTCACACAAAGACGGCTTCCATAATTCCGAGTTCACTTAGCATGGCTTCTATTAATCTGATTACAGCCCACCAAACTTTCTTCATTCTGATCCCACACAAACATAGCTCTCATCATGGAGTACACACAAACACTGCTCCCATCATGGAGTACACACACAAACACTGCTCCCATCATGGAGTACACACAAACATCGCTCCCATCATGGAGTACACACAAGCATAGCTCACATCATGGAGTACACACACAAACACCGCTCCCATCATGGAGTACACACACACACACAAACACCGCTCCCATCATGGAGTACACACACACACACAAACACCGCTCCCATCATGGAGTACACACAAACATACCTCCAGTATTGGAGTACACACAAACATAGCTCCCATCAAGAAGTACACACAAACAGAGCTCCCATCATGGAGCACACAAACAAACATAGCTCCCATTATTCAGCACACACACAAACAAAGCTCCTATAATGGAGCACACACAAACATAGCTCCCATCTTGGAGCAAACACACAAACATAGCTCCCATCATTGAGAACACACAAACAGAGCTCCCACCATGGAGTACACACAAATACCGCTCCCATCATGGAGCACACATACAAACACAGCTTCTATCAATGAGCACACACAAACATAGCTCCCATATTGGAGTACACACAAACATAGCTCCCATCAAGGAGTATACACAAACCTAGCTCCCATCAAGGAGTATACACAAACATAGCTCCCATCAAGGAGTACACATAAACAGAGCTCCCATCATGGAGTACACATAAACAGAGCTCCCATCATGGAGTACACACAAACATAGCTCCCATATTGGAGTACACACAAACATAGCTCTCATTATGGAGCACACACACAAACATAGCCCATATCATGGAGCATACACAAACCTAGCTCCCATCGTGGAGCACACACAAACATAGCTCCCATCATGGAGCAAACACAATAACATAGCTCCTATCATGGAGCACACACAAAATAGCTCCCATCATGGAGTACACACAAATACCGCTCCCATCATGGAGCACACATACAAACATAGCTTCTATCAATGAGCACACACAAACATAGCTCCCTTATTGGAGTACACACAAACATAGCTCCCATCATGGAGTACACACAAACATAGCTCCCATCATGGAGTACACACAAACATAGCTCCCATATTGGAGTACACACAAACTTAGCTCTCATCAAGGAGTACACACAAACATAGCTCCCATCAAGGAGTACACACAAATAGAGCTGCCATCATAGAGTACACACAAATACTGCTCCCATCATGGAGCACACACACAAACATTGCTCTCATATCGGGGTACACACAAACACCACTCCCACAGGGAGTACGCACAAGCATAGCTCACATCATGGAGTACACACACAAACACCGCTCCCATCATGGAGTACACACACACACAAACACTGCTCCCATCATGGAGTACACACAAACATACCTCCAGTATTGGAGTACACACAAACATAGCTCCCATCAAGAAGTACACACAAACATAGCTCCCATTATTCAGCACACACACAAACAAAGCTCCTATAATGGAGCACACACAAGCATAGCTCCCATCTTGGAGCAAACACACAAACATAGCTCCCATCATTGAGAACACACAAACAGAGCTCCCACCATGGAGTACACACAAATACCACTCCCATCATGGAGCACACATACAAACATAGCTTCTATCAATGAGCACACACAAACATAGCTCCCATATTGGAGTACACACAAACATAGCTCCCATCAAGGAGTATACACAAACATAGCTCCCATCAAGGAGTATACACAAACATAGCTCCCATCAAGGAGTACACATAAACAGAGCTCCCATCATGGAGTACACACAAACATAGCTCCCATATTGGAGTACACACAAACATAGCTCCCATCATGGAGTACACACAAACATAGCCCCCATCATGGAGTACACACAAACATAGCTTCCATCATGGAGTAAACACAAACATAGCTCCCATCATGGAGCACACACACAAACATAGCTCTCATTATGGAGCACACACACAAACATAGCCCATATCATGGAGCAATCACAAACATAGCTCCCATCGTGGAGTACACACACAAACATCGCTCCCATCATGGAGCACACACAATAACATAGCTCCTATCATGGAGCACACACAAAATAGCTCCCGTCATGGAGTACACACACAAACATAGCTCCCATTATTCAGCACACACACAAACAAAGCTCCTATAATGGAGCACACACAAACATAGCTCCCATCTTGGAGCAAACACACAAACATAGCTCCCATCATTGAGAACACACAAACAGAGCTCCCACCATGGAGTACACACAAATACCGCTCCCATCATGGAGCACACATACAAACATAGCTTCTATCAATGAGCACACACACACACAGCTCCCATATTGGAGTACACACAAACATAGCTCCCATATTGGAGAACACACAAACACAGCTCCCATCATGGAGTACACACAAACACAGCTCCCATCATGGAGTACACACAAACATAGCTCCCATCATGGAGTACACACAAACATAGCTCCCATCATGGAGTACACACAAACATAGCTCCTATATTGGAGTACACACAAACATAGCTCTCATCAAGGAGTACACACAAACATAGCTCCCATCAAGGAGTACACACAAATAGAGCTGCCATCATAGAGTACACACAAATACTGCTCCCATCATGGAGCACACACACAAACATTGCTCTCATATCGGGGTACACACAAACACCGCTCCCACAGGGAGTACACACAAACATAGCTCCCATCATGGAGTACACACAAACATAGCTCCCATCATGGTGTACACACAAACATAGCTCCCATCATGGTGTACACACAAACATAGCTCCCATCACTGAATACACACAAATACCGCTCCCATCACTGAGCACGCACAAACACCGCTCCCATCACTGAGCACACACAAACACCGCCCCCATCACTGAGCACGCACAAACACCGCCCCCATCACTGAGCACGCACAAACACCGCCCCCATCACTGAGCACGCACAAACACCGCCCCCATCACTGAGTACGCACAAACACCGCTCCCATCACTGAGCACGCACAAACACCGCTCCCATCTTTTGGTTCACACATACTAGGTTTCAATCATTGGTCCCTATTGAAGGTTGGGTTGGAAAGCTGATGCTGTAATCCTGCACACAAAATTGCTGGAACTTCAGGCATTGGTAATTTCCGGATGAGAGAACACAGTGGGGTTCTGCATCTCCCTCTACTCGAAGGTCCCCTGAGAAGGGGGGAATTACTGTCGAAATTGCATTTCTACATTTTTCTGCCCATTTCCACCTAGTAATTTCACCAAATTTGAGATGCTGATATGTCTAGCATCAAAAATTACCAGAAATTCAGTACTCTTGCGTTCCTTACAATTTTCGAGTCAGCCGAAAGCACTCTTTACAACCAAATCAAGAATTCCACTTAAATTGTGATGGCGGTCAATGAGTTTGTACAAACAGCAATCACAACTGTGAGTTTAGTTTACACAAACACTGCTTCCATCATCGAACAAACATAGGCACTGCTCCCATCAGACCGTTCACAGCTATCATTGAGCTCACACAACACCACTCATCACTGCACTCGTACAAACACAACACACATCATTGAGCTCACACAAGCAGATCCTGTCAGTGAGCTCACAAACCATGCATCGGGAATAAATGAAGATGCCTCATAGAAAGTTAACCTACGAATCAAATCCCACTGGGGAACAATAGAGTGGTAGGAACAAGTAAAGACAATCACAGAGAAGGCTGGTCCCAGGGACACCGAGGGAGGTAGAGCAGCTAAGAAAACGTTTGCAGTAGTCACTGCTAACCCAAGCTGGGCTAGAGGCACTGCCAAGTGCAGAACACAGGAAAGGCATGGTCTAAAAGGGTGCAGGCATTCCAACTTGCAAAATTGGATAATCTTGATCCAGTGACCTTCAAAAATCGGTTTTGGGGGTTTCCCTAGCAGTTATGATGGCATCTGCAACTTTAGGTGGCATTTAGAAGGACTATAGTTGGCACCGTACAAAGTCCAAGTGGGCAGCCATAGCTCAGGAGGATTGCGATGAAGGTCCTGCCCACCTTGCTGCAAGAGCAGGTCCATCCTGTGCAGGAGAGGAAGGCTGACCCAGTGCTGAATTCCAACACATCCTTCTCATCCAGTATGGGGCATTCAGGATCAGCTGTGCTCGATGCTCGAACAACTTCTGCAGGACTCTATAGACAGAAGTGAAATCAGTGGGAATACATAAAGCAAGCCTCGCGACCAGTCCAGGCTGAAGGCATCCATCCATTCAGGGCGCTCATTCGCCATCTGATGTGCGGCACCATCAGGATGCACAAAGCCATATGGCCCAACAGGTGAAGAACTTGCATGCCCGTGTCAGAAACTCAACATCAGATCTCAAGTATCTGCACTCCTCTGAGGAGGAGGGAGGGTGTAGATGAGCACAAATGCCCGTTACTTCCAACTGATGATCACAACCAGCCACTATTACTTTGGTCCACCATAAAAAAAAAACTGAAATGACTGCATGGAATGATTTGCTGTGAGTGCACAAGACTAATCCCAATAAATAACTAACCGTAACCTTTAACCTTGGGTTCCGGAGCAGCGTGCTGACCAGTGTAAAGCACTCTGAAGCCTCGTCATGGGTAGTAAGCGCTATATAAATGCAATTACAATATTAACTAATGCAGTTTTCTTTGGTTCCTACCTGCAGAAAATTGCAAAAGCAAATCTGTGAAATACCAGCAACACAATGTGACAATCTGGTAGCAAGAAACGTCTTTGACATAATATTTTCCACGATGCTCTGCAAAAGTAATAGTTACAAACAATGGGCCATAAACTGTTCGCAGAAAATTTCTGTAGAGTTTTTGTGCCAGGTAGTAATGAGCTACTTCGTATGAGGCCAAGTATGCAGTTGTATTGTTATTTGTTAAAAACCAAAATTAAAACTACGTACAAAAGTCTACCTGAATTCAACATGTAGCGTTGAAGAACTGCGACGCTCTGTCATGTAGCAGCAACTAATAGATGCTATAGAACTAAGTTTGAAAATAACATTTGTAGAAAAAGACAAACAACCTAAAATTGAAATACACAGGAGGAGGCGACGAGGCCGGGGGAGGGGGGCAAAAGAAAGATAAACCTGCTTCAAATGACCCACAGTGATTAAAAATAGGAGATTCCATAGACGTGCATGGCACAGAAAGACAGTCACTGAACCAGACCTTTAATGTTCATATCTCAAAGATGAACCCTTCCTATGGGAGCGGAGGCGGAACACTGCGCGGCTGTCAAAGAAGACCCACTTTCTGATTAGCCTCATCACCCAAAGCAGGCCTCCTGGAGGTTGGTGTCCTTCCTCTTGCTTTAACTCACACACGTCAGATGAAATACAAGGCGCAGAAGCAGAGCGAATAATCTGAATATACATAGATATTAAAATGCAAATGACGGCGCGCAGTGATCTCCTCGCAGCCGGGCGCGTGCGCTGGAGACTTGATATGCAAAACACAGACGCACGGACGCAAACGACAGGCATTGCAGGGACACAAACAAGCCGCTGGAACTCGGCTCACCTTAAACAGCGACCTGTCAGGTCACGCGCGAATTGTGTCGGTCGTGACTTCAGGGATATTACACCCACCCAGCCGCAAATGTAAACTTACCCGCAGATGATGCAGGCCAGCCGAGAGTTCAAGTTTAATTTAAGGAACCTTCTCTCATTATGGCTAACTAACATGAGAACGAAGCCTTCCTGTACCTGAAGAATAATGGTAAAAGGGGAGGGCGACCGGGCGAGTCACTTCAGACTAGAGTCTGTGTGCCCACACGTTGAGAAGCAGAGAGAGAGAGAGTAACGGGGGACACAGAGAGGGCAGTGCTACTATGGAAGGCTCTGGAACAGCAATGCCCCCACGTGCTACAGCTCAAACCCTGTCCATCGGTTGGTTGCTCACTCCTTCAATGGATCAGTGTGAGGTGAAGCCAGCCAATAAAAAGTTTGAACACTAGCTGATGTCTTCTAGGCTTTTCTTTCCCAGGTCGAAATACATGGAGGTAGCATAGGATTTGGACACTTTTATAAACGTGCCCATATTTCAATTTGTCAACAAATCTGGTGTTCAGTTAACTGTGACCTTTCAAAGAAGGCTTAAACACAAATAACTGCCACAAGGCCGTGATGTTCTGATCAGACAGAGGTAAAAAATTGCCCCGCAGCCCAATTTCTCCATCTATTTATCAAACACACCTCGTTCACTTGTAAAAAGGGCACGGAGCCTCGGAGGTGATGGTTCCTGACTGTTTACTCATAGGCAGAACTATACATATAAATTCCAAGAGGGGGAGTGGGATAAATTAAGCAGAGGACACTTCCAGGGAAAAGCAGAAGTCCAGACGGTCATGTATATGTGAGCGAGATCCAGACTGGGAAATACTGACAGACAAATGGTGAGCGGTGGAGAAGGGAGCAGCATTACAGGGCACCTAGGGTACTGTACTAGGTGCATAGAGCATGAAGAAATGGGATTTTAAGTGCAAGCAGTGGGTGCTGTTTCTCCAGTGGATCCTCACAAGATACCTTTACCATAACATGGATTACTATTTTTTAATGAGAAAGTGGGAGGTTTGGTCTTTAGTGGGTTTAGACATACTATGGTTAATTCAAATACTGTAATTAACTTTAATGAGATATTTATATATACACGCACACACACAAGTAAAAGAAAACAGACAGTACTGGAAACTGAACTTCTATAAAAGTTGTTATGGATACTGTAGAAGAGACTCAGGACCTTATTTAGATCATGGCGGATGGAATACTCGTCAGAAAAGTGACGGATATCCCGTCCGACGTATTACGATCTCCAAAGGATATAATGGGATTGTAATACAAGGGACGGGATCAGTATTCCCCTCAGCCAAGATCTAAATTAGGCCATGGAGTGATGAAATGTGCAAAGCCGTCTTGAAGCAAAAAAAATCCCAACTTGTCCTTTAGGTGGGCACTGTCAAAGATGTGTGCTACACAAATGCTTGCTAAGATAGCATACTGTTTTGGTTCTGTTACACGTTTAATTACTTAATGACATTTATTTACCTAATGTGTCTTATCCAGAGCTAAGAATGCTATCTACCAACCCCTTAGGGTTTTTTTTCCCAAATAAAATTGTGTTAGCTGGTGTGGTGTGCTGAGGCGGGTTGTCAGAATGGAACAGATTTCAAGTCTTAGGAATCGTAGGAGACAACATTGCTCATGCAGGATGCCATTGCATCTACAGCAGATTAGGGCAGCTTGAGTCTGGCTCAGGGAAGGGGGGGGCTCTGCATCCAGAATTAGCAACTGATCTTGATGTCTATTACGGTCTGTTGAAGGCTTGAGGATAAAGTTTGATGACAGTTTCTTGCAGTGATGTCACAGTATGATGCCCGTTTACTGGAGTAATGTTACAGCATAACATGTATCTCATGAAGTGATGGCACAGGTTGGCATCAGATTTTAGTCTTATTACAGTCCGATGTTGTCATTGTTTAAGGTCTGCAGTTTATTTGCATTTAAATATGCTGGAGTGAGGTCGCAGTCAGATTTCAGGTTTATGGAGTGATGCATTATATGGAAATCAGGTTCCACGACTACCTTTTCGGTCAAACGTCCGGTCATAGAGTGATGCCCCGGTGTGATGTTTATTTCCTGGAGTGATGTGCTAGTCTGTCATCACTGTCAGACATAAATCGCCTAGAGGGTTGCCGCAAAGCAGCGTGACATCACCATAAGAAATCAAAAGGCATTCTGTTTGGTTGGTCCTGCTTTAGCATTGTTGCAGTTTTATCGCTTTTTTGGCCAGTTGTGCTTTAAAGTGCGCCAATGTGTATCAAAATTCACTACAAAACATTAACATCCAGAACCTTCATCACCAGCCAAACTTGTTTGCTGCACTGCCCAAGTATTGCCCTCATTTTGTCTTCACAAATTGACAGACATGTAAATATTTGACACCCGGCTCCATACTTGCCAACCCTACACATTTAGACGGTAGGCTACTACTACTTTTCAGGTACCTCCAGCACCTACCGATTAATTTGAAACCATCCTAGGACTTTTCACGAGGCCTGAGGCAAACGGAAAATCTCAGGAATTTATTTCCCTGGCAGCCACACATCTAAACCACACTTAAAGTTGTGCCTGCTAGGACTCAGGCAAACTGATGCTGACAGACAGACACCCTAGTGACCAACAATATGGAAGATACCGGAGTTCCTGAGCCAATAGCAATCAGCATGAGGATGTAGGCGGAGACTTGTCACTCATAACGTGCTCCACTGCAGTAGTTGTGGAGCACGAGCACAGAGGGAAGTGTGGACTGTCACTGCTAATGCTGTACGTCGTCTGTGGTGCAAGGACGTGATCTGAGCTACCGGTGTCGACAAAGCATCTTTCTGTGTGTAAATGTAAAGCGTGAGAAGAACCTTTTCATCTTGCACATGAAACTAAAGAGGGCCTAAATTTAAGGCTTGCACACTATTCTAAAGTGTAATAATGTATTTACAGGCGTTAATTCTTGAAAACTCTCCCCCACTGTAGACGGTGAGCTGTATCCATCTCCAAGGCTATCTGAGCATAGTCCTTGCTGAAGGCCTCGCTAGTTTTCTATCAGACGCTTAATACTACAGTCCCGGCACTAGTACGCTGCCCTCACAGCTCCCTCCTTTACCACTGTGTATAAGGTAGGGACAATCCAGGCATTCTCCAGGAAAATACTATTGGCATCATTTTCATGCCCCGGATTCTACCCACCATAAAGGGATATAACCCCAGTCTAAATGGTGGCTCGTTATCCCCGGTGCACCCCGCTGCGTTTTTTCACCCTCACTTGGAGGTCTAGGCCGCACTTGCCTTTGCCTCTTTTCACCCGGGTGATTGTCCTTATTTTGCTCTCCATTTGTTAATGAGTTTAATATAAACATGACAGTCAGTGTATCTCTCTTTGCTGGCGACTTTTCCAAATAATGCTTACTTGGTAAGAAACTACCCAAAAGATTAGCATTTTGGGTAACAGTCCCTTCTACTCAAGCAGGTATTTGGTGGTCTTCGTCATTGATTTGGCTGTGCATTCACCGCTTTCGGACTATACAAATACAAAATCCTTTGCATGCGAGTTTCATCATAGGGCTGAAATAGTGCAAATCCTTACACTGCTGTCCAGGGACTTTTGGAACATCAAGCATGCAAATCTCCTTCGGTGTCTGGTGTCTGATGTATAAGTTCCAACACGCGTGCAACACAGATCAGTAGCAGAGATGTATATGTTCACTTCAAGTATATGTGGAATGTTGAAAAAAGTTCAACTTAAGTGTACACAGTGGACCATGTGTTGGTCTCTACATGTCAGCTGTGATCTTCTGTACAAGCGGCTGTAACAAGTGGCATTGTACCCAGCCAGATATAGGGACATTCACGCATTTGACCGTGACCCACAAGGTGAGGAAATTTCACCAAGTATGCAAGGAACCTTGCAATTGTCCGGTCCTGATGCAATATCTGCTTTGTCTGCTTGCTTATTACCTTTTGGGTAAATAGTAATTTCCCTTATTTCATATCTATCATGTACAATATGATCACGCCTCCTTGATTGGGCAGTTTTAATTTGAAAGTAAAATTAATAAATAAATGAGGAAAATGATGCTATACAGTTTGACAAATGATACATTAATGCACAGTCTATGCTTTCACCATAAAATACCAATCTTGGTTCACTGGCGGCCGCATTCTCAGTATTTATAGACAAATAGGAGGTATCTCATGCAAGGGGACTCACTGTTTTTCAGCGCGCTGGCCATCTCAGGTCCTCCCTTCTTCTTGAAGTCTGGGAAGGTGTCAGGCTGTGGCAGCTGATTGGCAGTGACTAGCGCTTTCTGCATCTTTATTCGCCCTTCCAAGAGCTGATCCCAGAGAGCTAAATGGAAATAGAAAACGGACTGTGAATCAACCCAAGGTTCATCAACAAGCACCAGACAAAATCCTTTGGTAACACACTTCAAAACAAGTGACAATATCTGAAATTCCGGTCAGGCGCTGAGATATATTTCATTTTCTTAAGTACAGCTAGTTGAGGAAGATGGTGTGGGCTAGAAAATGGGTGCAGTCCCAAGCGATTCCCTCATACAGCTTTAAAGCACTCCGCTGATGCATCTAATTTCATGAGCAGTGGTGACCTCGCATGCATTGTGCCATTCCAATTAAGTCAACCAACAGGGACCACCACTGAAATGGACTTCTTTACGGGTAACCACGGCCAACTTGCCCTGACAACCTACAGGGGAAAGTTCTCAAAATGTATTATTTATTTACAGAACTTGTAAAGTGAGCGATTGCTAAAAGCATCTGTTGGAGAACCCGATTTGTATGCATAAGATGCAGCATATGCATCTCTCTCCATGTCACAGCACTCATACTACTGGCTTTCACATTACAGCATGGATTACTGGGTTCACATAATCCCTTACAAATGCTCCTCCAGTCTTAAACTCTGCTCACAGTGGGTACGGAGGCTCATCATGGAGTCTACTAGTCAGAGCATGGCTTTCACAAGCTGGCCAGACCATGCAGGTAGTGGGGAAAAGCCTGAAATAGACTTATCAACAGTTCGCTGGTCACGTCATTTATTAATTCTGCCAAGAAAGCGCAGGGAGGAAAATAACTTCTTTCAAATAAAATTATTCCATTCAGTGCAACTTTTAAAGTTGAATAATAAAAGATTGACCTCTTTCATCCAGACTGGCACAAGGGTTAGATTGTTTTCCAGAAGGGTAAGAGTGTCTCACTATTCTAGGCTTCCCCTTTCCATCCGGTCCCAAGAACACTGCTGCTCCACCCAGCAGATTCCCTGAAACCCCGCCTTGGCAAGAGGTCATGTGGCATTGCTGGTTAGTATGCTAGGAGTGAAGCTTAATCGCAGTGGACTTCTAGATAAGTGGTAAAATCAAGGCTGACCTAGGGGACATTTAGGAGTAGAGATGTACAGAGGTCACAGTGTAGTGAAGAGCAGGGTGCCCTCCAACGTCAGAGTGTGGTAGCCCAGACAGACAAACGAGGGAGGGAGGTCATTAAAACAAGCATCTCAGGAAGCACAGGGCATAGACTGTACTCCTGTTCTACTGAAGAGTAAACCATATATATACTACATAAGTGGTCCACCCCTAGGCCTTGCATATGGGCTACCCTGGAAGTAAAAGTGAGGTACGCGATGTACAGAGAGTACCTCGTAGTAAACCATAATGGGTGAAGAAAATAAGGCTGAGCGAGAAAGGAGATAAGGATGAGCAAAGCGGGCAAGGGAAAAGGAAGAGAAAGGAACTAGAAATAAGGAGATAATGGAGGAAAGAGATGGGGATAAGTGACAGACAGAAGTGGGGAAGAGAGAGGCTGAGGAAGAGGATAGTGGGGAGAGCATTAAATGGAAGGAGATGGAAGAAGAGCGGGATGGAGACAGAGAGGCGAGAAGAAAAGACGAGTGTTAGACCCGGCTTCCTAGGCACCAGGGCACTCAGGGGTTACTGCCCTCCAATCGCATCAACTGGAGTGTTCCCCACTGGTGTCCTGGGGCCCCAGTACTAGTGGACCCAATACTCGTTAACCAATTACTCCTCTCCAGCACTTGACTCTCTTAGGGTAGCGAGACAGAGCAGTCTAAGGGTTAATCAAGGAGGTGAGGTGGGGTTAGACATTCAGAATACAGTGCACATCGTACTACCAGCTGATAAAATCAAGGTCCAGTCAGTGCTTTACTTTTTATAAAAGAAAAGTACTTTAATACACACAAGAGAATTATACTACACATAAAACTAGGATAAACAGTGATAACCAAATGTCTCTACAACCCTTTGGGCCAGAGTTCAGACCCCAAATAGTATTATATCGCCTAGACGTAATGCACTATAAAAACACAGTTAACATGCAAACACACAATTAGCATTGCATATTACCGCCCATGTTGCACAGGGTTGCTCTCATTCGCTAGAGCCTTGATACCAATCTTTGGATTGAAAGGATATAGTTTCAGCATATGATGTGAAGTCAAAGGTTCTTGATCAGCCCCATAATCCCCACCCAAAGCAACAGAAGAGCCCTCCCGTCCTGAGTGAGGACACTGCTCTAGTGGCGCCAGAGATCTGATCACAGGTGCCTGATGTCCTGGCACAGTTTACTGGAGTCCCACTAGTCCAGTAGCCACTGGCTAGCTGTAGGAAGGTAGTGGCTGGACAGAGTGCCAGTTCGCCTTGATACCCCCAGAGATCACAAAAAGAAAGGTGGGGGCCGGCTTCACTGGCCTCTATTCCCAGCTACTGCTTGGACAGGCTCCCACAGCGCAGAGGAGGAGTTTAGAGGGGATTTGATCTCACCTTCAAGGACTAGAATCAAGCTTCCCCCTTCTCTGGTTCCTTTGATGTGCTGCAACCTTCCTTTCCACACCAGCTCCCTTGATGTGCTGTAAGCTTCCTTTCCACACCAGCTCCCTTGATGTGCTGCAAGCTTCCTTTCCACACCAGCTCTCTTGAAGTGCCGCAAGGTTCCTTTCCTCCTTGCGCAGCTGTCTGCAATTTCCTTGTTCAAAAGCGACCGCTCCACAAGTCTCACAGAAACAGCTGGTCTTCTCCCATGCTGCTGATGCCCTGGTTCCTCACTGAACTCTTGGCAGCAGAATCCATCCGTCATAGTGAAAACTTCCTTAAGTTCCAGACGCAGTGAGCAAGTGTCTTATCTCTTGCCTTCACACTGCAGCTCGCGACTGGTTTCCTTTGGAAGGGCCTGGTGTGGACGCCTCCTCAGTAATAAACCAGTCTTGAACAACAGCTGACCACTCAGGCCAGACTTTTATCACTCTACACACACACAGAGAAATGGGGCAATAAGAGGTATATCGCTATTTAGAAGAGGTGAGTTGACAAGACACACATGTTGTAAAAACTGCCCTCACCCACAAAATGTTTTGGCATGCTTCATCATAGGGTTGCTACAACACCTCCGCACAAGCCAACAACACAGGTGGAGCAATAGGGAGGGGGAGACAAGACAAACATCAAGAGAAAATGTACGGGATCAATGGAAAAGTGCAGAGAAAACAATGTTAAAACTAACGCAGGGATCTCCTAACTTCCCTTTATTGGTGGATTCCCTGGATAGATTAAAAAGGTTTTAACCAACCAGTGAATGGTGGTATTCTGGTCTATAATGAACCCACTACCCCTCCACTCTCCAAACTGTCGACATGTTTCAGCCGGATACTGCGTTGTCCCCGGCTTTCATCAAGGAGTAGAGCGTCGTCACAGCCTGTGAAAATGCTCAGGTCATGAAGGTTTCGTAACTCACTCAAAGAGAATATCCGAGTTTACTTGATACTCGTGTTCGAACTGGCGGGGGAGTGAGGACCGCTCCCTGTATTCACACATTCGTCAAGGTGAGCTCGTCACGGACATTTCGTCCCTCCCGGCGCCGCGTAGACCTTTATCACCTCTGATTGATAGGCTCATCCAACCAATCAAAGGGCCTGCTACTTTTGCATCCCGATTACACCTCCAATCACAAACCATTCATGGCGTGTTCAATGCATGACCAAAGCATGCACAGATGACCTACTGTCTTTCCTGGTACCAGCTTGTGCTATTCCCTAAAGAGGAATTTTAATTAACTCCAGACCAGGAGGTACTGACTGGGGGGGGGGGGTAAGGTCATCTTAGTAGAGTTAGTGCAGCTACACCCAGATAAGAGCTGAGTGTCTACCCCAGCCCACCAGGCCTCTCCAAGGAAATGGGGAGGGGCACGGGGGGGAGCTGGGATGTCCAGCAGAACAGCTCGCATTTCACACAACGGCTCAACTCACCATTCTTCCCCAGTACACACACTGGCTCTCAAACACACATCAGGTAGACAAATGCAATAGGACCCCAGGCAAGGGATGGACTGCACACAATTCATCAGGAGGGTGGCTAGTGACTCACCCCTCCTGACTATAGATTTATTGCTGCCACCACTGTCAGTCTACCACAGCCTGGGTAGAGAGGGCAGTAGCCACTCTCTGAAAAATAGGGGTGCACTAGGCATGCCCCCTCGACCTCAGAGCCAAGCTCTAGGGTCTCAATCCATGTAACCAGGGAGACCCTCAGTGGACATGTATGATTGTCATGCTCACTGAGGTAGAAATCTAGAAACCAAACAGTAGCTTTTGAGTGACTTGCCTGGAGATTAGCATAAGGCAGGGGAAGCACTCTCTCCAGAGGCATGCAGAGGACTTCCCATCCCAACAATGAGTAAAATGAGGAACTTGGAAACCTGTAAATTACATTAGTGTAGCAGATGCAGTGACACCAGGACTCAGGGGTGTGATGGGTGCGCTGCACCTTATTTATAGAAGTATTTTAATACCGAGTTGGAGGATGGGGGGGGTCATAGTTTCACTGCATGAACTAAGGCCTATGACCCCCAGGCTACTCCACTTAGGGGGGGTGGTGACAAAGGAAGGGTACCCACAGAAAACTTGTGTAGATTCCCATGAAGTCGCAGTTTTGTAAGCTGGACAACAGTTTCACAGGCAGTTTCCCACCATGCAAACACCTGTATATAAAAACCAACAAAAATGGTATTTGCAGATGGAAAGTGACCTGGAATCGGCAACAAATTCAATGGTGTAAACAAGGGGCTTTTCCATGTGGAAATTTGTTTTACCCGGGAGGAAAATTTACTTGAATAGTGAAAATGACTTATTTCTTTTAAGATTAGACCTGGCAGACTGTAGAGGGTCAGTCAATCTATTAGATGTAGAGAGGAAGACTATATCCGAGAAAAGTACAATAGCCGTAATTTTCCAGGCAGACTAGGTTTTGTTGAATTTCAAAATCTGAATTCTTATGATTGTGTCTTGTTTGCATGAATCAGGGTTGTGATAGACCACTGTGAGTGGGCTTGATATGGTAAGCTATGCATATGGACTGCCGCAAACAATAGTGTGTCTGTGATGTACATGGACTTCGCACGTGGCTTATTCCACATCTCTTGCAATGGTATAACCTCTGTCCAGACAGATACATTAAAGCTACAGTGGCATAATTGTACCATCATAAGATTAACAAGAAAGGAGAGTGGCTTAAAGATAATGGGTAAGAGAGGACACCTACATTAAATAGGTTTACAATCTAGCTGAAGAAACATAAAAATACAGCCACACGAAAGTAAAAACAAAGCGCTCAAATCACCGGCTTGAAGGCAGAAATTTCCATGAGACGTAAACATAAGCAATGGTACGGACGTACAAAAACATGTACCAACCTATCTGATTTTTGACTGCTTGACCTTTCTCAACCTCTTCAGTTATTTTTTCTTTAGAAAAGGTTAACACACTCCCTCCATCTTCGATTTGCTCCGACACAGACTCTCTGCTGTCCTCCATGGACTCATCTTCATCACTGCCTTTATCAGCTTCTTCTTCCTCGTCGTCGTCATCATCATCATTCTCATCTCCGTCCTCGTCACCAGTGTCAAAATCATCATCATCTTCCTCCTCTTCCTCACTACTCCTGAGCTTGGTCGACTTGCCTGGGGCTTCCTCATCATCATCTAGAGACTGTTCATCTAGAAAAACATAAATGCAGTATTTAAACACATGATCAGATTTTCTTTTGGCAGTTTCACTTCTTGTCAGTGTGACTGGGTCCGATAGCGATTCAATAATTTTGCAGACAGATACATCGGAGAAAAAGAGCAGTTTGGAGGTCAGGTTCTTACTTGGTTTCACTAAAAGTCAAATTATTGTGTTCCTATAGCTCACTCTAAGTTATTTTATCATAAAAGATTTTTTTTCCTTTTTGTATTGTAATCCCTATGTTATGACCACACAGAATAAAACTACACCCCAAGATACGTCACAGATTTTCTACCAAAAATGAAGAACTACATAACATTAAGGACACCGAAATATCAAAAGCAAGCACCAAAATAATGGTTTAGTTGTATGAGATTTAATTTAGCTGTGAACAACTCTTTAAACACTTCGGTTCTCAAAAGGGGCTTGCAAAGAACGAGCAAATGTTGGGGCTCCGTCGCCAACAGTTTTAATCAAAACAGAAATGTAGTCCTTTCATTTAACTACATAATGCTGTGTCCGGTTAACAAAATACCAGAAAAATGACAAACTTCACCAAGATCAAAACAAAAAAGAACTGTCCTCTCAGGAATACTCTGAAAAAGCCTAACAAATGAGCGTGGATTTAAAATAGATGAAATGGTGAGAAAACGATGACAAAAATCAAAGCATATTTACTTTCATTATGTGTTTTAACCTTGGGAAATTTAGGCACCAAACTAATGAATTGCAAACCACTGACATGCAAAACATTGAGTACCTGCAACCTTGCGAATATAGTATTTAGAAGAAAAATGCAAAATATTGTTTGTCATGACAAACTACATCTGGAGAGGAAATGTTGGGAAAAGTGCACTATGAAGAAAAAAGGACAAATGTAACAGCATAGAAAAATTGAAAAGACAATGGAAAAAAAACTAAGAAAGAGTGGACAGAAGAAGACGGGGACATGAAATATTTAGGAAAAATGCAGAAGTTAAAAAAAGAAAATGGAATATAAGGTTTATGCAAAAAAGGTGATATAAAGAGACAAAATGACATGTCGTTTCATTGTTTCACACAAACCCATAGAGTTGTAATACTAACAAGGGGAATTAGTCAAATGCAAGAAGGGGTTAAGAGTGATCTTGCTTTGTATACAAGATTGGTGGGAAAATGTTTATTTTGTAACTTTGTATATCACTTAAGCTCTGAAGAATGTTATTTCAAAACTGGTCCCTTTCTTTATTGTTTTTACTTTTAAAAATGCTCTGTTGAATTTAAGTAAGCATTCATTATTAGTGATTTGTGTTAAATTTATGTCTTTTCCACTCAGTTTCGTCCCTTTCCTTTATTCTTTTGCACGACCACATAGAAAGGTACTTTTCATTTAAATATTAAGTGGCCCGTTTTAAAACTAGTATGAGGGTGTTAGTGGGAGAGGTGGAAGTTCTGTGGATATGCTGTTCATCATTTTAAGTAATGAATGAGAAAGAAGATCCACCATTGCAGCCACAGAGCAAGATGTGTATTTTGATATTTGTTTCCAACATGTTCATTATGGGAAGCAATTTCTTTAAAACTTGTGGATGCGATGTAAGGGATAAGTATGGCGGTGGCAAAGTTTAGGAGTTTGCAAAAAGGTTCAGGAAACGTTGTCGCACAGTTTGAGTGAAGAACAACATTAGGAAGTATACACACTACCCCCATTAAAGGGATCCAGAAGCAGCAAAAAACACCCAGCCACCCATCTACTAAGCCCCTCTACACTTCCTGCATTTCTATTACAGTGTCTCAGTTACTGCAGAGAAACAAAAAACATTGAAATTCTCGGAGTGGAAAAACATACTGTACTCTGCCATATTCATTGTCGCTTCTGAACATCATCAGGGGTGTACACAGCTAGGGCTGACTACGGCCATGATATGACGAGTTCTTTGGGTATGCAAGCATGGCCTCTGGGTGGGAGTCTTTGGAGAAGAAAAATAATTGTATACTCCCTCGTAGAGACTTTGATCATTTTGACTCTAGATCCCTGGGACGTTGGGTTGGTGAAGTGATTTTATTTTGCTTAGGAGTTCTCCTTCAGAACAAGAAGAATGCCCTCTTGAAACCGTATATCTTTATTTGGTGGGTGTTTGTTCAGTGCCCTACTTGCCTACAACAAAGCTCGCAACTTGAGATCCTATCAGTTAACTACCCACTGAACACAGTATTCAACAACGGATTCCACCATCTACAACTCTGCTAAAAGGGTTTCTGTCATTGCTCCATTGCTGACAAAAAAATTATTTAATCCGCTCGGTGGGTATGTCCCACCTGGATTACTGAAACACCATATATGTGGGCCTCTCCAATGTCTCTCTCTCAAAATATCAGACAGTTCAAAACTGTTTTTGGTTTATATGCACATCATACTGGATCTGAAATCCCTATATTGGCTAACTGCAAGAGATCATTTTTTAATTTGAAGAAAAAAAAAGGCATACCTGTCTGCACATTGACTGTGCACCCCGCCAGCCACACTGCCCACTTGGCAAGCGCTGGAACTGTTGTACCAGGGGTAAGTTATCGATCACTGTGGGTTTACTCTCTCGATACAGAGAGAGAGCAACTTGAAAAGGTAGGAGCACTGTTTAGCACAGGCCTCCTATGAGTAATATTACAGAAATTGTACTCTTCCAGAGATTTTGGTAGACTCAATCCAAACAGTCAACAGAAGAAACAAAATACTCGTGAAAAAAAACGTTGGCTTCAACTCTGCTAACGACTTGAAATGTGCAATCGTTAATGCACCCTCCTTACTCAAACATGCGGTTGAAATCTTAGACTTAATTACTCAACGATTTCAATGAGGTTTTTTTTATTTTTTATTACTGAAGCCTGGACATCAGATTCTTCCATACCTGACTTGGCCTTAGTTTGTCTATCTAGTTTTAAAACCAAGCACGAGCCTCACCCAAATAAGAAAGGTCGCCGCTTAGCAATTATTGGTAAACAACGGTTTAAACTTTCTAATTTCAAGACAAGTTCTTTTACTCATGCTGAGGAGGTACTGGCATTCTCTAGAACTGTGCCACCTTCGAAGACAATTAGAAGGGTTTTGTATTAGCACCCCCCCCCGGGTCTCTGCCATATGGTTGACGATCTTTTAGCTCATTTGTTATCGCCATTAATCCTTAGTCATTCAAGATTTTTTTCTTAATATAGAGGGATGTTAATATTTGAACTGATGCACCCAATAACCCAATGATGGCCTCCCTTTTTGATTCCTTGGAACCCCTTAACCTTTGTCAACAATTCAAAGCACCCACATGTCAATCTGAGACTAGATCTCATTTTCACATCTCCAGATTTAATAAACTGTGACCAAATCTGGTCTTTTGTCAGGTCCATTAATTTTTTTTTTTTAATTTTGTGTTTTCTTGCTGTTCGCCATAAATGACTAGCTGTAGTGGCTCAACGATAAGTCAGTGGGCAAGGTTTGCTTCACGACTTTTCCCACTACAGTTTTAATGCCGACGCCCCCAACATTAGATTCTACAGTTCATTCAGATAATGATTCAATGTCCACATGGATATCAGCTGTTATAGATCAAACCCTTCCAAAGACACTCAATGATCCGCACAGAAGTTAACCTTCCATGCCCTGGTATAATTCTTTACTCAAAGAGGCTAAGCTGTGAAAAGGTGGGGTTCGCATGACGATCCAACTTATAATCAGGAGGAGAAGATAGCCCTTACGGATGTGCTCACATCCTACAAAAACAAGAAGGTAACATCTGATTCGTATGCAAATAGAATCCTTGTCGTGCAGAATTCTACCAAAACGTTTTTAACATAGTCAAATCTCAAACATCTTCCTCTTGCCTTTCCCAGTCTATTGAGCATTCAGATTAACTCTGCGACACAATGTCGACTTTTTCAGGATAAAGTCTCTGAAATCTGTGACGTTTTTGCCCAACTCAACATCAGCGTGATGAGATAGGATATGACTAGTCTTCTCTCTACTTCCGAGCCTGTATGGCTTAGTAATTTCAACCATCTTTCCCAAGAAGGGTTGGATGAACTTCTTTTATCAATCACAACAGGATCGCCACTTGATCCTATCTTGCCTAGAATCTAGAAGATTGCAAGCTCTATGGTGGCCTATATGCTGCTACATATCTGCAACAAATAGATATAGATGGCGAAGGTACATGAGGTTTGGAAAAAAGCTTTGACAACTCCTCTACTGAAAAAATCCTAGCTGACCTATCATCCAATATCATCCTTGCCTTTTCCAGTGAAAATATTACAAAGTCAATCAACAAACAGTTATCTCACTAGTTGGAGGAACACAACATTTTGGACATTGTCTAGACTGGTTTCAGGCCTTGTTTTAGCACTGAAACAGCCCTGATCTCTATTTGTGATGTCCAGCGAGTTTAGGTGGACCGGGACTACACCTCAGTCTGGTGCGGCTTGACTTCTTGGCTGCTTTTGCTACAGTCTCACATGAAAATGAATTCTCAGGTTATCTGAGGTGGGAGGCCAGGCTTTAGAGTGGCTAGCATTGTACCTTCAAAACTGAGCACAGGCAGTCTATCTGGCCCCTTTGTGTTCCAAATTTTAAGTATCTGTATCGGGGGCCCCTGAGCCAGACTCTTTTTAACGAGTAGGTCCACCCACTGACCACGCTGATCCGCTCTTTAGGGTTAAGATTCATGGACTATGTGGACAACATGGATATTTTATTAATATTTGATGATTCTGTCACTCAAACACTAACATTCATAACTGTATGATATCAGATTCTAATTGGCTGGAGGTGAATTCACTGAAATTCAACTTAGGCAAGAGAGAGGTGGTTTATATACCTGACAGGCAGACTTCAAATATTTTTCAGTAAAATTTTTGGCCACAACAGCTTTTGTCCCTTTCCTTCACTAGCGGCCACAGTTCACAATCTGGGGTTCTGGATTGATGCCGACTTCTCTTTAAACAGTCAAGTAAGCCACCTATCACCAGTTTGTTTCAATGAGATGAGGATTTTGCATGAAAACCTATCAGCTTTGCCACCCCAAAGACACCCACTGGTTGTATGAGCCATAATTATGGCTCAACTGAATTACTGTAACTCTCACTCCCTGGAGACAGGCTCGAGTCTATTGTCCAGATCAAAAGCGTTTCCAGAATGCGACAGCAAGACTTGTCCTCCAATGGCCATGCTTTTCTTCAGCCACATTAGCTCTTCAAGCTTTGCTTTGGCAACCGGTATCCAAAAGGCTCATGTTCAAATCACTCTGCCATGTGCGGCACTCTGCTATGTGCATCCGGCTTTTCACCAATTCGGACCGCAGTAAGTTTCCAAATATGTCCCCTCACACAAGCTCAGATCAGCATCTGCCAATTTCCGATAGTGCCCTTAGATTTCGCTCTAGAATGGGCACTAGGACATTCTCTGCCCAGCGGCAGCACTATGGCCCCAACTGTCTGCCCATCTGCGATTGTGCAACCAATTTTTGTCTTTCAGGAAAGGTTTGAAAACCTGGCTTTATTCACAGTAGATAAGTGTAGGTCCTAGTGTGATTCTTGTGCCAAGACACCTTTTAGATAACGTAGCGCTTTAGAAATCTAACACATTACAAAAAGGTTCTCTGCCTAGTACATTAGTTGCTCCATATCAGAGCGCTGAAATACCTCATGAAATAGTTCATTCCTTACCTACGGGTGAAAAGTTCCATGACTGCCAACAGATGTCTCATATCTACCCATCCTACTATATACAAGAAATTTTGTGGCCGAACCATTCAAGTTTCCCCCTGTGGAATATCCTATCATTACATCAGAGACTTGCAAAAGACTTTGTTTAAGACAAAAAATCCTTAAGAGCACATCTATTTTCAATGACAAATAGATAATTCTAACAACTTTAAAGGAATTCCTTCTCAGTTGACCTCGAAGTCCTCAATGGCCAGATGCCTAAGACCCGGCACAACTTTGTGCCCCCTGGCTTTCAGTAATCTCTTCTTTAAAGCATTATGATAATTTTTGGTACATATTGGATAGTTGTGCATCCTAGGCACGACTCGTCCTGGTCTGTTCTACTGGGTCTTATGTCACCAGGCCTGTAAGACAATATCGGGCCACCTGCTATCTTTATATGTACCCAGATCCCAAAGTGCTCTGTGGCCACCAAAGGGTGGTTTGCTGTACTTCGCAAAAAAACAAAATTAAAATATAAATACTTGTGGCTTCTTAAGGGCACACCAAGGTAGTACTTTTGATGCATTAAGTCAACCAATGTAAAAATAAGTCACTGTTTCTCCAAATCACTTAGAATAAAAAAGTTACAAATCTTTCATTTCTCAAAGCAATACTAAACAGACATCATAAAAAATATAAATGGTTGTGAAACATTGTCCAGGAGACATTTTGCATGTCGGAGGAAAATGGGTAAGCTTAAGAAATACCAATAGTGAAGTTATACAACTTTCTTGTTGTTGAAAAAGTATAGAGGAATAGAAAAATCATTTAATTGAGGAGTGGAGAAGTAAGAAGAAAAAGGAGAAGTTGGAGGAAGGGTCGACATTTAAACCATACTGAACGCATAATTAATCACACTGCACAAAGGCACACTAATAATACGCTTGCTTTTAATTACCAGAGAGCACTTTCTTATTGGTCATCATTGCTAATATGCCCAGCAAAAATGAGTAGCTACCATCTTCCTGTAAATTAGGAAATTTAGGGGACAAGTCTCAATGAAATAGAGCTGTAAAAAAATTGTTGCATCACCGAACATAAAAATATAAATCGCTAGGGCAAGAATGGATAATGTTGAATCTTCTTACCAGATTCCTCCGACAGAGATTGCTCTCCGGACTCTTCCCTCAAGGCCTTGCGTGAAGTTGCTTTCCCCAGATATCGCTTGTCCGTCTCGGACAGGTAAGCAGATGCTCTCTTTCGGAGGCTTCCCAGGACCGCTGCATCATCATCTTCTCTCCCTTCATCAAACTTGTCAATCACTCGAGCAATGGTCACTGCAGGGGTGGGGTAAGGACAATATGACATGTACAGCAATAATAGATCCTCACATGCACATAAAGAGGATGCTCATATCTAGAATAAGACGACCTTAAACATAGGTTGTCAAAATATTGGTGTAGGATAAATATAACCTTAAAACTTGCAGAACTTACCATAATGAATCACAGAGCCAACTAAACAGACTATATTATTTACTGAATTAACACATTATTTGACTTACTACATAAAACACTGGTTCTTCAAAGGTTCTAGTTGCACAAATATCTCAATTTAAAGATAAAAAGTGTTTTGACTATAATGGTCGGTTTTGTAAATTATGATGCAACTTTCTGTTTTTGGGCACAAAGAAAATTTTCTTTTTAGTAATCTACTGATTTACTACAAATTTCTTTTTAGCAGCAGATTGCTTTCTTCCGATTCCTCTATCCTATCATCAGTCTGTACCGGGGTGGAGCTCAGGTACTGCCCTGTTGTGAAGCCAACACCAGATTGTCAAAATAACAGAAATAAACGGATACAAGCACAGAATGGATAAAGGGGAATATTGACGGGTTCACTTCTCACATGAACAAAAAAAATTACTTCTTTAATGTCCATATCGCACGTGCACATAAATGTATTAAGAGATGCAAACTGCAAATATTTGCCTGGTATTATGAATAGTTAAACCAAGGACTGAAGTTGTTGTTAGGATTTGTTAAAGAATAATAATAGTGTGCGTTGTGAAGAAATTTAACACATTTATAAGTGAGGGTACTGGGCTATATATATATATATATATCTATCAAAGGAACACCATTTGTGTTACAATATCTACACTACTGGAACTATCCATTATGCTAAAACTCACCAATGTTGAAATGTTACATAAAAATAACAGCATAGTGCTTTATGCAAAATTATTTGAATTCACAGATGAATCAATATGTTACAGGAAATTTAAGAACTAAAGGATATATAGTTTTGAATGTAAATAACAGATGAAGGTTTTAACCTAAGAAATACATATGGGGTGCTTTAGTGAAGAAAACGTGTGGCAAATTAAGTGACATCAATAGTGGAATGTTAATTTTAGTAACCAATAAGGTTTGCACAAAACATTCATAAAGTAGAAAATCTTTGAAAAAAAGAATCCGATGATAGAAAGCTTGAAAGATAAAAACATGAGGTTTCTACACAAAACATGACATTTTCCCATGAACTGACAATCATTTCCAATATAGCTTAATTTCTTTGATGAAGATATGATCCTGCTGGATCACACCGCAATAGAATTTCAATGTTTGTTACCTATACTGGTCCTGATAGAAGCACACATTAACTACACATAGATCAAAGTAATAATTTTCCCAACAAAAAAATAAATACATCAGAATCAGTATGGCAAAAACAATAACACTTCAAAATGTACAGGATTATAAATACTTATTCATTTTTTGTGAAGGCTCTCTTAGCAAAACCATCATTTGGCTATTAATGCTTTCTCCTTGGCTATCATAGCAGCTATGAAACAGTTTTAATAGGGCAATCAGACCCTTTTCTCCTTACCCATGATTTAGAAGTCAGTCCCATAATTACTACAATGTGAAGTGAATGTACCTCTAATAAAACTGCCTCATGACCAGTGTCTATGGAAATGTCTTTAGAATCTAAGAAAAGCAACACCAATAGAGGTCATTTGATTGGACGTTATCCTAACATTAATAGACCACAAAGCAGTAGCAGCACACACGCATTATCTTCACAATTGGTCAAAAGTACCAACTAAATTAAAATATCTACTATCACTACAACTTAGATAGGAAAAACGATAAAGGAGGAATCTTGTGCAAAAGTTTCAAAAAGAAGACGACACTTTCAAGCCTAACAAAGGCAACACTCAATGATTGGTTTCAAACGTCTTCTTGGCCCAAGTTCCGCAAGGATGCATAGCTGTGGCGACTGTTATAGAAGAGATTATCTAAGGGCTTTATTTGACCGCCGAACGTGTGGTGGCGGAACCACCACCGCCACACCGTGGGTTCACCTGCAGTATTAAGAGTGTGGTGGTCGGACCTCCACTGAACCGCTGCGACTGCCGCGGTCCAGGATTCAATTATGACCAAAAACTAGTTCACATCAAGTTTTGAACAGGCTTGCCATTCACTGTTAAATAAATCTGCATGCCATTGGCATAAGTGGGCAGGACATTTTCCATGGATCAATGAACATAAAGGCAAACACTGCACTTCTACAGAGAGTCTACAATTATTGGAGACAGTTAAGAAAAATGCAACCATATAAAAATATATTGGAAGGTTGAATAATTGAAGCATTTGAAACATTTCTTCACCCCATATAATTACCAAGCTGCCCACAACTCTCGTAGGGGGTGTAGGAACTTATGATTACACAGTACTGCGGCCGCTGTGTTGCTAATGCTTATTTTATCCATCATTAAGACCACAGTAGTCACAGTGCTAATAAACGAAGCTTAACAGTTTTCTTGGGTCGTCAGTTTTTGTAACAATGGCGGGCACACTTTACTTTCTGGCCCACTGAGGTTTCGCAGGAAAGAGTGATTGATTTATAATAATCTGCAGGAAGGAGTGACGGATTTATAATACCTGGAATGAACTGAAGAAGTGCAAACTGACATTTGACCTCTTTCCTTGAACAGACGGCAAATGTGTCAAGATAAATACAAGATTTAATGGCATCTTTATTGCTCATTCAATTTCTAAATGAACAGAACACCTGTTCCTTTCCAGCCTAAGTTTACTCGCCAGATGGGACTAGTAGGTGCTAAAATTAGCTCGACCTGGCGAGTAGATTTTTCGAGGCCTGCTTTCCCTCCAGCAGTCTCAACTGCATTTTACAGTTCAACGGTTTTTGTTGGGTCTCAAAGAGACATCACAGATACACCCACCCACATTCCAAACGGGCCTTTGGGAAATCCAAACAGGACACACAGCTTCAATTTAAAAACAAATTCCACTGCAGAGTCACAAGTAATTTGATAACGAACTGCCCTATATGAACAGTAGGAACACTGAGGAGGGTGGGGGCAGAGATGGCTAAAATAATGACATAAGGGCTTAATCATCACACCAGATCCAAACAGAACCAGTCTTCCAAACCACACTGTGTACCAAAGGGGGGGGGACGGACAATATATAAAAAATAAAATACTACTTACCTTTTCCGCCAGCCGCGTCTCTCCTCCGCTTCTCCAGCGAGTCCTGGAACCAGGAAGCACCCAGGCTCCCCATAGCCAATCACAACGCTGCAAAGCAGCGTTGTGATTGGTCTGAGCATTGTGGATCGGCGCTCAGATGGGGACTGGGGGCGTGGGCATGTTCCCCACCAGACTGTGTAATGCAGGGTGGGGAACATGCAAAGTGCGCATGCCTGTTTGGCCCGGCCAAGACAGGCAGTCATGCACACTTGGAGTGTGCAAACCACTCCTCTCCCTGTGCCTCCAGCCCTGCCCTAACCCAGTCCCGAACTTGCGGAAAAATAAGATGATAATAACTATGTTATTATCATTTTATTTCTCCTGCTCAAATAGCAGTGGGCCGACGCTCCTCCGCCTTAATGGAGGAGCCGCCCCTGTCCTCCTTTCTTTCAAATACACCTCAGCTGCTTCAATCTGTGTAACTATAAGGGTTACTTCCTCAAATGTCACTCAACTTCGCTGGATGCCCGAGCATCTCACTGAAACTCAGGGTGATGAGCTCATATCATTTTCTGTCTCAGTCTCTGGGTAACCAGACTACATCAGGATTCTTTCTCTCTCAGTAGTGGCCAGTTTCTTTCTGGAGATATCTTTCAGATTTTTTCTCTCGATATTTGGGTTACCCAAATCCACCACTACAGTTCTTTTGGTTCAATTTTCCATCTTGCTCCTTGTAGGGATCCAGTAAGCCTTCCCTCCCTCAACTCCAGAAAGGGAACGTGGAGAGAGGACATCGGTCCAAAAGCCTTAGTATTTGATCGCGAAGGGTCAAATAGCCCTCAGTCTCCAAAGGAAAACCCAGGATACCAACGCTGACGGTCTGGAAAGTGTCTGCCATGTGATCAACACGTGATTCCACACAGACCAATGCACATGTGGTTCCGGATCGAAGCTAGTCATCTTCTTGGGCTGGTTCTTTCATATCTACCATTGAGGAGTCCAGCTCAAAGACTTCTGTCACCACTTCCTGCAGCCCTGATTCTAACAGATAAGCCATTTATCAACAGAGTTTACAGTGGAAAACTTGGCTTCAATTGCTGAGGTAGGTGGTTACAAATTCCCATAGAACTTCTAGGATTAAGGCTGATCCTCCTGTTGGGACATTAGCTATCTCCCTCCCCAGGAGTTGTCCAACCGTATTCTCCTCCTTCAATCTCCTGGAGGATTTCAAACAGAAAAAAAAAAATCAAAAGCCTCGCCTTTATTTTCTTAGGTTTATCAGCCTTCAGAAGCATCCCCTTTAGTTGCACCCTTTGGATTTCGAGTCACTTCAACAATTCTCCTTCAAAGCAGCTCAGTTCTAAAATATTCAAGGCTCGGCACCTTCAGGCAATCTACAAGTAGGGCTCCTCGAACAGTGTACCTGCAGATTCCCCATAGCTTCACTGGCCTCATCTCATACCCCTTCTCCATGATACAGTCCTGCGTGGAGCCTGTCTTAACTGGTTGTTTCGGTTCTCTTGGTTGCAGGCTAGATTCCCACAATGGCACTCAGGTTACTGAGATCCCTCTCCTCTAAAGCTGTGTTTATTGAGCCAGGCCTTTCACTTCCACACATCGGAGACCACACAGCACCGTCCTGAGTCTGCTATCTGCGGGGTAAATCAGGCCTCACTTGATCTTCATGGTATCAAAGTTCCCCCCGATCCTCAAACTCAGTCTTTTGGCAGAGAAAGCTGGCCCAACACTTCTTCTAGCAGTTGTGCTCTGCTCGTATCTCTAATGCTGTCACATGGGACCCTAGAGCTGGATCGACACTGGAGCACTGATTGAACACATCAGCTCCTGTGCCTGGCTGGCCCAGTCGACTCTCAACTGCCTTTAGTACCAGGCTAAGCAACACATGGCGCTCACAGGAAAAGAACTAAGGTATATTTTAAGATCTTCCTCATAGATGTACTGTACACATACATGCATAAAATAGTTTATTAAGCATATAGTTTTGAAGCTAATATTTTGCCCTGCAATGCACCTAGAAACGCTAGCACTCATGATCAAAGCATCTACCCTTTTGGTGAAACCGTGTTTGACATTCTGCATTAAGGAGATTCTCTCCACTCCCACCCTGGTTATCATAAAACTACGGAATACCTTGATTACTATGGGTACAGCCCTCCATTAAAGAGTGATATCTGGGAAAGGGAACTAAGTAGATAACTGCAGGAATATGCAGAACATCACAACTTTCTACACAACTGATAATCAAGCTGCCAAGCTATGAGAGGAAGGGAAAATGCCTTGCCCAACAAAACAGAACACCTGCTCATTGCGCTGGATGAAGACAATCAGGCCTCAATGATTGAATACAATCTGTTAGCTGGCTATAATGCAATCAGCCACAATCTACTTATCAAGAGACTGAAGAAACAGGAGGGAATATCAGGAACAGTGGATCCAACCATTCCTTTAGGACCACCGTTAATAAATTATAAATCTTGTGTAAGTTGACTTGTGGCATCCCACAAAGTTCTATGCTGTGCCCACTATTGTTCAACAAATACATGTTTCTACTGGTGCAAGTAAATGAGAATAATAGCCTCAAATTCCAGATGTACAGTGACAATGTTAAGAATGAATCAAGGAACAAACAAAACATATCCTTACTCACATCTGCTTTTGAAAGAAGAAAAGGTTTGTCTAAGTAGTGCTGAAACAGAAATATTGCCAAAGAGTGGCATGAAGGATGGAACTTTCCCCTCATTTTGACCCCAGACTTTAGAACATGCTCCAGACCCAACACTGAAAGTTAACATTTGAGCTTCGGAGACACAGACATTTCCTTTGAAACACAAATAATAAAGGTGTCAAAAACACTGAAAACTATTGTAGATGAGGAAATTCCTACCCTCCCTGCAACCAACCAAAAGTATAGAAATAACAAAGAACTAACCAGTGCTGTAGTGATGGCATAATTACATTATTGCAACATAATTGCATACCTGACTATCCATAAAGCTTATTAATATACAGAGTTAGCAGAGATACTTTGACGGCAGACTGTTGTTTCTGCACCTCACATTAGTTTCATTTATATCAAATGTTCTTTCGCAACAAGCCCTGGCATCAGCCGTCAATTGATGCCTCTGTAAGTCAGATCATAAGCAGTTAAGAGGTTGGGCGTGCGCCAAGTGAAGAAGTCCAAGGAATCAGTACTTAGTTTTCAAGTAAGTCTTTATTTGTAATCAGATAATTCACTTGAAATTGGTGATTTTACGGTCAGCCAACGCGTTTCGTTCTCAGGTGAGAACTTCGTCAGGGCTTAGTGGATGTGTGTCCTTAAGGTGAAATAAGGTTTATTGAGAATTACCACTCCTAAAGTACAGTGGAAGCAGTGCAGACTAGCTCCAACTAGACCTGCAAAATTATAAACCGAAACAGCCTCCTGCTCAGAACATGAGTAAGTGATCCATCAATCCAGTTGGTGTTCCAGGCAGTAACTCTGGAGACACTATGGGTATCACAGGGCCTCGGTCGGCCTTAGAAGTGATTCTTGAATAAGCTGTCCTCCTGCCACGATGAGGCTGTTTCGGTTTATAATTTTGCAGGCTAGTTGGAATTAGTCTGCACTGCTTCCACTAAGTACTGATTCCTTGGACTTCTTCACTTGGCGCACGCCCAACCTCTTAACAGCTTATTAATATACTTCCATGGGTTCAATCAAACGCAAGCAGCTACAACAAGCCTTAAGTGTAGAGCGAAATCACACAGCATCTATGACATGGGTATATACTCGCTGTGCACAGCTTACTGTTAACTTATGTTTTGTGCCTAACATTCTGTTCTGGATCTTGGGCAGTAAAAGTCACAGCAAGAAGCTTCTCTTTTGTAAATCCTCATTCTAAGATGCCCATCAAACACGAACACCATGCTAGGATGCCCCATCAAACACAATCACCATTCCAAGGTGACGATCACACGCAAGCATTGTTCCAAGACAGCTACCAAACATAAAACCTTCTTCAGTATGACAAACCCTTCCTGTAAAGTGACTCCAGTTCTGGTTCGAGACACTTACAGTTAGATAGTTCCAGATCCAAGACCAGGCCGTTCCTCTTGTATCAGTAGAGGCCTCTGTGTACAAGCGTGTTGCAACTCCTAGGGCTTGAATTCACTCTTGTATTGATTGTTGCAGCTCTTCTAGCGTAAGGGTTGTTCCTGTCCCATCAACTCCTGTTCTACTCCAGTTCTCCAAGCTGTAGCTTTGTCCATGTCTTACCATCTCATAATATTACGCAGTGACCAGGTTTCAGTCCAACAACAGCAGATCATCCCAATTATGTCCCATTGCAGTCTGCCAACACTGGGACACATGAAGTTGTATGTGGCTCCAGTGTAACCCATTTTATGAACCTCTATTACACTCTTCCTTTGCCTCTTCACCATGAGTCTTAAATAAGATCATGTCACTAACAACTGAAGACCAACCTCTTCTGCTAAGCTTATACCAGACTATTTTAACCTGACATTTCAACTCCACTACTCCTCATCCCTTTCTATCCAGCATGCTGCATCTTTCACTGGTAATAAAAGCGTCTGACAAACACAAATTAATAAAATTAATTAATCGAGTTAAAAACTGCAAGGATTCAAACCTATGCAGGTTACATGCGTCTGCTTACAGCAGGAGCAACTGGAACTTGTAACCTACAGGTTACACATGGATCGCTGCTTGTTGCAACAACAACAACAAAAAAACATAAATCAGTGAGCTACGTTACACCGAGTACCTACCTGCGACCTGCGTGTTAAATATAATGCTCTGCAGCAGGCAGAAGAACCGCTAAAGTAATTTTTGATTATTTAAATTAACATTAGGGTTTACCCAGATTTAACTGCAGCGAGAACATTATGCACCTAAACTACAATTCTGACTTTATATACAGCGAATATCTACCCCTAAGCTATTTTAAAAAGTGGCTTAATCATGCCCAAATAAAGTAAGCTAGAGAGCTTTATTTTTTAATATGAATTTCTTGGCATACTCGCCTCTAGTTTCTACCAACTGGGAATGTGCACAAAGGGGTATGATGGTAGGATGCATTGCGAGATGAAAAAGAAGAGTGGTAGGTTGTTTTATGAGAGCCGCAAAGCGGAGATTATGAGTTAAAGATACGTGAGGCGGGTGATGGACAACTATCTCAGAAGAGAGAGGTGGCTACTTAAAGAGGTCTGATTTCGAGTCTGTTGGCGAGCCTAGTAAGGGGGTTGTCGTGAGCAGAAAAACATGGGAGTACGGTGACAACGTCATTCCGTGTCATCATGGAAACTGGTTCCAGTCCCGAACTTTTCACCAACAAATCCTTGCTATCAGGTGTGTCAGTTTAATTAGTTATAAGGAAGCAAAGTAGTACAACAACAACCATAATGCATCTGGATGACACACATAAGGCCAGGATTGGAAATGGTGCCTGTACCTGGAGTCATGCTTGTGGCGAGCTCTAAGGATGTCTTCATGCTAGGTTAGGGTGTTAAGCTTCGTGTCGTCAAACCTGCTAGCTACCTAAACTACTACCTCGCAATCATACAGACGAGCTCCCTATTAAAAAACCCGGTTAATGCATAACTCCTCATCATCAGGCAGCTGTAAACACCAGCTCACGTAACCAGAACACCATCACGCGCTACCGCTTTCATAATTCTGCACAGTGCCCGGCTTCCTAATAAAACCCCCGTGCTCCCTACAGATTAACCCTTTTCATGATTTCTGTCCAGCGGTAAACCCTGGATACTTACACTGGTCCTGTTCGTCCTCCGGGTCCAGGAGGTTGGGGAGTGGGTTCAAAAGCTTCTCAAGCTGCTCTGACAAGGGCGCTGCCATCTTGAAAAAGCTCACGCGAAATCCACACACCACTTTCACAGTACGTCACGCTGGTGAACCCGCTAACACTTCCGGGGTATGGCTGGCAGAAAAGCACGGACATGGTTCCTAAACGGAGCAATCCAGAGCGTGCTCATTCATGTTTACGAATCACGACAGATGGGTGTGGGATTTATTTATTTATTTATGCGTTTTTATATAGCGCGGTCTTTACCCGAAGGTGTCAGAGCGCTTCACAATAGGAACAGTAACATTACATGAGGAGAAGGTTACAAGTGAGCATAATCCAAAAGCAAGCGTTACATTACCATACATGCCAACATTTCAGAAGAGCAAAGTGGGAGATTTAAAAAAAAAAAATAGGGAGAATGGGGCCTTGAATCGGGTTACTGTCAAGTATGGGCTCCCCCCCTTCCCCCCCTCTTGTGTGGTAGCCCAGGCTGAGACAGCTTCCTGGGCACACACACACAGCCGCACCCGCACCGAGTACTTCACAGGTCTTTAAAAGGCCATTTGCATGTTAATGAGGCTTTGTTGTTTTTTCACGTTACACAATACCAAGCCCTGTCAGCTGAAACCCCTGAGGAATCGGGTTTCTGCTTGCAGGAATCGGGAGGCGGGAGACTAGCCTTGAAATCGGTAGTCTCCCGCCTGAATCGGGAGGGTTGGCATATATGCATTACATGAGGAAAAAGTGACAATTGTGCAAATAACAAAAACAAACCAGATAAAAAAAGAGGTATACGTTCCAAGAGGAAAAAGTGACAGGTGTGCATGATACATGAGATACAAAATACAAATAGAGGTATAATACTGCAATAAGTGGCAGTCACTCAGAACACACTGGGAAGGCACTTCTATAGGCATGGAGTACAGAATTTCCTATAGTGGAAGAACTTCCTTGAGGGAGTAGAGAGGGCATGAATTAAACAGGGGACTTAAATGAAGGGAACACACACATAAAATCCAACACAGCACGCAAGGGTGAGGAATGTACAGGAAAAAGTACAAATTTACAATGAAGAGCGAACTTCCTAGAGGGGCCTGAGAATGAAAGTATTAGTTCTGAAAGTGTCTTTGGAAGAGAAGAGATTTGAGGTCAGCTTTGAAGATCCGGGTAGAGGCGGTGGCACGGAGCAATGGGGAAGCGAGTTCCAGATTCTCACCGCATTGCCTGAGAAGGATTGCGCCATCGATCTTTCCCTTTTGAAGACGGGGGCTCAAGCAGAAGCTTTTCCGCATTGCGAGAAGGGCGAAGCCACCGGACAATTTCAATTTATTCGCCAGGTAACGAGGGGAGGACGTGTGTAAGGCTTTGTGTGTGATGCAGGCAGTTTTGTAAATAGATCTTGCCTCGATCGGAAGCCATCGAAGAGAGGACAGGATAGGAGTGACGTGGTCAGCTCCGTTTAGACCCTGAAATGAAGCGAGCTGCTGAATGGAGGATGGATTTGAGAGGGAGAGGTGGGATTTGGGTAGGCCCGCCAGAAGAGAATTGTAATAATCCAGTCTTGAGAGAACCAGAGATTGTACCAAGGTTTTTAAGTCTTTCTCCGGGAAGAACCGACGGATCCCCCATAGCAGGCGCAACTGGTAACGTGCGTTCTTAGCAATAGAGTTGATGTGGGAGATTAGGTTGAGTCTTTTGTCAAGAATGACACCTAGGGATTTAGCGCTGTCGACAATGATGGGTTTGTTGTTGAGTAGGTTCAGCTGATCCATCCAAGATTGAACAGGAGGAGGTGAGAGAGAGGTAGAGAGGAGGAGGAATTCAGTTTTGGCGGGATTCAGAATGAGTTGGTGAGCTAACATCCAGTTGTGAATAGAGTTGAGAGTAGAGTTGAGTAGGGAGAGATCGTGTGCGGAAGACACCTTAAGGTAGATTTGAGTGTCGTCCGCATAAAGATGGTAATGGATCCCAGATTTGCTTAGAAAGGTTCCCTAAAGGTTCCAGGTAGAGATTAAACAGAGTGGGTGCCAGGATAGAACCTTGAGGGACGCCTTGACCTACGGCCAATGGAGATGAAAGACTGTTCGCTATCTTGATCATTTGGGATCTGTCCGAGAGGAAAGAGGCAAACCATTTGAGCACTGTGCCATCCAATCCCATTCTCTGTTGAAGAGTGTTGAGGAGGGTGCTATGATTAACAGTGTCAAAGGCTGCAGAGAGGTCTAGAAGAATCAGAAGACACGATTCCCCAGAGTCGAGTATATGCAGCGCATCGTCAATCACTTGCAGCAGGGCTGTTTCAGTGCTGCAATTTTGGATGAAGCCAGACTGGAAGACGTCGAGGAGGTTATTGTCCATAATATGTGAGGAAAGTTGTTTCGCAACACATTTTTCGGTGATTTTCGAAAGAAAAGGGAGGTTGGTGATAGGGCGGAAGTTGTTGAGGTCGTTCGCATCGGCGGAGGGGTTTTTAGAAGAGGGTGACCTGTCCTGATTTGAGGGGCAACCGGGAGGGAGCCTTGACTGAGGAAGAGATTGACTAGCCTGGTCCAGTAAGAGAGAGTATAGGTGTAGAAATCGATTGCGATGTCGCTAGGGATGGGGTCAGAAGAATGGTTGGAGGGTTTAGTTTCGAGGATGCATTTGAGGAGGTCATCTTCCGAGATGACGTCAAAGTTCTGCCGGGTAACTAAGGATTTCCGCTCCTCAATGGGGGAGGGGTGGGCGACCTGATCCACCAGTGCTTTGACCTTTTCATCAAAGAATATAGCGAAATCTGCTGCTTTATTTGTGGAATCCTCAGTTAGGGGGGAACAGTTTGGGTTTTTGATGAGGTCAAAAAGTTTTTTGGGTCTGTTTTTGGCTGAGTCAAGGAGGGATCTGAAATCTGCTGCTTTTTCAAGGAAGATGTGGTTGTGATATTTGGATCTTGCTGAGCGTAAAAGAGAGAGATTGGAGGTGGAAGGAGATTTTCTCCAATGTTTCTCCAAGAATCTAAGGTTTTTCCTTTCATCGTAGAGAGCTTTATTGAACCAAGGTGCTGAGGGGGTGGGTCTTTTCCTTATACTTTGGAGTGGAGCGACATTGTCGATTTCGACTGCTAGCACTGAGAGGCACTGAGAAGTGAGAACGTTGACATCCACGCTAGGGTCTAGTCTAGGAAGTGCCCGCATAGCAGAATGACAAAAAGTGTCAAGATCAATGTTCTTAGTGTTGCAGAACCAGGTAGTAGCTCTTTTAGGTTGGCCGAGAGTTATAACGTGCGATAGGTGAAAACGGAAGGGAATGAGGAAGTGGTCAGACCAGTCTACATGGATGGGGGAGCAGTAGTCAGCAGGTCTGCTTTGGATATGACAAGGTCAGAATTGAGCCCTTGGAATGTGTGGTTTCCGAGCAATGTTGGAAGAGATCATTGGCTGAGAGAAAGGTGGCAAGCTTGTTGGCAGCCAAGTCTTCCAAAGAGCCCCAGTGGAGATTAAAGTCACCCAGGAAGATCTGTCTGTCACTTTGAGAAAATTGGTCACTGATGAAGTCAGTCAGTTCCTCCACAAAGGAAGAGCAGTTACCGGGCGGGTGGTAGATCGCATGGAATCTAAAGGGTGATCCGTGATATATTTGAAGTTCTAGGGATAGGCATTCGAATGTACGGAAAAGGGTGGTAGGGAAGGCTTTCATATGAAGGGAGTTCCTGACGATGATAGCGACACCGCCCCCAATTTTGTCTGCCCTGTCATTTCTGAGGATAGAGTAGTCAGTGGGTACCAGAAGATCAAACAAAGTATGAGAGGAGTCATTAAACCAGGTCTCAGTGAGGAAGAACATGTCAAGATTCTGGTGGATGATAGTATCAGAGATTTCCACTTTGTGTTTGATTGCAGATCTGCAGTTGTGGAGCAAGCAGTGCAGCTCTGGCGCAGATGTTTTGGTGATGGGAGTGTTAGGGTTGTTCAGGGAGATAGGGATAAGATTCTTGAATGAGGGAGCCCGGTAAGAGGTAGGCTGGTAAGGTCTGACAGAGGAGATGGTCTGAATAGGAAACTGCGTAGAATTATTAGGAGAGGAAGGTGGAGGGAGTGGCGTTGGTGGTCTTGTAGCTGGCCAGTAAGTTGGTGATGTCTGCAGAGGACAGACTGTGGTTGGCTTTATTGGGGCGCGGGAGCAAGGAACTCCTCGGGAGGTTGTTAGGGACGGAGGACATCTTGGCTCTTAAACGTGAGATGGACGCTACAAGCTGGGAAATGGAATAGATGAGAGAATCAAGTTTATTTTCCAGAGAGAGGAGAGCTGAGCACGGAGTGTTGGGTGGCTCGATGGATAAAGGAGGGAGTGCAGAGGGTGAGGGAGGACGGGAGGGGAGGGGGAAAGGGTTGAGGGAGGCAGTGCAGAGGGTGAGGGGGGGAGGGGTGGGGGAATGGGTGGGGAGTTGGGGAGCAAGGGTAGAAGGTGAGGAAAGATGGTGGACAATAGGAGTGGATGGTGAAACAGTGGTGGGAAGAGAAATATTTTTACTGGTGTTGAACAGAGGGGAAGAGAAGAGATCATAAGTATGAGGAGAAAGTTGAGGAGTAGGAGGGGGGACAAATGAAGGCTGGAGGTAAGGGAGAAGAGGGGAGACGAGGCTGAACCGGGAGGGGAGGGCGGGGGTCAGATGAAGTCCGAAGGTACGTGGAGAAGAGAGGAGAGGGGCTGTACCGGGGGAGGGCGGGGGGTCCAAGGAAGGCCAGAGGTATGGGGAGAAAAGAGAGGATGGTGCTGGACAGGTACTGTAGGCTATGAAAGGTGAATGTAGGGGGACAGGTAACAGGTGGAGTGGGGGGAGTTGGCTAGATGGAAACTGAGGGAGGAGTAGGGGACTACAAGGTCAGAGGAGAGGCGAGGAAGGAATTGTCGGGGAGGGAGACAAGGTTGGGAAGCAAGGGATGAGGAAGGTGGGGTTGAAGATAGATGGGAGGTGGAAGAGAAGAATTTAGGGGACGGGGAAGAGCGGAAAGGGATGAGGTGAAAGGGGAGGGAAGGGGGAGGTAAGGAAAGTTGATCGGTAGACCAGGTTGTAAGAAAGGTGGATTAAGAGGGGGAGGTGGGTTGGATTAGAGGGGATTAGGGGAGGCGAAAACGTTGGAGAATCCGGCAGATGCAGGGTGGGGAGGGGGGGTGGAGGCCGGAGGTCGGAGGTCGGACAGACAAGATAGGGGGAGGGACATTTTGGGAAGGGGAAGAGAGGGAGAGGAGGGAGCAAAGGCAGGGGGAACAAAGGGTAGGCCTGTGTCTCCCGGGAGAGCGGCCTGCTGGAGTATCGGGGGGTCAGTGGGGGAGAAAGGGAGAAAGGAGAGGAGCTCAAAGAAGAGTTGAGGAGATCATAGTTGTATGGGTTGGGCGAAGGGAGTGGAAGAGATGGTCAAGAGAGAGAGACAGGAGTCTGTCGCTTGAATCATGACAGTGCCATTATTGTAGAGTGTAATGGTGAGAGAGCCCTTAAAGCTCGTGGAGGGGAAATTTCAGCCGCTGTCCATGCAGGATAGATGAGGAGGAGGAGATGTTGAAGAAATTGAAGAAGCTGGTGGACCAGGAAGGGATGTCGTGGGTGAAAAAAATTAAGTCATTTTTAGCTTCCCTAGGTGCCCATTATGGAATTGATCAACAAAGAGGAGAATCAGGGAAGTGTTCAATGGTGTTGTGCTTGAACCGTTTTGCTGCTGCTTTGGACAGATTAGGGGGATAGATGACTTTGAAGCAGTTAACTCCCAACTTTATTCGAGTGGAAGCCATGATAGGGAGAAGAGGGGCCACTAGGATAGCGATAGTGCAGAGGAGAATAGTAAGAAGAGGAGGGCACATAATCCGGAAGACGAGTGAGGATAATCCAAAAAGATTGAGGTCAGGGGGCGACTAGAAATGCAGGGCCAGGGACTCTGGTCTAACTCCCTAATAAAACATCATACCGGAGGGATAGAGGGCTGGCTTGCCTCTGGGATCTCTGGGATCCCTGGGATCTCTGGGATCTCTGGGATAGACTTAAACCAGCACAGCAGTTGACGGAATATGCAGTTTATGTATCCGATTATATTTATTGATATTACATGCATACGTGCCAACGTTTTACAACTTGAAAGTAGGACATTTTGAAAAAGCAATCAGGGTATTTTCCCCATTAAATTCTGTTGAAGTAGAGGAAATATATCAGGTGGAAGACAACTAAAACAAAGCAATTTTTTGCTTTAAAAATCGTGAGTCTCCCGCCTGAATCAGGTCTGTTGGCATGTGGTATGTGAGTGAGCTACTATCTGAGGCTTAACCTGTTAGTTACCCTACTATGAAGGTGCAGCATCTTCGCAAGCAGTATATAACTAGTATTGGCAAAGCAAGTAGGTCTCGCCTATGCAAGAGCTATTGGCTTTGCCAATGTGTTTTAGCCATGTTGTACATCAGCATGGCTGCTGTTCAGCATGGCTAAAAGTTAGTGGAGTAGAGGAGAGTGAAGTGGAGTAGCATAGAGTAGAATAGAGTGGATTGGTGTAGAGTGCAGCGGCGTACAGCGCAGCGGCATAGAATTCAGGGGTGGACAATGCAGCACCGTAGAATTCAGCGGCATAGATTAGTGGTGCATAGTAATGTGTAGTGGCGAAGAGTGCAGAGTGGAGTGGTGCAGAGTAGAGTGGCATAGAGTGCAGTGATGCAGAACACAGTAGCGTAGAGTGCAGTAGTGCAGAGCAGAGTGGCATATAGTGCAGTGACATAGAGTGGTACAGAGTAGAGTGGTGCACAGCAGAGTATTGTGACGTAGAGTGGATTGCTGCAGAGTGCAGTGGCGTAGAGTGCAGTAGTGCAGAGTAGAGTGGCTTAAAGTTTAGTGGTGAAGAGTGCAGTGTTGCAGAGTAGAGTGTCATAGAGTGCAGTGGTATACAGTGCATTGGCATAGAGTAGAGCAGTGCAGAGTAGAATAGAGAGTGAAGTGGCGTAGAGTGGAGTAGAGTGCAGTGGCATGGTGTAAAGTGGAGTGGTGCAGAGTAAAATGCAGTGACGTGGAGTGGTGCAGAATGGAATATGCTTGGTGTGGTAGCACACTTCAATTACAGACAACACATCTTCAATTGAAATCACCATTACATTTGCACAGACATACAGCTTCACTGATAAAAGTATACAGCGCACAAACGATGTGTGGAAATTTCATCACCTAATGTATTGATTTGTTTTGATCGTTTGTTTCCACCACACTTCAGAATTACAAAAAATGTGCTTCATTTGGGCTTTTCTAATTCTGAAATATCTGCACAGTTCATTTACAGACATTTCAATTTTGTTGTGTGGTACAAAAAAAAAATAACATTGTACAGCCTTTCTCAAGTACTCCCCGGTGCTAGCATGATTGTCACATAAATCCCCTCGCTTTGAAGTTAGAGAAAGAAAAGTAAACACCAAGGTCCCTGGAAGAGAGAGCCTGACATTTGACCTCTGTCTTTGTATGCACAGCAAATGTGACAAGATTTAAAGCGCTGTTTACAGAAATGGAGCACTGGTGGACGAATACAGTAAATAGGGTTTGGGCAAGGGAAGGGACGAAATCGAACTGGACAGCCTAAAAGAAATAGAGCCAGCAAATAGAAAACAAGCAAATGTGATTTACAAACCACAAAGCCAATGGTAAACAATGGCCCGAATGCATTCCCAGGGAAGCTTTCTGAATTTCCCCAAGATGTTGTTAGCAAACCAGAAAGCTGCACTGTCTGGTAGGCTTAGACCTAAAAAGGAAGGGTCTATTTACTTGGCCGCCAGCCAAATAGTACAAAATCTTTGCTATTTACCAAGCTGCTGGCAAAATAGTACATAATCTCTGCTTTTTACCCAGCTATTGACTAAATAGTAGAGATGATGTACAATTTGACCAGAGGCTGGATAAACAGTGTGAAGGAGGTCTTTATTTAGCCGGCCATAAAGAAAACAAGCATTTGCAATGCAATAGGTCTCGCATTTGCGAGAGTTTAACTATTGACAATGCCTTTTATTTATATGTTTTGATAATTAACACATAGATAAAACGCATTGTCATCTATAATGCCAATAGCTCAAACTCTTGCAAATGTGGGACCTATGCAAAGAAGCGGCCGCCATTGTCCCGGGCTGCTTAGAAAGTGAAAGCGGGCATGGCCCGCTGAATGTTGCAGGAAAGCATGTCACCTGCACAATGCATCTTGGGAATGGTAGTTTTGATTTTTAACATGTCAAACATTGTTTTAGGTGGGCAAAGGCCTGTCTCTACTGGGCCCTCCTTTCTGTACTTGACAGTGCTGTCTCAGCAAAAGAAATCTGGAAGCCAAAAAAAATCAAATCTGGGTGACAGGCTTGGAGGCTGTACCTGACTAAAGTTATTTTGGAGGGGGCCCTGGGGAAGGATGAAAAGTAGGAGAAAAAAAGCCAAGAGGTGGACTACTAGGAGGGCTAGGATGACCAGAGCCACAAGAACCAGGACAAGAAGAAACAGGCCCAGGTGAAGGAAGTGACCCGCTCGGGAGCCACCCGGGTCACTGTAGACCACCTCTCAGCCTTCCATATCAAATGAAGAGTCGGAGAGACAGTGGAGAATATAGACCAATAGCTGTTTATTCGTATACACTCAGAGTGGAGCCCCGTCTGCACAGTCTCAGGGAGTGGTACAGAGGGAACTAAAGATCAGCAAGTATAGAGATACATTATGTACATTTCATAATTGGTTAAAAACACGCCCTCAGTGGAATTTTCCAGGCAGATGCAGCTGGACAGTGGAATACAAAAAAAGGTTTCTCAACTTCGGCACCGGGTACAGGCGTCGTCTTCCACTCAGGAAGCCACTCGTCCTTTCACCCCCTTTGAACGGCTGGTGCGTTCATACGATGAATCCAGGGGTCTGATATCTCGCACATATCAAGTCCTTCAACATGCCCCCCGACCTACTCCTCATACATATCAGTCACGATGGCAGTCCGGTACCTCTGATGAAATCACACTTAAACAATGGGAGCAATTATGGCGCGACATCCCAAGGGTTTTCCGCAGCATTTCTCAGAGGGAATCTGCATATAAAGTCATGACACAATGGTATTACACTCCCCATAAGTTGCACAAAATGTTCCCCAATTCCTCCCCTGTTTGCTGGCGATGTACGAGCGCTACTGGGGATTTCCTCCACATTTGGTGGCATTGCCCGCTATTAGCCGCTTACTGGAAGGAGGTCCTTAGTCACATTAAACAGGTGATTGGTTACCCACTACCCGAAACCCCGACCACACTCATCTTGGGCCTCAAACCTGCAAACCTACTCGCCATGACGCACAAGGACTGACACCTAATTCTACACATGCTTGGCGCAGCTAAACAAACAATAGAGTTATACTGGAAGAAGGCTGAAGCACCCCCAGTGAACGTTTGGTTCACCCGTTTGTGGCATACCATGGCAATGGAGCTACTCACGGCGCGGCTTCAGCTCCGCGACACCAAATTCACGAAAACTTGGCAACCATTGGTAGATTGTTTTTGCAAACTCGATCACGCCCATCTCCAGCCCCCGAGGCTTCGGGCTTTTTCACCTCTTTGAGGACAACATACTCCCCTCTGACGCGGACAGACTCTGGGGGCCCAATAGGGATACTGCTTAATCTCCCCTCTGCATGGTACTGGTCATTTACGTTGCCATGACTTCCCTCGGGTCCTTCTCCACACTTGGTTCCTCCATTCACAGGGCTTTGTTCCTTGCTGTGGGACATTTCGCTCACCCGCTTACACCTCACGTAGCTTCTCTCTCTAACGGGTCCCACCACCACCCAGTCCCTCCTCACATGTTGGATGCTTTTTTTCTCCCAGAGTAATGTCCCTCTATATATGACAGATTTGTAATATGCCATTGCTTTGCCTTCTGTGTTTTAATTTGCTGATATTCCGGAGTTGTTAATGATGCGTCCTTCCCTTTCCTTTCCTTCCCTGGTCTTCTTTTTCTCTTTTTTCCTTTCTTCTACTTTCTTCTTCTTCATGATATTTTGATTGTTGTATTGTTTTGATTTGTATTTTCAATAAAACAGATTTGAAGCAACAAAAAAAAAGGTTTCTATTCTCATATCTTCGCAATTCAGCACAGTCCAAGGCCGTTTCACCCTGAACCATGATCAAACTACCAGATAGGTGGGAGAGGGCCTTTATCTAGTGGGAAAGCTATGCACTGGCACTAACGGTTCTTTATTTGCAGAAACAAAACTCAGTGGAGGGCATTTCACGGAAACAGAGAAGATTAGTTTCAATCACCACACAAAATGAAGTCTAAACAGTAAATGGTGCAGCGAATGCTAACTTTAGACAGGGCACTTGTGTAAGCATTTACGGGCCCATTCTAACAGACCCTCCTTTTAGCATGAGCTAAAACATTTTCAACTATTGCAAAAAGAACAAAAATAGCAAACATTAATAGAGCATCAGATTGGGGTGCAGCTATGAGCACTCTATACAATCAACATCAGAAAGCGAAATAGCAAGGAGGGATGAATTCTCAAATATTCCCCGATCAATATTCATTAAATCATAAATATCCTTCTGAGGCATTATAGCGGCATTGGTATCATGGGATGATATTTTCTTATTGGGTGTGAAAACAGTGGCGCAATAAGATCAACAAAAGGGAAGACACTGAATGAGGACACAGCAGAGCATCAATTCCACAATAAGATAAACCACTTTTTCAAGGATCCAACCCCAGCTGCCGAAAAGGGACCAACTCCAATTCCCACTTTCCATTCCCTTGACATTTTCAAGAATATCCATAATGTGTTTGGTAATATTCTTTTCCAAATTCTTGATCCCGACCACACACTGATCGCCAACTACCGCGCATACACCGCCACTCTTGGCTAGAATAAAATCCACTGCGTATCTAGTCTGTTCCGAATATATCTGCATACTTTCCAACTGAGTGGTGATGTCGCACAAAGCTGGCACTGTAGTATTAGATAGAATTTGCAGCTTGCATCCAAAGTATTCTCTAGCCTTCCCGCCCCTGGCCATGGAAGTACCACCCAATGTGAAAATAGAAGAAAGGTTGTATCCAAAGGTGATACCATTGCTGTAATTATTGACCTCTATAACGGTCACTCCCTCACAGAATTCTTTTGTTAGTGTCCTTTTAACCCATCTTATTTTAAGTTTGGCATATTTACAGGGCACACCCAAAGACAATACCATTCCAAGGGCCACATCAACTGTACCATTATAGACATTGGAATAAGTGCTATTAGACAAGAAGAAAAACCCTGGATGTGCATAAATCGGCCCCTCGTAATCCACTGCAGCGTACCTAGAGTTAATTCCGAAAGTACTTTGATCCTTTTTATTCACTAAGGGGACCGTATGTTTGTACAATACTATCCCTGAACAATTTATATACAATGAAGTATCCGTACTGTTCACAATGGGGCAACAAGCAGGGTAATAACCGGCCTCTCGAGGGACATTGTAGTGCCAACCCACTAATGTTATGTTTTGTGCTTTCATGTAAAAATTATCACAGTAAGTATTGTTGTCACAACCTGGGTAACCCATTCCTCGTGGCTTTTTATGATACAGACATGGCCCCAGATAACCAAATCCAAACACTCCTTTCACTTCTGTAAATTGAGGTGGCCGAGTATATGTGTAATTAACGAGTGACAATGGATATGCAGTCCACAGGCTGGTGACTGATTGGGTGGGGTAACAGGCAGTCCCTTCACCAAAGAACCTCTTATTTCCAGAAATACATTACTTGGGGCAGTTCTTTTATTTTGTCTCGGGGAAATGACCTTACCCTTACTGCGTAGAGGCACGCTTTGAGCATCTTCCAAAACCCATGACACCCCACACAGTATTATTATCACCAGTATCAAAAGAACAACGCATGTTATTTTACTTTTCTTTGACCACATCATATTACATTGTACAGTAACCATTGGCTGCTCTTCCTCGGCAACCTTTCTGCCAAAGGGATGCAGAGTGAATCCAAAACGGGGAAAATGCAAGAAAATATAAAAGTTCCCAGTGTCCGTTAGAGCCTAACTGGCACAGGCTCCTATTGTCCATCAATAAGTTGGCGCTTTTGAGCGGTGGAGCTTGCTCTGTCCTAAGCTCTTCTCCTAATCTATCCCTCGTCGAGAAAGGTGGTATACTTTCAAAGTATACTTTTGTTTTTGTTTTCTCTGACTAATGTTCAAACAACAAAGGCAAAGCGAATACAGAATTTTCACTTATTTCAAATTATTTGTTGGTACTGTTACTCTGTTCCTCAGTACTACCTATCTTGTGCAGTCCATCCCTAATCTTTTTTCTCCTTTGATTCAGTAGCCCTCAGCCGAGGACGCAAATTGTACCTGGCAACCCCAGGCACCATATGATCACTGAACAAAGGCTCCTGGATAGCTCGTATTTATGGCGGGACAGCCTCGTTCAGAACGTCGTCGTTCTCCTTGTCTGTTTGTGTCCAGATAAGCTGGGAGTCTCTGAACGGGACAAATCTGGGCACTGCTCACATTCAATATCTCCAATTCCTTCCTTGACCCACTGGTCGTATGGCAACGGCAAAGGAACCCTCCAGCAATGGGTGGCATGCAACCAGCTATTTTGACCAGCAAACTTTACAGCCGTCCGTGTCACCAACAGAACTTGCTCAGGGCCTTTCCAGCGGGGCTCCAGACTTTTCTTCCTCTGGAAGTTCTTGACCAATACAAAATCGCCAGGTTGAATGTTGTGGCCGAGCCCCTCTGGTATGGGAGGTAGAGATTCCCGCACCTGTTGGTGAATAGAACATAAACTTTCTGTCAATTGTCCAAGATAATCAAGCAACACAGGATATTCAATATCAGAGTATTTACGAGGACGTAGGACACCCCAGACATTTGCCGGGCGTCCAAACACGACCTCGTAAGGTGACAGGCCTGTTCTAGAATGGGCTGTAGTTCTTGTTGACAGAAGAGCTAACGGTAGAGCATCTGGCCATTTCAACCCTGTCATCTCTTGGATTTTTGCCAATTTCAGTTTGAGAGTAAAATTGTACTTCTCAACCAAACCCGCTGACTGCGGAGGATTGGCTGCATGAAATTTCTGCTTGATGTGTAAACCTTCACACACCAATCTAATCCCTTTCCCATTAAAATGACTTCCGTTATCACTCCAGATAATTCGGGGCATACCGAAATGAGGAAAATACTCTTTAAGGAGTACCTTCGCAGTTGTGGTGGCAGTATTGTCTTTAGTGGGGTACGCTTCAACCCATTTGCTGAACGTGCATATAACCACTAAGACATACTTGAGATTGTTGCAACGTTCTAATTCAATAAAGTCCATTTGGAGGACTTCAAATGGGAATGTAGGTGGTGCGAAATTACCAGATGGTGTGGGTGTACCCTTCCCTGGATTATGCATCATGCAAACCATGCAACTTTTTACTAGCTGTGTAGCCGTTCTAGAAATGTTATCATTGTACCAAACCAGAGCCAATAACTTACAAAGCCTGCTCGCCTTTAGAAAGGCTTTGAAGACTTGGCTCTTTACCGCCTAGTCTTAGGTTTTGGTTTTATCCCTTCTGCTCAGGACCCCTGTAGGACTTCATGTAGTGCCAGGACACCTTCGGGTAGCAGTTGGCGCTTTAGAAATGTCAATAACATTAACATTAACATTAACAAATGCCTTTTGCACTAATGTGGGTTGGACCATGAGCCATAGTAACCACGGGGAGTACATATGCATCGGGTAACATCCATTTCTGTTCTCCAGACTTATCAATCCAACACCCTTCATTATTTAACTGTGCTGTACGTTCCTGCCATATCGCTAGTTCTTCTGCCATTGCCTCACTTTGTATCTCTTTCACACTCTGAACCGTATTTTCAAAAATAGTGTTCTCAGGAACCCATCTAGCTGGACCTGCAACAAACATTCTCTTCATCTTGCTTCGAGCAGTTTCCTTGGCTGTCTGATCAACAAACGCATTTCCTCTACCTACATCATTTGCCACCTTTCTGTGGGCGCTACACTTGACAATTGCCACCTTCTTGGGGAGTGTTAAAGCAGATAATAGCCGCAATATAAGGTGCCCATGTTGGATTTTGGTACCATGAGAGGTAAGGAACCCTCTCTCTGCCCACAGTCGCCCAAAGTTATGCACGCCCCCAAATGCGTACTGGCTGTCTGTGTAGATATTGACAACCAAACCCTCACTCAGTTCACAAGCTCGTATTAGAGCCACAAGCTCTGCCACTTGAGCAGACTAATAAGGGACTTGTGATGTTTCCACCACCGTGCGCAAGTAGTAATAGCATAAGCTGCAGTAGTTGTGCCATCTGGTAATTTAAAACAAGAGCCATCAACATATAGTTCTCCTTGGGGATCAGATAAGGGAACATCAGTCAGGTCTACCCGTCTCTTAGTCTCTTCATCTGTTCGAAAAATACAATCATGCTTATGAACTGCGTCCCTTTCAGAAGGGAGGGGTAGTAACGTGGCTGGATTCAGAGTGGCACATCGTTTAATCGTAATATGTTTAGCGAACAATGTCAATTCATAACCGGTAAGATGTGCACTGGTGAGGTGCTGTGTCCTCATCTTGTTCAAAGCGTACCACAGCATGGGGTACCATAACTGTGAGGTCAGTATAAAGTTCGAGGCCAGCCGATTGTCTGATCGAAGTGGCCACAGCCGCGACCGCTCGCAGACAGCTCGGGAGGGCTCTTGTGACAGGGTCAAGCACAGCAGAAAAATAAGCACAAGGTCTCTGTCTATCACCAAATTTCTGAGTCAAGAAAGAGAGGGCACATCCAGCCATCTCGTGAACATAAAGCAAAAAGGTTTCTTATAGTCAGGCATACGTAGTACTGGGGCAGAGCAAAGCGCAGTTTTTAATTGCTCAAAAGGATGCTGACAATAAGGCGTCCAGGGCAAAGGCTCATGCACTTCTTTCATTGTTAATCAGACCCCCAGATTAATGCGGCATAGATTTGGAAATTTAGCGGCACAAAAATTGAAATTTAGCGGCATAAAATTGGAAATTTAGCGGCATTATTGCGGCATTTTATTTTACTCGTAATCATTCTTTTTCAGCCTTAAATCAATGGAAACTATTGCAGCAGAGTATTCAACTTTGAAATAGGCATGTTTAAAGTGCCTGCAACTCTACGGAAGCACAGCTCTAATCCTAACCTCGTGAGAGGGGGCCCTATTTCTCCCTGGAATGTTTTAGCGCCCATGTACGCACCCCTGCTGGGGACCCAAAACCCAGGCCCCTCCTCTTGTGGTGCAGAAGTTGATCATATAATGTTATGTTGAATTTAAACAGTGTATACAGTGCAGAGCATTTTATCTCTTTGATAGCAGATAATACTGTTATCCTAGTCTGTGAAAGATGAAAGGATGAACCTGACCTGCCGGGATAGTAACCTGTGGCTAGCTGGCCACAGGACACTGCAGCAGGCCCTCAAATCACTACACTAGCCTAACTGTACTTAGCTATCACCTCACCTGGGCAATTGTAGGGAACTTCAAAGGCCAATCCTTTCATTGCACCCTCCCATGAGGGACAGTAATGAACTGGGCGGGGCTTTCTTCACCATGCCCGGGCTCCAGTGTCTATGGATTTGTGACCTCAAAGAAAATTATCCCATTTATTAACGCCAGTGGTGTGATTAGAAGTGTGCTCTCTTGTCACCACAGCCCCGTCTGTTTGTGGTCTCAGATCGCTTCAGCCACAGGAGCCAGGCCTTTTCCCTTTGTACTCATGAGGCTTCACCCCATGTGCAGAATGGAAATGAATAGCATAGGCGGGAGACAGGCTTAGGATGGCACATTGTGCTAGCACACAATATTCACCTTGGTGGTTTGGGGAGCTGGAAATCAGCCGAATTCACATTAAATTTGGTAGCAGACAAGTGAAGCAGCCAGACCTTTAAATTCTTCTGCACGATTAGACCTTTTTGGGCTGCTGCTTGCATGAGGGCACCCATGCGCTGGGGCATGTGAGCCATATCTGGTTTGGAGGAATCTGGTACTAGTTTGTCCAGGCTGACTGAGACACCGCAGGCCCTGTGCAGAATGTGCAGGCCCTGTGCAGAATGTATTTAATTTATTTTTGGCATATAGAAACAGACAGCTCGACAGAAGCTGAAATACCATCATCATCAATTAAAACTCACTCAGCTAAGATAAAAATGATTTAAAAAATAACTACGTTTAAAACATACATGGGCAGTCTCTATATTGTACAAAATCCAAAATGATTTGGCCACAAAACTACAGTTCCTCAATAACAAAAGAGGGCATGACAATCACATTCCAGTTTCTCTAATTGCAAGACATACTCAGTTCAGTTTCTGGAACGAAGCAAATCAGTAGACCACAAGCCCTCTGCTGTCTGTTCAGATGCTCACATCTTGCTGTGAAGTGTTGCTAATGTAATGTAGAGGAGGTGTGATAGCCAGCTGCCCACCCGCCTGCCCCTCATCTGCCAGCACCCAGCCGCCAGTGCCCTCTCTGCCCACACCTCACAATGCCACTTTTGTTTAGTGCTTTATAAAGGCGCTTTTATGTCAAAATTAGTAGAGATGCGTTGGCAACTCTTGAATGGGAATAAAAACACGAGATCTGAAAATAAGTTTGGTAAAGGAGCGTGTAGCCAGAACAGCAGCCAGGGGTCAGAGAGTAAGAACAGAGTTATCATGACCCCAATTACAGAAAGGACGGTATAAGGGAAGGAAACATATTCCCATCTATTATTTCCAGATAGCGCTATTTATGGCACCACTGCTGTTTCTAAGCGCTGTAAATAACTGGAGGAATTATGCTTTACAAAAACTGTTCATGCATGGAACTGCCTCTAGAAGCAGGGGTTGCCGGGCCCAAATTAGTAATATAATCTGAAAAGCCCCGGGAAAACACAGGCTAATAACCCCAGGGTAAGAACAAAGACTGCGCTGGAGACAACGAGTCTGCAGTTTTACAGCTTTGTGAGAAATTGGACCGAGAAGGCGACGGAGTGCCTTGAGGTACAGAATACAGTCCAAATACAGAGATGCCTAAACCAAGCTATTTTACGGCTGCACAGCGGCACGTAGTGACGTGTGCGCGTGCAACCAATCAGAAGCCATATGTTTTTCCTTTCTTCTAGGAGACCTTTTTTAGCGGCCAAAATAGCAAATATCGCGGCCATCTCACCAATCAGCCGATTTCGTGAATCGCGAAATTGCGAAATGCTGGAGGGTCTGGTTAATGCAAGCAAAGGTTTGATTAATAAAGAGTAGTTTGGGATCCACTGGCGACAGTAAGAAGTAATGCCTATCAAAGCACGCACATCTTTTTGTGTTTTCGGAAGGGGCATTTTAACAATGGTACTAATGCGTTCTGGCGTTAACCTTCTACCCTCCTTCGACAGTAGGTGACCTAAATAGGTGACCTCCTGTCGACAATACTGAAACTTTGAAAGGGATACCTTATGTCCATGATGGGCCAGATGTAACAATAATTTCACTGTACTATCCCTACAACCTTGTTCCGTGTCAGAAGCAATTAACAAATCATCGACATATTGAACCAAAACATTACCTAGAGAAAGTGATAGTGAATCCAACTGACCTTTCAATGCTTGACTATAAATACTAGGACTTTCAGCATAGCCTTGAGGAGCGCGACAGAAGCAAAAGCTTTTGCCAGCAAGTGTAAATCCGAACAAATACCTGCTATCCGGGTATATAGGAATGCTAAAGAATGCATTTTTCAGATCAATAACGGAGAAAAACTGTGCGGTGGATGGAATCATTGTCAAAAGGGTAGTAATGTCAGGAACCACCGGAAATTGGGGGACAACTATTTTATTGACTTCTCGCAAATCAATCACAAAACGATATACTCATCATCTTTATCAGAGGAATCTGAAAGTGTCCTCTTTAGGACAGGAAGAATAGGACTATTACATACATTACCTGTAGTCTCCTCAACAACTCCTTTTCGTATTAAGTCCTGAACTATTTGAAGAAGGGCTCGTTCTCCTGCCTTTGGTATTTTATACTGTGTGATGCGGGGCAATATGACATTGTCTTTAACCTGTATGGAAACTGGGGATATATGTAACAGACCTACATCGGTATCACAAGTGGCCCACAACGTAGGGGTACTTGAGCAAACTCAGGTGGAAGGAGGGCATCTTTAGATAGACACAGTCTAGTACCTACATCCGGGCCCATTGTAATGTACACTCCATCTGGGGAACAATAAATAGTAGCATGCAATTTCTTTAGCAAGTCCAAACCCATCAAATTCTCACCACAATTAGATGTCAAAAGAAATGAAGAATCCACAGTAAAAGGACCAATAGTGTGAGCAAGGGGGCGTGAGATGGGGCTTACAACTGGTACTCCTGAAAAACCCACCAAAACATTATTCTGGCCAGACAGGGGTGCCCCAGGGACCAGGTGTCGGGCAATAGAACTTTTCGTGGCACCTGTATCAACCAGGAACTCCTTAGAGGAGCCTTGCAGATCTATTTTGACATAAGGGCCAAGTTGGTCTACAGGTATCTGAACTGGTCCCGTACCCTGTCCCTGGCTTCCCCAAATGTAAGACATCCCCATCACATCATCAAAGTCATAATCGTCATTGCAGTACTGCCGGTCTCTAGCGTCATCAAAATAATTATCAGAACAATCTTCAGGGGCAGAAGGACGTTGCTGCCTATCAGTCCTGCGGCCCCTATTTCCGGAACCTCATCCTCAAGTAAACGAAACTCTTTGCAAAAGTACGGGGCACTGGCTACGCCAATGACCCTCCTCGTTACAGTACACACCCTGATTCTGCCCCAAAGGTGTAACTGGAGGCTGTCTAGTTCGAGGAAGCTGTTGTTGAGGTCCCCGTCCCTTTGTATTACCTCGATATGCTTGTTGCAATAATATCTTGGTCTTCAAATCTTTATGCTTTTTATCATTTTTGTCTTTCTCTTCATTATCCCTATGCTCATAATATTGGGCCATATTTAAAATCACAGAAGGAGAAGACGTAGACCAAGTACTCTCAGATGCCTGAAGTCGGGACATTATTTCGGGGAGGAGATTAATGACAAACCTATCTACAAATAAACAAACTCCTCCTTCTGTAGACATATCCTGCCCACTGTAATCCAAAACGTTTCCTCAAACCTAGTGAAAAAATCAGACACACACTCGTCTTTCTTCTGCCTGCAGGCAGTCAATCAATCCCAACTAACTTTCTTAGGTGGAATAAGAGTATGCATGTATGCTATTATTCAGCCGGGCAAGGCAAGTAACTCAGCGCATGGTTTGCCTCCAGGCTTCCCATCTCTATCCCAACCCATAATCGCGTCCCACATTCCACCCAAATCAGGAACATGATCGTGGGTATGTACCTGCCGCCAAATATCAACTGGAACTTGTAAACCAAAAAACATCTCAATGTCAGCAAGGGCCATTACGGTAGAGGAAGCACCCTCTGTCAATTCTTTATAATAAGCAGTAGGATTTTTCCTAGGGTCATGTAACGTAGCCTTAAGGGCCAAAACCTCACTTTTCTTCCATGGGCTATAAACCCATTGTTCCTGGAAGCGAGCCGGCACAGCCTGTGTGGTAACTGTTCCATGCTGATCTGTTATTGTAGGAATTTCCGGATGATAAATTGGGTGAACTTCTCGCATTGGAAACTGTGATATTTTAGTGGGACTCTTATCATGCAGTCTATCTCTATAATGCAACAATGTGGAAATGTTTCTATACAAAGAGGTTGGCTCCAAACTATGTACATAAGCACCTTCATTAATATCAAATATTATCTGGGGTGCTTCCGTTTCAATATGTATGCGCTAAAGGTCAATCAAGGTAGAAGACAAATGCTTGAGGGCATGTTGTTGCAAGAAGGGGTCATAGTCCCGCATCACTTGTCAAATACGTGTGAGACTATAGATCGGGTTATGAGCCCATTTGATCGCCTAATCCGCTACTTCTTTCTTCTCTCTATCTCCCACTGTTGTGTAGTTCCTATAAAACCTATATAGGATCTGCACGTTTAGACAAAATACACTGTAGGATTGGTGTCAGACTGATTCTAAACACCCCTACCGGGTATGTTATCCTGTATACCAGCTAGCTCACAATGCCACTAGAAACCCCTCTTACCAAGGAGAGAATAGTTCTTGGCAACTATCGAACATGACAACTCTGATCCCTCAGAATCGTGGAAACAGTGTACTACCTTTCGCTCAGTCACTCGTGCTCACTTCGTCTCAGAGAGATACACAGAATAAACGGTGGGGACGTTTTCCAATAAGCATTTATTGAACCAGCGTCATTCTAGTGTAAAATAGGTGTGCTGAAACAACCATTAGACAGTAACAGATATAAATGATTATAAGCACTAACAGAGTAAAAGGATGGTAGATTTCTACCATTGTGCTAAAACAATGAATACAGGCAAGTATATAAAATACATGACAGTAGTAAATGCGTACTCCTACGATGCGACCCTAACTAGATGTACCTAAGTGTACCTAGCATGTATGTAGGTGTAAAAGCCAAGAATCCCTCTAGGATAAATTCAAACCCATTACCTGAAGTGAGAGACTGTGGGACCCCCTCTTGGTCTTGAGATGGACACCCCGCAAAGGATGTCAAACCACTGCGAGCTGGAGTGTCTGCGTGCAGGAACCTCAGCGTCTCACATCAGTGTGTCAACATGGAAGTTCTTTTCTCCTCTGACTTCCTCAGCAGTGGTACCCCCTGGGGATATACCTTGCTGTGTCATGTCGGACTAGAATGACGGAAGGAATGACCCTTACACATAGTTATTATGCAGGAGATGGTAGGCCTGCTGTCCTGCTGTGATTCCAAGAATCCTCATGCATAATGAATGAGGCTTAAGCTTTTCAGAGAAAACCCCATGTCATCTTTGGACATTACCGTAACTAGGTAAAAGGTCAGTACTAACAACCGTTATGTAGTGTAATGGCAGGGAGAATATAGGTGAAAGGTTAGGTGACTACCTGAGCCTATATTGGCGTACCTATATGGAACATAACACCCACTCCTCATCCGACTGGACGACATACTAAAAATTCTACTTACGGCTAAACGTGGTGCGCAACTATTAATAAGTCCATTAAAAATAGTACTTAAAAATGTAACAGTTCTAAAAAATGCTAAAAAAAGAAAATTAGTGCATGCGATAGAAGTCTGTACTAAATAAGTTCGTATATATAGTCCGAACAATGAGAGACTGAAAGCCATGCAGTTTAGACAAAGTGTCTTGTTTAAAATTCCAAATTTGGTTGTTTTTGAAAAAGTCGAATTTTCCCAGCACAAGATGAGCCAAATGTTTATGTGTCCTGGCTGGGAGACGCAACATTACTGTTGCCTGCATTCGCAGATAACGGTCCCTGCAACACCTCGCAGATCAGGTCAATCGAGCACAGATGTCCCTCCGTATTCACCACAGCCGCTGCTGTGGATGTACTAGTGTCATCCAAGGCCTGAGTATTTGTTGAGGAGCCGGTATCCTTTCCAACAGGAGCTGAAGCATCTTGTGGTGGCTCTAAGAATGCAAACTTCTTTCTTCTCTCTATCTCCCACTGTCGTGTAGTTCCTATAAAACCTATATAGGATCTGCACGTTTAGACAACATACACTGTAGGATTGGTGTCAGACTGATTCTAGACACCCCCACCGGGTATGCTGGCCTGTGTACCAGCCAGCTCACAGTGCCACTAGAAATTCCCCTTACCAAGGAGAGAATCGTTCTTGGCAACTATCGAACGTGACAACCCTGATCCCTGAGGACCGTGGAAACAGTGTACTACTTTTCGCTCAGTGACTCTTGCTCACTTAGTCTCAAAGTGTTACACAGAATAAACGGTAGGGATGTTTTTCAATAAATATTTATTGAACAGTCGTTATTCTAGTGTAAAATAGGTGCGCTGAAACAATCATTAGACAGTAAAAAATATAAATGATTAGAAGCACTAAGAAAGTAAAAGGATGGTAGATGTCTACCATTTTGCTATAACCATGAATACAGGCAAGTATATAAAATACATGACAATAAAAATGCGTACTCCTACGATGCTACCCTAACTAGATGTACCTAAGTGTACCTAGCATGTATGTAGGTGTTAAGCCAAGAATCCCTCTAGGATAAAGTCAACCCCATTACCTGAAGTGGAGACTGTGGGACCCAGTCTTGGTCTCGAGTTGGACACCCCGCAAGGGATGTTAGACCACTGCGAGCTGGAGTATCTGCATGCAGGAACCTCAGCGTCTCGCGTCAGTGTGTGTCGGCAGGGAAGTCCTGATCTCCTCTCCTTGTCTCAGCAAGATGTGATGATTTTATACCCAAAGGTCTCCCCGGGGGTTCTAACTCGCTGTGCCACTTGTCGGACTTAGGATGACGTCAGGAATGAACTTTATACAGAGATATTATACAGGAGATGGTAGTCCTGCTGAGTTCCCAAGAATCCTCATGCATAATGTATGAAGCCTTTACCAGGGAAAATCCTGTGTTCTGTGCGCAGTGTCTTATCTAGGTAAAAGGTCAGTCCCTAAGAACCGTTATTTATGTAATGTAGGGGAGAATATAGGTTAAAGGTTAGGATGTTGCCTGAGCCTATATTCGGGTACCTATATGGAATATAACACCCACTCCTCATCCGACTGGACGACATAATTAAATACTAACGTACTATTAGGCTGTCTAGGCACTGGTACGCAAATAACTACAATAAAAATATTGTTCGTTAAAAATTGTTTAAAAAATTCTAAAAACATGGAAAAAGGAAAAATTGTCACTCAAGCAATAGCTCTAATGTGTCCGTATATATACTGGTTCTGCGTGGGGTTTTGAGTATGACAGGAAGAATGGCGCTCAAGCTAATTCGCGGCAGGATATGGGAGTAAAATAATTTCTTTACTACGGTGCTACCAGGTCAGGGGAGAAACCCAATAACCCCTGTAAGTGTGTGGGTATGGACCCGCACTGAAAACTTGAAACAAAGTCCCGGGCACACGGAAAGCGAGACGGATCCATCACACACTCTCCTGCTACGACGTACCTAGGACTTTACTTAAGACGGAGGTACCCGCCCGCTCAATCATACTGGATCCTGGAAACGGGGTGGTGACTCACCCGTCCTCCCCTTTGCTTCAACAACCATATTTATTTCAACATTACTGTCCTCACTATACCCGTTTAGACCGGGTTGGAATTATCACCGGTTCCATGATACCGCACGTATCTTTCCCGTTCAGCCCTGAAGAGTCATGGGATAATTCCCAGGTGACGAAACACGTGTCGGCTGGTTGTTTTTCTTCTATTTATTCTAAGAATTAAATTCAACATAAAGAACCTACTGGTGTCAACCACAACTTACTTTGCCTCATCGAAAATTATAATTTTGCAATAATACTCTGAACGTGTGCCCGGGACTTTGTTTCAAGTGTCCGTATATATAGTTCCAACCGCTACAAGCATCGGAAAGCCATGCAGGTCATAAAGAATGTCTATTGTTTTAGAGTTCTAATTTTGACTTTGTTTAAAAAAGGCCAAATTTTTCCCAGCACACGACGAGCCAAATGTTTATGTGTCCTGGCTGGTAGACACAACATCGCTGTTGCCTGCCTTCGCAGATGACGACCCTTGTAGCACCTCGCAGATCACGTCAGTTGAGCACAGATGATCTTCTGTACTGCCTGCAGCCGATGCTGGGGCAGCCTGTGTGCCATCCAAGGCCTGGGTGTCAGTGGAGGAGCCGGTATCCATTCCAACAGGAGCTGAGACTTCCTGTGGAGGCTCTAAGAATGCGGCCATCAACATAGGAATACGCTGGGGACACTGCAAAACATGGGTCGTTATCGGGTCCAGTAAAGCATCAACATTCGGTTGCGCAACTGATGGAAGTGTTAGACAGAGATCCAACACGCATTCTTCTCCGCAGAACAGGCATAGGAGAACAGGTAGGATGCAGTCCATCCAGACTGGTCTAAATGACAAGAACCAAGAGGCACTCAGTTCTCGTAGGCGAGGTGTGCCAAGATGTTATACCATGCGATCACGGTATTTATGCTCCAGGAGCGCTTTTTCCATCTCCTTGGGGACTGGGACGTCCATTGCGTAGCAGAAAAACTACAATCAGGATTCCTGCTATTAGAAACAGGATCAGCGGAAGTCCTCCAAAAATGCTTCCGAATACGGAGTGTATAAGGTTTGGTATAACTTTGAGGATCGTCTGAAAGGTGCTTAACAGTCCCAAACCTATGGTCTTAAATAGGTGGACTATCCCCATCGTATCAGACATGTTAAAGATACGATTTACCATTTCTGTGAAATGGAAAGGGCAGTTCGTACGAATAAGTGCCTGTATCTCGGCCGAGGTCCTTGCGATCTGGAGATCGAAAGTCTCCCGGGCGGAGGTTAAGGGCACGGTTTTCTGTAGAAGCATGGCTTTCATTCTGCTCAGAGTATCAAACCGTATAAAGGAAACATTCAACGAAGGCCATAGCGGCGCCTCCCTGACTGTGTGTGTCGGTGAAAACAATACTTGCATACAGAAAGTAACCCTGGAACTCACGGTGACGAGACATGCGATGCCCTGAAGCATCCCAGAACAACCTTGATCGTTCAGCATCAAGTAACTCCCATTTGAAAGCAGCTTTAATACCGGGGTAATCACGGCTGCCGGGGTTCCCCTCAAGTGACAGGATAGGTTCGCTACTGAACCATTGCAGGCCCCGTGCAGCATAATATCCTGGCATATGAGAGATCCACTTAAAGCGTTCTTGCAGTTTGTACCGCTTAGAAATACTTCTAGATCCCCACTCCTGCATCGAAATCTGTACGGTAATTCCCAAGATTCCTTGATGAATTCCCTACCCATTTCTTCATATCAGCCTGCCTGTTGTTGTCCTAGGCAATACTGAAATTGGAAATTTGTGACCGGTAATGTTATATGGCCATGGATCAACCATTCTGTGGACGGTGATTCAGCCACAGTAAAAGGAAATCTGTCAAGTTTTTCAATACGCAGCATTGTATATTTTGCTCCCCTCTGTGCCATTTTCATCAGTTTTTCTGTTAGATTATATGCAGAAAATAGTGACGTACTGTTGATAAAACGCCAAGGCACATAACCTGCGCGCAACGATTGCAGCGTCCAGCTCAATACCATAATAGAACGTAATTGTGATTGCCCGTGCTGTAGTATGGACAAATCTTGTTCTAGTACATCAATAGCAGAAGATACAATGTTGCCCCGTGAATAAATCCTGGATGTTAACGTAGTCATACCATTGTAAACTACGGCTAACGCCTTTTCTAAATTGATCCTATCTATTTCTCGTAATCTCTCCGCTGCTTCTTGTTGGGAGATTTTTCAAATTTCATTATAGACAGCATAATAGAAACGTTTTTGACTTGGTTTTCTGGGACCCAATAAAAAATCCCGTAGGTCCACATCCTCTGTAAGTAAGGATAAGTGTTGTTTCACCTGTGTTAGTGTTGAGGTTTTTAACCAATCCAGGCATAACTTCCCAACACTGTATGATGTCACCACCCCTGGATGTTCTCTTTGTATATATCGTGGGTCCGGCCTATGGATACTGAACCCTTCGGTTGTACTCCTGAATACTTCCTGACATCTATTACTGTCTGTGGGCCAAACCACCCATCCCTTCCAATTGGTGTCTGATCTATTGTATTGTAAAATGTCATCTAAAGTAATCCCATCTTGTGATGTAAAGTTACTCTCGGTATGTGATGGTGCTGGAATTCGAAGTGAGTTCAAATCCTTATTCTTGGCTATTCCAAGACAGGAAGTCTATTGCACAGTATCGTTTAGAAATATCATCTGCTGAGGAATGAGGCATGCTCTAAATAGCGCTTCTGTTCCCTGGACTTGCCAGTCTCTAGAACCCCAGACTGATTTTAAGTCTATAGTGTCTTTCCATAAGTCGAAACCCTGGTCAGACAGTTGGGTAATGAAGGAAGCAGAGTAAATCTGTTTGGTGTTAGTCAGCATATTTTTTAGTGCGGATGTCGGTGCAACCCTATAGTAATATGATGTTGGGTCTGAAATGTTAAATCCTGAAAAATATGAAATTTTTTGTGCAAACATTTTCGAACTACTTTTCGGTGGTGTAGGGCAATGTTCCCATTGATGATATGTGAAAACATTCCTAGGGTTACTGGATTTGTGTAAAAAGTGATGACAAGTCTCTTTGTTCACGATGTGACAAAACATGAGGTTTTAAAATCAAATTCACTTTTGATGCTGCAGAGCTTTGGCGAAGGTAAGTTCCATTAATAAGTAAGCAGAAAACAGTTACTAAGCCTATCCAGAAAAGAAAGAAAAGTATCCTGGTGCTTATCCAAAGTTCTAGCCAAAGTGACACCAGGTAAGTCTTTTCAGAAAAATGAAGAAGTCTTTGATTTGTTGTTGATGAGATATTGGGGCTGGCGTTGTTTCAGGTTCACTTGGATCCAAGGAAAAGGTATTGAAGTCGATGAAATAGCCAGATACAGTTCGATCTATTTTAGGTAGCTCAGCAGGTTATGTTGAACTTGTAGATGGCTCTTGTTGAGGCATATTTATGTAGACATCAGTGTTAGGTCGAATTGAAATTTGTCGTTCATTTTGATTTTGAATATCAGTTTCAAGAGGAACGAGTTCCATGGCATTGTTGCATAGTCCATCAATCCGTATATGTGACTCTTCAAATGTAATGAGCCTTTCTGTTTGAACTTCCTGTATGGTAGCGAGAGTAGAGCGTCGGCTACCCAGGAGCCCACGAGGCCTACTATTCAGTATCGGCCACATAGTGTGGTTTTATCAGATCAATGGAGACTAATCTTTTCTCCTTCTTTCCGGCAAGAGGTGGCAGAAGTACAGTTCTTCTTTCCTTCGACTGCCAGGACAGGTACAGGCTTTCTGTATGATGGTCCAAATTCTTTTTTGTCCATTATCTTTTCTCTGACCAGATCCCCGACTTTAGGAATCCAGACAGGTCTTGCTGTGACTGACTTGATTTCCCCAGTGGTGAACCGTTTTACTTAAACATTGCTCTGTAGTGCTCTGGATTCATTCAGATCCTGTAAAACAGCCAAACGTTTATTGATGTCAAAAGGTTTTTCATCCGCCACTGTGCCTTCACAATCGAGATCAGGTACCCACATTCTTGTCCCAAATAGGACCTCATAAGGAGTGACACACCCTATAGAACTTCTTGGCATATTGTTTAAGGCCCTCTGTACCCCATATAAATGATTGACCCAACTACCACCCGTACCTATTACTCTAGCTGTTAATGATTGCTTTAAGTCCCGGTTTTTCCTTTCCACAATCAAATTTCCCTCTGGATGGTACGGAGAGGAGTACCACAGTGTAACACCCAAACTTCCCATGGCTTTCTTGTAAGCCCTAGACCTAAACGCGGGGCCACGGTCAGAATGTAATGTGCCAACTGCGTATGTCTCTATAAAGACTCGCAAATCTTTGATAACAGTTCGAGCGTCAGCCGAGCGCTGAGGCCATACCCAAAGGAATCTCGAGCAGGAATCCACTGCAACCATAATGTATTTGTAAGCCCCATCGGATTGTAAGGGGCTGCAGTGGTCCAAATAGACACACGCGAGTGGTCTGTCTGATATTAACAACGGTGTCTGCGCTGGACGTGTTACGGTGGAGCCCTTCATCTGTTGACAGATGTTGCATTTTAAGACATAGTCTTTGGTCTGCTTTGTTGACCCTGGCCACCAATAGCGTTGTTTCAGTAAAGAAATAGTTGCCGTAACTCCTGCGTGTGCAGACCACAAACCCTCGTGTGCAGCTAATATTAAACCTAATCTGCAATCCATGTTTGGAATTACTCTATCCCACACTCCGGGAATCTGAGAAAATGGAACGTTGTTTGCATCTAACTTGTAGGAGTACTTGATTGGAATTTTTTTGGTACAGCCGAGTTATTGCGTGTAGCAATGACAGTAACAATAATGTCTCCGTCTATTCTCGTTTTTGAATGAGTGATTGCAGCTACGGAAGCCGTACGTACAGCCCCTTTTGCGGCTTCATCAGCCAATTAATTCCCTTCAACGTGAACGCCACCACGTTGATGACTCAGTGTGTGTATCACGTGAGCTCTTGGTAGTTCGTTTTCAACTCTGCTACCTGTTCCCATAGCATTTTGTGCTTAATTGTGCCACCTTTGAGTCCTTAAACCCATTCTGACCCCAGTTGTGAAGATATTCATTGTACGACTGTACACAGTAAAAGGAATCACACACGATTAGTGTGGGGAATTCTCAATCCGTATTTATCAGTTCCAGTAGTAGAGCTTTTAATTCTGCCAGTTGAGCCGTGCAGTCTCCTAGAGACTGAGTGTTGGTACAGCTCGGATGGAACTTTCCGTCCTGCATACGACCTTTTACAATCGCACATGCGTCGCTGTATTGTTGTTTACTTCCAATGGCTGGCTGAGCAGATCCGTCAGTGTAAATATTATATTCATACTGATCTAGAGGTATTATTTCATTCGGGAGAGGATATTCTTATTCATATTGCAGAAATGCTTGTGTTTTTAGATTTGGGTCGTATCTGTATTCTACGTCTGATGCAGTGAGAGAATTAGCCCATTGTATCTATCTCGGATGTAAGGCTTTAGCATTTGGAACACTTGCCTTTGTAGCAGCCTCTAAGGCCGGTATTGGAGTCACAACAGTTATTCGTTTTCCCTGAGCCAGTGCTCTTTCTCTCACTACAGCAGTCTGTACTGCAGTTAGAATTTTTTCTGTGGATGCAAAACGCATCTCAGCGTTTGTGTACAAATGTGATTTGTATGCTATGGGTACCGTTTCGCCTTCATTGTATGCTAGGTAGGTGTACCCAGATTGACCCGCAACTATACGGATCACTAGATTGCGAACATTTACGCGTGTCTGTAAGTGTTTTGAAGCTATCATGTCAGCTTGTAGGGAACGAAGGGTGTCTGTTGCCCCTGTGTCCATTGCCTAACTGAAAAATCAGGTCTTATGAGGTCGTAGAAAGGTTTAACCTTTTCTGTGTAATCCAAAATGTATGTTCTGCCAAAGTTCAGGAATCCCAGTATGGATTGTAAATTTTTCAATGATTTTGGAGGTTGGAGCAGCGCGCATTTCTCTAAGAAGTTGGCTGCCAAGCTTTTTCCTTCACTTGCAAGCTCATAACCCAAAAATAGGACATTGAGGTGGGCTATTTTTGATTTTTTGAAGTTGAATTTGTAGCCCTCAGAGGCGAATCCTAAAATTATGGTGCTCACCCTGTTCAAGTGTTCTTCTAGGTCATCATCCGTCAGGTCAATATCATCCACATATGACAATGCCTCTTCATCCAGATTCTGAAGTAACTCAGTTACGCTGGCAGAAAACAACCCCGGGCTGTTCTTATACCCTTGGGGCAGTCGACAAAAGTGACGCTGGGATCCCAGCGCTGAGAATGCTGTCAAATATCTGCTCTCAGGCACTGTATTCTGGCAGAAGAATCCATTTGAGATATCTAATGTTGTTTTGTATTTTTCCGCACAATGTTGTTCATTAATGCGGCACTAAGTGCGTTTTGTACTGCAAATGTTTTTGTGCATGAGTTTAGATGTCTGTAATCTAAAACTAGACGATATGAGTTGTCAGGTTTCATTACGGGAAATAAAGGATTATTCATTGAAGAGGTGCAAGTTTCAATCACCCCTTGGTATTCAAGTTGATCTAAGATCTCCCTGACCTGTTTTTTAGCTTCTTGCTCAATTGGATACTGCCTCTGTGGAGTCAGAGTAGATTTGAATGGTATCACGTGGTGGGTTGAATCTTTATCCCATCCAACATGGTTGCGATATAGTGCTGGAGCAAGGACTACCACCCACTTCCGTGCGTACGTGTGTCTTAAATATTGTGGAACGAGGTCGGAAAAAGCTGGCATAATTACAGTTTCTCCCTTTGGGCAATCTATAACAATAGTAGGCGGCCAATCTCTTTCAGCTAAAAGTATGTCGTAGCCAAAAGTCAGGGTCTCCCCAAAAAAAACTTTGATTTTTCTGGGTTTGTCCCCTTCCATTTGGAGTGTTATTTCATGTAACCTATGTGGGACACTTACCCTAGTATCAGGTGTTTCCACCGTGATATGTTCACTCACCTCCGCTGTCACCAGAAATTCCATCAGGTTCTGGCGAGCTATTGTTACTTCTGCTGCGCTGTCTAGCATCGTCAGTGCCCATTCCCCGTTCAGTAGTTGAGTCCTCAGAATTCTGGGCATGTCTAACTTTGAGACCTGCTACTTTCTTCTTTTTGAATTGAGGTTTTGCTTTAAGTTTCTCTTTTTTGGAAGCGTAGTCTGAAGGGCGTTGGGCGTCTCTGGACTTTGTACTCTCTTCTTGTCAGTGTTCTGACCGTCCTTCTCTCTCCGAGTTTTTCGATGAACCCTGAAAGGAACGAGAGGAATGTGTGTCAGTGTCCTGATACCTGTCAGGTTTCCTAATGTTGTCCCTATTCCTAAGGTTATACCTCCTTTCGGAGAGCTCCTGTTGAGGAGACCTATCTCTGGATTGAGATCTATTGTCTTTATTCTTTTGTTGTTTGTTATTATCCCATTTCTTCTTCGAAGAAGCAGGTGCTTGTTTAAAGGTATTGTCTTGTGGTTTGTGGCCTCCTGGTCTGCCTTGCTACGTTAACTTAGGCCTGGCTGCCATGATGCCTTTTTGCGCACGTTACTTTGTGCCATTGTTTTTCCAGCCTCTGCTTCTGCCCGGCTATTTTAGAACTGTCTGCATTTCTGTCTTTCACCTTTTCTCCTGTTCCCTTTGGGCTACGTCTGCACAACATGTACAAGGTCGAAAAACAACGTCCCTTGTTCTTGCTGATCTGGCCAGTCCCTCGCACTTAGACATAACACTATGTACAGCTGCCATGGAGAAATTCGGGTTCTTTTAATATTGTGATTTTCACGTTTAGAACACTTGGAGAAAAACCTTTCCAGAGAGAAGAGCTGTGCTTGTCTGATGATGTAAACCTTGCATCTAGATCTTGAGGTATGGGGGTTCGCTAGTCAAAGCCCAGAGGTCTTCTGTTTTTATAATAAACTAGCTACTAGCACGGGGAGGGTGGTAAGGTCATTTAGCCCTATATCCACTGCTTTATGAAATGCTTTCCCCGTTTGTATTCTATGGAGTTGTAACTATGCTGATTATATTATCCTTATGCATTATGCTGATAGTACTGGCACGTGTACTGTATCTTAGAGCACGATAGTTGAAATAAACATTTTAAACTATACTGTGTCTCTTATTACGCACGTTGTGGACAGAGTATGCATGAGTTATGAAAGGGTGTTCTTGCTCCTGCGAGTCCTGAGAGAGAGAGAGATACCGTGTTCTGGGTTGTCTAATCATTGGTAGCATTGTTGCCAATGAGACGCTAAAGCTAGTCGGATTAGGGTGTTAGGTACTGAGGTGTATGGTTGGCTCACCACTATACTCCGAGGTCCTATTATCCAGTGCATAGCTCTGTGTATGTGCAGAATCCCTACAACATGGCGCAACCAACGAGGGGGCTGCTTGTCTGCGAGACGCTTGAGTAGTGTTTGTGCTTGTCCACAACTCCCCTCGCAGACGCTTCCGGAAGCGTGTGTGACGGTGATACCTCCTATATTGACGTTTTTATAGGTTCTTTCAAGCTTGAAGTTGTTAAAAGGTTTCTTAACTAATACCCTATATTGTGCTACCTTACAATAGGTTGTCGGAAAATTATAGCCTAAAATGGCTGTTCAAATTGCGGCACATAGCCGTGCAGCGCTCCGGGCTCACTTGACAGTGTATGGAGTGCCTGACGCGGGTGTCGATCTGATCTTTGTGGTACAAGCAGATCCAGCTTACCACTTTGAGGTGTTTTACTCTTGGGTCACTTTTCCGGCGGTGGATGGGACTGATAATATGTTCCATGAATATACAGCCACCGTAGTTCCTAATCTCTATAGACCGTATAGGAATCTTGAAGTACCGCTCACGGCATGGCAACACCGTGTTTGGTTTGATGGCGCCCTCCCCCAACCGGTTACCGCGGTTTGTTTAGGCCCCTTATCCATTGACGGGACCACTTGGCCTGTTTTGGCCGGGTACACCCCACACCCGCGTTATATGACATTTCCAGTCGCTGAATTGCGTGATATGCATTCGTCTTTGATACGAGTGCATCGAGCTTTAGTACAGTATGTTACAGGCAACATCCAGGGAGCCCCTCCTGGAGTTGCGGCCCATCCAGCTGGTGCAGGCGGTGTAACCATAAGTCCTGTCATGGTGAATTCGGTGATGGGCAAGCGCCCACAAAATAAGGATGATTTTCCTTATTGGCTTGCAGAGAAGTTTGACCAGCTGGAGGCAGTTTTTCCAAATACCTCTCCCGTGGAAAAGCACAGGATATTGACGATTAGTTTGCCAAAAGACTTAATCCCCGAGTTGGTAGAATGCAACAACTGGGGCAGGGTATTCGCAGCAGTATATGCGAAGTGTTTCGGCACTCCTTCCATGACGGTTCTCCCCTCTGTAATTAAACGTGTGCAGGATGAACATGGCCCTGAAGCGGCTGTTGAATTAGGGATGAGACTGGTGGGAGTGTTCGACGCAGTAGCTGATTTGATCCTTGCGAATGTCAAGGGCGATGCAGTGAACTTTCAAGTAGCTAATGCTTTGGCTTTGGTCCCAGATCCGGACAAGCCGCGCGAATTACCGAAAATTATTGCTCAGGCTTACAAGACCATTGGTCACAATAGCCTGGGAGTTAAGCCTTTTGCTAAATCACTAACACAATCGCAACAACAATCGCAACAACAACCCAAAACTCAATCTGAGAAAGATGAGAAACCAGTCTTTACTAAAAAGAGCTGGAGGTTGAAAAAACAGGGTAAGCAACAGAAGAAGCCGGGGTCGCGAGGCGCATCCCCGGTTTCCGTCTCTTCTGAACGCACATATGATTTGCGCGATAGGGCGAGAATTAAATCTCCAGAGAGATTTCAAATCCCTGATTCGCGTTCTCCTCGTTCTTCACAGGCACCAACAACTTCGCAGACTGGTGGAGGAGATCGCCAGGATAGAGGAAGGGGTCGAGAGGCTCCCCAGGGACGAGACCAACCTCGACAACAGGTCAGAGGGAAAGCCGAAGAATTTCAATGCTCTCGCCCACAGTTTCAGAAGAAGAAAGTTGCCGCTGTAACAGCGAGATATGCCACAGATGGTGAGAACGAGACTCCTGAATTGGACGTGGGCAGTGACCCTCCTAGACAGCGCCGCGGAAGTTACCATAGTGCGGGAGGCGCTACGTCCTCATGTGGAGGCGACAGCAACTGAAACATTCATTACTGTCGAGACAGCAGACACCAGAGTGGCACCCCCTGATAGACTACATAATATTGTTCTTCAAATTGAAGGTGACATTCAGCGTGTTATTAAAGGGATTTTTTGGGAAAATCTGACCTCTTCGTATGACATTTTGTTAGCAGAGGCGGATTGGCCGCCTCCATTCGTACTTGCTGCGCGTAAAGGGGAGGAGGTAATCCTTCTGAGCTTTTCTCGTCATGTCCCAAAGGACAAAGCAGAGGCTCTTGCAGCTGAGTTGGCTGTGTCCCTGGCTCCAGCGTTATACCGCAACCACGTGGGCTGGGATGAAGACTCTCCCCCCCATGAAATACCTTTGCGGTCGCTGCCACAGCCACGACCCCAATATCCCATCAAACGGGAAGCTAAAGGTCCCGTTTCCGAAATTCTGACTCAGTTAGAATATCAGGGAGTGATTGCGTGTCACCGATGAATAATCCCCTTTTCGCGGTTTCTAAACCCGATGGATCGTACCGCTTGGTTTTGGATTACCGACATTTGAACTCACATTGTCGGACCTTTGCGGTGCAAAACACACATAGTTCTGCGCTTGTAGACAGTCTTGTTCGTAAAAAATATAAAACTACACTTGACCTATCCAATGGATTCTACACGCATAACTTAGCCCCGGAGAGTAGCCAATGGAGCGCTTTTACCTCCGGTGGTAAATTATTCAAATTCCGGCGTTTACCTATGGGCTACAAGAACAGTCCAGGTGTATTCGCTGCCCGTGTTGTCTCTTTGTTAGACGGCATAGACCCAGATGCATGTTCGTTCGTCGATGACATTTATCTGACAGACGACAAATTATTCCCGCATCTTTCCCGAGTGGACCGCATTATTCTAGAATTTGCGGCTCTAGGTTACAAGTTTAAGTTTGCCAAATCACACATTGCTGAATTTACCGTTTTGTTTTTGGGCTATGAGCTCAACAATGAAGGTAAGGGCTTCGCCCCCCATTTCTTGGAGAAATGCGCACTCTTGTGCCCTCCAACTACTCTGAAGAAACTTCAGTCTTTGCTGGGTTTTCTGAACTTCGGGCGTACTTACATTCCCGAATATGCCCAGCGTATCAAGCCACTTTATGCCTTGATACAACCTAACTTCTCGAATTCATGCTGGCTTCCTGAGCATACATCTATACTACAGTCTTTGCAGTCTGATTTACTTGAATCTAAATTCTTGTTGACACGTGACAACCACACAAACCTGGTGATTAGAATCGTTCCAGGGGCAGTGGGTTTCACTTACTTAACCTTTAACGAAGGAGACACAGTACCGATCGCATACAAGTCACATCTTTACACTTCTGCAGAAATGCGTTTTTCCTCTGTGAAGAAAGTTTTGACTGCAGTGCAAATGGCGATTCTAAAAGAACGCGCACTGGCACAGGGAAAACGCATTTTGGTGGTAACACCCTATCCTGCCCTTGAGGCGGTGACGAAAGCAAGTGTACCGAACTCTAAGGCTTTGCACCCCCGTTGGATACAATGGGCAACGTCACTGACGTCCCCGGATGTCACTTTTATCTTTGATTCTTCTCTTCAGACACAGGAGTTTTTACAGTATGAATTCGTTCATCCTCCTCCTCTGTCTTTGCTACCGCTTGAGGAATACGAATGTATTATCTATACCGATGGTTCGGCACAACCGGCACGGGTTCCAAGCATGCTTATTCAGCAGCATGTGCTATTGTTGCAGGTACTATGGTGAACGGAGAGTTCAAACAGACTGTAGTGCACACTCAAGCACTAGGAGACAGTACTGCACAATTGGCCGAGCTGCGCGCTTTGGTGCTCGCACTTGAGTTCGCTAATCCAGACGTGACCACTCTTGTTGTATGCGATTCATATTACTGTGTTCAGTCCTACAATGACAATCTGTTCTTTTGGTCGCAAAACGACTACAGGGATAACAAAGGTAGCACAATCAAGCATAAAATGCTTTGGGTTTGAGTGGCGGACTTGCAACGACGTCTGCCACTCACACAGGTGATTCACACTCTTGGCCACCAGCGTGTGGGCGCACACGCTGTTGGTAACGGTTTGGCAGATGAAGCTGCCAAATCAGCAGTAGCCACGTGCTCAGTCGCAGCAGTTACAAGATCCATGACTAAAATAGATAATGATATTTTGGCGGCTATTGCTGCGACAAAGGAAGGTGCTAATTACCCTAGGGGTTTCCCTTCCAAATATTCTTATCAGTTAGGTCCCGAACAGGCTCCTTACGTAAAAATTCCAGGCGTTGGTGATCGGCTGATTCCCAACGCGGACCGCAGACTTTCCTTGATAACGGCCGCACACGAAGGCATGGCTTCGGCTCATGCTGGCGTGTCTGCGACGACGTCCATCTTGCAGCAGCGTTACTGGTGGCGTGGGTTATATAAACAAACCCGTACTTATGTGCTTTCTTGTGACGTTTGTCAACAGATTAAGCCTTCCACGGTTACACGGCCACCACAGACACAGCTCTGCATTTCTAACAGACCCTTCGGGTGTGTTTACCTGGATCACTCCGGTCAATTTTCTTCAGACACTGCCTATAAATATATCTTAGTGGCAGTGGATTCGTGCACACGTTTCATCTGGGTTTGGCCACAACGAAGTGCTGACCCTCGAAATGTCATAAGGGATTTGCGTGTCTTTGTGGGAATTTTCGCCTGTGGCACCTTCCATTCTGACCAAGGTCCAGCGTTTGCCTCTAAGGCTTACAAGGACGCTATGGGTTCACTGGGGGTGCGGGTGAAATTTTCGTCTCCGTATCGGCCTGAGGGCAACTCGATTGTTGAACGAATGAACCGTGACTTAAAGCAATCCTTGACAGCTAGAGTCTTAGGTACTGGCAGGAACTGGCTGGCCCACTTGTATACCGTACAACGTGCACTTAATAATCTCCCTAGAAGACCTCTGGGTGGGCGGACCCCATACGAAATGCTCTTTGGCATACGAATGTTTGTGCCTGACCTTGATGGTCTAGACATGGCGCCGCAATCTTTGATGTAGATAACCATTCTACTATGTTACAGGACTTACAAGAAGCCTGAAACAAACTTGCAAACAAACATTTACCTTCAGCCACAGACGCTGCGCTGCAGATTCCGGTTGCCGGCTGGCTTCCGAAGATTGGAGATCTGGTTCGAGAGAAGGTGGACAACAAAAAAGAATTTGGCCCCTCTTATCGTGCACCGGTTCCAGTCCTTGGCTTGAAGGGTACTCGTACAGTCATCTTACCACCGCTTCCTGGTCGCAAAGAGAACAGATACATCTCAGTGGAAAATGTCAAGCTACAACATCTGGCCGATCCTGAATAGTGTAACACCAGCGGTCTCTTGTCCAGTCATTTCCCGGACAAATGTTTGTGGCCCTCCTGCCTGAACGGTCACTGATGTTGCTATCAAGATGGTAGATTTGCCTGATCGCTTACTCGACTACCCGGACTCCCCCTGCAACGAAGAGTCTGAGTATACCTACCCCGCTAACGAGTCGGTGGCTCACCTACCAACAACGCCACTGAGCCCAACACGTTATTCCTTCGACTCGGATTCCACCTCATCACTCGTCCCGTCCAGATTCAGTATTTTTGTATCATGGTTCAGAGACAATGTTTTGATTCCTCCATGGACATGGATTTTTCTGTTCATGTCTATTGGCTTTGTCACAGTATTTTTTTCTACTGATTAATGGCCACTATCTACCAGAACGCTCTGCAGTGAACTGTGTTGCTGGAACTTTGGCTCCACATTCTTCATCTCACATCATGAAGCGTGACCACACATTTGTGAACATTTCGGCTTTTCCTGTCACTGATGGCATCGTATGGGATGCGGTAAATTTCCAAATTCATGGACCAACCGAGATTATTAATGTACCAAATGTCCTTCGTGTTTCAATGGGTGATGTCGTTAAAAGTAATATTCATTCTGACGATTGGGATGTGCATGCAGTTGAATCGTTATTTACTGATTTGAAATATTATGCTGCTTTCAATGCTGAAGATTTGTACATGAATTCTGCAAGTTATGCCGATTTATATTGCTACCAGCATTGGGGCAACCATTTTCTCCATAAACCAAATACCCATCGGGGTCCTGTAAATTACACCCAAAGGGAGCATTGTCCGACCCCTTTGCCAGGTAGCTCCCAGACTCTTAGAAATAAGTTTACTTATTTTACAGACTTTGATAGATCAAACCCTGGGTCCTATTATTTTAAATTAAACACTTCATCTACCCAGAAGATCATGTTGACCCACACCAAGTTATTATATTCGGGTTCCTTTTTGAACGCCTTGGCTGTGGGTGGTTATGAGCACTGGCAGGACACCATTGACCTAAAATCCATTTGGGGCACCAAACCATGGCAGGTGCAAGGCACAGAAGCCTTGCATCGTGCTTGCCTTATCTCGGCACAAATTTTATTTTTAAATAATACCATCTATCAAACTACGTGTTGGGGTTTGGCTACTTCCAAACAAATGAATGCACCTTCCAATCCTGCATTATCTTCCACTCCCAATGGGAGCTTGCATTTCAATATGTCCCTTCAAAATTTGCAAGCTCTGTTTCAGAACAATTCGTTTAATGTCTCTACGCTTGTTCAGTCACCCTGGTTGGCTTGGCCCATTGCCTCTAATGGCTGCCAACTGCGTTTTCATGACTCAGTTCCGGGTTACAAACAGGATAGGCCAGATCCAAGGTTTTCTGACTCTCGTACCGTAACAACATATTCTGTTGGTAAATTGTGTAAACAGTGGTTGCAGCACTCTTCCTTGGATTCTGTTAAATAACATTTATCCCTCCTATCAGGCAACATTGATCTGTCCGACTTTATTCTGGGGCCTCGTGGCCCACGACCTAAGAGATTCATTTATGAAACTTATAATGAACTCTGGAAGCTTTCACAAATTGAAGCTGCTTCCCGTCTACGGGAATAGATCAAGCTAATTTGGAAAAGGTGCTTGCTGTTGTTGACAATAGTATTAATACCCTATCTTCCCACATTTAAACGTTAGAGAATATTGTGTCCTCTGTTGTTGATATTGTACAGGATGATGTTTCTGTGTTATATCATGGTCAGAATCAATTGCGTTCAGTTATGCAGTTTGCATGGACTTTGCAAACACTTAAGTTGGGTAAAGTTCCTTGGCATTTTTTGAACACCTCTGCCTTATTCCTGCCCTTTAATTTAACTGACAAACAGCAGTTCATGTCCATGAAGGATGCAGCATACACTCTGTTACATATCGAGAAAATAGAGCCCTTACCATTCTCTGTGGTGGAATTGGATTCTGCCGTGTGGCTAGTTCATGGGGTTATCGCCTTGCCTTTTTCTTTGTTTGAATTTAGTTCGTGCATGAAACATTATCCTGTGGGCCGTTTCCAGCCCTTGGGCAGTGCCTTCCTGCATGAACTTTGGTCCCTGCCTTTCATGTATAAATGCCTTAGAGACGGGAAGGAGGTTTTTCTCACGGGGGAGTCATGCGATTCAACTGTGGGTCATTCCCCTATGTGTAAACACATTAAATTGCACGGAGCTTGTAACTTTTCGGCTCCGAATCTTGCTTGTGTGTTAAAGGGTATTCCTGCTCCTGCTATTTCTCCTACTTTCACTGTGCTTGCTAATGGTAGCTATCTGCTTTTGAATAACCAAGACTGCTGTGGCATGCTGGCCGGCATACCCTATATTGTTACAGTTTCACACCGGGTTGTCTGCTGCAAAAATGTGCTTTTTCCTCCCCCGCACGACATCATAGATAGTTCTATTTGGCCTTCCATTCCTACCCTGAAGGCGGATTTCAATAAATTGAGCAGAATAAAGGCACTATTATTGAACCAGGAGGTTATGCTCACATCTGCCCGGGAGACGTTCGTTCTCCAGGTGGCAAGTACCCACAGTGAAATACAGGCCCTTTTGAACACTAACCTCCCACAACATTTCGGTGAACTGATTCACCGTGTTTTTAATGCGTCACGCACTGAAGGTCTGGTGCACTTTTTTAAAGTTGTGGGCTCTGGCCTTGTGACCTCTTTTCAAACTATTTTTGGTGTAATACCGGCTTTTATTCATTCCATCTTTTCCAGCGTCTTTGGTGGCTTTCCGTTGATCCTCACCTTAGCGGCTGGTGTACTGCTGTTGGTCTGTTTACTGCGCAATGGCTGCACCACCTTGGGCCCTTCTCGACCCAGGTCGACTCCAGATGCTCCGTGAGCGCATCCTTGCTGGCTTCGGCGTCCTGCCATTTGTGACACTGAGTGTGTCCTATACACTTTCTTTTCGCTTTGCGTATTTCACTTGCGTGCAACCTGTGATGTCTTGCATCAGATTTCCTTTCTCGTGGACCATGGATTATTGCCTCTCCAATACGTCTTTGTCTGTTCCGGATTTTGTTCAGTTGGTGGGTCCCTTAGAGGCCCATGAACGGGACTGTTCCGCTGTAGGCTACATGGCGCGTGAGGCTGCACTGGGGATTTTGGCGCAATGGGATATCTGGGCGGCTGCTCAGAATCTCCTACAACAAAGTTATATAGAGTACCACGCAAGTTGTCCCGCATTGCTATTCGCTGCTCCCTACTGCGAGGAACATGCCTGCAGCTTTGATTTATTGGACTGGATGGCGTCGCTGTTTTCCGACGATTCCAATGATGTCCTCTTGGAAGGTGTGGCGTTTTTCTGCACTTACACGCTATTGGATTGACAAGGCCTTTGCTCTCTGCGACCTGCCAAGCTGGAATTTTTTTTCTATGCCTCTACATTTTTTTCCCTCTCCCATTCGTTGTCCTTCGTGGGGACTGCTCCAAACTGAAGTCTCTGTTCTGCTCGGTTGATTTGAACTCTGTCTTCGTCCTGTGTCTTGGCCGATGGACTGCCCAGGGGAGGGTGTCTTGTGGTTTGTGGCCTCCTGGTCTGCCTTGCTACGTTGACTTAGGCCTGGCTGCCATGATGCCTTTTTGCGCACGTTACTTTGTGCCATTGTTTTTCCAGCCTCTGCTTCTGCCCGGCTATTTTAGAACTGTCTGCATTTCTGTCTTTCACATTTTCTCCTGTTCCCTTTGGGCTACGTCTGCACAACATGTACAAGGTCGAAAAACAATGTCCCTTGTTCTTGCTGATCTGGCCAGTCCCTCGCACTTAGACATAACACTATGTACAGCTGCCATGGAGAAATTCAGGTTCTTTTAATATTGTAATTTTCACGTTTAGAACACTTGGAGAAAAACCTTTCCAGAGAGAAGAGCTGTGCTTGTCTGATGATGTAAACCTTGCATCTAGATCTTGAGGTATGGGGGTTCGCTAGTCAAAGCCCAGAGGTCTTCTGTTTTTATAATAAACTAGCTACTAGCACGGGAGGGTGGTAAGGTCATTTAGCCCTATATCCACTGCTTTATGAAATGCTTTCCCGTTTGTATTCTATGGAGTTGTAAATATGCTGATTATATTATCCTTATGCATTATGCTGATAGTACTGGCACGTGTACTGTATCTTAGAGCACGATAGTTGAAATAAACATTTTAAACTATACTGTGTCTCTTATTACGCACGTTGTGGACAGAGTATGCATGAGTTATGAAAGGGTGTTCTTGCTCCTGCGAGTCCTGAGAGAGAGAGAGATACCGTGTTCTGGGTTGTCTAATCATTGGTAGCATTGTTGCCAATGAGATGCTAAAGCTAGTCGGATTAGGGTGTTAGGTACTGAGGTGTATGGTTGGCTCACCACTATACTCCGAGGTCCTATTATCCTGTGCATAGCTCTGTGTATGTGCAGAATCCCTACAACAGTATCCTTCTCGGGACTACCCATTAGTTGAGGTTTTATTGCTCTACCCCCCAAACTGTCTCTGCCTAATTCTGCATAAGCAGTTTCAATTATTTTGGGTAATTCATGTTCCTGTTGTAGAGGAGAGAACTCCCTTAGGCATTGGCGTATCGCCACTGATGCTGCTTACCCTTTAATATTTGTTAATATTATAGCTGATACCTGGGCAAAATTACCTAGTAACTTCATCCCTAAGTTCAGAGCAGGTTCTGCTCCATACTCGTTCTGTATTTGTCTTAATACATCTGGTATTACTGCTAATGACGGGATACCATGAGATCTGGTATATATGGCAGCGAAAACTGTACCCCAAGAGGGACAATCTTCTATCTGGGGTGTTATCCCCATGGGCAAGTGAATTGTTAACATTCTGTGTTTTTCATGTGGGCTGGTGTTTGGAAATACCGCCTCTAGCTATGTTATTTTTTGAGCCACCCAAAATGGCATCTGTTTGCGTTTACTGGGCATCTTACCTATCACTGCGTGTAATGTTTGTGGTGTAACTTTAGTTGTTGATGTTTGAGTCGGACCTGTTGGTGTAGCCGTTGCTGGCTGAACTGTTAGTGTCCTCATCACGAACTGTGTCATGTTTCGGTAAACTTTTATTAGTTCTTCGTGTTGTGTAAGTAAGTCTCCTGCTGGCATTGTTTCAATGTCAGGATGTGGTGCATAGGCTGCTAATACTGGCCATGTTGCTCTGTCTCTTCCGAGCGGACTGAGTCTTACTTTATTTCTTGTATGGGGTAGGGCGCCTTTAAACCAGTATAAATGCTCCTGGTAAGTGAGCGGAACTTCAATGTCTTCATATGGACAATATTCATCCGGTGTTTCATCTTCTGTGTAGTAATGAAATGTTTTTGTCAGTGCATTCGCCTGTGGGAATGTAACCCGTGAATAGAATACCTCTGTTCTAAATGAGTCGTGTGCCTCAATCATGAAAGTTACTGGCCCACCCCTAGCTGTTAAACCATATGAAGCTAGTTTTAGGGTGATGGCATTCCTAACATTTTCTGTAATTAGTATTGCATCTGCATCTTCTTCTTCCTGGACTGTTCTATTCAGTTCGCGCACAGCGTCTCCCTGTTCAGTCATTTTGTTTAGAAAGAAGGGTTCTCCAAGGGAATTGAGATAAGGTATAGGCACAAATAAGAACAATGTGTCCTTCAAGCTTTGATTAACCAACAGCCAATACATAGGATTTTGCCTACTCAGCTGCGGCAGATTTTTGTACCTTCCCACTCCAGACGTCTCTGGGAAATGTGAGTAGGGGTTTCTGAGAATAGCACGACTGAACTACTCAGATTTGACTGTTAAATAAATACCCAACCAACGTTGGCAGCGCCATGTCATGTAGTTCCTATAAAACCTATATAGGATCTGCGCGTTTAGACAACATACACTGTAGGATTGGTGTCAGACTGATTCTAGACACCGCCACCGGGTATGCTGGCCTATGTACCAGCTAGCTCACAGTGCCACTAGAAACTCCTCTTACCAAGGAGAGAATAGTTCTTGGCAACTATCGAACATGACAACCCTGATCCCTCAGGACCGTGGAAACAGTGTACTACTTTTCGCTCAGTCCACTGCAAGCTGGAGTGTCTGTGTGCAGGAACCTCAGCGTCTCGCGTCAGTGTTCGACATGGAAGTCCTTTTCTCCTCTGACTTCCTCAGCAGTGGTACCCCCTGGGGATATACCTTGCTGTCATGTCGGACTAGAATGACGGAATGAATGACCCTTACACATAGTTATTATGCAGGAGATGGTAGGCCTGCTGTCCTGCTGTGAGTCCAAGAATCCTCATGCATAATGAATGAGGCTTAAGCTTTTCGGAGAAAACCCCATGTCAACTTTGGACATTACCGTAACTAGGTAAAAGGTCAGTACTAAGAACCGTTATGTAGTGTAATGGTAGGGAGAATATAGTTGAAAGGTTAGGTGTCTACCTGAGCCTACATTGGGGTACCTATATGGAACATAACACCCACTCCTCATCCGACTGGACGACATAATAAAAATTCTACGTACGGCTAAACGTGGTACACAACTATTAATAAGTCCATTAAAAATAGTATTTAAAAATGTAAAATTTCTAAAAAATGCTAAAAAAAGAAAATTAGTGCATGCGATAGAAGTCTGTACTAAATAAGTTCGTATATATAGTCCGAACAATGAGAGACTGAAAGCCATGCAGTTTAGACAAAGTGTCTGGTTTAAAATTCCAAATTTGGTTGTTTTTTAAAAAGCCGAATTTTCCCAGCACACGATGAGCCAAATGTTTATGTGTCCTGGCTGGGAGACGCAACATTACTGTTGCCTGCAATCGCAGACGACGGTCCCTGCAACACCTCGCAGATCAGGTCAATCGAGCACAGATGTTCCTCCATATTCACCACAGCCGCTGCTGGGGATGTACTAGTGTCATCCCAGGCCTGAGTATTTGTTGAGGAGCCGGTATCCTTTCCAACAGGAACAGAAGCATCCTGTGGTGGCTCTAAGAATGCACACTTCTTTCTTCTCGCTATCTCCCACTGTCCTGTAGTTCCTATAAAACCTATATAGGATCTGCACGTTTAGACAACATACACTGTAGGATTGGTGTCAGACTGATTCTAGACACCCCCACCGGGTATGCTGGCCTGTGTACCAGCCAGCTCACAGTGCCATTAGAAACTCCCCTTAACAAGGAGAGAATAGTTCTTGGCAACTATCGAACATGACAACCCTGATCCCTCAGGACCGTGGAAACAGTGTACTACGTTTCGCTCAGTCACTCATGCTCACTTATTCTCAGAGTGTTACACAGAATAAACGGTAGGGACGTATTTCAATAAATATTTATTGAACAGTCGTTATTCTAGTGTAAAATAGGTGTGCTGAAACAACCATTAGACAGTAAAAGATATAAATGATTAGAAGCACTAAGAAAGTAAAAGGATGGTAGATTTCTACCATTTTGCTATAACCATGTATACAGGCAAGTATATAAAATACATGACAATAAAAATGCGTACTCCTACAATGCTACCCTAACTAGATGTACCTAAGTGTACCTAGCATGTATGTAGGTGTTAAGCCAAGAATCCTTCTAGGATAAAGTCAACCCCATTACCTGAAGTGAGAGACTGTGGGACCCCATCTTGGTCTCGAGTTGGACACCCCGCAAGGGATGTTAGACCACTGCGAGCTGGAGTATCTGCATGCAGGAACCTCAGCGTCTCGCGTCAGTGTGTGTCGGCAGGGAAGTCCTGATCTCCTCTCCTTGTCTCAGCAAGATGTGATGTTTTTACACCCAATGGTCTCCCCGGGGGTTCTACCTCGCTGTGCCACTTGTCGGACTTAGGATGACTTCGGGAATGAACTTTATACATAGATATTATACAGGAGATGGTAGTCCTGCTGAGTTTCCAAGAATCCTCATGCATAATGTGTGAGGTCTTTACCAGGGAAAATCCAGCGTTCTGTGCGCAGTGTCGTATCTAGGTAAAAGGTCAGTCCCTAAGAACTGTTATGTATGTAATGTTGGGGAGAATATAGGTGAAAGGTTAGGATGTTGCCTGAGCCTATATTCGGGTACCTATATGGAATATAACACCACCCCGGATCGCATCAACGGACCCGACCGTTCCTTTAGTGCAATATGATCTTTATCTCCCAACCCACGTACGGGTGTGTCAGGAATCAAAGACGATGGAGGATGAATTACTGGGGCGGAGGTGGTAGGTATTGCAACAGATAAGGAATGTAACGGAAGAGGAGGAGCAGGGGGCACACTAACTGGAGCAGAAGGTGTAACAGCTATAAGGGCGGATGCACCCAATGCCTGGGGTTGCTGATGAGGAATAACGGGATAAACCCTTTTGGAGACATATGGAGGTGGAGGTCGAGTATCTAACAGAGCATCCATGAAAGTATCCTCATCCTCCTTGGCCACATAAGTTTTATCAATGTGCAACCGAAATCTCCTGTCTTCACGTTCTATCCCTGTCTCCTGTTTTTCTTTATCATAAGCTACAGCCTTTTGTGTAAGCGTTTGCATCTTTGCTTTTCTAGCATCTCTCTCCGCCTTCAATCGCCTCTGTTGGCCCTCCTTCTGCCAAGTGCGAAGGAAATCAAACATAGATTGTCTACTACGTCTTTTAAACAACTGTTCCTGTAGAAATCCTAACTTTTGTTCATCAAAAGAGCCCGTCAAAGGCCTCTGTAACTCTACATTGTCCCTCGTATATTTGTGCCATAATGTACTAAACATAATAGGTCCAAGGTCATTTTTTACATACATGTCATAATTAGGACTACCCTTAGGAGGTGCAGGCGGGGATTCTGCCAACCGTGTATCAGTAGAACAACAACCACAAAACAAATTCTGAATTTTACTGAAACCAGGCATCGCAAAAGAATAAGAAAATAGATTGTCACATTACCTGGCAAAGTATTTGCAATCACTTTTTACCAAAACAATCCAAATACCAAAACAAAACCAAATCACAGTGGTACCACATCCACATAGAACCAAAATAGACTCACCTGATATCTGAAGTACAAAGAAACCAGTTCTTCACTGCCGACTCTCCAGACCAAACAGTCAGAACTGGGTTCGCCGTTCAGGATCCAAGTCGGGATGACCGCTGGGCGAGGCACCGTCCGGTGGGACAGAGGCAGCAGCTGTGAATAACAGAAACTCTTCGTGCAGGGATCCCTGAGCCGTCAGTCCAACCTGACGATGCCCTCGTCCTCCCCTCCGTCTGCGGAAAGGATATGGGTCAATAACCCGAAGGAGTCCCTGTTCGGGCACCAACTGAAGGAAGTGACCCGCTCGGGAGCCACCCGGGTCACTGTAGACCACCTCTCAGCCTTCCATACCAAATGAAGAGTCGGAGAGACAGTGGAGAATATAGACCAATAACTTGTTTATCCGTATACACTGAGAGCAGAGCCTAGTCTGCACAGTCTCTGGGAGTGGTACAGAGGGAACTAACGATCAGCAAGCATAGAGATACATTATGTACATTTCATGATTGGTTAAAAACACGCCCTCAGTGGAATTTTCCAGGCAGATACAGCTGGACAGTGGAATACAAAAAAGGTTTCTATTCTCGTATCTTCGCAATTCAGCACAGTCCAAGGCCGTTTCACCCAGAGCCGTGATCAAACTACCAGACAGGTAGGAGAGGGCCTTTATCTAGTGGGAAAGCTATGCGCTGGCACTAACGGTTCTTTATTTGCACAAATGAAACTCAGTGGAGGGCATTTCACAGAAACAGAGAAGATTAGTTTCGATCACCACACAAAATGAAGTCTATACAGAAAATGGTGCAGCGAATGCTAACTTTAGACAGGGCACTTGTGTAAGCATTTACGGGCCAGGAGTATCAGACCCAAGTACAAAGACCAAAGACAACCAGTACCTCGAGACCAATGGAGAGAAGGACCAGAATCAGGAGGGCCAGCACCACAGACATCAGATCAAGGAGGATCAAGGAGGATCAAGGGGCCTGAAGCAATAAGACCAAGGCCAGGAAGACCACAACCAGAAAGGACCAGGACTAGCAGGACCTGGCGACCCTAGATTAGAATGACCAGGGGGTTATAAAGGACGAAAAATGCAAGGTCCAGTGGGATCAGGATCAGAAGGTCCAAGAGTTTCAGACCCAAACCAGGGTGATAAGAACTACATGAACCAGAGCTACACACAACGTAGGAACTAGGAGGTCCAGTGCCAGAGAGAGGCGGAAGACCAGACCCAATAGGACTATTACTAGGAGGACTATGGTCAGATGGACAAGAACAAGGTAGAATAGTCAAATCAGGAGACCAGGAGGACCAGTAGGAGTAGGATGGGGCAGGAGGACGGAATACATGAGAGCTAGGGAAACCCAGGCCAGTGGAACTAGCAACAGAAGATCCGCTACATGAGGGCCATACAAAGAAGAACCAGAACTAAGACTAGTACTACTGTGGAAAAGTGTAAATTCTATGTTAGCATAAGCGGCAGCCATTTTTACTGTCGCGTCCATTTCGTTTCCGTCGTATTCATTTTATTCTCTGATGCTCGCCTTTTCACCCAGCATGTGTCCTCAATTTTAGCTGACCTCTCTGGCATGGTCAATCTGGTGTACGTGCTGGGGGGCTGCAGCTGCCGGTGCACTTGGTCTCAGATGTTATCAAATGATTGCTTATTGCCGCCATAAACATTCTTACTCCCCCTCCTCATCTCCTGACCACCTGGTCACCCTCTGCTCTTGTTTGCCTATAGCTATTTCCGTGCTTAAACTTGTTTCTTCCAGTTTTCCTTCCCATGCGATTACACTGCAACAAACAGTATATAAGGGTGATGGTTTTTGCATTCAATGTACTTCCTCCCACAACACTTTAGGGTGTTGTTCGGACGCGGTCCCGCTCATGAGTGTTTAATAAACTTGGTTTGTTTTACTTCACTCCAGTGCCAATCTCTCTTTTGTTAGCCTTCGGACCCGTGGACGAGAGGGTGACCCTGCACCAGTGTGCCCTCACGGGGTACATTTCCACAATTGGTGCCCAGCACGTGGGGCCCCATCGGAGACGCAGCCGTCTGAAGGAGTGGTCTCGATGGAAGATCGAAATTATCACTGAGGACGCGCACTGCATGAGAAGACCTTTGTCTTTGCAGCCGACGTGAACTTTGCGGTTTTCCTGACTTGACCCTCCTGGTGGTGGCTGGTCTCAACTGGGGCTTCTTTGGCGAATATGCAGTGACCATTAGGTCAACCAGAGATCGGCAGGTAGGAGTTGAAGACTTTTGTTTGGTAAGGTCGCTGATGCGGCACTCTTCATTGTTTGGTTTGGTTTGGTATTCATTCTTTGCAAAGACTGAAGGCAGGTATTGTGGGGATTTTTCTCCTTCTGACATTTGTTTGGATAGTAATATTTTACATATATTTGTTAAAACATGCCTGCTCTTAGTAAACTTCGTAAGTGGTGCTGCTGTTGCGGTGCAGGAAATGTTTTGGAACAAAGTCAACCGGCTCCTCCAGAAGGGACGCCGAATAGAGATATGTATATAAAATATGGTATTTGTCCCATAATGTATGGCTCATTGTGGAACAAATACACAAAGAAAGAACCCGATCTACAGTGGCTAGTAAATGGGTCATTTGATTTTCAGAAGGTTCAGTACGTGGAACAGTGTTTGATCAAAAGAAAGAGTAGGCAGGATATGTTTGATTGTTTGCGTATGTGGGATAAGGAAGTGCGAGAGAGAGTGACGAAAGCGGAAGCTATAGCAAAGAAAGAACAGCGGAAGACGATATATCAACAATGTGTTGAATTAAGAGACAAGGAAATGCAGGAAGGAATAGAAAAGAAAGATAGAGAACGCCGATTGCAGGTAAATGGCCAGTACCCTATTAGACGTCCTGTCTATCCAATACTTGATACGCTTCATGATGATTGTATCATACTAGAACGACCCCCGCCCCCGTATAAATCCCCTGTTCCGAGTGCCCCTGAGGGTGGTGCTTCTGATGATGAGATCTCCTCCTCAAAAGATATGGACAAAGATCAGCGATCCATGCGACAGACTCGCTCTACTCTGTCTAGCGAAGATAAAGATAAATTGAAGGGCAGTGCTAGAGAGGAATCTCGTCGGGCTACTACAGCGACGATCCTCACAACTACAGTTCAGGCTTGGGAAGACGCAAAACAGTTATATTTTTTAGAAAAGTTCTGTTGGGATGTATTATATAATTGGCAACATATCTCTGACGAACCAGGCCCAAAAGACTTGAATGCAGATTATAAGCAGTTAGGAGATGGGACTTACCCTTTCAAAAACATACCTGATACAATTAGACGAGCGGTTAAACTACGGGATGACACATTAAAACTGCAAAAGGAAAAAGAATTAGCTAGGAAGAGTAAAGTCGTAGAAACAGAAAAGTCTTAGACAGAGAAAACAGATGTTAAGGTGGACGAGGACAATCCTAGTAGTAGTAAAGTTGATATGAGACCAATGCGTGAAGCCGCACCCCTGTATGTTCCCCCGAAGGGTGCGGGAACTAATGATGATAAGACTTCCGATGATGCAAAGGGATATTTCATATATAATTGGGTCTACAATCCTAGGAGTAGAGCAGATATTATGGTACTTAAGACTGCCTTGCCCGACCCCCGGAAAAACCCCGCCGCCTTTTATGAGGAGGTGGAGGGAGCTATCAGCTCTTGCACTATGACCTTAGCGGATATAGATATGTTCGTTGGGCTTATTTTGCCCCCTGACATGTGGAGAACAATACGTAAAATTAATGACGCTGTGGCATTTGGTGACACCTGGGAAAAATTAGAAAAAATAGATGCGGACAGGGAACCTACCCAGAAGCCCCAACAGGAGATATTAGATCTTCCTAAAGCTATTGTGACTAAATTGAAGACTCTCATACCCCCTAAGAAAATAGATTGGACTACGTTAGCGTCCTGCAAACAGAAAAAGGATGAGTCAGTTTCTGACTTCTTTTCAAGATTTGAGGAGACATTTCATGACTTTAGTGGCCAGTCGTTGGCTGACGAGACAGGCAAACACCTGTTTGTTGACAAATTTGTTGCTAATATGTTACCTGAAATATCTAGTCGCCTCAAGGCCAGTGAAAGTTCTTGGACCACGTCCTCTCCAGTTTCCCTTCTGACAATGGCACAATATTATGAGCGACAGGAACAGGAAGCGAAGGGAAGGGAAGATAAAAAGGTTAAGGATTTAAAAACAAAGGTTATGATGGCTCAGGCGTATGGTCCACCATTTAGGAGAGGTGGAGGAGGCGGACGTGCAATGCATACACCCGGAGCACTCCCTCTCCTTCGGGCAAATTTGTCTCCTGATCAGTGTGCCTATTGTAAAGAGACTGGGCACTGGCGTTCTGAGTGCCCCCTTTTGCAAGGCCAACAATACCAGCGAGGAAGGGGAAGTATGAGAGGGCGTCCAGGGAACGTAGGAAGCAGGGGAGGTGCAAGTGTCCGCCCCCGGTTTGAGGCAGTCGAACAGGGACCGAACTACCCTAATGCCTTTGACAAACGACACCAGTACCAAATGACTGATTATTCTGCTGATACGCCTACAGATTCCGATTATGCATAGGGATGCCCAGGACGGGGTGTGGGACCGGTTGAGGTGCCAGTAGATCAAATGGGTCCCTATGTTGACGCAAATGTCTTGGGTTCTACTGATCGATTTCTGATTGATACAGGGGCTACCCGTAGTGCCCTGTCTAAAAGACTGGTTCCTAGGGCTCCCCTGTCTGGCACATTGATAACATCGATAGGGTTCGACGGAACACCTATACCTAGCCCACTATCACAGCCACTTGAATTCAGACTAGATAGATTCACTGCCACATGTCCATTCTTGCTCTCCCCTAACACTCCAGATAACATTGTAGGTATCGATATGCTAAAATATTTTCGTGCTACGATACGCTGTTCCCCAGAAGGTGTACGTGTTATCCTTAATGACAACTATCCAATAGTTGATAGATCTTGCCTTATCAATGAGGACGTTGCTCTGGCGTCCCTACCTTGCACTTTGTGGGCTAGATCAGACACTGATGTGGGTCAAATGGTCATTCCACCTGTACAAATTCAAGTGACGGAGGGTGCCTCATTGCCTCGTTTGCCCCAATATAAAATATCTCGAGAGGGCGAAGAAGCACTAGCAGGTATTGTTCAGGATTTGATTAAAGTAGGTGTAGTGGAAGAGGTTCCCTATAATACCTGCAATAGCCCTATCCTTCCTATTTTGAAAAAAGACACTGATACTAAGATTTACAGGTTCATTATTGATTTGCGTGAGGTTAATAAAATAGTGGTGCCCCAATATCCGGTAGTTTCTGACATAACAACCCTCCTCACTATGGTCCCTCCCACTGCCACCACATTCTCCGTGATTAATTTGAAAAATGCATTCTTCTCAATACCTATCCACCCGGACAGTGTTATCTATTTGGATTCACACTGAAAAACACATCATTCAGGTTCTGTCGAGCTCCACAGGGCTATACAGAAAGTCCCAGTATTTTCAGTCAAGCATTAAAGAGACAACTTGATTCATTTCCTGTACCAAAAGGGGTGGTTCTAATTCAGTATGTGGATGACATTTTGCTTGCTGCAGACACTCCTGAGCAATGTGAAGAAGGTACATTGTTACTATTATCATTTCTTGCATCACATAATCACAAAGTCTCTAGAAAGAAATTGCAATACTGTAGACAGCAGGTTACCTATTTAGGTCACCTCCTGTCTAAGGAGGGACGTGCGCTCACACCAGATCGCATTCGGACCATTCTAGACACTCCTGTACCCCGTACTCAAAAGATGTCCGTGCATTGATTGGCCTTACTTCCTTTTGTAGGCAGTGGATCCCCTGTTTTTCGCATATTATCAAACCTCTGTTAGCCCTTTTGACCAAAGACACCCCGATGCCCCTCCCATGGACTGCTGAATGCCAGAGCGCCTTCCAACAGTTACGTCAAGCCCTTTGCTCTGCACCAGTATTAGGTACCCCAGATTACACTAAATCTTTCACACTCTATGTACATGAAAGGGAAGGTTGTGCCCTCTCGGTCTTAGCACCGATGCACGGTGATAAACAACGCCCGTGTGCATATTTTTCAGCTGTCCTCAACCCAATCGCTCGTACTCTGCCTGGATGTTTCCGAGCAGTGGCAGCAACGGCTGTATCCATACGCCAGAGTGAAGGAATAGTTCTATCACACACATTGCTTGTGTTAGTGCCCCATTCAGTTGATGCGTTGCTAAACCAAACAAAGACGCAGCATTTGACTAGTGCTTGTCTGACAGGATATGAATTGACACTTTTGGCCCCCCATATTACGCTAAAAAGATGTTTGACATTAAATCCTGCCACAATACTGCCATTTCCATCCACTCAGCCTCAGTCACAAGAGTCACATGATTGCATATTTCTCACTGAAGAACAAACAAAAGGTCGAGTTGACCTGCAAGACACTCCCTTCTCCATTACAGATGGGGAGTTATGGGTTGATGGGTCATGTTTGAAATTGCCCAATGGCACTACATCTGCTGCCTATGCTATTACGACACTCCAGACAATAGTTGAGACAGCTCGTATCCCACAGAAATCAGCTCAAGCAGGTAAACTGATCGCTCTAACCAGAGCATGTGAGCTTAGTGCAGACCTGATTGTCAATGTCTACACTGATAGTCAGTATGCGTTCGGGGTAGCGCATAATTTTGGCCGCCTGTGGAAAGAACGCGGTTTTCTCACTTCACATGGAACACAGATAGTGCATGGAGAACTAGTGCACAATCTCCTTACTGCCTTAACCTATCCTAAGAAAATAGCTATTGTCATGTGTAGCGCACACAAGAAGGTGACAGACAAAATAGGAGCAGGTAATGCCTTTGCAGATTGTACAGCCCGTGAGACTGCAACGCAGTGAAGCACCACGTCTATGTATGTGGTTAAGTCGCAAGCTGAACGTTGGCATGATGCTAGACAGGAAGTGTTGGATATGCAACAATCTGCCTCCTTCGATGAATTAGACCAATGGTCTAAGGAGGGAGCATTGGACGATGAGGGCTGTTGGAGGAGCAAAGATATGACTAAATGGAAGTAGCCCACTGCATACCTATACCCTCTGATTCATATGGCACATGGTCCAGCCCATGTTGGTGCATCTTCAGTAGCGAAACAGCCTATGCAAGTCTGGGACCATCCTGATATTGAAATGAAATGAAATGAAATTTGTACTTGTAAAGCGCACTTATACCCCCAAAGGGGTGTCCTGGCGCTGTACGCATACCGCTGTGGAACCCTTCCTGGCTTTTCCCTGTGAAATGTCTACTCCTGGGCACCCCCAAGGTGAAGCCAGGCATCCCAGCGCTGTTGGGGCCGTTGCTGCTACCGCTAAAAAGATAGTCCAGTCTTGCCTGGTTTGCCTCCAGTACAATCCTGGGAAGGGAACGCAAACTCCAGCAGGGGGTTTGCGACACCATCTGCACCCTTTGAGGTCCTTCAGATAGACTACATCCAGTTTGAGTGCTGCAATAATCTTAAATATGTCTTAGTAATAGTTTGCGCCTTCAGCAAATGGGTGGAGGCATGTGCTACGAAAGACAATACAGCCCTCACGACTGCGAAAATACTCCTGAAGGAATTCTTCCCTTGATTCGGTGCTTGTCGAGTTTTATGGAGTGATAATGGGCCTCAGTTCATTGGACAGGTTGTAGAGTATGTTATGAAAGGGCTAGGGGTCAAGCAGAAGTTCCATGCTGCTTTTCACCCACAATCAGCAGGCCTGGTGGAACGTTATATCTCTACATTGAAACTGAAATTGGCAAAAATACAGGCTTCCACTTCCTTGAAGTGGCCTGATGCATTGCCCTTAGCACTGCTTTCCATCAGATCAATACCTCATACACGCTCTGGGCTTACCCCATATGAGGTCGTGTTTGGCAGGTTCATGAATATTTGGGGGTTCCTAAGCCTCGCCCTATACACGATGTGCCTCACACATTAATGAGTGATTATCTGTCTCAGTTGACTGACAGTTTACTTTCTATTCATCAGCAGGTTCGGGAAGCTCTCCCGGACAGGTCGCAAGGTGACGGACATGACTTGCGTCCGGGAGACTTCGTAATGATCAAGGTCTTCCAACGAACAAATTGTCTGGAACCTCGCTGGAGGAGCCCCGAGCAGGTCCTCCTCGCCACCCGAACTGCGGTCCGAGTGACCAACAGGAAAAATTGGACGCATGCCACCCACTGCAAGAAGGTTCCACTCGCCTTAGTGGATCCTACTGTGTTAAAGGATCACCGCGACATCTTGGTCACAGAGACGGGACGAGCTGCATCACCTGAAAGAACTGAGGACGTTTTTCCGGATCATACTATCCCCGGTACATCCAGGTACTTACTCCGATCCAGGAAGAAAGGCTCTCCAGTGCAAAACAAGACAGGTGAAGTCATTGACCTGAGTGGTTAAGTCTGACTACAAAGGGGGGTCTGCCTATTAGTGGCTACTCGTCTCAACGTCAGTGAAGAAACCAACGTCCACTCAGGACTCTTAGGGCGCTACCTTTTTTTGTCCTTTGCCGAAAGATGATCCCCACTAAGGAGAAGAAGGGGATTGCTGCGACAATGTGTAATGGCTGTACACTTTGCATCCTTGGTTTGACTTTGATTGCTGCTCTTATTGCTACTGTAATGTGGGTAGTGGAGTAAGTAATGCCTGGGGCTTCCTTGCTCAACATTACTGCTACATTGCCTACTACAAAGGAACACCATCATTTCGATTTGCCGCAACATGAACAGGGGTATCGGCAAAATCTGAGAAACAATTCATTTCTTCAAATATTGCATCAGACACACCAGCTAAGCAATGCTACTAACTGTTGGGTTTGTGGCAAGATTCCTCCTCATCAGAACACAAGAGGAATCCCGTTGCCACCACTGCCATTTTCTCACAATGGCTCATGCCAAGCTTGGTTTAAGCTACTATATGCTTCCTACAAATTTAACCTCTCAGAAACATGGGATGTGGGCGACCTCAACGCCAAACTGAATAAAGTATGCTATCCCAACGAAGATGGGGACCCACAAGCAAAGGGGACCATCTTGGAGATGGAAGAATATAGTAGAGGAAATACAGCAACAAAATATGTGTATCCAAACTCTAGATCGGCTAAAGGCAATGGGCCACCTGTTATCTCTGTTGTTCTGACTACTGGCCCTCTCTGTGTACAGAGTACAGGCAATGTGCTAATGGGTCACAGTAACTGTACTACAGTGTTGCAAATGTCCACGAGGGGCCGAAGCAGCTTCCTCGCATCACGTCATACTTATTTTGTTTGTGGAGCTAAGGCTTATTACTTCCTACCTTCAGGCTGGTCTGGTACCTGTTACATAGCTTTTCTTCTACCACCTGTGTTTCTAGCTCCCCCAACATACCACCAAGATTTGCAATTGTTCAATGACCACGCTGGTAGTAGGGGAAAATGTGCCATCGATGTCTCTGTAGTCGATCAGACAGAGTTCACATGGGAGCAATATACAGACTTTAATAAAGGATTTTTCTTCTTCGTTGGCCCAGTACAAAACAGCAAGCTGGTCCGTCGCCTCACCCGTACAATGGAGGCAGTGATTAATCAGACAACTGCGGCCTTAGGAAACTTGACGGAAGAACAAGCATCAATCCGCATTACAGAATAGACTTGTTTTAGATGTTGTTCTAGCTGACCGAGGTGGAGCATGCCGTGTCATCGGATCCAGCTGCTGTGTTTTCATACCGGACAATTCACCATCTGTCTATGCGGCCATCTCCAAACTACTACAAGATAGCCACCGAAATACATCAAGACCCAGGAGCATGGACTTGGACTGGGTGGTTTTGGGACTTACTTTCAGTTTGGGGTTTGAAAGTATTATCAGTCCTGTTCATATTAATAGCTATTATCTTCTCTTGTTGTTTATGTGTTCATTGTGGACCAATGCTCTGTTCTCTCTGTACTTCTGCCTGTACTGCCTGCATCTCGTCTAAAGAGAATGTCAAGAACGTAAATGCCCGTTTAGCAGTGGAACGAGAAATATATGGACTAATGACAATAGATGTTGAGGATATATGCTATACCCCTTGGAAGGGACAAAAACTGTCTTAGCTTATGCTAAAAGGGTCGTCTGTGGAAAAGTGTAAATTCTATGTTAGCATAAGCGGCAGCCATTTTTACTGTTGCGTCCATTTAGTTTCCGTCGTATTCATTTTATTCTCTGATGCTCGCCTTTCACCCAGCCTGTGTCCTCAATTTTAGCTGACCTCTCTGACATGGTCAATCTGGTGTGCGTGCTGGGGGCTGCAGCTGCCGGTGCACCTGGTCTCAGATGTTATCAAATGATTGCTTATTGCCGCCATAAACATTCTTACTCCCCCTCCTCATCTCCTGACCACCTGGTCACCCTCTGCTCTTGTTTGCCTATAGCTATTTCCGTGCTTAAACTTGTTTCTTCCAGTTTTCCTTCCCATGCGATTACACTGCAACAAACAGTATATAAGGGTGATGGTTTTTGCATTCAATGTACTTCCTCCCACAACACTTTAGGGTGTTGTTTGGACGCGGTCCCGCTCATGAGTGTTTAATAAACTTGGTTTGTTTTACTTCACTCCAGTGCCGATCTCTCTTTTGTTAGTCTTCGGACCCGTGGACGAGAGGGTGACCCTGCACCAGTGTGCCCTCACGGGGGAACATTTCCACACTTCATGGACCAAGGTGACCAGGACCAGAAGGATTAGGAACAGGCATCGAGGGGACTAGATAAACTAGGGGATCGGACCATGAGGACAGATGGATGACATTTTGGGTGAGGAGGATGACAAGGTCCAGGACTGCGAGCCTATGAAACAGTAGACACAAGATCCAAATGACTAGGGGCAAGAGTACATTGGAATGACAACCAGTCAAACCAGGAAGTACTGGGGCAAGAAGTTCTCAGACTAGCATGAACCGGAGGTTAAGGAACATCAGAACTAGGAAACGCTACGATGATCTGTGACAGGCCAAGTTTTTGCAGAGTCATGTAGGCAAGGAGCACGAGGATGAGGGCCAGGAGGATCAGGACAAGATTAAAGAGGACTAAGAAGATCAGGACCTGAAGGACAATGCCCAGTATATCCAGGATATTAGGATAAGCAGGACAGGGATTAGGAAGACCAAGGGTGGCAGTACCATGGGCACCCAGAAGACCAAAGCAAGTGGACTTTGTAAGCTAAAAGGATCATGACCAGTAGTACCGGAAACAGGGCTAAGAGGGTCATGAAGATGAGGACCTAAGGGATCACTAAGTGGAGCAGAGCAATCATAACATTTAGCAAGACCAGGGTGAGGAGGATCTGAGGTAAGAAGGCCAACCAGCATCTGGAAGACTAAGTGGACAGTGATGGGCAGGAGGATCAGGACCAAAGTAAGCAAGCTCAGGAGGGCCCGAACAAGGAAAATCTGGATCAAGAGTACCTGGATCAATGGTTGCAGTACCAGTAGGGCTAAATGGACAAGGAACATATCCAGGAGAACAAGGACAACCCAAACCAGGATGACGAATAGTAAGAGTGCCAGGATACGAGAAGCGAAATGGACCAGGGCCTGCAGTACAACGGCTAGGAGGTCAACGGTGAGGAGAACCAGGACAAGGTGACTAGGATCAAGAGGACCACAATTGAACAGGGCCAGATGGGCCAAGACTTGGGGAACCAGGAAGGGCCAGGATGGCCCAAAAGGCACAGTTTATAACAAGCACAATAGGACAAGAAGGACCCGGACCAGGATCACAGAGACCAAGAATAAGATAGCAGGTGGATCAGGTCCAGGACAACCCAAACTATGAGGAACAGGACAAAGGGGATCAAGAACAATGGGCACAGAATCTCGAGAAGGACAAGGAGTATGAAAAACTAGAATAGCATGACCTTGGCCTGGAGTGCCAGGTAGCTGAGACCAGGGGCACAGGCAACCAGTGTCAGAAGGAAAAGTTCTAAGAAGACCAGGAAACAATGGACTAAGGGAACAAGGGAGATCATAGCAAAGAGGATCAGTATCTTGAGTACCATGACTAGGTGAGAAGGATCAGGACCAGGGACATCAGGGCCAGGATGATCATGTCCTGGAGGTTCAGGGCACAGGGCTAGGAGCAGGATGGCCAGGAAGATGAGCAACAAGATGGCAAAACTCGGAAGGGCCAAATAAAGGAGGACCATGATGAGTTTGTGTAGCAGCACAAAGACAAGCAGCAGAGAATAGGACCAAGAGGATCAGCACCTGATCTAGGTCCAGGAAGACAAGATCCAGCCAAATAGAACCAGGGACCAGAATAAGCCAGGAAGATGAGGAGGTCAGTACCAAGAATACCAGAAGGACGAGACCCATAAGGGCCAGAGCGAGGAGGATTAGAAGGATCAGCACCAATAAGACCAGGAACAGGCCTAGGAGTGCCAGGGGGTGTTAACCATAGGACCAGTGCCCAGAGTACTGAGTGGAGCAGAAAGACGAAGACCTGGGGGTAACAGGACCAGGGTGAGGAAGATCAGGAGCACCAGAACAGCCAAAGCCAGGAAGACTAAGTGCACTCGACCTGGATGTCCAGGAGGACCAGGACCGAATGACGAAGCTCAGAAGGACCCGAACAACGAGAACCAGGAACAAGAGGCCCAGACCATTGGATGCAGTGCCAAAAGGACCATGAGGACAAGGAACAGGGTCAGTAGGATAAGGATGATCCAAAGCAGAAAGACAAGAGCTGTGAGGGCAAAGCCTAAGAGGGCCAGGACATAAGAGGCCAGATAGACAGAGGGGACCAACAGAACCAGGAACTGACGTACTGGGAATCAGATGAGCAAGGTGAGAATAAACAGAAGGACCAGGTTAAATGGATGAGGGTCAAGAGGATCAGGAAAGGAAAGGAAAGAAAGAGCTAGGAGAAGGGGGCCTGAAAGCACCTGGATGGCCAGAGTGACCAGAACCAAGAGGATCAGGCATACAAAGACCCAAACAAGGAGGACTAGAAACAAAAGGATGCAGTCTGGTGGTAACAAAACCAGGAAGAGAATATGGATTGTGAGGACCAAGAACAGAAAGACCTTTTTTAGGCAAACCAGACTGAGAGTGAGGAAGACTAGGAGAGCAGGGCCTGAAGAATAAAGAGGAGATTGCCCAGCAACCAGAGCCAACAGGACAATAGCTAAGATGACCAGAGCAGTAGTGCCACAACCAAAGGGACCATGGGGAAAAGGAGGCTCAATTCACAGAGCCCCAGAGTATCAGGATCTGGCATACCAGGACCAGGATTAGGAGGAAAAAGAGAACCAGGACAAAGAAGGCCAAGATGGCAGAAGCCATAATGATCAAGCTGGGTGGCTAAGAATGGCTAAGAACAGGATGGCTTGGCCTGAAGAAGCAGGATCAGGATAAAGTGGATATGTTAGTCCAAGATGACAAGCATGAGGACCAGGCCAAAAATATCATGGCATGTTGGAAGAGGACCTGGAGGACTAGTCAGGTCAGAAGTTGGTGGACTAGGGCCATGAAGATCAGTGACCAGTTGGGGTAGGATTAGGTGGACTAGAAGGATCAGAATAAGCAGGACCACAAACAGTGCTAGGAGGGCCAAAGAGGTCAGAACCAATGGACCAGGACCTGAGGTTCCAAGTGGAGCAGGAGGACTAGCAACTGGGCATATAAAGACCAGGCTGGCAAGGATCAGTGGAACCAGGACAGCTAGACCCACGAGGACCAATGATCCCGAACCAGGCCCTAAGTGACCTGGCCCAGCACAAGAGGACCTATTAAGGAGGACCATGACCAATGGAGGCAGTACCAGGTGGACCACATGGACATGGACCAGGGCAAGGAGAATTGGGATGACCCAAACCAGGAAGACTAGGAGTGCCAGCCCTAGTAGAACCAGGACAAGAAGGTGGATAAGGACCCAGCAGACCAGCAGGACCAGGATGATGATCAGTAGTACCAGGAATAGGAGGCCCAGGAAGAGCTAATACAAGGGTGAGCAGGAGCAGGGCCAGGAAGACCAGGGTCAGGAAGGACTTCAACGAGGACCCCCAGATTCAAGAAACAGTACCAGGGTGACCACAACTAGTTAGACCACGGACAGGATGAGGATCAGGAGAACCAAACCAACACAGAAAAAGAGGAGTTGGAACAGGACTAGGAGGAAGACGAATGCCTGAACACACAGAAGGACCTGGAAGTGAAGGGAAAAGACCAGGAGCAGGAGGTCACCTATGTGAGGCTAGGCCAAATGTATCAGGAAATTCCTTTTGTAAATGGTTGAATGGTTCTTATGCATACTTCTTGTACTGCCAACCCCTAGAAAGCCCCACCTCTTCAGCCCACGTATAGAACTGACAAGTATTTGCTGAAAAATCAGACATTCACAGTGAATAAAAATCCGGAACTGTTATACTTTGACCTCTGAGTGTAGAAGACACAGTCTGATGCTGGCACAGTAGTCTGAGGGTGAATCTGAGGGCATAGGGACTGAAACTTGTCAGGGAACTTTAAAGGTGGATGGGTGAAAATGAGTGTGGTCTGTGAAGGATGGCAGAAAGGATTTGAGAAACTCAGATGGCTGAAGTCAGGAAAAATGCTTATTGGCTAGAAAAGCGGTCAAAGGGCTATGTTAATCAGAAAAGGGAACCTCAAGATCATATGAAGGCTCTGAAGAGCAGAAGAGGGGGTGATGGAGGCTCCAAATAAATCATCTCAGATGGCCCAAAGTGGGATTCTATTCGACGCCCCCCAGATCACTTTTTTAAATTCTTTTTATTTTAAAGATCAAACATGACATTTCAGTGACAACAAAACCTCTGTTATTCATCATTATGACACAGTGCCACAGACTCCCCAGATCTTTGCGCTGAAATTCCCTATGTGCATGTGAGGTGTGTATGTAGCAAGGGGCAGATTTACTAAGAAGTCATGCAACGCAAGGCAGCAATACAACTTGTTGTGATGCGTTGCGTGACAGGGAGAGAGCAGAAATGCGCCATATCTACTAAGTCATGACGCATGTCTGCTCTCTCCCTTTGCTGGTTCACTGTGTGCTGTCTAGTGCGAATGCAGGCACCGTTGTGCCATGGTACAAGGGGGCCTGCATCCCGAGGTAGATTGTTTTTGTGCAGGAAGGGCAATACAAATTTCTCACCGTTACGCTTCACTTGGGAAGTGTACCAATCTGAAGCAATCTCAGGTTTACTCACCTTAGTAAATCTGGGATTGCATCACATCCAATGGGTAGATGCACGAGAACGCCCATGCTCCACCTATGGAATACCTTCTCAACACAGGGTAAATCAAGGCAGCAATTTGCACTGCCTTGCATTACTCTGGATTATTTTAGCCATGCAGAGCCACGCAAGATGGCTTTGCATGGCTTAGTAAATCCCATTTAAGGGCTTGTGTTGCCTTGAGTGCTGCATGGGCTATGCAAGCCCTTAGCAAATCTGCCCCTAAGTGCGTAGTAGTATGACTCCTTGTGTGATGACAGATTCCCTACACAGTGGGTGTGTATTGACTGTATCCCTGTAGACAGAGGGTGAAGACCCAGAGCTGAAGTGAGGGAGAATGGAGGAAAGGCTGCCCAAACAATTCTGTGAGGTCCTTTTAGCGAAGGGCTGCTGATAAGTTCTTCCTGAGTGATGACGTAGGGTAGATGGCAGAAGTAAGGGGTAGTTCATAGGGTTTATTTTGTTAAAGGTGTCAAAGTTTCTAAGCAGGGCTGCCCTTTTTGTCTGTGCCTGATGACTGCTCAGAAATGCTGATGACAGCCAGGTGCAGAGATCTCATGCTTCATTGTGTTCTCGTTTTGAATACTTTTGCTTGGAGCCAGCACTATTGCTACTGCTCTGAGAGCCATCACCTAGCACAAAGGTTGTGCTTGAGCGACAGCCAGAAAATAATATTTGAAGAAGAAACACTCCAAATCAGTTCCGAAACCTCAATAGTGGATCCACATCCTTGTCTGCAAAATGAGTATCAAAGTGGAACTTTGAAATGATCGATCAGTAGGTCACAAGAATGGAGGTGACAAAATGTCTCTCCTTATTCAGTGTCTTATTTGTTACAATTTCTATAATAAAATCAATGGATAAAAATCTAAGTGAGCTTCTTTTATGTGTCTTTGATGCTTATATGTCTTTCTCTTATTTATTGGGAAAATTCATTCATATTCCAATGACATTCAGTTCAAATAATTATATCTGTATTCCTTTGCTTATGGCTTCTCGACAGAATACTTCCTCTGATGGCACGACAAAGTGCGGGCAATCGAAGGAAGGACTTTATACCATCTACCCTATTTAGTGTAAAACCTGGCTGTCTGGGGCAGGAGATAGATAATAACCCCATCACTATGGGAGAAAACTCCCAGCATGTGGGGCCATTTGTTTTTCAAAAACAAAGTCCTGCTTTGGGAGTTTGTTTTTCAAAAACAATTTTTTTTAAGTTTGCCAGCTGGCCATCATGTCTGACTGTACTGTCTTTTCAAATGTTTTGTGCATAGACAGGACAAGCAGGGGAGCAGAGCACCAAGTAGGCTGTAGCAGGGACAGACCTTTGATGAATGTGTGAATATAAGGCCTCCTCCTCATGCCCCCTAGGGAGCTGACGCCCTGTTAACATAGGGTATTTCCTCTTAAGAAACAGCGGCAAGAGACTTGTTCCTACAAGATTATTAGATGTGCCATATGCAAATTGCGTACCTATATTGCACTCACGTCTTTGGGGGAAGTGACCTCATCGCATCCCACCCTGATGAAAGCCCAGGACCACCATCTAGGCCACTAGAGAGGGCTGAAACATGTTGGTGTCTAGTTTAGGGTCATAGGACCATACCATCCTAAATAACCTACAATAGTGTTTTAACATTCCCTCCCACTCCACGAATAAAGGATACTTTAGGGAGTGGGTGAGGATTTTTATCTTTAAAGTTACCCCCCCATACACCTTTTCATAAGTGTTCCCTGAAACACGTTTGAGCCCACCCGACCTCTAGGAGTTGGGGTGAGCCCGATGATAAAGCATGTCACTATTAGGGTGAGTGAAGGCTATATTAAGAAAAAGGCGCTTTTCCCTTCCCACCCACAGTAATCGGTTGGTTATAGATTGAACATAGGAACTCTCGGTGTCAGTTTCACTGAAGAGAGAACCAACATAGAGTAACAAAAAATCCCCCTTGTTCCTTTTTGCCTTTTGCCAAAAAAAGTTCTTCGTTTTTTAAAAGGGACACCTAATTACGTTTGGATATATATAATAGAGAGGACGTGTCCCTTCCTACCTCTTTTGTGGGGACCTCTCAACCCTTTTAGGGCCCCTGTGGGTTCCTTACTGTGTAACATAGACAGGAACCGCCATGACAGTAGTTCCTGTCAATGTAGAGAGTCGTCCATAGCTCCAGTGAACAACTCTAAATGTGGTGGGTGGAGGTCCCTCAGGATGTCAGAGATATTGTCCTCCCCCATCCTGACTGGGTTAACTCCATTCGCGAAACTCTAAATTAGGCCAATAGTTTTTCTTGCTTCTGTCATGAGATTAGATTGAACCACCTTCTCAACACAGGGTAAATCAAGGCAGCAATTTGCACTGCCTTGCATTACTCTGGATTATCTTAGCCATGCAGAGCCATGCAAGATGGCTTTGTGTGGCTTAGTAAATCCCATTTAACGGCTTGTGTTGCCTTGAGTGCTGCATGGGCTATGCAAGCCCTTAGCAAATGTGCCCCTAAGTGCGGTTAGTAGTATGACTCCTTGTGTGATGACAGATTCCCTACACAGTGGGTGTGTATTGACTGTATCCCTGTAGACAGAGGGTGAAGACCCAGAGCTGAAGTGAGGGAGAATGGAGGAAAGGCTGCCCAAACAATTCTGTGAGGTCTTTTTTAGGGAAGAGCTGCTGATTAGTTCTTCCTGATTGATGACGTAGGGTAGATGGCAGAAGTAAGGGGTAGTTCATAGGTTTTATTTTTTTAAAGGTGTCAAAGTTTCTAAGCAGGGCTGCCCTTTTTGTCTGTGCCTGATGACTGCTCAGAAATGCTGATGAGAGCCAGGTGCAGAGATCTCATGCTTCATTGTGTCCTCGTTTTGAATACTTTTGCTTGGAGCCAGCACTATTGCTACTGCTGTGAGAGCCATCACCTAGCACAAAGGTTGTGCCTGAGCGACAGCCAGAAAATAATATTTGAAGAAGAAACACTCCAAATCAGTTCCGAAACCTCAATAGTGGATCCACATCCTTGTCTGCAAAATGAGTATCAAAGTGGAACTTTGAAATGATCGATCAGTAGGTCACAAGAATGGAGGTGACAAAATGTCTCTCCTTATTCAGTGTCTTATTTGTTACAATTTCTATAATAAAATCAATGGATAGAAATCTAAGTGAACTTCTTTTTTATGTGTCTTTGATGCCTATATGTCTTTCTCTTATTTATTGGGAAAATTCATTCATATTCCAATGACATTCAGTTCAAATAATTATATCTGTATTCCTTTGCTTATGGCTTCTCGACAGAATACTTCCTCTGATGGCACGACAAAGTACGGGCAATCGAAGGAAGGACTTTCTACCATCTACCCTATTTAGTGTAAAACCAGGCTGTCTGGGACAGGAGATAGATAATAACCCCATCACCCTGGGAGAAAACTCCCAGCATGTGGGGCCATTTGTTTTTCAAAAACAAAGCCCTGCTTTGGGAGTTTGTTTTAGAATTTTTTTTTAAGTTTGCCAGCTGGCCATCATGTCTGACTGTACTGTCTTTCAAATGTTTCGTGCATAGACAGGAACCGCCATGACAGTAGTTCCTGTCAATGTAGAGAGTTGTCCACAGCTCCAGCGAACAACTCTAAATGTGGTGGGTGGAGGTCCCTCAGGATTTCAGAGATATTGTCCTTCCCCATCCTGACGAAGTTAACTCCATTCGCGAAGCTCTAAATCAGGCCATTAGTTTTTCTTGCTTCTGTCATGAGATTAGAATGAACCTTTCAATTACACTGTGCTGGTCAATTCATAAGAGGCCCTATACAATTGTTTCTACTTTGATACAATTACCCTAAATATTAGACGCTCTATTTACGGGGATACAACATTCCCATTTCTGATTCTTGCTTTTACAAATCATTGTTTTCAAGTGTTTTTGTCTGATTTGTTTAATTGAACTGAACCAGAATTAATAATTCCAGAATGCACTAATTAGCTGCAGAAAACGAGGTGTTCTCATTACATGGAGCCTTTTGGTGAGCTTGTATTTGGACATTGCACATTCCCATGGCTTTGTGAGTAAGAGCGAGTTTATAGCTTTAGAAGAGTAACGAGCTTTAACTAATCTTGCAAAGATTCTAATCATCTTTGTCATTAGTTACATCTCCAAGTAAATGTAATGGGGTAGGAGCATTTGCGGAGCATGACACAGCTCCATAAAAAGCCTCCCAAGTCACTATGTCTTGGTCCACGGTGTAATGGAGTGGCATTCTGTGCCATGTCTGTCAAAATAACTTGGAAACTTTCAAATATTTGGGACCTTTAAATCTCTTTATGAACCTGATTTTCGGTTTTCAGTTTTCTCAAATATTTTTGTCCCCTCCTTCATAAAAACACCCCCAGACCAATGCAAATCGCTTACTAAAGAAAGTTCCCATCTTTTTAGTATCACATTTCGTGCCAGAGAGTTTCACATGTTGTTGTGTATGCTGTTTTCTTGTGCAACACCCACCCGAACAGTCACATCTTTTATTTGTCTGACTTTTCTTAGTTTCTTTCAGTGTTGAAATATGGGAACAGTGATCCTGAGTGCAGGGGGCGGGGCCAAGAGTGTAGCAATAACAAAATATTCTGCAGCTATTTTGTTGGCCTTTCACCTTCAGGTGAATGCATATAAAATAAAACACATATGCACCTTAAATGGAAAATAAATGCCAGTAAATGTAATTTTTGAGAAATGCACGCTATTATGTTACGAAAGCTCAGTTGTTGAATGCGAGCTCAGCAGATGTCTGAGTGTTTAGCCAATCAGCCACATAATTGAATCCTGCTTGCTGCAGTGGGGAATAGTGACGTGTATTTATAGTGCTACAAGATCCCGGTCTGTGACAGAAAGCACAGTGAATATGCAGCTCATTATTTTAAATTTTTATTCCTCATAGTATAAAAAAGGCTGCCTCAAATTGTGCAAAAAGATTTCGCGTTTGCTAAAACAAGTGCTTCCAAAATCAAAAGTTTTTCATAATACACAGTCAAACTGCACCTAGTAGAGGTGGGCGAGCCAACAAATTGACAGGGAGAGCTGAGTTAAGGGTTTGGCTGGGCTCTAAGAGCCCTTGCACAAGCTGAGCCCTGAAATGAGTCGACATTTGAATCCTGCAACAAACACCATGGGACAATGTGATAGTTTGTTTAAAATTAAAAATGTAATTTTATTAAAATGCAGAAGACTTTCACCTTAATACATTGGATCTCATTTCGCACAGTTCACACCCTGAAGTTGCTTATTGGAAGGCGCTCTCATGTGTGATAACGAATAAAAAGGAGGTTGTACAAAATAAAATATTAGCTTAGAATCAAACACCTTGGTCAAGCGGTGAAGCAAGGATTCGTCCCATTTTCTAGTCTCACATTATGCAATTCACCCACTAGATAGCCCTTTAAAATTCAAAAAGGTATTTATTTAAAATGCAGAACCATTTCACTTTAATACATCAGATTATTTTCACACAGTTCACACCCTGAACTCGCGTATTCGAAGGCGCTCTTGTATGTGATGAGAAAAAAGGAACTGTATAAAATAAAATATTTGCTTAGGATCACACAACTTGGTCAAATGAGAAAGTCAGGGCTGGTCCCACGTTTTGTAAATTCACATTATGCAATTCACCCACTAGATGGCTACCTCTTTCTCTTCTTTTTAACACTAAAGGTTTATGATTTGTTTTTATTTGTTAGTGCATTAGGGTACAAACAGAATTCACATTAAGGCTCGGCTCATTTGAGCATGGGGGTCCAGGAGGACCTCGAGCTGAGCCAGAGCCAGGCCGTTGGCTGGAGTCGAGCCTTAAGTGACGCGCCCACCTTTAGCACCTAATGCACACCTTTTAATACGTTTCTTTTCAGACGTAACCTGGAATTCAATAGTAACACGCTTACATTACCCCTCAAAAAAGCAAAAAGTCAATCTGTAGTGAGGCCACTGAACACAATCAGATCAGGTGTAAAACAGAGGTGTAGCTTGGTCAGTAAGATGGGGGAAGGGGGATCAGATTTCCTGACCATCACACTGGCATATAATGTTAAAATACATTATATGACAAGCGGGGCGCATGAGAGGGGCTTAAGAGGCAGTGGAAAGGGAAGGGAAGGGAATACAGATTAATAGGAGTACTAAATGAGAGAAGCACATTATTTTGTAAAATAAACATTTTATAGGCGTTTCAAAACAGAGATGAGAGTGTGTGTGTGTTCTTGTCAGTGTGTGCATGCAAAAATAACAGGTAAAATCCGACAGACACCTCACATACCCGACTGAAAGCACCTGTACCCAACCATTCATCTGAAAATACACTTATTGGAGGGTGTAACACCCCAAACACCTCCCACCGCGATGCTACGCCCCTCCATACTGCGACCATTCCTGAAATGGAGAGCACAGAACCAATGCAAGCAATACAAATGGGATAGAGAAAGTTTGCAAACAGTTTGAGTTCCTTGGAACAGCAAGCAGGAAGGAAAGGAGCCTTTCTGTGCCTTCTACAGATTGATTGACATGCGAGGTCCACCACCACAGTACTTGCAGCAGGGCAGCTCTTCAGCAACTGCTGCCAGCATTCTGCATTCAACAGGTACCATGACGTCAGACGGTTCTGCTGTGAAGAGATCAATCCACAACACTGTTGATGTTCAAATAAGGATATTAATAATAAATGCGGCTTTCTAACCATTGTGGTCACAACAGCACAATTTATATCGACATTAGACAGATGTTTATACATTAAACAGTGTTCACGAAACTAGATGCTCATGAACACTTCAGTGGAACAGCAGAAGAAAAAACACAACAGTATGAACAGTGGTAGGGATACCTGAAAAGCATGCGGTACATGGAATATGGGTACAGTAGGCACACCTACCTCGCGATGCCACATGCAGGCCTGGGGCAATGGCCTGGGAGTACACTGGGCTCAGAGAGGACCACAAAGATCTCTGCATCTGGCTAATGGGGTCACCACGCACAGCAAAGAAGCAAGAAAAGATTGTGAAAATAATACAAGTTAGTGCAAAGAGGAGTGAGCTCGCCAGGCTGAGGCACTACTGGGTCAGCTACAGATACAGGGGTTAATCTCTGTTGATGAGTTCAGAGTCTTGACAGCCTGCTCCGTCTCACGGTGAGAAGTGCAGTAGGCTCTGGAGGTGCAGGGCCCCTTGGGGTGGCTGAGGACTCCATGCTGGTCAAGGGTAATAGTAGGGCCATGGCTCAATCCCAGTCATGGGGAAGCTGGTGCCATGCCAGCTCCACACTCTGGATGCAGTTCTGCAACCGGCAATCCCCACAAATCTAAGTCCAAGAAAAATTCCATGAGGTGGAGGGGTGCTCCAGTTATATTCACAGATCTGGGCAGGTGGCAGAGAACCAATGTCTAATAACAGTAAAAGTATTTTTACAATGTCAAAGTGCTAGCCAATAGGCCAAGGGGCAAGTATTGCACCTGAGAGAGCAGTCTTGAATAACAGTCCTCCGCTTGTGTGCAGAGACTTCAGGTGAACCATCCCGGGGCACCTAGACAGGGGCTTAGCTTGGTCAGTAAGATTAGTGGGGGGGAGGAGGGGGAACTTCAGATTTCTAAACAATAACGCTGGCATATCTTGTGGAAATACATTATATGAGAAGCAGGGCATGAGAAGAGCTTAAGGGGCAGTGTGTATTGTTAGGAGTACTCAAAACACAATATTTTCCAAACTAACCAACATTTTTTTAGACCTTCAAAACAAAGACAGGACAGCGAGTGTGTGTGTTTTTATCGTTGTGTATGTAAAAAACCTAGGTGAAATCCGACAGATACCTCTCCATACCCGACTGAAAGTATATGTACCCAACTATTTACTACATAATACATTTTAGGGGGTGTAACACCCCAAACACCCCCCCATGAAGCTACGCCCCTGCAGCTATAGCAGGTAGTCTGGATTCAGACTGCCTCCAACGAAGGAAGTGGGGGTGGTAGTGTTGTCATCAGTGAGCAGCACTCATACTCCATCTTGCAAAAGCAATCAGTACTAGATGATGATTGTTTATGAACAGTTATCGTTAACTCTAAAAACCTAAAAGCAGGTGCACCGTTAAGGATGATGACCCATCCATTTGGTGGATGATAGGGGTGAGGGTAGGGTTGTCAGTTTTCTATTGTTAAAGGTAAGGACGGTTCTAGGTAAGACCTGTCCTTTTGTCTTTGGCGCTGATTGCTACTTAAGGAAGGTTGCTTCAGAATGGCCCGGTGCAGACATCTCACACTTCATTGTGCCCTTGTGTATGGTACTCTTGTTTGGAGCCAACCTCATAACTTTCTGATGTGGAAGGCATCACCTTGCACAAAGACTGTGTCTACACTACAGTCAGGAAAATGACACCTGAAAAAGGAGCCAACCCAGTTCCAGGACCTTGGACAGTGGATCTCCATCCCCTGTCTAGAAAATGAGTACAAAAGTGGGACCCAAAGCACACCACTTTGCTCCAGTCCCAAGGTCTTCTTGACCAAAGAAGGGAATACTCCACAGAGTACTCCAAGATCTGCTGTGCGACCAGGGTTGGAGTCTGCATCACAGTTACAGAGGGTCTGCTTATCACCGAGAAGCCTGTCTGTCTGCTCATAGAGAGAAGGAGAGTGCCTGACCATGTAAGAGTTAAGGCTGCCCAGGAGGAGAAGCCCCGTTGTGTGTTTCCAACATGAACACCTAGAAGCAGCTGACTGCTATGATTGAAGCTGGAACCAACCTGTATCACGAGGGGCATCCTCGTGTCTCAGTGTGGTTGGCATAGCAGACCGAGTAAAGTAATCGAGCCCAAAAGCAACATTGGGCCATCCGACATCTCTGCAGCGTGCCCGAAGAACTGGTGCTGCCATTACTTGACATTTGTGCACCCGATGAGTGAGCTGTTGTTGCCACTGAGGAGGGAGTCCTGTTCTGGGCCCGAAGGCCCCAATTGCCAAAGATGAGTGCCCATCTGAAACCAGACTGGAGCCAGCAACTGCCAAAGACAAGCCTCCATCTGGTCCCGGCCTGGAGGCTGCATCTGCTGAAGACAAGTGCCCACCAAGCAGGCCTGCTGCACTGCTCGAACCACCAGCGGTCTGAGTTCAGAGTGAGCCAGCCACCATGGTCCCATGTCACCAGTGCCAACGCTGAAGGCGCAGGTAAAATGAGCGAACCTGCCAGCACCGAACATATCTGTGAGCAATTAACATTAACTGTAATGAATAAGTGACTAAGGGCCAAATGTACGACGCTAGCATTTTGCGACTCGCAAAGTGTGTCGCTTTGCGACTCCCAATTTGCGACTCGCAAAATGAAATGTACAAACTGTTAGCGATTCCCAATGGGGTCGCAAATTGCATGCCTCATTAATAATCATGAGGCAAGTGCAATTTGCAACCCCATTGGGAATGGCTAGCACTCCCAGGGATGGTGGCCTGCTGGGCCCAGCAGACCACCATGTCTGGGACTGCTTTTTAAATAAAGCAGATTTTTTTTAAATGCAGCCCGTTTTCCTTAAAGGAAAATGGGAGGCATTTAAAAAAGAAAAATTAAACTTTACAGTTTCAATTTTTAAAAATATTTTCGCACACATTCACAAAGGGGAAGGGGTCCCCTAGGGACCCCTTCCTGTTTGCGAGTGGCTTCCCACCTTTTAAAAAGGGTGGTAAACTGCGAGTGTTTTGCGACCGCAAATGCGGACGCAAAATAATCATACATTGGTGTGAGACTCACTATTAGGAAGGGATGCCATTGGCACACCCCTTCCTAATGGTGAGTCGCAAACCATCATTCTTGCGAGTCGCTAATAGGTTAGCGACTCGCAAAATATGGTTTGTACATGGGGCTAACTTATTCTGCGTTCGCAAACGGGCCAAATTCCTGTTTGCAACCACACAAACCTGTCGTACATCTGCCCCTAAGATAGCTTTATGTTCATACATAGTGAGCTTGTGATCTAAGTCTGCGTATGTTTCACCAAGATGTCCATGTCTCTCTCTTTGCATTTCACAGACTTTCTGCGTGGCCTCAAAGATATTTGGTGCAATTTCATTTACTGTGCTATGCACACCAACCCTTGTGGCGCAACATTCTGTGAATCTATGCAAATCAATTAATCTTTACCGATGATAAATTGTTATATAAATATGCTGTAATAGTAAAAGGCAAAACATTATGAAAATATAGATCCACCAAAACGGATGTTAACAGTATTTCTGCAGACGGAAACTGATAAGAAAAGCAGACGAGGAACAAGCAATGGTAAATGCAGGAAAATATGCTGCAGCCAATAGAAATGAAGGAAAGGTAAGTGGTACGCACAGGAACCAATGAAAAGCCGGGAAAGAGAGGAGGCGGGATGTAAGTCCTTTTCAAGTTTATATTAAAAACAATAGATTTCTCAAGCACAGCCCAGCCCTGTGCAGGCGAAACCTAATGATATGCCTAGATTGGGACGGCAGGCAAGTTAATAACAAATCTGAGAAAATCAAATGAGAGCAGGGGTTTGGGGGATGGTATCTTCCCATTTATTTTAACAATGCAGGGATTATTCAGATTCCCAGAAGACCGAAAATAAAGCAGTTCATGTTAGCGAAACAAAATGTCTGACACTTATGCGTGAAGTCTATAATAGGAACGTTAATGCAAGCTACGTTTTAGCATAATTTTATAAAATTCATGATCATTTAGCGCTTGAGTCACAAACGTTTTTAAACACATATGTTGGATTCAGGTGCACAAATGACAGCAATTATGATCCAAAATGTCACGAACTCATTCACAAAACCAGGATTTACAGAATTTTACCGTTGTAACTTACAATCCGATGGTGGAGTATCCTCCACTGGCAAATATTCCACAGTTAATTCTTTAATAGGGACAAAAGGTATTCGCAATATTTTCCAGGTCTGAGCCTGGACATTCAGGTAAAACTACTTATTTGAATGACAGAAGAAAACAGCTTTCCATAGTCAAAAGGGGAAGAAAACTCCCATATTTAATTGGGCGTAAAGAAGCAATGTTTTAGGAGAAAAAAACAGAAGATTACATGTCTATATGCCCATTAATGCATAATTTGCATAATTTACACAAGCCGATTTCCCACTTAATGGACAAGTCTACTAAAGTCAATTTGGCAAATTAAGAGCAATCTATAACTGGCCTAGACTTCCAGAGGTACTAGGGTTATACTGAATCCCCACAAAGTCAGAAATCTGTCACAAGCATAGAAATTTCTACATTTTCTAGTTGGTGTCTGTGAACTTTGCCCTTACACAATTATAAGCTCCATCCAATGCTTTGTTTCATAAGCGGCAGTTCAGACTAGAAGCAAGCCTACATCAGCATGATTTCACTGTCTTGCTGCTGGTGATAGGCTGGTAAGGCATTGCTATAAACTATGTAAGTACATCTGCCTCCTAAGGGAAGCATTGGATTTGAGGACTAAAAAGATGTTGTCCCGGGATAAGATAGCAAATGGAAACAGAAGCTGCTACTGAAAAGTTCAGAAAATATGCTAGCCAAAGTTGAAGGGACCTTTCATTTTAATATGGTCTCTATGGATGACGACCACTCGATGAAGGGGACAACCCTTGGACAGGTAGAGCAATACTAAAAATATTGGATTTGTTGCATGGCACCTTTGTTTTAAGAAATTTCAGATGGGAAAGAGGCAAAAGCAAAGTTCTGCTATACCCACTTGTTATGAGTGCTTTGTACTGACCCATTACCTACTAAAAATGAGAAAAATGTGTGTTACCAGATAGCTGGATATTTGTAGATGGGAGGCACAAAGACCACAGGCATTCATATTGTGGCAATAAATTAACAAAGGTAGGGGGCTGAGCATAAACAAAACATGTATAATCAGCAGATGCCTTGAATGACAGACTAACCACTTCAGTTTCCAGGGTATGTTGGCCCTCGGGTTGCTGGTGACCTGGATGTATGAGGGGCTCTTTAACGGAGTGCTGAGTATCTTAATTCCCGCACTTGCAGTGCCAACGTGTGTGTGACCTTCAAAAAGGGCATCGGGTTGAAATTGTAACCTTGAGTGTAGACTGTTATCGCCAACGTTAATATTTCACAAAAAAGCTGTGGCATAAAACCAGTAGGACGTACTGTGATAACGTTTATAATGATGTCTTTTGCCTTTTAGACCGCTCTGGGCTAAAGGAGTAACATTATAAAAGTGACAGCTTTGTATTTGTAAAATAATTTCGCCCTGTTAAAGGGTGTCTCATAATACAAGGGAGCCGGGTTGGGTTTCTTTCGCTTCTTTTGTCGCAGTAGATAGCTCAATCCTTTTGGAGTCTATGACTCCGGCTTGGAAGTGGCTCTGCCGAATGTACTCTTGCTCATTTTTGTTTGGCCGGAAGTACGAACGAGGATAACAGACTTCACAACAACCCTCACAGTGCTTGGATGTGGGGTGCTACAGGGGTCTCCCCGTCAAATCATGACCTCAATGTCCATAGGAGATGGTCTGTGACATTTGGGGAGCCAAGCTACTGAAGCATGCTTAGTATAGGGCGAGTGAATGGCTTGAGGATAAGAACATTGAAGGCAACCCCTGGTAGTCAGTTCTCCTCCATTTTTCTTCACCTCACCTTTTCTGCGTCTGTGTGGGACACTTAGCGGTATTGTTGTACATCTTTCTATCTCTAAACCAGTAGCACATACATTTATCATGATGGCATGCGTGCCCTGCATCTGGATGATCTGTGTCACTGGGGAGCCAAAGGTGGGGACAGAACTGATTGAGTTAATGTCAAATGGTAAGAAGAAAGGCATTCTTCTGTGGGGCCCATAGATGTATTAGGCTGCCCATGGATTGGGCTGGTTTGGCCCTTTCTTTGGTACTTACATCTAGTACTTTTGGTCTTACCGTCCTCACTAAAACATCATCCCTAACCTCAATTTATGCAGTCACATTGTAGCAGTAGTGAAAGGCCCTTTCTTCCACCTGACTCAAGTGGCTCCATTGTCTCTTTGGCACCATTTTTGTAGAGGGCATTTGCATGCGGTACACTGTTACTGTGTGACTGGTAATGCCAATGTACTCTGCCAGGGTTTACCAGAGCAGGCAACTTACATATAGCAAAGGTCCACAGTGTGGAGTGATTTCTAAAGTTCCCACCTACCTGGGGGCTCTCTTGGCGCTGGTCTTAAATGCTTACTAGCCTTACAGCTGTATGTTTACCATTTGCCCAGAGGCATCCACTGAGGCAGACAATCATAAGCAATGAGTTCTATAAGATGAGACCTTCTATTGACAATTAATGCCTCCCCCTTTGTAGCATAACTTGTACCTCGAGACTTGTATTGCAAACTTAGTCTGACTTACAGACTTGTAATGCAAACTTAGTCTGACTGCACAGATAGTCCCGGGACGTTTGTTGTTTGATTGTAGGGCATAGGTACTGTGTAGAGAGTCAGCCACTGCATTTATGGATCAAGCTGTGGTATCCTTGGATACCAATGCAGGCAGAATATAGTTTATCCATTCTTGTCTACCATTTATTTATCTAGTCAAATGGACTGCTATATTCTCTTTTGCCATCTCCACTCAGCCATCCTGAGGCTTGTTGTTGTCTCGTTGGTTGTTTCATTGCACAAGGCGAAGGGAAGAGTCTACAAGAAGTGTATCTCTCTTTAAGACTTAACCTTTTTTTGTTGCACTGTGTTTTTAATTTATTTCCAATGCTATCTGCCAGTTGAATAACAGAATTTGGCTGTTTGTAGCTGCTGAAATCTCAGAGTAAAAGGTATCAAATCTGTGGGGTTCCCATAGAGCTCATAATTCCAACGGAATCAGTAGATCTTGTTACTGGTCCCTTTTGAAAATAACAGGCCAATTGTGTGAGAGACTCAAGGAAGAGCCATCCGCGACCTCCATTTTGCTGTTTGGTTGGACAGATATGAAGCACCACAGCATAACATAAAGATTAAGGATGCAAACACCATGCGTTATGGAAAATGAAATGGTGTTTAGAGAACATATTGCATGCAGTTTTAAAAGTCGCCAGGGCATTGTTTATGTTTATGTTTATGGGATTTGTAGCGCGCACAGCTACTCAAAGAGTGTCTCGGCGCAAGCCCAGTGGTAGGAGAAGCAGAAGAAAAATTAACAGACTAGATGAAAAGGAAGGTCTTAAGCCTTTTCCTAAAGAGCTTAGGATCCTGGATGCTGCGGAGGTCCAGAGGGAGTTGGTTCCAGGCCACAGCTGCCTTGTAGGCAAGGGAGCTGCTGCCTACCCTCTTAGGCGAAACCTAGGGATGTGGGACAAAAGCATCGTGGCTGAGCGTGGCTGCCTGGTAGGGACATAGAACCTGAAGCGCTTTCTCAATTTATGCGGGGCCAAGCCCATAGAGAGCTGCATGTGCTAGGACCAAGGATTTGAACTTCACCCTCTCTATCACCGGCAGCCAGTGCAGATTACGTAGGTGTTGTCTAACGCTGGTCTTTATAGGAATATTGGAGAAGAGTTCTGGCCACAGCGTTTTGCACTACCTGAAGTTTGTTCAGTAGATAGCCAGGCAGACCAACGTATAAGGCATTGGCGTAATCAAGGCGCGAAGATATCAGCGCACGGGTGACAGTTTCCCTTGCCGAGATGGGGGGAAGAGGGAGGAACTTTTTAAAGGATTTTAATGTGCCAAAGCACGGACCCGTGAGCTTCTTAGTCTGAGGGATGAAGCTCAACTTCTCATCAAACTAGATCCCCAAATTCTTCGTGGGTTGGCCCTCGGAAGTTGGCTGGGGAAATTCTTCAGGCCAGAATGAGTTCCATAGATTTATGAGTGGGTTGGTCTGCCACTGCATGTCTGTTGTTGCTGATGATGAGCACAAACTCAGCACTGGTTTGGTTCAGTTTAAGGTAGACTTTAGACTTCTAAACCTAGATGGTGAAAATGGAATCCATCCGCTGGTCAATGCTTTAACCAGATGAGACTTTCTTTACACTATTAAGCTTAGATGGTGGCATGGGAAACCATCCACTGGTCAATGATTTAGCCGGATGCGACTTTCTTTAAACTATTAAACTTAGAGGGTGGCAAGGGAAATCATCCGGTGGTCAATGCTGTAGCCAGAGGAGACTTTCTTTAGACCTCTAAACTTAGATGGTGGCATGGGAAGCCATCCGGTGGTCAGCGCTGTAGCCAGATAAGACTTTCTTTAGAATACTAAACTTAGATGGTGGCATGGGAAAACATCCGGTAGTCAATGCTGTAGCCAGATGAGACTTTCTTTACACTATTAAGCTTAGATGGTGGCATGGGAAACCATCCGCTGGTCAATGATTTAGCCGGATGCGACTTTCTTTAAACTACTAAACTTAGAGGGCGGCAAGGGAAACCATCTGGTGGTCAATGCTGTAGCCAGATAAGACTTTCTTTAGAATACTAAACTTAGATGGTGGCATGGGAAAACATCCGGTAGTCAATGCTGTAGCCAGATGAGGCTTTCTTTAGACTACTAAACTTAGATGGTGGCAAGGGAATCCATTGGCTGGTCAATGCTTTGGCCAGAACAAACTTTCATTATTTGTAGTAACACATGTTGACTTGTAACACGTTTAGGTAGTGAACAGACTTGACCTTCTATTTACTTTCTCTGGCGAGCACACCGAGGTGCACTTCTAGTGCCTATATAATAAGGTGGCGAATGGCTGGTTTTCTGGGTCTTTTCAGCTAGTACAATTACTACGCTGAATACTTTTACGTAAAATAATTTCTATGAACGTACTGCCCAGATTACTACATCTTTTTCAGTCACATGCTACCCTAATACCTATAGCATAACTGAGAACCATGTAGAGCAAATTAATGCCTTTTATTTGGGTAGTGGCCAGAGCACGAGTCTGCAAGAAGATACAACTGGCCCAAGAAGCAGAAAAGGGTTTTCATGCCCTGATATATTACATGCAACTACACTTCAACTCCCATTTTACGCCAGCATACGTGGGGTGGTTTTCAGCAATGGAGTCAAGCAAGATTTTCTAGGGAATATTTCTGCACTCGTAGAATCTATCAGATTCTACTGGAAAGCTTTCCCAAGTGGGGCTAGCAGGTCAAGAGGGACAAGATTTTACATTGGACCATCTCTAAGGAGGAATGGTTACATTAATGGTGGTCATATCTGCAACATATAGAAATATCTAGTAGAGGGAATTGGCTTACAAGATAATGGCCTGAATGTCTCCACAGCATCTACCCCTGCCTCAGGTCAGCGCTGAGGTGCTCGGCTAATAGGAACTCTCCGATCCACATTTGGCGGGATTGTTCCATTATCAAATTGTCCTGGAAAGAGGCTCCAAGTCATATAAGAGATATCCGATTCCCTAGAAAGAGACCCTGTAATGTTGGGCCTTAGCAACATTCATTTGTAAAATATCAGTCTGACAGGTAGGACTTTACTGTCCCCAATGACATGGACTGCCAAAATGTCAACAGTATTTCACTGGCAGAAAGGGCAACCAGCGGGAATAACGCACTGCTTTTTACAAAATATGGAAACTTCTAGCTCTGGAAAAGACAACACATGACCAGCTGTTTATGGAACGCTGTTCTGGAAAAAGTGGATGCCACTGATTGCTCTGCTTATGTGTCATATATTAAACATCTCTTTTTCTCCCCATCTAGGTTGAGTGTATTGAAGCTTTTTGACTGATAAGACGAGAAGGACTAAGCTCAGATCTAGACTGTTGCAGTAGCACTGGGGAGTTGAGAGATGCCTATTGACCAATATATTATGTTATCCCACTGACTGTGAAACGTGCCAAGTTGTAGAGAAGGGAAGGGGGTAGGGGAGGGAGATTACAGGTATTTCTTTGGTTAAGTAGGTTCTATTTTTTTCTAACCCATCAAAATCCAATTAAGGAATTATGCAAAACATATCTAGATACCTGGTTTAGACAAGGACATTGTTTTAGGAATATAAAAGCATGATCATGTAGACAAAAGCGGCTGGGAATCCCAATTTAACCAGAACTGCCTTAAGGAAAGGCCACTCCAGGAAGTCGAACACCTTTTCGGCGTCTATCAAGCAACTACTGCAGGTGTTGACGGGGAGATCCTATTGAGAACTGCAAAGAGGGTGCGGTAGTTAAGGGAAATGGATCTATGGGGAACATACCAGATTGGACCGGATATATAATCTTTTCCATTAAAAGAAACAATCTGGTAGTGAGAACTTTAGCTAGAATTTTATTTTCTAGGTTTAAGAGGGAGAGGGGCCAGTAAGAGGAGCAGAGATGGGGATCTTTGCCAGGTTTGAACAGTAGTGTAAGAACTGCTTCACGGAGCATAGGCGGCAACATACCAGAAGCTAGAAATTCAGCATAGAGCGCTAAGAGATAGGGAGCAAGTTGTTGTTTGAAGGCCTTGTAAAAAGCCTCCATTAAGCCATCAAGTCCAGGGGCTTTGGACCCATCCAGGGAATCAATTGCCTGAACACTTCACTAAGAAACTGCAGCTTGCCATCCATGAGCCAAACCAGAGCGGCTCCATCCAGATACGTTGAGATCATCTGTGTGTCATCAGGTACACGAGATGCATAGAGATGTTCATAATAATGCTGGTACTCTGCCAGGTCATTCTCACTGCCTAGTATGGGCAATCCAGAGTCCGCACGCAGTTTGGTGACATAACTAATCGGTTGGGACGCAGTAGACATGCGAGGGTGCGCCCAGGGCCCTTTCCCTTGCCATAACGCCAGGCTTTGGCATGCTTCCCATAAACCTGATCTTTCTGTCGGCAAGGTTTCTGAACTCGGTCAGTAAGACCGAGCATTGATGCAATCGGGGGTCCCTGGCCTGGTCTGCACCCTGCAAATCAGTTTCTATACGTTGAAGTTAGGAGTAGATATTTCGGAGAATACCAGCATGTTTAGAAATGCACATCCCGTGTATGTATGCTTTGAAGGCCTCCTAGAGGGTAGCCTGTGTCAAGACTGTTCCTCATTCAATGTGAAGTATTCAACTATGGAGTCAGGTATCGCACTACGAAACACAGGGTTGTGGAGAGCCTCGCCGTGGAACCTCCAGATGTGATCCAGACTACACCCGTAGGGGATCTGGAGGTCAAGAAGAACGGGACTATGGTCAGATCGAGTCCGCTGCAGCAATGTGACCCCAGTGGCCCAGAGCGAGGCATAAGCGCAAAGAAACCAGTAGTCTAACCTTGTCCAGACGGCGTGGGTAGCGGAATAGAAAGTAACGGTGGGGACAGACGGGTATCGGGCACACCAGGCATCCTGCAGAGTGTATGTATCAGTGATGTGTCGGAACACATCCCTTGTTTGGGATTTGCTACTGGTGCTGGTAGAGTCGAGGTGAGGGCAGTGTGCCATATTGAGGTCTCTGGCCAATATCATGTAATCAATATCCAGGTATCCCATGTGGGCATAGATCTCATTGAAGTATTCTGGGTCGTCGATGTTTGGGGCATATACATTTACCAGTAAAAAGCGCTTGTCGGCTAGGATACCCTGCAAAAGGATATCATGGCCATTCGGGTCAGAATGGCAATTATGGAGGGAGAAAGGGACCCTTTTGTGTATGAGAATGCAAACGCCGTGGGAATATGAACTATAACTAGAAAAATAACAATATGTTCCCCATACCCATGCATAGTGATGATCATCACTGAGTGAGAGATGTGTCTCATGTAGAAAGGCTATTTTGACCCTATGTCTGTTCAGATAGGACAGAACCAGTTTACCCTTACGTGTATTGTTAATCCCACATATGTTCCAAGTAATGAGGGAGATGTATATTGCCGTTTTCGGCCCTCAGTGTGGCGTCATAAAAGGTGGAGAGCATGGAATTTGGCGCATTGTCAAACGATGGTGCAGGAAGTATATGATGTGCTATGAAAAATGAACATCGAAAATATTTAAGAAATAACAAAGAAAATACTCCAAGATCTCAACCCCCAGCCACACCAGATAAAAAGCATCCAGTGAATCCCAGAAAAGAGAAATGAGAAACAAAACAGTCCCAACAATTTGAGGGTGGTGTTCACCATGGGGGATAGGCGACGGCTCGGCGTGGTGTGCCCTACTGATATAGAGGTCTCTGAAAGGCAAAAAAGAATCAATCATGTGTATACATTCCTTATATGTACAGAGAAATAATGCACAGCATTTGGGGCACAGCATTAACGCAATATGGGGGCGGTAAAAAGGTGAGGGATGGGTCCAATGTGTCAGGCCAGCTCAATCCGGAGGAGTCATCTGCAGAGGAGTGGAAGATCTAGCATGTTCAAGTGATGCATGTTGAGGTGTCGAAGGCTTGGAGGGTAACTGTTTACAGAAAGTGGCCACCTTCGCCGGGATGTCAAAGATTCAGAACTTTCCATTGAGTTCGACTCATAGGCATGCAGGGTAGACATCATTGTATTTTCGGCGAGCCTCCTGTACAATAACAGTGAAATCCAGGTAAAGTGAGATGATTGTGCCTTGGTAGCAGAGGGGGCCACGCTTCCAGGCCAGTCGAAGGGCAGTGTTACCGTCCTTGTAATTAAGGAGACCTGCTATGAGAAACCGAGGTGGGGCACCCTCAGTTGGCTGAGGGCCCAGGGAGCGATGAGTACATTCAATTGTAAAGGTAGATGAGAAGCTGGTGTGATCAAAAAGTTTGACAAGAAGCTGTTCAACAAACACATCCGGTTTCCCCATGTTTGTAGTTTCTGCGTTACCCGAGATGCGGTTAATATTTCTCCTGGCCTCTAAATCTTTGTTCTTAATGGCAACTTGCTTAGGAATACATTCCATCTTACCCATGCGCTTCAGTGCTGTAGCAGCGCCATCCTCCAGGCCCGGCATTCGTTCCTTCGCGTCATTAATCCCAGCTTATCTATACGGGCCAGCCAAGGTATCAAAATGGGTGTCCATGGCATGAAACCCCGCTTTGAGTTCCGCCAAGACGGCAGATGAACTGCTAGCTGCATCAATACAGGGCTCACGATCCATGGGTTCATCCGTATCTGAGTGAGACTCGTGGCTTCCCGCAGGTTTTGCCTGATCGAAGAGCAGCTTATGCTACTTGGGATTCGTGCGGCCCATGGACGCAGGGGTGTGGGCAATACAGGGATATGTGGAGTAGATATGGGTCGCAGTAATAGCAAGAAGGCCTCAGAGTGTTGTCGCCCAGTCAGACCACCGCCAGGCAAGGGAATAATACATGAAGGGCACAATAGGATGGCTAGTGTGTAGTGTTGGATCAGCGCAGGGGGCCGCAGAGTAGGCCAGGTTAAAGATATGACAGGAGAAGTAGGGGTGCAGAGCTCCAGCAATTGGGTCGATAAGGGGAAACGTGAAGTAAAAGAGGAGCAGTATTCGCATGGACCAGCAACCAGGGCCATCAAGTATCCCAGCAGCTCTGAGTCTGTTAAAACAGGTAATTCATTTTCCTGAAGGAACGCTTCCAGCGATGGCACATTGATAGATTGCTCATGGCCATATATATTCTCAAAATGTTGGACCATGATATCGCCTATTGCTTCCCTATCCTCAATACGATGACCAGAGTTAGGGCATTTTAATGCAAGTATTTGATTAGTAACAGCCCGCTCCCTTGCCTGCCAAGCTAGGAATCTGCCGGTATAGTTACTGTCCTCGTACATTTTTTGCCTATGCTGTTGATAAGAAAATTCACTTTTTGCATAATAATTCTCGGCAAGACTTCGTTTGGCCTGCGCCAGGTGTCGGTGGTTTGCCGGAGTAGGGCTGGTCAAAAAGTTATTAAAGGACCTTTGCAAATTTTGTTCAAACATTTGTTTTTCCTTCTTCCTACCCTTTGAGATCCCTGCATCTTTAGCCACTGCAAGCCCACGAAAAAAGGCTTTAAATGAGTCCCAGATCATATGTATAGGGGCTGAGCCCTGATTTCAAAAAATGCTCTGATTTCAATTTTAATCCAAGAAATCCAGTTATCCTCAGATAAATACTGACAGTTTAACTGCCATCTTCTTAAGGCTTTCTTACCATCCCTCAATTCTACCTCCAAGCTGACCAAAGCGTGGTCCGAGAACCCGTTCTGAAGGATTTTTTGTGATTTAAAAAACAACTTCCGGGAGATAAGAAAAAATCAATCCGTGAAAACGACTGAAATCTCCCTGAAAAGCAAGTATAGGCAATTTCGGTGGGAAAAGCAGCCCGCCAAGGGTCATCGATATCAAGCAATGGGCTGTAGCTTTGAACCACTTTGAGGGATTGATGCTTTAACTGTTTTTTCGCTTTTGTAGAGGAATCGATCTTTGAATTCATCAACAGATTAAAGTCGCCCCCACAATTATCTCCCCTGACACTTGTATTAAGGATTGAAAAAATTCCTCATAAACGGTAGGATTGTCCTCCACTGGAGCGTAAAAACTTGCAAACGTCAGAGGTCTATGTCCTACCTTACAAGTAACCCAACACCATCTCCCCCTGGTCATTCGCTATATTTACCACCTCTGCCTGAATATTCTTACTAATAAAAATAGCTGTCCCTCTATGGGCTGCTGAAGATGAAGAGAAGACTTTATGTGCAGCCCATGATTTAAACATTGAAAATTGTGCTGCTTTACCCGCTGATATATGTGTTTCTTGTAAAAGAATCACAGCTGGATTTTCTGTCTTGATCCAGGCTTCTATGGCCCTCCTTTTCCTATTATTATTGAGGCCGTTGACATTAAAAGAGATTACCTTCAATAATTCCTATTTCCCATTTAAGCTCCGATCTTTTACACCATCTCAAAACAAACTTCCCACTATTATAAGTACTTATGTCAAACAAGCAGAAGGCACCCAATTTCCATACTCGAAGGGCACCTGCAAGTAAGAAAAATAACTGTCCCCCCTTCAGCTTATCTAAATCATGCTGGACATATACAATAAACAGAAACAAAATGGTTTTCATTTTTTTACCCACATGCTCCCTCCTCACCCCCGTGAACCCTCCCTTAGAAACCCCTCCCCAAGGAAGTATGGCAACTACTCCTGGCCACGCTAGCCACCTTCCCACCCTCCCTAGACATTTATTGGGTGTCATGACATTACATCCAGGGAGACCCTAAGTGACACCTCCACCCCCGCCCCAAAAAAAGGAGGAGGCCGTTCTCAAGAGAAGAGTTAGGGGACGTTATTAAGAATCTCCCTAATGGCAAAGCCTGTGGTCCAGATGGTCTCCCTTCAGAGTTTTTTAAAACATTTGCCAGTGAGATTCTCGATGTCTTTCTCATCTTGGTAAACTCAATTTTGGAAGGAGGACTTACACCACCAACTTTTAGAGAAGGGAATGTAGTTAGTTTTTAAAAAAGGGTAAAAGCGGTGAGGACCCTAATTCTTATCGTCCGATAACTCTTTTAAACACGGATTATAAATTGATGACTAAACTTTTAGCGAATCGTTTTAATGGGTGTGCTTCGCATTTAATCCACTCTGATCAGAATGGTTTTATAGCCGGAAGGCAATTGGGAACTAATACGCATTTTTAGTGGAAGCATTGGATTACTTTGACACACAAAAGATCCCAGCATTAGTTCTGTTTTTAGATGCCGAAAAGGCTTTTGATTTGGTTATATGGGAGACTTTATTCTGTATTTTAACAAAGTTTGGAATCCCATCCAATATCATAGATTTGGTGGCGAATTTATACAAAAATGCCGTGGCCAATATTATTATCAATGCTAGTCAGGTTGGTCAGGTAAAAGTCAAAAGGGGCACTAGACAAGGGTGCCCGTTATCTCCGGTACTTTTCGCTTTTTTATTGAGCCCCTAGCGATAGCCATTAGAAAAAATAGGTATATTTGTCCCCGCTTCCGTCTATGGCTAAGATCAAATTATATGCTGATGACATTATGCTTTTAATAAAACCAGAAGAGGAAGCACAGGCCAAAGCTTTTCAGATGTTTGACTTATATGAGTCATTCGGCGGTTATAAAATCAACAAAAGAAAAACCGAAATAATTTTGAGTGGATGTATGTCGGAGATTTTACACCCCGATATTCTTCCGTGTTTTAACTTGAATCCTAAACGGTATTTAGGGGTCTACTTTTCACCATTTGTTTCGGATTTGTATGATTTGAATTTTGTTCCGCTGCTACGAAAAGTTCAGGATCTATTTTTACGTTGGGACTCCCTGCCGCTTTCTATTTTAGGTAGGGTTGCCTTGATCAAAATGTCAGTGCTTCCATTGTTTAATTTCTTATTCTCTACAATTCCCTGTGTACTATTAAACTCCTTTTTTTAAGAATAGAGTCTATGTTTACATCGTTTTTGTGGAAGAAGAAAATCCCCAGAATTGCACTCCGCACCTTATATGAGAATGTGGAAGATGGCGGTTTAGCTCTTCCCAACCTCAAAGAATACTATTTCGCGTACTTTGCACAATTTATGTCTAGATTTAAACAGGGTTTACAGTTGGGTCTTTTTATCAATTTTTTAATGAACTTAACGTTTAAAGATAATCAGATCCACCACCCGTTAGCATTATTTCGATCTCCAAAATTAGTTTGTTACAAGTGTTTACATTGGGTATTTTATAAATACCAGGCTTTTTTTAAACGTTATTCTATCCCACTTATTAATGATATAACTCCTACCGCTGAACTCTTGGTTGCTGCAGGTATTAAAAAATCAGTTTCTCTTTCACAAAATTGGTTAAAAGTTGGTTTTTTGAAGCTCGCCGATTTTGTCCGGAACGATAAATGGATCAGTATAAGAGAAATGTCTCAATTAATCCCCGGTGATTTTCTTCTTCTTGGGTCATATATTACGCTTAGTAAATTTCTTGAAAATCTTGATCTGTTTCAGATTATAACTCAGAAACAGCTAGTCTACGACTTGCTGGGAGATAAGGTAATAAAAAACCAGGGGAATGGAAAAAAACTAGCTCGAATCAAAGGGATAGATTGGGAGATTAAGGCAATTACAAAGTGGAGCAAATATGAAAATCAAGAACTCACAGTAAATATTTGGACCACAATTAATAAATTAAATTTCAGTTCAGTTAGAGGTGCTAACTGGCGAAGGATGCTATATTTTAGTAAATGGCTATTGTATAGAACTCCGGCCTTTGTTGCTAAGGTTTATCCTAGTCAATCGGGGCAGTGCTTTCATTGCCATACTCATCCTGCCGCAAATTGGACTCATATAATATTACAGTGCCCATTGAAGTTGATTAAAATAATATATATTGGTATGGCGGTCGCTAGATCTCTTTTACTTCAAAGATGGCGATCGGATTTAATTCCTTCTAAAGTTGAATGGATTTGAAAAATGGTTTTAGTAAAGAATAGTGAACGAAAATATGCTATGCAAATAGGGGATTGAAGAAATTTGAGAAAATCTGGGCAAAGTTTTTGATATTACTCCCTAACAATCACTATTCAGTAGCCATTCGCCCCTTTTGTATATGAGAGAATAAGTTTTAGAGAGCTAGCACATTCTTAGTTTCTGGTCCAGCTTCGATGGTAATAATGGAGATCTATTTAAAAAATGCTAGGTGGCTTAAAATTTTTTTTTCTTTCTCTTTTCCCCCTGTTTTTATGATTGATTAAGACTGGTTATGTATTGATCAATAGATGTTATTTATTGTGTGTGTAATATTCTTGATGAAATTTATTGGATGTACTGCTGGATTTATTGTATTGTATTACTCATGGTTTTCAATAAAAAAAATAAAAAAAAATAAAAAAGTATCCCAGCAGCTAGGTACGACCAACAGAAGGGCCAGAGAGCACCAACCAAGACGGCATGGCCTTGAGGTTCCGTAAGGGACAGTGACGGATTGGTAGCCACAGCAGCACGCAACTATCGGAAAGTGGCAGGAAGCCCAGGTGATCTGGCCCCAGAAGCCAGGAGAAAACAGAGCACTACGGGGGGGCCAAAGATATGGTAGGCCCAGGAGAATCCAAACTTCGCCGGGCTCCCCTGAGGCACGTTAGGGCTACATTATCAGCGTGAGGAATTATGCAGCTCTCCCTGAGGGGAGAGCACTTACTGATCACCTCGCTGTATCCCAGAGTGGCCGGTGGCCGCCGCTTGTCCTGGATGTAGGCTATCGGTCTTGTGTCCAGCAGTTTTGTCAGGCATCAGCCGTGGAGGGAACGGCTGCTGGGAATGTGCTATTCCTGCAGTATGACCACTAGGGAGCAGCTAAGCTGTGCGAGCGGCTTGCAGCACCAGTGGGCCCGGGTGGACCCAGCCTCAGGCTCGCCTGCGGCCCTTGTCGCTGTGGGGCCTCCGAAAGCATTGCTGGGCTGTGCGGGCTGCTCTACTGGAAGTAGGCCCTCCATTCCAGGGTCGTTGGCTCCAGCCGGAGATGATCAGGGAGTGCGGCGGCCGCGAGGGGTTCACACCATCCATGGTGCACTCACTGGGTAGCGGCTAGATGGAACAAGCAGGCCTGCAGCACCGCTGAGACTGGGTGGTCTCGGTCTTAGGCTCGCCTGTGGTCCATGTCAACGCGGGGATTCTGAGGCAGTGTCGGGCTTTGTAGACCGCTCAAGCCGAAACATGTGTTTGGGAAGTGACCGACATGCCCAGAAACTGCGCAGTTGGCAGCCCACACACTCAGGAACAAAGGTCTGGCATCATCTGCAGGTGAGGGGTGATGATTGTGGCGATTCAGTGAGGATATAGGCTACAGCCACTGGAGCTCACAATATTGTGGCCATCTTGATGGCTGCTATGGCCACGCCCTCAGCGGGCTGCCTGATTATCTGTGTATAGATCTAATATGTGTCTTATCCAGGCTGCTTCTGGAACACCGTTCTCAATTGTTTCCTTGCTGTTCTTTAGATTGCTAACATACTCCCAGAATTGCGCTTGATTTAGATCTCTTAGCAGATGGAATATGGTTGTCCATTCCTTTTGATTTCTTGCCTCCTTCTTGTCCCAAACTGTTTTTTTGTGGATTGAGCACATTTGTTTGAGTATCTCAGCTGCGGAGGCTGATGAGTTTTGTTTGAAAGACTGCTGGGCTCTACGGAGGCTCCTTCTTGAGGCCATGACGGCATTTTCAAACTAAGTTTGTGGTCTTCTGCCCCCACCGAGTTGCCTTGGGGTATGCCTGGTTCCATCTTGGGTCAAGAGCAATCTGAGCCCTTCTACTGCTAGATCTGTCAGCAGCGTTTGATACGTTGCACACCTGATCCTGCTCAGGAGATTGAATCAGGCGAGTGTGCATGGAACAGCATTTTCCTGGATGCGGTCATTCCTGGAGAATTGTTCCCAACAGGTATTTCTTCGCCCTTTTCTTTCTTTACCTGAAACCTCTGGTGTGCGGGGTGCCTCAGGGATCAGCACTGAGCCCGCTGCTTTTCAATATCTAGCTCGCCCCACTGGCCACTCTTATTGAAACCTGGGGTGTGAAGGTAGTCTCCTATGCAGACGACATGCAGCTGGTGTTCTCTTTTAAAGAACACTCGGTGGCGGCTTTTCACGATGTCATGGAATGCCTGAAAAACATCTCGACTGGATGAATGGGAACTGCCTGAAACTGAATGCAGAAAAGATGGAAGTCTTGTTCTTCAGTCAGGCATCACCCCCTCCATCTAATCTCTGGTGGCCTACAGAGCTAAACCCACCCCCAATTCTGGTGCATTCAGCTAGAAACCTGGGAATCAGGCTGGATAAGGACCTATCATTTACTACTCAGGTGCATCACATCTCCTCTACGTGTTTCTGGAAGCTGAGATCCATTAGGAAATGTATACCCTTTCTGCCGGAGGAATGCCGTAAGACTGCGGTCCATGCTCTGGTGACCTCACAGCTGGACTACGCCAACAGCCTATACCTGGGATTACCTGCTTACCTGACTCGCAGGCTATAAATAATTCAGAATTCCGCGGCAAGATTGATTTGGCGGGTACCCCTCCGGCATCATATCTTGCATCATTTGAGATAGCTACACTGGCTCCCGGTAATCAGAAGGATAGAGTTGAAGTCATTGACCTTGCCTTTTAGAGTCACCAGAGACATAGGTCCTAGGTACCTCAGGCAGAGGTTGCATTTATATCATCAAGAACGGGTCCTGAGATCCAACCACCTGCAGCTCCTTCGGGTTCCACGCTTCTGTAAAGCCCGGCAAGGTGGTAGGTCCTTTTGGTAAAAATAGCAAAACTTTGGAACTCTTTGCTGGTCCACCTTTGCTTGATTGAAACAGAACTAGAATTCAGGAGAGCGTTAAAAACCTGGCTCTTTACTCAGGTATAACCGCCGGCTTGGCCTCTCGTTAGCCTGCTGTTAGCGGCGGGACACCTCTTTTGAGGTAGCCGTGCGCTCTAGAAATGTCTATTATATTACATTGTTGAATGGCCTTTGCAGGTCGGGGGAATCTGCCGTTCTTCTCTTTTGCTTCTGCCTCCCACTGAGCAGAGACACGTTTATAAGTTGACAGAAAATCCTGAATAAGGTGCCTCTCTCTCCTGATTGACATTATCAGACAGGGCACTCAGACCACAAGTGTTAAAATCCCCCACTATTGTGAATTCATGGCCAGGATGATCGAAGGTAAGCGATTCCAAGCTGTCCAGCAGATCACGGACTATCATCATCTTGGCTTTCTGTGCAAAGCTGAGACAGCAGTTCACCAATATTAGGTTGGTGGCTCTCTGGTTAAGTTTCAGGCCAGTGATAGAGACAACTTGGGCAGTGGTGCTGGTAAAGACCAGTGGGGCAGCCACTAAGTTGCTTGAATGCTTGATGAAAATGTATAGCCCTCCTGACAGGCGCCCGAACATGCTTGGTCGTGATGCTGAATTAAAGAGCTTATAGAAGCCTGGAAAAGTAGCGGGGCCAAGCGCCCAGGTCTCCTGGAGACACAAGATGTCAGATGTTTCCAAATAGATCATTGCTTCCTTGCTCAGTCTGATACTTTTGAGACCTGCCACGTTCCAGGAGACCACTGTTAGCAATGACTTAGGTCCCAACGTCAGATGTCTGGGGCATCGCATGGCGTTAGGGGTGATAACACTGTCTACTGGGCGCGACCAGCTCCTGCATCCCTTGCATACTGTGGGCATTTCTTAGGGAGTCAGAGCATACCTCCCTCTGGTAATGCCTGCGTAGGATTGTAAGGGCACTTAGACCCAGTAATGCCGAAAAACAGCCATGGTTACCTCCAATTTCACCCCTCAGCACGCAGGTTGGTGTTTGACCTGAGTGTGGATTTAAAAGGACAAACGATAATTTCACTGGAGGGGGGATATCAAGGCCGATGCCCCGTTCTACCAAAGTGGACCTTTCAGCCCATACGGCGTTCAGTTGCTCCTCTCTTTTCCAGACTGTCATGGTCACATCCCCAGTTGAGTTTAACAGAGGCGGTCTGAAATTAACCCAGTCCAAGTCCTCTGAGGTCACGTTCTTTAATGTATGATGTGAGTAAATAGCCGCAGCAGGTTCCCTATGTTGAGGGTGTCCATGAGGTCCTTCGGTGTGTATCGGGGGATAAAGAGCCAATTTAGATGTGTGCGTTCACCCTCCTCACACATGTGCTAGTTGGTGGATCGCTGCTCAGCTAGCTGGTCTGTGAAGAGACCTCTGCTGGAGGACCCAGGCTGAGCTAAATGGCTATTGGCTATGGTGCTTATGTGCTCACCTCTCTGCTGCTGACAGAATAAGGCTTCCCAGCAGATGGATTCCAATTGAGGCCCTGTGTTTTCCATGCTCCGTGGTGGTCTCTCACTTTTGACCCCTGGGAATTCAGCTGTACTCCTGCATAATAGTGGGCTCCTAAGTGAACCCCGTGGATTGGGACCGGGTATTTCCAAGATCTCCTATTCGGATTGGGTACTTTGATCCATCCTTTTTCTTTGTGTGCCTGGCATCCCTTAAGGTCTTATCGATTTTCCACCCCATTTTAGGGAGGGGTCCCATGTCCAGCCTCTATACCGTCCAAGGGATACTGTTTTCGGATTGTATTTGGAACCATCTGGCCGACAATCTTCGAGGCCCCCCTGTTCGGGAGTTTCTCCTCCCCTTCGGACAGTACAGGTGCAGATACAGCGATGGGCGTACCGCTGGAGGGCGGGGACAGAGAGTTTGTCAGTGGGGCGAAGATTGGAAACATTTTGACAGAATTCGTGGCTACTTGTGCTTTGGTACTTTTGGGTGGCTTACGTGACAGTGTAATTCTTCTTAGTAGACTCTGCTTTTTTGTTTGCTTTTTAAATCTTTTCTTATTTTCCCTTCTTGACAGGTTGGATGTTGAGACAGGCCCGTGAGCTATCCAGGTTTCGGAGGCCGCGTGTGGCCCTCTTGTGTCGGCCGCCTCGTCATACGTCTGAGTGGTCCTCCCCTTAGGCTCCCCCTGTCATTTAATTAGCTTGTAACAGGCGAACTACAGGATGCCTGCTCCTGTGTGTCGATTAGTTGATACGAGACTTCTGAGGGAATGGCAGCTTTGGCAAAGCCATAATTCATTTGACAGATGTCCTCCACCATTGTAGCATTTAGTGCCTTGACCTGTAGGACTTTACTTATTCTGTGTTCCTTGATTGTGCCCACCAGTGCTCGCAGTGTCTCGGGTAAGGTGCTCAGCTTGTCAATGATTGGGGAGCATGGCCAGGATTTGCCCTTCTCAAGGAGTTTTACCTCGGATTCAGAAGGTCTAGTTTGGATCCAGTGTCTGCCTGGTGAGGTGCCAGTGATTGAATCAGGTTTAATCGTAGTTCCATTTTGCTTGGCTGTCAGAGTAAAGCCCTGGATAGTGTCCTGCGAGGCTCTTATTGCCACCAACTCTTGTGTGTGGGATGTCCCCCGTGGGGTCGAGGCTGGCTCGGTGGCCTTTTCTGCTGATCCCCGCACAACTGATGGGGTTTGCCCAAGGGTTTAATTTATTTGTGCCTCTATATTAGAAAGAAAAGGATTTGACAGAAATCCCAGTTCCTGGTCCATGAAACTCTCCCTTCTGGAAAGTGTGCAAGCGTTTTTTTTTTATTTATAGGTGTTTCGCTTGTTTGTGGCGACAAGGCTGGAGGCATCGTCAGGTCTGGGCTCCAGTCCAGGGCTCGGTAGACTCGAGCGGCAATCGAGATCCTGTTTGGGTCTGCCCTAATAATATCCATGATGTGATTGTTTTAGGGGGAACTGAGGCTGGTGGCTGTCAGCACCTCATTCGTTAGATCGTGCCTGCCAGCCAGGGCTTTCTTAGGCTCGTTTGGTTGTGGAGCGGGCTCTAGGATAGATTATGTGGTTAGATCTATTATTGAGTTGGATGGTCTTAGGCTAGGGGATGATTGCGATCTGTGAAATCTGGGGTCCCCCGCAGTTGCAACTTCATTGCCTGACATTAATGTGGCATCCTGAGGACTGCTGGCCAGGATACTGACTGAGTGTCCCGAGCTATTATGGCAGTTACCTATAGTTGCCCTGTCTGAAGATGGACTTTGTTTGTTTTTTGCTATTTCCGTTGCCTTTTTAAGATATCGCTTGATGTTCTTTGGAGAAGACCGCTCCTGAGACAGGGGCAGAGTAGAAAACTTGCTCAGGTCTGACTTGGTCTCCGCTTTGGGATCAGAAGTTTTGTCCACCAGCCCTTTTTTGCGTATTAGCTGTTTGGGGGTTTGTTGGGGGAGTGCAGAAGAACATATTGTATTGTGATGTTCAGGTTTAGCTTGAGGTAATGACTTTAATCATATTTATATGTGCTGTGATGTAATGATTTTAATTGAATATGCTTAGGTTTTTTGCTTGATGTAACGATTTTTAATCACAATTATGTGTGCTGTGATGTATTGATTTTAATTAATTGAACATCAATACTGTAGTATCCTGTCCATGTTAATGTTATGCCATTTTCACCTCCTGCTCAGCCAGAGTGTTTGAGCTGTGTACTGCATGGAATGTTGGAGTGATGATGCGCTTCGGAATGTTGGGTGCCTGATAGGTGAAGTGACAGTTGAGAATGGGCTGAGCAGCAAGCAGGCTGCTCCTGGTGGGGCTGCTTTACAGAACCTATCTACCTGCTTCACAAGAACGTAACTACCTGTAACAGACTTCCATAAACGATCTTAATCTACATCCTACCTGCGTGGACCTTCATTACTACATTATTTTGGCGACGAGGATGGGATACGAACCCACGTGTGCAAAGCACAATGGATTAGCAGGCGGTGAAAATGGCATAATATTAACCTGGACAGGATACTACATATGAGGGATATGTAGTATCCTGTCTATGTTAATGTTATGCCATTTTCACCTCCTGACCAGCCAGAGTGTTTGTGCTGTGTGCTGCATGGAAGATAGTGGGAGGATGAGTTATTCTCATTGTATTTTCTTCTCATCTTCTCTGTTTTCTCTCCTGTCCAGTTCTCCTCTTGATGTTACATGTTCTTTTCATCCTTGGTATCTGGACTATATTGGCTGTTAGTCTTCCTTGTCCCCAGCCTTTCCCTCATTGTAGTTTCATTCTATTTCTTCCTGGTTTAGGAGGAGATCCGTCCTTCTTTTCTTTGTGTGTTTGTGTGTAAGGCTGGTGTTTAGGTTGTGTCGTGCCTTGTCCTTCCTTCCTTGCTTGCCTGGCCAGTGGGTGTGTTTGGGGGTAGTCTTTGGTGCCTCTATGTCTTTCTGCTAACTTGTTGTTTCCTATGCCTTTTTACTGTTTTCTTCTCTTTCTAATTGCATTGTTGGAGAGGATGGGTTATTTCTATTTGTGTCACTTACCCATTGCTTCCTCTTAGTTTTCCTCCACCTATCTCTTCGCTCGTTCATATCTGTCCATTTCTTGATTATTTCTTCTGTTGCTTCTGTGTTACTCTCAGTTATTCCTTTATATGGGTTCTTATTGTTATTTCTCATTCAGGTATTGGACTATTGCTTCTGTTGTATAAGAAAGGGGAATATGGGGAAAGGGGGATATCTATCTAGCAGCATGACAGCAGTGCTTGGATTGGCTGGTATGATCGGGGCATAGCTTGTGTGAAGCCAGCATGCGCACATTAATAACCAAGCAGCGCGACTTGGGAGAATCGAGGTGCCAAGGTAAAAACAATGTTTATTTTTGGCAATCTCCATGCTTATAATGGACGGTAAATGCTATATAAATAGATTGTGCCCCAATCACCTGCGCAATATGAATTTCATTCTGCACCTATTGCTGCAAACTGAAATTCGTATCGCAGAGGTGATCCGGGCACATTCTATTTATAAAGCATTTACCATCAGTTATAAGCATATTTAAGTTTTACACACCCCACCACTTTCAGAATTTGCCAGCCTTCTCTGCCTACAAGAAAGGAAATAACATTTCCCACCTTCCAAAGTTCACTATGTGTGGCTCTCTTGAAGTGTCATGCAGTGTGAAATATGCATTATTTAAAGTTTCCAAGTTTGTCTGACATTAGGTGTTTAGCAATAAATAATGTTCTGCCTTTGCAGGATTAGTATTACTTGAGTTTTAAGTTATATTCTGTCACATGAGAAAGTCAGCATTGATGGCAGAATTGCTTTTTTGTATACATGAGGAAGAGATACCGTTTGAGATTTAACCCATCCTCTGAATTTCACATTATGCCTAGATCTTCTTAGTCACAATTTGGATGAGGTTTGTCAATTTGCAGTAAGCCAAGCATCTTAAATGATGCTTATATGTATTTAAATCAACTCACTGTACTGGTCAGAAAGCAAGGCTGGAGGTATTGCTTATTGCTTAAGACTGGTTGAGCAGTGGGAAGCGATACTCAGTGAAGGAAAGACTGGTGCTCCCTGCATGCTGTCAGTGTTGTCTGGACCAAGGCTTCACGTGTGGACAACTTACTACTCAACAGCGCCCCGACAAACTTTACCAGAAGGTCGCAAACTCTTAAATGGTCTGGGGATGTTGTGGCTGTCTTGGATATCTGAATATAACTTCCCTTGTAGGCAATCGTGATACATCATTGCTGCAGCCACTCTTTTTACGTGGATCTAGGATTTCCTTTGCAAGCACTGTCACATTACAGTTGAAGGCCATCCTGTGAAGGATCAGGAAGGAGTCAGAAGTCAGGACTATGTTATTCATGCTTTGCATATGTCACAGCATAAGGTATTAGGCTTCCAGTATTTTAATATGAGTTGCTAGGATAGGAATTGTAGAATATTTTTGTGTGTAACTGTGTTAGAGACCAGTAGGAGTGACGACTCAGAGCGGTGGAGTTCAGTGTCTATTTTCTTCCTCATCCCATTCCATATTCCTGTGTATGTGGTCAGTGTTGGAGGCAGCGAGACACGAAAGAATGAATCGCTCTTGCTGGATCCTGAGCACAAGGTTAGAGCATTCTGACAACACTGTAAGGAAATAAGCTTCATTATATGGGTTTGCACTGTGGAAGGAGTGCAATGTATGGAAATGCTCAGCCACTTAATAAATGACTTCTGCAATATCAGGCACCTTCTTGATAGACCTAAACTATACAGGAAACTGAGTTGTCATTCAGAGGTAAGCAAACCAAATTATTTTAGCACACAAAGAATAGACTTGGATGATACTCTTTTGGACTTTTGCTGTCCCTTCTTGTTCTCAGTAAGAAAGAGAAGTGTAAACGTCATCAGCTTTCTTCGAATTGTTTTGCAAATTCCACACTGTATGCTTCCTTCATCTGATTCCGAGCTATTATCAACCTCGCAAAGATAATTATGTTAGAGTGTCAAGTTTTCTAAAAGTTTTCAACTTCTGGTAAAAGGTCCTTGTAGCATGTAATTACCAAACAGAATCACCTTACTCCAGCTGCAGACATATCACCCTCGTAGAGTGCTGAATTCCCTTTTCATCTTTTGAGGTATAGCCTAATTTCGACAGGGCCTTCCACAACATTCCTAGCATACCTCGATGAAGGCCTTTTCTGCCTTGTAATGAAAATTTCCAAAGGGAATTTAGGCTCCTTGGCAATGTCTATCTATACACACAAAGAAGCGCGCACACACAACTAAATTGAAGTTGCGCAGAAAGTCAACTAATCCCGATCTGCTCCTTCTAGTTAAACTCGATAAACGAGTGAGTTCTTCTGACCAGACTTTTCCTTAACATTTTTGCATCGAGACTTAACATGGAAAGTTGGCTGATAACTTTCTGGAATAATGAGATCTCTATTATTATTTTTTTGCCTTTACCCATGTTTCTGCAGCAGCATACAAGTTTCAATGTCATTTACCAGGCTGGAAGGATTTGAATTAACAAGCCTCGGAGATGTATGTAGGATTCCATCCTTAACCCAACCAGTCTGGGTGTGTTCATTTCTTTAAATCCTTAATGAGAGCAGCTGTCACTTCTTCACATATGCTTTTGTTATTCAGGCCCCTGGGAGACTAATACCATTATAACAGTTCAGACCGTCTGAAGAACTACTAAATGTTGCTCAATACTAGGTTTGATAATATTTGATTTTAAAATTTCTAAAGCCCGCTGTTGCCCTCCAGCATCTTCGTGCTCGCACAATCCTACGTTAAAGCTCAAAACCGAAAATAATGGGACACTGAGAGCTACAGAATTATAAGGAAAGGGAAAACAGACAGGTTTTTAAATGCTTACGAAAGTAAAGAAAATTTGCCTGAATTTTAAGCTGTTGGGGCAGTCTATTCTAAAGAATGCACGTGGAATAAACAAAACTGCGACCACCCCATGCCGCTTTCTTAGTGCTAGGAAAGATCACTGAACTTGAGGTGGCTGATCGCAATACTCCTTTGGGGGAGGACCATGTAAATTTACTTTTGAGACGCTCTGGGCCTGAGCCATGCAATGCCTTAAAGGCGATCCTTTTCCTAACAGGGAGTCAATGGATCTCCGCCATTGCACCTGTTACTGACTTAAACTTTGGAATTTTCTTAAGTAAACGACAGGCATTATTCTGCACCATCTGAAGCGTATTCAGTAGTCTCTGTTTAATGCAATTATAAAAGGCATTACAATAGTCAAACCGTGATATTGTGTGGCAGCAGAAGTATTTTATATTTATTCATTTGTAAAGCACGTGTGACCCTAAGGCTTCATTGTGCTAACAAGCACAGTAAGACAAGATGATGGGGAGAGACCAAAACGAGTTACGGCAATGAAGAGTACAGATAATTATATTATTTAGCAGCCAGGACTCCAAAGGCACGACCATCAGCATGTTCTTTTTGAAAGTGGAAATTCTCAAACGTTTTTCAGTCACTGAATGGATGTCCCTGTTGTTGCATATAACCCAAACTGCTAGGCCGGGAATACTGGTTCAAAAGCCACGTATGCTTATACACTACACATGGTGCCTGAAGCTTGCTTGAGTCTTTACTGAATGGGATGCCAGTGTGAATGAATACACATGGAAAATTGTTGATCGTGTTGCTTGCTGTTCTAGCATTCTAAAGATGTTGCAGGCAAGACAGCTTGCAGTAAACAAGCCAGCCACAAATAAAAACTAAGCTGGAAAGATTGTGTTATCAGCAACACTCAATGGATAGATGAAAATGGTAGTGGCAATCTTACACTACAGCAATGACACACCTCCATGTGACAGGTTGTTACCAATCAAATCTCACTTGAGAGGGAGGTGGAATTTGGGTGAAAATGAAGGCTCCTGCTTTGGCTACTGCTGTGTATCAGGGTGTTGGTCTACTAAACATTAAGGGACTGATTATGATGTCGACACCATATCGGTCTGGAACCGCCCGACCATAGGTTGGCGGTTCCGACCTCGCAATTTGGATGTGACCGCCCACAGGGTGGTCGGAAACATCCATTTCATTATGGCAGCTTGTGCGGCGGGCGAAAGGCCCGCAGCAGAAGCTGCCATAGTGAAATGGATGTTTGTAAACATCCCTCACGGCACCAGCCACACGGTGCAGGGATGTTTAGGGGGGCATAGCGGCGGGCCAGGGGGAAGGGTGCCCTACTAGGGGACCCCAAAGTCATTTTCCGACAGTCTTTCCATGTGGGAAAGGCTGACATGGAAAGGCTGTCGGAAAATGACATCATAATCCCGACAGCGGAGCCGCCGTCATTAGGGGATTATGGTGTCTTTCCGATGCACCGACAGGCTACTTGAGCCCGTCGGAAGCACAGTGGATGGTCAATTCACATCGTAATGTGGCGGGCGGACCACAGGGGCAGATGTTGGTGGGTCCGACAGCGACGTGCTGTCGGACCCACCGACATCGGAATCAGCGCCAATGTTTTATGAAGTTCTGCAGCATTGAAACTGAGATGCCAATCAGAATGGCCCTCAAGATTAGTAAAGCAGATAGGCTGGTGGCATCAATGCTCAAAAAGAACTTGTTTGGTTACAGAGGCAGAGACTATAGATCAGCATAGCTGCAAGCATGACATATATAATGAGCAATTTAAATTTAAAGCAATTTAAAGTGACCCAATTTAAAGCAGAACCTCAGAGCCTACAACATGTTAAAGACTACTCATCTAAAGTGAAGGGGGTAGCAAGACTTGCTGAGGTCGACCAAGGAGAAAAGGTGAAATCCACTTTAAGACGTTATTCCTACTCACAGTTCTGCCAGATGAACAAAACTGAGGGAGTGTGTAGGAAAGTGCCCCTTTTTGTATGGTCACCCTTTTTTTGCTCCAAATGCGGATGGTTAAGACTCTTATAGTGCACTTAAGTCTGCTGCCCTGACCCCAGTGCCTGTGCTTTCTCCTAAAACTGAGTTTGTTCGACTTGGTAATTTCAAATTGGCAAAAGCTTTTTCCCCCTTAGAAGACCCTAGTATATGGTACCAGGGGAGCACAGGGCATTGGTGGTAACGGGGTCCCCAGGGCTGCAGCACTAGTTTGTGCCACCCTGGGTGATCCATGCAACCTACTGACAGCAGGCCTGCTATTACAGACTGCAGGAGCAGTACAAATTGCTTGAACTAGACTGTGCCCTCACCATGTGTGGCACAGTCATATACACTGCCTCTAATGTATGTAAGGCACCCCTAAGGAAGGCTTCTTCAGCCCAGGAGGCAGGGGGCATTATATTTAAGGTATGGACATGTAAGTGTAAGCCTATGTCCCTATAGTCGCGTTCCCCATTGGAAACCACGATATATGTTAGCGGTTTATAGGATAACAAGGGATACCAACTGGGCACCCTTGAGATTGGCAGCTCCGTGATGGTATCACTAAAATAAGTCATGTTTGGTATCAAACAACATGCTTTCTCCCCTGGACATGATTCTCGTGACCTGGGTGGCGTGGCATGCACCCAGGGGGCACCTTAGAGGTTACCCCTTGGTTGCCCCCAGCATTACTGTGTTCTGCCTGACCAGCCCTCACTTTCCCATACCTGCTGCTGCCAACACAAGATTCTGACCTCCTGCCAGGCAGTGTAATCACTCCCAGGAGTTAGAGACAAAGGCTGGGCAGGAAGGTCACATATCCCTCCTCCCCAGATGGCAAGTGAATTGGCACATCAGAGCAATGAGCTTCAAAGGCTACACCGCCACTGATATGCATCTGGGCTGTCCCCCGAGGAGGAAACAGCCCTCTCCTTGACCCAGGCATGCTTGCACCTGGGGAAGGCAGGAAATAAAAGGTGGGAAATTAGCTACGCAGGAGGTGTACACCCCCAGATAGGCTGGCCACACCTCTACAGTGGGCAGCCTGTTCTGTACACCTAAAATTGAATTCTACCATCGTTAGGAGGGCAGAAATAGTGGGTTCTGGGTAAAAAGGTGACCAACACCCCCGGATGTGGTCACCTCAGCTGAGGACTAGCTGCAGGGACTAGCTTACCCATTAGGGACTAGCTTACCCATTGGCTACCAGCTCCCACAGCCCTAACTCCCCTAAATCTAGGATTTAAGGGAACCCCTGAAGCCAGAACCTTAGATCTGAACAACTTACTTCAAGGAAGGGCCGAGAGGAGACCTGTGTCGCCGACAACAGGACTATGCCCACCAGCACAAAGCAAAAGAGGGAAATTTTGTCCCTGAGGCAACAGACTTGGAACTGAGTGAACAACCCTCATCCTTGGCTGAGACAGACACTCCTGAAGAGAGGGGCCATTGTGGAAGCTAGAAGCATCCTCAGTCTCCCCTGGTCAAGTGGCACTAGTACCCTGCAAACTGCAGGTAAAAATGCTCACCGGATCTAAATAATCGCTGGCTATTGGGCGCTCCGAGGAATCGCCCAAATCCAGGTGGTCCAGTGCATTATGGGAGTTGTAGTCTTGCCCGCTCCAAAGTCTCAGGCCACTAGGTTACTCGCCCGGACCCAGTAAAGTTCTGCAACTACAGAGAACATTGTGCAACCATCATCTGATGTCAGTAGCTGTGTACCTGTTGTGTTTTTGCATTTTGTTTCTTGCAGCACCATGTACGTGGTAAAAATAGCACCACCCGCAGCTCCCGTTCAGCACCAAGGACAGCCAGAACAACTCTGCACCAGGACTCCACGGGCTAGGTAAAACTGACCTGACTGTTGTGGCCTGGTCCTGGGGCCTGCATGACCGTACCCCTATAAGGGTTCCAAGTAACTCGACCTGCAAGTGATTAATTGTCACTAGTGGATTTTGCCATTGACCACAATGTTATTTTGTCTATGTATTTTACTCTACTGATTTAATATGGATTCAAAAATCTATAACTCCGGTCATATGTATGATATGCCGTTCATTTTGGTGTCTAAAATAAGATAAAAATGCACTCTGTTTTTTATAAATTAGTGTTGGATTTATTTCGAGTCGTGTCAGTTACTTATCATCCATGTTGGTCCTCTGAAATGCTTAACACCTGTTCCTCTAGTAAAGCCTGACAGCTGCTTGCCACTCTACTAGGACTGAGCTAAGGATTTATTAGTGTGAATCCAAGGACCACATTAGGGGTATTGTGATAATATTACATGGTGAGGCCACCCAGCCATACCACATAATATAACACTTTCCTACTGAGCGGTCCATGGTCTCAAAGATTGCTCTGAGAGACCAAGAGGCATAACACCATTGCCATCGCAACTCCTGGCCATGTTTGTAGACCAGTTCCAGAAAAGACCGACAGTTCCTGTACCCAACCTTGACCACCCCACCTGAAAAGAGTGGAGGGGCTCATTGAGCTGAAGACATTTCTGTAATTGATGTGCAGCAACAACTAACAATAAACTGTCTTATTAGCGTATTGTCTGATGCTCTGGGGCAAAGTTTTGGGCTTATATGACATTCACAACTCTGAAACATCTCAGTTATGCTGGCATAATTTATGCAAGTATTGTGCAACTTACCCATTAGCGTGGCAGCACAAGGGGTATAATCAGGAAAAAATAGAGGGTCTGATTCACAAAGGTAGCATACGCCTTTGAGTAATGTTACACTTTTGAGTAAGTTTACTACTTTTCGGTATTCGCAAACTGCACTTTTGTAGTAAGTTACACTTTTATAGTAAGTTGAGCACTACACATGGCCAACTGCTGGTACTGCAACATCCTCCCATCGAAAATAATGGGTGTAAGGATTTAAAATAAAACCCCATAAGAAATAATGTTACATTAAATTATTGAAAATGGCTATAAAAATATAAATAAATTAATGTTACAAATAAAACATTCAAATTAGGTTACTAAAAATTTAGAATAAGTGTATAATAAATATACACAATTTCTATTCTTTAACATTAATTTATATATATTTATCTTTTTAAAATACATTTATTTAACAAGGTTTTAATTTAATTGTATCCTACTACAAAAGTGAAGTTTATGAATACAGAAAAGTAATAAACGTATACAAAAGTGTAAACTTACTCAAAAGTGCAGTTTGTGAATCAGGCCCAGAGTGTTTGAGAACTAAGTCAGAGGAGTGGTCAATGACATGCAATGCAAATTTTATGATCGCTCACAAGAAGCACACTTTAGGAGCAGTCACAAAAATGTTGAACTGTGCTCACAATTTGGGGAACACAAAAGTTAGACTTAATTGGATGTAGGCGTTTCTGTGTAAAACGTTGGGTGAAGGGCACCATTGAATTTGAAATTCACAAGATGTATAAAAGAATGAAAATCACATATAGCGCATCTGTTAATATTTCAGCAGTATCTTGAAACAAAAAGGAATTCAACTTTTCTTAACCTACACATATGTATCATCTGGAAAGCTTAAGTTATGCCATTGTGGTATAACAAACATATGTAGAAACCACCTTTCTGAATTAATTCCAAACATTTCTTTCGTTATATACTCTGTCATTTAATTATACATGCATAGATTATGGGTCAATTGAAATATTTGTGGATGAGGAAACACTGGGACTTGCTCAGATACATGTGCAAAATGTATGCTTTGTGTAAGTGACAACTTTCTTTAATACCACCTGTGAATCGACCCAAAGTAAACTGTACTTTATGTCTCGATATATTAGGGTTTTTTCTTCACCATATCCCCTGGATATGAAGGATTCCCAGTGGCTCGAGTCACTACAGTGTTATGTGCTTTGAAATGCAAAAGTTTCCTCCTAGCACCAAAATATTATAATAATGCCTGCTTTTGCCCGCACTGCACACTTATGACCTTCGGCAGGGCTCTTGCAATAGGATTGGTGGGCGAGCAGTCTGTGGTAAGTAGGCCCACCCAACCAATGCGTATAGCACTGACGCATCTAGTGTAACTAATCGAATGGTCTGCATTCTATTCAGTCACTCTAGTGCTTGTCAATTTAAAATAGGTCTGGTTCCTATTTCATACCATTGTAATAATTTTACATCGATTTTACCCAATTATGTTCATAAAACAGATTACACATATCATATAGCCCTTCAGGTTTCGTTCTTAACTCCTCATTCGCAAATGGCAGAGTCCAGGTTACATTGGTTGACTGCAAAAAAAAACTTTCATGCTTCTTTTTCTGCACTAAAAGCGGTCAGCTAGTTATAGGCATAAATAAAACGTGTATTGGTCTATTACAGTCTTCAATGATTTACATTGTATTTCTAACTCCTGTAACTTTAATGTACACCTGTCTTTCATTTCTCATTAACAAATACTCTAATATAACAATGACACTACTAGCAATACAAACGAGGCAGTTTCACTTACAACGAGTAAGAACAGTGACACTAATAACACTAGAAACTGCATTGCTTTAATTCCTACTAATAATGATACTACAACTAACAACATTAGAAATTATCTTTCTTCAATTACTACTAATAACAATGTCACTACTATCAATAATACTATAAATGACATTGCTTTGATTACCACTATTAACAATGACAGCACTAATACCAACACTAGAAATGTCTTTGATTACTACTAACACTGACACTGCTACTAACCGCACTAAAAATTACATTTGTTCAATTACTACTAAGAACAACGACAGACACTACTACTAACACTACAATTTAATGTTCTTTGATTATTACTAACAATGACATTAATACTAAAAATATAACTCCCACTGATAAAAACCCAGACTACAGCTATTAGCAACTAACAAAATAACACTACTATAAACAATAATTGCACAATAATAACAATGATATTTATTTCACTGTTAATACTTTCATTGATCCTGCCACTAATAATATTAATAGTAATGACACCAATTCCCCTACTAAGATCAGTAACAGTTGTATGACTTCTACTACCGTTATTGCAACCAATATAATACTGCTAATAATAAGAAAAAGAATACTGTCACTACTAATATTAATATTGAAATTGGCAACAAGAATGGCTAAAGTGAGATTCCGGGAGTTGAAGGACGGGCAGCATGGCACTTCCTCGTAAGATCCAAGGTGTATGATATTCTAATATGATAAACTTGCTGGATGTGACTGTTGGAGCTTACCTGTTGCATAAGGTAATTTTTGGACTGAGGGCCGATATAATTTGGGGGATGATGCAGGAGTGTATTTCCATGGGTTGCTGGCTGGCTGTTCTGGGTGTAAATGATGCCTATCACTTGTTCACGAAATGTATAACTTTAACCCCATCTTGCCTTTTTCTTCAAAAGAGTGAATGCACCAAACCAGGAACGACATGACTTAAAAAAGCACTATAAAGGTCAAAAGGAATATGCATGTTAGGAAGGTTTAAAGAATCCCTTCCCACAATAGACACAGAGCTCTAGATTTGTGGATGCATCTACCCATAGTAAAATACAACAAATTAACATATGACACAAACAATTCAAAAGTAATAACAATAGCAAAATAAGTCATAGCATCACAACAACATGTAACATAACCACAGACAGCAACAAACAAAAGGTACATTATGCAGCATAATATACCAAGGACACAATGTAACAGGATAGAAGGTAACAACACATAACATAATAAATATGTGGGGCCCTATTGCGATGTCGGTTGGAGTTGCCTCCGACCGACACCGTCTCGGTGTGGAAACCGACCGACCGTAGGTCGGTGGTTCTGAACACCGAATTACAATGCGACCGCACAATGCAATTTCTCTATGGGAGCTTGTGCGGCGGGTGGAAACTGCACTCAGCGCAAGCTCCCATAGACAAATGGGAGTTTGTGTAAATCCCTGCACCGTGTGCCTGCCACACGGTGTAGGGATTTTCAGGGGGGGACCATAGGTGCACTCCAGGCCCACAACTGCAGAGGGATGGGGGCCCTGCTAGGGGCCCCCAAAGTCGCTTTCCGACAGCCTTTCCATGTCGGAAACCGGACATGAAAGGCTGTAGGAAACCGACATCAAAATCCCTACTGCAAAAATGCTGTCCGTAAGGGATAATGAAAGGTATCCGACCAGCGGACGGGCTCCTTGAGCCCTTCAGAACACAGTCAGATTGATCAACCGGTTTACAGTCCGACTGCCCACATTCAAATTCGGCGGTCGGACTGTAAACCTACAGTGTCGGTCGGTAAGCCTCCGACGAGCGGTCGGAGGCTTACCAACCGACATCGTAATGAGGCCCATAATGCAATAGAACAGAGTAAGGACACACAAGGGTATGTAATATAACACCACATAACACAACAGACTGAAGATACATTCTGCAACATAATATAAGTCCACCTTTCTCAAACTTACAGCCCATATTCCGGTGTTAAAATAATATGTCATCTGTATTACACTTACCAGGTATGTTCAAGCAAATACTATCAGTTAAAATGGCAGAACAATATTTCTATAGAAATATAAAAAATACCAGCAGCGTGGATAAAACTGATTTTTATAGTTAAGTATACTAGCTAAATGCCTTCTCATTTCTCAAAAAATAATTTATTTTGATTAAAAACAATACTAGGGCCTGTTAAAAATTGAATGTTGGCAGTAGTGCTTTTTAATACAAACAAATATTTGATTGCATTATACTCCATTGTCTGTGACATGCATGTTCAGCATGCATAAGTGCCATCATGCTGTATAAAATGTTGCTACGTCAAAACACTTAGGCAACTTAAGAAAGCTGAGATGTGAATCTGTTAATAAACTTTTCTTAGCATTGGTGCGTTTGTTATTGATGTTATTCTCTCCCATGGAACCTGTAAAATTGTTCTGTGAAAACAATAAAAGTCTGGAAAATCGCAATTCTTTTACCTTTGTGAATAATAAATACTTAAGTTTAAGTACAGCTTGATTATTTTCTGTCTCTTCAAAAGAACCAGTGTATTTGTTTTTCTTCTGATATGTTATGACATCCTAGCTTGATACATATTTTAAGGTCAAACAGTAATTGCAGTAATTCCTATTCCTCTAAAACTCCAATTTAATTGTTGTACACACTTTCACACACAAAGAACATTTTGGGCACATTGTATATGTTTTGTGAAATTTGAGAACTGTTTTATTTACAAGGAACAGTTTTAATTCAAGTAAAAAGTTCGATTTTTTTTACCCTCTATAGAAACCTCAAATATCTGGTCTCCTAAGGTAATAAAATCATCCCAGATCTCTAAACAAATTGGATTTTTAATACTGTCAAATAAAGTACCAAATAATGATGCAGGATTACCTATGCCTGGCATAGTAAGAATTAAAAGTAAGCGATCACAATCTTTGTACAGTATATATAAGTGCCTTGAATATTCACAAATACATTTTGTACACATATAAATATGGACAAGTAAAAAAGGAGCAATTTTCCTCGCTTAACATAATCTTCAAAATAAACTGTATATCTAAGCTTTGATCAGATGGGTTTCATGGTCTACATCTCAATTAAACTGGTGTTTTATTGCCTCCATATAGTCAAATGCACATTTAATATGAAAGACCAAAAACTCTTTGTCCATTAAGTACACCAGATCATTTAATGCTTTTTGGACGATGTTGTCCTTTACTATATGGAAAAAGAACTGAAGAAATTAAAAAATGTAATTCAAAAATGAAAGAAGCAAAATGATATGTCCAATAACATCAAGGTTTTATTTTAAAAAAATCACAAATGTACTTAGTCAACAGATTTCCTTTCATACAGTGGATGGTCTAAGTATGTTGGAGGGCACAAAAAGCTTGGGTTTATAGAACAGGGAAAGACAAGAAATTGAACACATAACGGAAAAATGCTAGCAGCTGAAGACTGCATATCTGACCTTGAATTTAAATATTTGGGACTTTTTCTTTACAGACATAAAAATAAAATATGTGCAGTGGCCTTTACGGCTCATCGAGAATGGTCTACAGGTATACAAAGATGGGTCACTGTTTACACCTTCTGCGTTTAAATACTTCCAGCGGTTGCTGCTGCCAAGCAGCTTATATTATTTGTGCTATATAATTGCTTTTTTGGCAACTGACTGATCCTCTCCTTTATTCTTTTTCTTCTTTCTTTGTAAACAACACTTTAAACAAACAAAGCACAGTGTAACCACAAGCCCTGCCATCTGGCCTTTTACATATTACAGAATTAAAAACTATTTTGGTTGGTTGCTCAAAATGCTTTGCTTTTTTAACACGAGGTTTCTAAGACAGGATTATTACTAAAAGATTTAACTCCTGAATTGTTAACAATAGACGTAAACAGTTGACTGTTTTTTAAGTTCGCTAGTCTGTCTTTTTGTCTTGCAAAGGTAGAATATTTAGTGGTTTTTAATTTCAAGTTTGTTAAGGGACCTTGATCAGACCCTTTGCTTTGAGGATACTTTTTGTCAGTAGCTTTTTGTGAAGGTAGAAGAGTTGATGCTGAGGGCTTTGACACATATTATGTCTTTCTTGTGTTTGTTTATTTTGGCACTAAATAAAAAAATAAAGAAAAACAAACGTAACACACTGTGTCCTGCCCCACCTGCTGCCGACTTCAGAAGCTTACACGGGGTACAGTTGCTGCCCTGGTTGAACTCTGAGCAAATAACACAGTAGGGTAGTTTCTTGCACTTTGAAGAAGCCAAGCTTTTCTGTTCTCATCCTGTTGTCTTTATCTGTGAAGAAACACATCAGGGCGTTCATCCAGTACTGATTTCAGGCAGCCTAACTCTGTTCAGACCCAAGCAGTAGGACTTGTTCTAGCACAAAGAGTAGCTTTTGGTGTTAACCATCCTTATTTCTTTGAGAAATGGTGACCTGCAGGCTAGCACCCTCTGCCCTGAAGGGGCTGCCGGTAGTCCTTTCCCGTGACGAATGTCCCCAGGACAGGAGTGCTGATGTGCGGTCAGTTCTGTTCACCATGAGAGGAGGGATGAAGAGGGGGACCACACGTCGCCCCAAAGTCTGCGAGTAGCTACCAAACAGCAGTCTCATTCATCTCTGAAGCGTGCGACAAGTGGCTGGCGTAGCTGCCCCCGCCATTCACAGAGAGTGAGGAGAAGGGGGGACTGGGGCCGAACACCTCAGCCGACATGGAGTGCAAAGAGCCTGGCAGGTTGGGTTCAGGGCTCGGAGAGTCCCCAGGGGGGTGAGACATGATGTCGGTATAGCGCTGTGCATCGCTGGAAGGGTGGTGTCCAGGTAAAGGGTGATCCATGCCACCTAGTGGGGTCCCGGCGGGTCCGGAGGAGGGCACAAAGGGAGGTCCACTGGTGTCTGGGCTTGGGAGGAAGGGGGACCTTGAGGGAAGAAGTCATAGTTGCTTCCTGGGCCATAGTATTCACTTTGATAATCTACAAAGGAAAAGAAAAATGTATTACTTTAATATCATTCATTTTCTGGACATGTTTAATATTACTGTTGATGTTACTATCATCGTTACCTTTACAGTTAGCATTATTATCGTCCTCGTTACCAAAGTTTGTATTATTCTTGTTTCTAAACATGACTGATACCTTCTTTCTTGCACGTGTATATTGTACAAAGCATCTTGTTTTATTAACTTCAGACCAGACACTAGATACTACACTGATGCATGCAGTAAGTTCTAACAGGAAACACTTGCAATCAAAAACACGTACTCAAAGTTTCAGTCCAAAAACCTGTCGTAGGGAAAAACAGTCAACCCCTGTCCATTTTAAGCGACAGAGAGACAGGCATACAGTAATTTGGGAAAACACACACACCTTCATAAGCCGGCATCACTCAGCCTCTAAAGGTGCAGATTTCGTACACAGGCTTCAGAGGGGTTCACACAACGCAGATTATAGGAGAGCAGAAAAGGCTGCTTCCGGAAATCGCTCCCTCCATCGTAGGGACAGCGCCCCCCGGCTCTGGGAACTGCTGTCTTATAAGGAATGTCTGTTACTGAACAACCCAGGGCTCCGTGCTGGCATTAAACATTTCCCAGGTACTTCAAGCAGAACAGCGGGAGCGGCTGTGGCTTCCTGGGGAACTGAGATCACCGGCTCTGATATGTGATGAAAGGCAGGGGTGCCGATTATACTCAGTCCGAACCCCTCAACTGCGACACTCACGACCATAACGAACTCACACTATAAAAGAGTCTTCAGTTCAACAAATCCTCAATTTTAAGGAGCTCCAACCCCTAAGAAAAGCTTCAATATAAAAACCCTCAACCATATGAAAGGTTTTAATAAGAAAATCTCACCCATTAAAATATACTAAGGTTATAAGGAACTTCCACCCTAGAAAGGCATCAATTAATAGAACCTGCAACCCTATAATGGGTTCAGTATATCAACAGCACCCCTAACAAATATTTACTAATCCCGTGAGATGAAGTCCTTTATGTCTGACAGAGCTTCTGTGAGACTTACACTATTCTTATAATTTACATTTGTGCTGGATTATTCAGTTTATAATATAAGTAATATATCATTCTGTACATTAGAAGGATATTGCAGGTCACTAAGGATCGAGCCAAAAGGCCGAAGCCCGAGTGACTTTAAAAGGTCATGGACCTCCGAGGTGACTTGCAATATCCTTTTTGAAGTAAAGTTCCTTACAGTATGTATACCCTACCTCTCCCCACTCTAAATACATTGCTTTCATAAGGATCAGATGCTAAGCTGGACTTCCTAAGGAAGCAGCTCATCAACTCCTGAACTTGGGTTTGGGCATCCCTATGTACCCGAATCTGTATGGACTCACATATTTTAAAACGGACTTTTGAAAGTGGTCATGCAGATATCTGATGACTGCAGGGGAGTGCGGTGAACTCCCCTGAGATTTTGGTCCAGATCTGACTTTACACCCAGTTGAGTGTAAATTCCAAATTAACATTGGCACAGTGCAGCGCATCAGTGGCGTGGCGGTTGTGTGTGCAGCGCGCCCCAGGTGCATCACCATTGTGCCATCTAGCAGAGAGACGAAGGGCAAGAGGAAAACCACTCTGCCTGACTTTTCCCCTAGAACACCTCGAATCTCCAAGATGGTGAGGAAATCAGGTGACAGCAGCGTCTCACTGTCTCAGGAAATGCTATTGGGGGAGGACCTGAGGCAGAAATCTGCAATCACAGTGCTCTACTTAAAACTATTGTGAATATTTACTCTCCACAAACTGCAGGCTGTTTATTGGATACTGTTATTTTGACAGACTTTGCATTTATTCTAACCATAGGCATACGGAAAAGACACTCATTAGATCAATCATACCTCAAGGATTGAGGGGGCACAAAAGGAATAGTAGTATATATATTATATTAATCTCTACAAAATGTAAAAGTTTTATTTACATTCACCCCTGTGTTCCATGACTTTAGTAAGGCACTCTTCAGTGACTTACAATATCCCTATGTCATGTGGTAGGGGTGCACTTTCCCATGCAGATCAACCTATGTCCGTAATTTTTATGAGAAATAAATATCATGGCACTCACCCCCGTAGAAGGAGAAGGGCCCATTGGGTATGAGCTCCCCGGGCTCCAGTCGGTCCACTAGGGGCCTCATTCTGCGGGGGCTCCTGAAAAAGGCATGTCTGCGCGCCCCCAGAGCACTAAGCTGCTTCATCCGCCTCTCCTTGGAGCGTCGATTCTGAAACCACACCTGAAAGAGGCAATGAGGACTCGCATGAATATACTGTGCTTACAAGAATATGAAATGCTGGCAGGGCTGCAGCGCTCGACTGAATCTACAACAGGCATGTGAATCTACAGTGCTCCCACAGATTCTCATGGATTCACAGTACTCACAAGAATATACATAACTTGCACCAGTATACAGCACTCACATGGATAAACAGCACTGTCATAGCTGTATTATATAGCACTCGCAAAGGTAACAAGTGCTTACATGGATAAAATGTACTTTATAAGTCACTTACACGGATAAATAGTACCGATAGGGATATAAGGCACTTGGTGTATAACATTCACATACATACATTGCACCGTCATGAGTACAAAGCCCTCGCTGAAGCATACAGACACACATGTATGTAATTGGCAGAACGTATCTATTTAGGCCTTTTAGGATAGAGTTTGTACTCAAATGCCTTCAGTACAAACTGTAAGTGCTCAGCTGAGATTAAAGATGTACAAAACATGAAGCTTCAAGTGTGTCTTGTTGCCACACCCCTCCCCACCAGTGAATAAAATAGCATATTATCTCTGCGAAGCTTCATGAATGGTTTCTGACATGCTTTGTTTCCATTTGTAAAAGCTATACTTGAAGTTATTTTAACAATACTCGGAGCAGAAGGGGTTAAATGTGTACAGTGATATAAAGCATCATGACACTGTTCCTGGGAATGTGGGCCAAGTCATCTTCCTCGGTAAAGTCCTAGTAACATGGAATCTGTGAGGCAGTAAGCATTGATTTCTCCAGGTGATTAGACTGCGCTTTGGGAATTAGTATGAATTTGATCTTTGCACTTACCTGACAAATGTGTGAATGCAGGTTTGTTAGTAGAATTATTTCCAATAACGTGCTTAATTGAGCCACATTCATTGTCACCAGCGTGGCATAAATAATGTATACGAAAATGTAAAGAATGTAATATACTGGTTATTATCATTGGTGAGTATGGGCAGGGGCCATGGCCATTGAGACATAAAGCCTCAAGTGGGTCATGACAATAGTAATAAGCAACTGATTGCTCTGTGTGGTCTTTCTTGTATGGTTTATGCCACGCTGCTGTTTCATGTGTAGATGTTATAGATTAAGATATTTAATCAGAACCAGACCACAGGGGGTTAAACTCACGCAGCCAGATAGGATCTCATTAAATAGGATTTGAGAGTAGGCGCTCAGTTATTTTCATCCAAAAAGTGATTGTAACACGGAATCTTTCAGGTATTCAACCGTGATTTCTCAAGTAGGTAAAACTGTCCTACTGTGATACCATCGAAATTGACGTTTGCACTATAGTAATTAATGTATTAATGTCCTTTTATTAGTACACCAGCTTCAAAACAGGGCTGGACTGGGAACCCAAAGCAGCCCTGGGAATATTGATGGATCGCCCCCGCCCCTTCACCCCCTCCTCCCGAGGGGGGCAGTGCACGTGTTGAAGCACTGCTGCTTTTGTTAGGGGGCCGATATTGCAGCACCGCTGCAAAACCGGCCCTCACCCTTCCAGCGTACCGGGAAACGTACATATATTTTCACTAATATGGTATAGACTTACTATATAGTGTTTGTGATCGGTATACTCAATGTGTTCAATGAGGTGTGTATATAGTACCTCTAAATAGTCTGAAATATTCCAGGCAATATGTCTCTTACACAAGTGGCATATCAATTTTCATGTGTGTTGATAAAGTATTTATGTGATTAGAATAGCATGAGCTACATGCAGGATTTGTTTACTCCACTGAGTACTTCTGTGTCCTATGCAACATCCTAATATACCATACATGTTATGCGAGCCATACTACAGATGGGACCATTTTAAGCATGAGAATGTTTGCTGGAGTACACAGCAAGCATATTGCATGCAGCATTAGGGATGCAGTTTTGCATATATTATTTGTAGAGTATGCATAATATGTTTAGCATAGTCTTAACTACGTATGTCATGCAGTGTGTAATATTTAGTTATTCATACATGTGTACCAAACAGGCTTGGCATACCATACATTATATATTCCTATAGAATAGGTGTCCTGAAATAATGACTAGTTTCCATCAATAAAATAAAAACACATTCCATAAACAAAAACCTGCTGTCTGTCCAACATATTACTAGTCAGTATGTATAAATTCAGCAGAATGCAGGTACCAAAAAGTATCCATGCTCCATATAGTATGTGAGTGCAGCAAAAAGTACACGCAATTTACACTGTAAGACATCTACAATATGGGTGTGTGATCCATATGTGTAATGCAGGAATTACATGCATGCTCCACTGGTTTTAGAATTATGATTCAAATTATATCCATATATTTGGAGAATGTGTGTGCGTGGTGGATATGCAGATGTAGATCACACTTAAAAAGTGGATTTGCATACATATATTTGTGTTTCAGGTATTCCATAATGCATGCTGCACATACTGTAAATGTATATCACAACGACCTTTATATACCCTGTGAAATAAAAGCAATATATGTATACGCGTATTTTGTTTATTTGGTTTTTAGGATTTTGACATTGCCAAATGCCTTCATGGGTCTGCTTCAGGGCGCAGCAGGCCATACTGAACAAGTTTTCAGATCCAGGCGACCCAGTGTACATGATTAAGAAGGGACCTGCAGGACGTGCTTGCGCACCAACATGTCACAGATTTCTTGTAATAATGGACAGAGCGTCCACCCCCCCCGAATGGGGTATGGACGCGGCGCTTAGGACCGGGGCCCCCGTGGACCGGGACTCCTGCGATCTGGCTGGGTGCCGGTCACGGGCGGCCAAAACCGGATTCAGCCTCCATGCCTTCCGGCACCCCGCTCTATGATTGGTGGGCGGCCGGAAGTGCGTCATCACTGGGCAACGCCGTCGGGGTGGCCAGGGGGGTATAAAGACCCCGTCCCCCTTGGCCTTTTTTCCCACCTGGCCACGCCGACGGAGGAGCAAAACCGGCGCAGCATCTTCTCCCTTCCTCCCGACCCTAATGTTAGGCTTATTGGGTCTAGAATACTTAAGTCACCCCCTCCAGTTAGCAAGGGGGGGCGGGAGGGTCCTTCAGAAGCAACCCCCCCCCCCTTAGGACAGTTGCAAGGGATAAGGTTAGGCAGTCCTGGGCCAACCAGAGGATGTACACCAGCTTGCGGGCTAGGGCGCACAGTTAGATCTTGGGGGTCAGCACGGGGTGCCCTGCCCACCTTTACCGCAGCCCATGGGCAGCTTGGTGTTCGAGGGGCGGAGCCCATTGAGCAGACAATGGTACAGGGGCATGGGGCTGCCCCTCGCAGATGCAGGTGGTTGCACCTAGTGTGGTCCAATGGTGTCCAGAATTGCGAGGTGACACCTTGGGGTAAAAGGGGGTGTCCGGATATTGAGCTTCAACTTGCACATGAATTATTGAGTTGATGGTTTGTTTCTCATGATTTTTGACACATTTGTATAGGATTGGTTTACAGATGATTTTTATGATTTTCATGCACCTTTTGTTGTGTTGTGTTGAATTTAACAGATTTGCTCAAAGTTTGCTATGTTAATGTTGAAATTAAATGATCCACAAACTAAGCTTACTTGTGTCCTGCTGGTAACTCGTTTGGGTGGTGTTGGGGTCCGGTCATATCGGGGGTTCCGGGTCCTATAGATAATTAAATTTGCAGGGGTGCAAGGATATAATGACCAGGAGCATGGCTGGTGTTGGTTGGATGGAGGCATACTAACCGCTAAGACCGTTGTGTTTGTGTTGGGACACCAGGCTACAAGACGACCCCTTCTTCACGCCTAATACTTACTTTCTATAAATACTTCTATTATCATTCCACATTGCCTCTTCTATCAATGCCCCTCATGACCCCGTCTCCTGTCTACTTTGTACTGATAAATCCCTGCCCCTGTTTCTCAATAAAATGTTTTTAAATAATCTGTCTAAAAATACTTGCTTGTTTTCCTCTTTAACCTTCCTCTGAATGATGCAATGAATGAATAGCAATTAAAAATCTTTGTCTCCCCTCGTCCCTATCTCTTTCCCATTTAGCATTATGGCCCACCTTCACTGCAACTGATCACATCACCACCCAGATCACCATCACTGCCTCTCTCACCCGTCACAGTCCTTCTCTCCTGTTGCTGTCCACCTCTTTCGTCAGTGTCTGCCTCTTTGTCACTGCTCTTCACTCACTTCGGATGTCATCTCTCCTCCAATCAATGGCCACCTCTCCCGTCACTGCTCAACTCATACATTACTGCCAACCTCCTCACTGCCCCTTTGTCCTGTCACTGCTCCCTTCTCTTTCCCCTTCCATTCTACACTTAACCCCCCTGTGTTTCATTTCAGTGACTTTGTCAGTGTGTTCTATTTAGGATCTTTGAATGCAAACTTTTCTTATGGGTCTAGACTGAAAATCTGCCATGTGTCCGGCCCTCATTTTCCTACACTAGACACGGTTGATACTCTGGGAGCGAGGCCTACTTCCTCCTCTATATCGGAAATTCTTGGTGACTTGCAATCTTCTTATACTGTGTAGTAGTGATTATTTTATCCTAAACATTTCTTGTCTATTAACAATTATTGGTAACTTTTACAAGTCCAAAGCCATCTTAAGTGCCAACCCACCAGAAATGTATTATGAGAGAGAGACACACACACTCACTCACGGAAGTAGGTTTAATAAAAATAAATGTTGAGTTTCAAGCTTCCGGTACAGATCTTGTATTGACTGACTCTCCCATATGGCCCATCCTAATCTAGATGCAAACGAGTATACAATAATGACCACTCATGTCCAGATATCAAGCAGCATAAAATACCCTGGGGACCAATGGGTAGCCTATGGTACAGCAGCATCCTTGACACAACAGCCTAAGGACAAGTTTGTGTTTATAACCGAGGAACAAAATGAAAGCAAACAAGAAATGAAGAATGTGGTTTTAAAAGAATTTAAAAAATACAGAGTTAAAACCATGGAGTCTTTTTGTGTGTGTACTTTGTTATGTTTTGTTATGTTAGAGACATTTGTAAAGCGCGACTGTTACCCTGGGGTGTCCTGGCGCTGGCTACAATCCTCTGAGTGATGTATAGTTAAAACCGGGTTATCAATCAAACGAAAAGCCAGGTTTTTAAGGCCTTCCTGAATCCAAGTAAGTCAGTGATGCTTCTCAACTGGAGGGGGTCATTCCAAGCTTTTGCCGCACATGCGACAAAGCTTCTGCCACCCCAACTAGCTTTTTATACGCGGTACTGTCACCAGTTTATCTCCAAGGGAGCGAAGTGATCTTTTAGGCACATACCACTGGAATTGCCTCTTCAGATGATCAGGTACTATGCCTTATGAGGCTTTGTGTACCAAGCAGAGGGATTTAAACTGGACTCGTTTCTTGAGTGGTAACCAGTGAAGTCTTCGGATATCACTGGAAACTGATGCAAATTTAGATGTGCCGGTAAGCAGTCTGGCGGCCGCGTTCTGCAGAAGTTGGAGTTTGTGCAGAAAGCGGTCCTGAATGTTCAAGTATAGGCTATTACAATAGTCCAACCTAGACATAGTAAGTGATGTAATCACCGTGCGCTGACTGTCTTTTGGCAGAAACTGCAGTATTTTTTGCATGTTCTGAGGACATATGATGTGGCCGAGACTACTGCATTTACTTGGTCACCAAAGTGGAGTCTGTCGTCTATAAAAACTCCCACGTTTTTTACTTTCCTAGTAGGTGTCGGGAGAGAACCCATAGAAACCGGCCACCAGTTAGGGGTCCAAAAGTTGGGATCGTTCCCAAACAGGATAACCTCCGTTTTTCCAGAGTTGAGTTTTAGACAATTTCCGGACATCCATCTCCCAACCACTTCCATACAATCTTGTAATCGTGTACCTATTCCTTTTTCCTGCCCCGGTAACAGCGACACCACAATTTGTGTGTCATCGGCGTATGAGGTGAGGCAAAAGCCAAACGAGTCAATGAGGGGGCCAAGGAGGACACGTACACGTTAAAGAGTGTGGGGCTCATGGACGACCCCTGTGGAACTCCACAAGGCAGTGAAAATGGTGTAGGGCAAAATTCACCTAAAGCAACAATTTGCAGTCTGTCCGAGAGGAAGGACTTCAGGAGTTTCCATGCTTTACCCTGGACTCCGCAATCCCGCAACCGGTCCATCAGCAAATCGTGATGGACCGTATCAAAGGCCGCAGAAAGGTCCAACATTATCATAGCGGCCTTGCCTCCCTGATCTAAGGCTGTCCTGATCTCTTCAGTAGATTTTAGGAGCACGGACTCAGTGCTGTGCCCCTCTCTAAAACCATATTGAGTGGGGTCCAGGATTTGAGCTTCTCGCAAATAAGTGCTCAATTGAACATTCATTCCTTTCTCGACCAGTTTAGCTGGAAGAGGGAGGCGTGAGATGGGACGAAAGCTGTTCGGGTCCTTGGAGTCCAATTTGGGTTTATTAAGTAGTGGTAATATTGAAGCAATTTTCCAAGATTTGGGAAAATATCCATCTAGAAACATTGCATTGAATAGAGAGGTAAGTGTCAGGACAATAGGTTCAGGGGCCAGTTTTAATACCGTGACAGGACATGTATCATAAGGGGATCCTGATTTGGTTGACATCAGAAGATTGTGAGTGTCCATAACGGATAATGGTGCGAATTTGTCAAAAATTGCCTTATGACCCTTTGTTGAGTCCACAGTCCTGTCAGTTGCTATTCCTGTGAATGTTAAAAAGATGGCCTCAACTTTTTCCTGGAAAAACCTAGCGATTTCGTCACATAATCCCTGGCTCATCAAAATATTCACTGGGCAAGGGTGTGCCAGGCTAGTAACGGTTTTGAAAAGTTCTTTGGCTGAGTTTTTAGCTAAATTAATTCGATTGGCAAAGAACTCTTTCTTGGTCTTAAACAGTAGATGTTTATATATCATGAGGCTTTGTTTGTAAGTACTTTTCTCCGTAGCTTTATATTCTTTCCTCTAGTTTCGCTCCAAACGTTTACAACACAATTTTTGGTCCTTGAGTTCTTGCGTGTACCAAGGAGATGTCACTTCTGTAAAATATAGCAGTCTTTTCTCAGATCTAATGCAGTGGCCAGACTGCTACCTGTGGGATTATGAGGCCTGAGTTCTAACCCCAGCCTCCCCAGTTTACATAATAAGGACAACCCCACAAGGCAAAATACTCGCACAACACTCGAGGTCTACAAGATGGGTCTATGCACTTAAAGTACGGGCCCATAGCTAGAGATTGGAAATCTGCATAACTACCGATGCATAGCAGCCATTACCACTGCAGAAATTCTGACAGGTGTGCAGATTTTGAGAAATGCAAATGATGTGAACACTGACAACGTCAGAACTTGGTGGTCCGCCACAGACATTTACAAGGGCTTCCTGGGTGTGCCAAGCCTTTCAAGCAGAATGGACAGGGATAGATGCACAGTAGTTTTGTTGTGTTTTTATCGCTTGCAGCAGGTGCTAAAAAGCCCCAAAGTATATGTATGCTCCACAAGGGCGTCCGAAAGTGCATTCAACACTTCAAATATGTAGGGGTTGTGAGAAAAGGGAAGCTTTCACAAGGAACACTATTTTTAGATTTTAAAAAAGAGCAAAAATTAACTGTCAAATTTTGCAACAACTCTACCTCTTCGCCTGTAGTTTCCTGCAGTGGGGACAATCTACACCTGCAGGTTTAGGGTAGACAGTTTTGGACAAGGAAACTGTGTAAGCCACTCGAGGTGCTGGAACCAGTTCCAGATGGTGCGGCAATGATCATTCTAAATCTCATTCAGTGAAGCAACAACCACTGGCCTGAAGCACTGGAACTGTGGGGCCCTGCATAGCCTCATGTACCTTCAGTTCCAACTCCTACAAAAATCTCTTACCATTTGGTACCCATGAGGGTTTTATGAATTGGGTAAATGATAAAACTATTGTTACTTGACTGGGAAACAAAAACAAATATACCCATTGAAGAAATTTGCATTCAATAGACCATCATTTATTTAATGGTGAAAAGTATCAGTGACTCAGCAGTTTCCCCCAAAATTAGGCGTTGCTGCTTTAGGTTCATTTTGGGCCTGTTTTTTAACCCATACTGCTCTCCCCAAACATGCTAGGTTCTGTTACTATCATAAATCACGTTCTGGAGACTTTAAGATCTTTACATTTCTTCCTTTAGGAGAATTACTCAGAATTTGAAATTACAAGTCATTTATTTTCTGGTGATAGGGCTTTTTTTTTTTTTTTTATTGTTGGCAATTATTTTTTAAATTCAATAAGTTTTTATTAGTTGTTCAAAATGTACAATGACAAAAGCATAAGTATAGTGCACAAAATAAAGGAGGGTACAAATCAAAAAGGTAATAGCGTACAGTATAGTTACCTTTTGTTCAATACAATACAATACAGTACAAAACAATACTTAAGATAACTTAAATTGAAATTAAAAGAGTATCGCCTAGGTCAGATCTATATCACAAAGCCGGTTTTGCAATTCTGTTTTATCTATTGCGTACATTCTTGTACAACTAGGCCTAGGTGTCGGTTTAGGGTCTTGAAGGAGTTAATATTAGGGTTACAATACTTGGCACAAGCGAAACAATCCAGACAACCGCTGGTAGGCGCTGTGAGCGGTTATATAGTAATCGTCGAGGGATCACGGTGGTTTATGTGATTCAAAGAAGATGTCAAGAGAAAGCCATAGATTTCTAACTGGGTTTTTCCATGGCGAATTGTGAAGCACAATATTGTCTGCCCCTCGCAGGTTGGTGATCCAGTTTAGCCAACAGTTAAAGGACGCTTTACTAGTGTCTTTCCAGTTAGTGAGAATGATTTTGATAGCCGCTGTTATGAGGAGGTCAAGAAGTGCTTTGTCGCTTTCACTCAAGGAGTCTGCTATTGTGGGAGCGAACAAAAGTGACGAGAGGTCATTACAAGCGTCAAAGGGAAAGAGATTAGATATGAATTTGAAGACCCTATCCCAGTAGGAAGTTACATAGGGGCAAAGCAGTAGCAAATGCTCCAAGTCGCCTACTGCATTCTTACAGTTCCAGCAGATATCGTCCTCTCGGAGTTTATGTTTGTGTAGGTGGGAGGGCGTCCAGAGTACTTTGTGAAGGGCCAGAATTTTGTTTGGGACAATACAGGGCTAATTTTATTCTTAAATATCGAATTCCACGTCCAGGTCCAGTCAGAGTCTGAGAACGGGGCGGTGGATTTCGAATTCCAAAAGGATATAGCTTTCGCGTTGAGTGTAGACTCTTTGGGGCCTAGTAATCTATACAACCAGGAAACTTGGTGGCCTAGGGCGTTTAGTTTTGAGAAATATTTTGGTAGAGATGGCGATGAGGTTGAGATTTTTGCTTTGGATATGGCAGCTTTTACTTTCAGGAAACAATAGAATTCTATAGGTTCAAGGTAGTATGTGGTTTGTAGTTCCTTGAAGGTCAGAGGTTGTGTATCTGCATAGAGTTGGTGAGGAAAGAGGATTCCTTTCTTGATCCAGTTGTCGTTGTGTAAAGTGCGACCTCTGTATAGCAAATTGCGATTGTCCCAAATAGATTCTAAATTGGAATTCTTTACTCTAACGTCAAGTAATTTGTCTATCTTCAGCAGGGAGGATTTAGTCTGCTTGAAAATAATAGTACCAGAGCACGTTAATCGGGCAAGGTTGGTGGTGAGGAGGGTTGTAGGGTGGATGTTGAGAAGGAGAGATTTCTCAATTTCTAGCCATACTGGAGTATAGTCTGACAGGGGTGTAAGCCAGTGTGACCCTTGTTTTGCTAAAAAAGCCACCTGATAACGTTTGAAATCCGGTAGATTGACACCTCCAAGCGATTTGGGAAGTTGGAGTTTTTTCATACCGATTCTTGCCTTCTTCCCCTTCCACAAGAAGGTCGAGAGAATGACTCTCAATTTGTGATGGAAATCATCCGATAAGGCAAGCGGCAGCATTGTAATTAAGTAATTTACATGGGGAGATACCATCATTTTTATTGTTTCAATTCTCCCCCACCAGGTTATGAATCTGGGTGACCAAGAGTTTAGTTGGGTTTTGATCCGCTCAAGCGTTTTGGTTTCGTTATGTTGAAGAGTCTCAAGTGTTGTGGTGCAAAACTCGATTCCCAGATACTTAATATGGTTGGGTTGCCACGTTAGGCCCGAGCTGCCTAAGAGATCCTTTGTACTATAAATATTGAGGGGTTTAACTTCAGATTTATCTCGGTTAAGTTTATAGGCTGAGTGGCTAGCATAGGTGTCTATAGTATCTGTCAGGGCTTTAATGGAGGTCTCCGGTTCTTCTGTTATTATCAGAATATCATCCGCGTATGCGGCTAGTTTCACCCGTGTTTCACCAAAGAGTACACCGCTAACTTTCTCGTTACGTTTTATATCTTGGATTAGTGGCTCTAGGGCTAAGAGAAAGAGAGCCGGCGAGAGGGGGCAGCCCTGCCTGGTACCCTGTTCCAGTCGGAAAGACTCTGATACAGAACCATTAATGGCTATCTGGGCAGATGGGTTAGAATAAAGGGCCATGACCATGTTAATAAATGTCTCACCAAGATTGAAGGTTTGCATACAGTGTTTTAGAAATTGCCATGATACCCTGTCAAACGCTTTTTCTGCGTCTAGTGTGATGGCGACTAAGGGGGTAGTGGCCGTTTTCGCTTTTTCTAAGACATGGCAGAGTAGTCTAGTATTGTCATTGGATAAACGGTTCTTGAGAAATCCCACCTGTGAGTTACTAATTAGGTTAGGTAGAAATTTGTTTAATCGACTGGCTAAAATTTTGGCGTATATCTTACAATCCACGTTTATTAAGGAAATTGGCCTATAATTCTTAGGCAGTAATGGGTCTTTGCCTTCTTTGGGGATAACAATAATTGTGGCTTCCCTCATTGAATCTGTGACATCCCCATTCCTGGCCATAGAGCTGAATAGTCTACGTAGGGACGGTTGAAGTGAGGTGATAAATGCTTTGTAAAAGGAGCCTGAAAAGCCATCCGGCCCAGGAGCTTTGTTAGTCTTGAGTGTTTTAATAGCCATGGAGATTTCCTGGTCTGAAATGGGAGCCCCCAACTGCGTCTTATCTGCGTTTGACAGTTTGGGAAGATTGATTGATTTTAAATACTGCTCGCAGTTCTCTGTATTAAATATTAATTTGTTGCTGTAAAGGTCCTTATAAAATGTTTGAAAGGCATCTAGGATTTTGTCATGTTTGGTGTGCGTGATATTGTGTGCGTCTTTAACTGAGGTGATGGTGAATTGTTTGCGCTTGTGTTTAAGATATGAGGCCAGTAGTTTCCCAGCTTTGTTTCCTTCGCACAGCTTAAGTGCTTTGAATTTATTGATCCAAACACCAGCTTTTTTACTTACAATGGTGTTGTATTCGTATTTCTTGTTAGTTAGGCTAGTGAGTAGTTCTTGATCGTCTAGCCTGTCGGAGTGTCTTTGTTCCAGATTTTTAATTTCATTTTCTAGAGATATAAATTCCTGGTTTAAGTTTTTATTAATCTGGGCCTTGATTCCGATAATGACACCGCGTACAGTGGCTTTTAGAGCGTCCCAAAAAGTAGCTGTGGAGATTTCGGGAAGGTCGTTCCTGGCTATATAGTCCTCAATTGCCTTGGTTATTTTCAGTTTATTAGCGTGATCTAGTAGAATATCATCATTAAAACGCCATCTCTTCGGAGGCGAGGTAGGGTGGGAGCCTGCAAGTTTGGTAGAGATACAGGCGTGATCTGAAATAAGAATAGGGGCTATATTTGTCTGGTCTATTAGGTGGGTGAAGTTAGCAGATATTAGGATATAATCTATTCTAGAATAGGAGTTATGTGGGGATGAATAGAAGGTGTAATCTCTCGTGTCGGGGTGTTGGAGGCGCCAAGCATCTTTTAAGTTATATTTGGTGCAGATTTTATTGATGATGTCATGTGATCGGGACTGATGATATTTACATTTTGATTGTCTATCTAGGAGGGGGTCCAATGGCATGTTGAAATCCCCGCCTACCACGATAAGGTCGTCTTGGGGTAGTCCTTCAATAGCAGCTGATATTTTTTCCCAGAATGATGGCTCATCTGAGTTAGGACCATATATGTTGACCACATGGATGAGGTCATCTCCTTTTTGCAAATGTGTGATTAGTAGCCTACCTTCGTCATCAGGTGTATGAGAAAGGAAAGAGATATTGGATTTTTTTGCAATGAGAGTAATAACTCCCTTCTTTTTTTGTGGTCTGCTGGAGAACAAGCAAGGGTAGAGATCCAAGCATGTTTGATGAAGCTTGTATCTTCTTTCGATAATTTTGTTTCTTGGAGAAGGATAATATCTCCCTTAGTTTTGGCAAGGTAATCAAACACTTTTCTTCGCTTCACCGGGTGGTTCAGGCCCTTGACATTTAGTGAAATGACGGTAAGGTCATCTGTAAGTGTATTATTCTGGGTCATCGTAAGGGTTTATAGATCGTGGTAGTGCAGTATTGACAATATGAGAGGGATGGATTTACTATAATCGAAAAATAGTTACATGCACTAGAATGTGAGATTGATGCACTTGTACACAGCACTATTCTCTGGTGTGTGATAGAGATAACACAGCAAGATAAATAAAACAAATAAACCATGAAGCAAAAAATACAGTGAGTAAATTTAGAACAACCATTTTAAGCATTTTCCCTTCTACCCTCCCCCACCCACCACCCACCACCCTCCCTTCCCCTCCCACCCCCAAGTAAATCGTATAAAGAGGCTGCAACGACAGAACCGACCGTCGGCAGACCAAAAAGGAGGACCTTACATTAACCACATACCTACTGGGAAGAACAATTTTAACATGGTTATGCTCAAGAGGAGTTTGCCTAAGAAAGAAAAGTAGCTAGTAAGTAGATCATACCTCATGTCCTACCTAAGGCACGTGTAACGTATAACGAAGTAGAATGTAGCAGATAAACCTGGGAGTAGGTAAAGATAAGAACAGTGTTCTAACATAAGTAGCATCCTTAACTTCAAACATTAGTGCCATTTAAAATTTGCAGAACCAATGCATTATTGCGTCTAAGATGTGCTATGCTGAGACATTATAGCAAGATTTCTCTAAGAAAGGCTTTACGGGTGACATGAATGTAGAGATACAGCCAACGCTGTGTTAGTACCTTATAGTTGAACACATATCGTATCATGTAGCGTACTAGAAATGGAGATATGCACTGAAATAGTGTTGACAGGATTAGAGCAGTTACGCAACCTTGCCGAAGCACACTAAAGGGGACAGTCATTCCTGTGAGAGTAAAGAGGATAGAGGCTTCCTTTTGTTGGAGGGACCCGCAGCAGAATCCATTTCTTGAGAAGGGGTGCCGTCTAGATGCTTTGCTAGTTCGTGAGGGGTTGTGAAGACCATAGCTCTTCCGTTCTCCACTATTCTGAATCTCGAGGGCCCATTAAAGGAGAAGAGGATTTTTCTTTCTCTTAGCTGTTCTCGTAGTCGGAGGAACCCCTTTCGTACATCCACTGTCTCTTTGGAATAGTCCTGTGTGAACGTGATCTTTCTGCCTTCCCATGTGATTTGTTGAGATTTCCTGGCAAAAGCGAGAATGGCTTCTGTGTGTTGGAAACGGAGCGGTTTACAGATCATGGGCCTTGTACCAATTCTGTGTGGATTGGCGAAGGTAGGTATTCTGTGTGCCCTATCCAGCTCCAGGCCCGGGTTGAATTTCAATTTGCAATTATTTAAAGAAGGCTTAATGCCTGTGATAAATATGTTTTGAATATGTTTAATTATGGTTATTTCCTTTATGATTCGTAGAAACTAAACCAATCAGAAGTCTTGGAAGTCCAAGGATATACACCAATATCTGTGGGGTATATAAGTTTTAAGCATTAGGCCCTCCCTGTTCATGTACGCTTTTATCTTTAATTCCACAGAATATTGAGGGTGCTTGGAAGCACCATGTCACCCTACATATTACATGATATAAATATGTAACAGTTAATTGTACATAGGAAATATTCACTTGGGTCCTAACGTTCAGTGTTGTGCATATAAATATAACTTAATAATTGTAAAGAAAATTTGACTTCCCGTACACATCTTTCGCTTGACCGAAAGCCTTGTGTTTCCATCAACCATTAAACCATGGTCCATTTTTTTTATAACTTTGTAAAGGTGGGGGTTCTTTTGGTGCAATATTATAGCGAGCAGTAGCTATAAACTACTTTAGGATCAGGATTCAAGGTAAAGAGGGGTTACGCCTGTACTTGACCTCGGCCGTTGCAGGTCAGGTGATAGCCCTGTTTATCATGTGACAGCCTCTGGAAACGTCGCAGTAAAAATGTAAGGTTGTGACATTTGTGATACAACCCGAAAATGTGCACTTTGTTTTCGAAAGGCAGTAATTTTTTCCACATGCAATTTTCAGATGTTTGAACTTTGACGAGGTATAGCAAAAAACGTTATGTTAGATTTATTTATATGGCGCCATACTGCCATAAATGGCCAGGTGATTTTACCACTGAATTTGCAAGCAGTGGAAAGTGTTCATATTTACATGGAGTGGGGACTGGAATATGCAACCTACTTTGCACTTCTGCAGTCCAATTTTGCACCAACATTTGCTCTGGACGACTAGTGTATAAACAGCATTTGCATCAAACACAACACAATTACATTTTCTCTAAGCCACTGGTACAATTGAGTTTATGCATCCAGCAGTGCAAGTAGGGAGAATCTTCACAGAATGCATTCATGATTTTGATACATTATTAGTAACGGTAAGTTACTGGGTATTTTGTAGTGCAGCCTTCGCCATGTACTTTCTCTAAAGAATACAGTAACGTGGAATGGCTGCCTGCTAGTTGTGATAAAGTATACCAAATGAGTACAAAACTCTCGGTATAATGTGCAGTGGTCCAGGCGTACATCCCATAATAATGTGCATAGCAGGCAGTCTTCCTCGAGAGACTTCAGTCCATATTCCAAGCACAGCTACTCTATGCATGTTTTGATGAAGACCGCCAAACATTCCGAAAACACAACACTGAAAGGCAGAACTGTGATCACCGCTCAGTACTGTGCAAACATGCATCTAACAGGGCACTGAACAGCAGGTGCCACTTCTGGCCATCTTATATACATCAAGGGGCACGACTACTGAACAACAAGACAGGTAAGCCACTTCGGTACAGTACCTCTGTACTCACCCTGCACACCACAGCCCGCGGCCTCCCGGGTACAAATGATGCAGGTCGGGTCGGTATTTACCGCACACACAATCCGTGCCCGGTTCTTCTTTGTGCTTCTTGGAACAGGGCATGGGGCGCGAATAGCTCATGTCACCCCCATTCCGCAGCGTGCAGCCAGCGCTGTTTCTTGGACAATCTGTGCCAGGTCTGGTCTGGCGAGACTCGGCCAAGCAAACCCCAGGGATGCACAATTGCTGCACGTTGCAATGCCGAGTTGGGCACAAACGCCTGGTTTCGCCTGAAACCGTGTTCACTTATAAGGTTTTACAGTGCGAGTTAGCTCTCCGGGGTTATTGTTGTGCGCCTGGCTGCTTTGTGTACGGAAGAGATCATCCCTGTAGGTGTAAAGGATCTGAAGAGAACTGTGGGTTCCCCGCATCTGTAGGGCTGCGAGGGTAACCTGACTTGTGACCCAACCCATACTGACAGTCATGGGCACTGGGTCCCAGGAACTGTCTGGCTTCCGCCTTTATCCATCCACTACATACACGCAGGTGTGTCGGCACGAGCTGATGCACCAACGATTGTATTGTAATGCATATCAGGTACAGTGTCTTGTGCAATAACCTGCAGTGAGAGCAGTTAAAACAGATTTGACCATCGACAAACTCAACGTACACACTGCAAGGGCCGCCGAGATGTGGGTGCGTCCAGAAGGTCACAGTGGTGAAGCTCTGCCCAGCCATCTCAGCCTTTCATCTGTCCGAGGTGCAACTGAGTACAACGAGGCTGGGTAATCGCAATACACCGTTATGTACAGCGCTGCGGAGTGGCAAAAATGTGCCGAGCAGCACTATACAAAAACACACGTTTCTTCGTATTATACAGACAGCCTTATCACTGTGATAGTAGCAAACATTCCTCGTATACATTTTTAGAAGTCCAGTTTGAGGTATAGGACACTGAAAAGTGGGTTTAAGAATCTTTGCAAGCGCAGAGTACAGACCTACGACAAAGAAAACACACTTGTTCGGTAGATAGTGAAATCGTTAACGCTTAAATGATTAACCAATATAACTTTACTGGTTGAAAAAACGTGCACCTGTTCCTCTATTGTCTATATTGTCGATCTTCTGTTTTCTCCTTCTTTTATTCACTATTCTGCTCTTCTTTCGCGCTTTTTCTGTCTTCTTTCTCTTCCACTCCTTTTTACTTTTTGACTTCTTTACTTATTCTTATTTTCTGTCTGTTTTCTTTAATTTTATACTTCATGTATTTCCTCTCTTTCCCCTTTACCTTTCCGCTATTTTCCTCGCCTTTTTATTTTTTATAATTCTTTCTTACTGTGGTGTCGTAACAATGCAGCCTTTCTATGTTTCCGTTTTTATTTCAGGCATTTTACTTTTTGTTGTCTTTTTATCTTAGGTTTTTACTTCCCTTTATGATTTCCATTATTGATTTAATGTATTTCTGTGTTTCAGTTCACCTGTTTCTCTGTACTTAATGTCCTTTTCTTTACCCATTCCAGGTGCCCAATACAAAACAGAATAAACTACTATAGAGAAAATAGCCCCGATCTCCATTCTGCCAAAAAAGATTTAATTTAAAAAAAGATGTCATTATAGACAGTCCACTAGTTAAAGAGTTCCAATATAAACTAATAAAATCAATGTATTGGATCAGTTCAACCTGGAACTTTCAGTAGAATCATTTATGATAAAGTATTAAACACGGATATTTTGAAAACTCAGTGAGAAGACGCCTTGGCAAAACCACCGTGTTGGGAACATGGAAGGGAAACGGAAAGAGGAGACCAAGACCATGATGGTTGGGGCAGTCAAGAATGATACAAACAAGACTGCAAGACCTAAAGAATTCTGTTATCGACCGAAGCAAGAGCAGGAGTTTTATCCATCATATCCGTCCAATCAGAAAAAGCCGGACACGACTGAATGGATAAAACAACAATGAAGAAACAGTTAAAGGCACTGAATAAACAGAGGGAATAGTAATTAACACTGGGCAGGCGTGCTATGTGTGATGTCTTTGAAAGCCACTGCATGGCGGAATTGTTTAAGACAGAAGAATATGTGTACTTATACACACCTATAGGTACACTGCAAATAGGTGGGCGGTGTAATAAAGCATAATACCCATTTCCCTGTGTTTCATGTTTTCGCCTTAGGGATGATTAAAGGCTGAGTCAACCCTGACCAGACCTGCAGAATACTCCCAGATCTCAGCAGTACGTGCATTAGCCCTCCCTGCTTTCCTGCAGGGTCTAACCTTTGTTAAACACACGCAGTCAGGTTGCAGCTGTGGCCTTTCAATGGTTCTTAGACCTGTGCACGCTCAGTGCGTCCCTAAGGATGAGCGTGCCTGCCCCAGCCACACCACCAGGTGTCCCTGAGAAATGAGAAGACGGCACTAGAACGTTTTTATCAATGAACGGATATCTATTCCGGTCCAGGGCAGTGCTCGTATAGCGCTTTAAAGCAGCACGTCTCGGTTTTCAAGTACTCAAAGCAGAACCAGAACATGTTATTGATGACATACGGTAGTGAATACCTGTTGAAGTCCCGGACATTTTTTATTTAGCACTTGAAAACAGCACTTCTTTTAAGCACTCAATGTAGCACCAAAACATTACCAGTGACTAAGAGATCTGATATCTATTCCTGTCCAGGGTAATTTTTAAAGCGGGCTTTGAAGCTGCTCAACCCAGCGCCAGGTCAATCAATCAATCAGGGATTTTTAGAGCGCACTACTCTCCCGTGAGGGTCTCAAGGCGCTGGGGGGAGGGGGTTCGGGCAGCTCCGAGGTCATGCAAAAAGGTCATATCAATGAAGAGAGCGGATATCTGTTCCCGCCCAGGGCAGTTTTTATATAGTGCTTTAAAGCAGCATTCCTCACTTTTTAACCACTCAAGGCAGCACCAGAACACGTTATCGATGACGTAAGAGAGTCCAACTACGTTTTTTTTTATAGCGCTTTAAAATCAGCACTTTAATCACACTCAAAGCCGCACCAGACCATATTAGCAATAACATAAATGAGCGCACATGTATTCCATCACAGCGCAGATTTATACAGCGCTTAACCTTTATTAGACAGACAGCACCAGGACATATCAACGGAGACTGAAATCTTTACCAGAGCAGGGCAGGTTATATATAGCGCTCGGGAAAAGGAAGGGACCGAGGCACAGGGAAGTGATTCGCCAACCTGGGCTCTACGGTTGACTAGTGATCCACTAGCCTGCATGTCCTTTTGAAAAGAGTCAACAAAGCCTCAAACGGGTGGGGGGTGGAGCGTTGAGTGGGTCAAGGAGAGGGCGGTTCCAAACGGGCACCGTATGAAAGAGATGTTTATTCGATAATATGGTCACCTTTTTTATCGAATTCTTTTGTGATGCTTTAGCAGTGACGGTGTGCTATGTTTGGACACATCGGTGCGCTTAGGGAAAAGTTAACATAACAGCATGACAGTTAATGACAGGACAAGAGCTATAATGTAGGTATAGGAGCGACGGTGTTTATGTGCGGGGACACCGGGGTCAGGAATGGGAAGAATTTAAAAGGCGGCTGTCACAGTGCTAAACACAGGCTGGGTAGTAATCACAGGAGCATTCAGCACAAACCGACTGACTTCTAGGCGCTCCACTAACGGGTGTTCGAATTAGCCAATTCAAACGTCTACCTTACCCCACCGAGCTGTATCTCTGGTCTGTATTTCGTCAGCAAGTTCGATAGGAAACTAGAATTAAGAAGAAAATACCTTCTTACCACATGCATAGGAGCCAAAAGGAGAATGCAAATTATACAAGCTTCCACGAGCTGATCCTCAGAGAGCTGCTGGTCGAGCACAGGGAGTCAATACTACAAACACTCCCTGAGTCCGGGCCAACAACCCAATTCTTGTTCCCATGCACTTCCTGGCCGAGCACCTGGAGTCAGCGCACTATTTACATTTTGAGACCCAGCACGGGGTCAACTGGAGTGCGCTAGGACTGGAGCACTGCTGGAGGTGTACACGGGGTCCGAGGAGTGGAGCTGCTAACCAACAAAATTAGGTTAGTGGTGTGCACCATGCGCACTTCTTCACAACTACACGAGTTGGAAGCACTTCCTGTCGGAGTGCACGCTGCGTCTAAGGCGTATGCGCACTTCCTGTCGGGGTACAAGACGTCAGATGCGTGCACTTATTAACCAACTACGCGCGCTTCCGGTCGGACTACACAGGCTAGGAGCACTTCTTGTCGGAGAACACGGGGGTCAAGTGCGTGCGCGCACTTCCTCTCGGGGTACACGGGGTCAGGGGCGTGCAAGACGTGCCTTTACGGTGTAGACCGGGTGAGTCCACTGTGTGCAGCTTGTGACGGAGTACACGGGGTCAAGAGATGTGCACTGTGCGCACTTCTCAGCTGACCACTATTTGTTGACGGTTTAAGAAAAGGCGTCCGCATTGAATTCTGTGGACTCTCCTTTGTTCTACAATGCATTCGATTACTACTAGAAGGTATAACTCTTTTTTAAGCGCGACGATTTTCTTATATTTGTCTCCAAGTATCTGGAGCCATTTTTAAGTTACAGAAAGCGGAAGGAAAAATACAAAGGTCAACTAAATGAAGTCCTTCTATATCACTTCAAACGCTTCAGAAAAGACCCCCGGTCGGTCGTGAATTCGTGTACGTTCAAATTTCCCGAAGGATAAGTGTAAATGATCATGCTTACATTAATAATTATAATAACGGGTTATGTTGCATGTAAACCTTACACCGATGCTGCACGTAACTTTAACTACACTGCACGACAGCTTTCTTTCAACCCCAAGTGCTTTAACTACGAGAACACAACCTTAAGGTTGAGAGTATTTGCCTTGAATGTCAAACTTTGTTTTTTTCAAATAGACGTTTAAATATGGATTTTATCCAGGTATGAGCTGTGGTGGCTAAACTTCACACACCACAACAAAATATGACATAAAATAAAACGTGAAGCAAAGTAAAATAAAGCCAGACAAGCGGCAACAGCGCACTACGGATGTCCGGCCACAATAACATAAGGACAAAAATTACAACGTGTAACGTACCATGAATTAACATAAATTAAGCAAACATATAAACGTTTAAAATAACGTATATTATGACGTAACGAAACGTAAAAATCGTAACGCAAATTAATACAGTACAACACGACGCAATTTAATTCCATACGACCACACCGCTAAACGATGTGCCTCAAAATATAAATAATCGTGATGCATCACAAAGGACTGCACGTATATTGTACGGCATATATAACACAACAGAAAAGGATGGCACGATTCATAACATAGCATAAATTAACGTTACAAATAACATAAACAAACCATAATGTAATAGGAACATGACAAATTTGAAAATATGTTACCTAGTCTATCATAACGTATAAGCAATATAACATAAATAACATTACATATGTCAGAACATATCAGATAACTTACTAAATATGAGGTTTAACATATCATAACGTATAACTTAGCATGACATACCCCAGCATACCATATAAAGACATGCCATAACACATTATATGCCATAACACAGCACAATAAGGCATGGCATAACACAACATGACACAGCACAACATAATAAGGCAAGCAACATGGCATGACAGCACAGCGTAACAAGGCATGGCATAACAATATGGCATGACAAAATACAACATGGCATGACAAAACACAAGATAAAGCATGGCATCACACAACGTGGCATGGAAACCGCAAATTAGGACATGGCATAACACAATTATGTAATAAGACATGTCATGACAGCAGAACATATCAAGGCATGGCATACGACAACATGGCATGACAGCTCAACAAATGCATAATACAACATGACATGCCGTGACGCCGTCTAACAGGGCCCAAACAGAGGGAGGGTGCTTAAGCGTGCCTCTGGGCGCTAGGTTGTAATGCGGGGCGCCTCTCCGCTCCGGGTCAAGTGCGATGAAGTTCACGCACACTGTAGCGCCCCCTCCCTGATTATCCTCCCGCAGGGACCCTCTCGTGCAACCTCGCTCCATCGACAACTTAACTCCCCATTACCCCGGCTCTGCGGGGGTCATCAAGCCATTCATAACTCCAGCCCTTCGCCGCTCTTATTTATCCATTAATCGTGCACTCAGGTTATTAAATCGTGCCTGGTGAGCCCCCGTCACGCACGCAGGCCGCACTCGCAATATCACTGCAAAATGTAAATGTGTGCAGGGCTGTGCGATGCGTGCACTAAATACAGATCAGCGCTGCCAGCGGCTCCAGGGGCGGGAAATCACCCCATCTGCCACGGCCCCGCTGCCGGGACACCCACAAGATAGAAGCCGCCACGCATGTGCTTGTTGGTGTTATCACGTCAGGAGCCGGAAATGGTTTTTACTGCAAACACACAATCACCTAACTAGAACAGGAAGCTGGCCGAGTTTAGGGGGATGCTTGGGGTCTGCACATACTGCCTGTGACCTGAAGGTGAGAGGGGTCTGTAACTAACAAACAGTACTGCACATACTGCCTGTGACTGCACCGTGCCCCTCGGGGTGAGAAGGGGTCTGAACTCGACCAGCACTGCACATACTGCCCGTGACTGCACCGTGCCCCTCGGGGTGAGAAGGGGTCTGAACTCGACCAGCACTGCACATACTGCCCGTGACTGCAACGTGACAGGGGAGGGGGATCTGTAACTCTGCATATTAGATGTATTGGACTCCGTTCCACCTTGAGGCAAGAGGACTCTGCCAAGAAGTAAAACACTTGATGTAAAACTGGCACTCAGGTTTGCATAAACTTTATAGAGAGAAACAAATATTCCCCTTCCACCTCAAAATACCGGATTTCTTCCCCGAGAGAGGCGGTTCTCAGAGATGACCTGTTTTTTTCTTGCAGTTTTACACAGAGCGGGCGGGACCCTGAGGTATTGGAGCGCTTTACAGAAGCACCAGTTACATTACACAAGGTCACATTCATGTTTTTTTGGCACAGGGGGATTAAGTGATTTGAAGAGATGTTGAGCTGACGCCGAGCCTCGAACCTGGTGCCCTAGTTCCAAAGTTGGAAGCTCTGGCCGTAACGCCACACCCTCTCCATTAACCTCACTCATTAATGCCACCTCTCCCTACGCACAGCGTGGTCGGCACCGACGGAGCTGTTTGTCATCAGGAGCTGACTGCCGACTGTCTGCGAGCGCACGGGGCTTCTGTGCTGTGCATCACGACAAAGAGGGTACACAGACATGCACATCCTGTTGTGTATGGCAACGCACACACGCGCCACTCACTTCTCTGTTTCTTACCACGTGAAGCGCAGTAGGCTGCTGCGTTGTGTGCTGGCCAGCTACCTCACATACAAAGTTGATGTGTGGGTCACGCGTCACAGAATATATGTGCGCGCGCGCACACACACAATACTGCCTACCATCACCCAGAGCAACGGGCTGTGGCGCTGTGTGCCATCACCCTCAGCGACACAAAGGCCCAGGGCTTCGGACGCACTGACTACCATCAGCACTAGCGCCTCGACTATGGCTGTCTCCTGCGTGCAGTACACCAGCCGGACCGCAGGGCGCTCCTGTGCGGTTTGTCATCAGAGCTAGTCACCGTCGTGAAGAGTCGAATCGGAGGGGCCTGGTCGATGTCAGGCAGTACTACACCTCACGGGCATAGAGAGGTGGAAGGAATATCAGCTGCACCGGAAGAGGGGCCACAAAAGAGTGCGTGGCCAGCGAAGGGAACTGGGGGTGATTTACTCTACGTTGGGTTCTTTTCCGTTTTCATTGTTCGAGCTCCATCAATGCTGTCTGCTCTCACAGGCAGACCTCTTCAGAGGCCCCGCTGGTATTGTGACCTCGTCAGCAGGGGCGGACAGAGATTCGCCCTTACTGTTGTTAGTTAAATTAATGCGTTCCTTGCTCATTTTATTAATACTACTACTCTTATCATAGAACTGTAAAAAAGCAACTTACCGAAAGGGTTGCTGCACATGGCAGGATGTGTTATTAGTGTCACTGCACCGGGCGCCTTTCACACACGGACAGTCCTATCTATGCACGTGCGGACACGCACCGAAAAGAAAGGGCTTGTAAGAACGCACCCTGAGCACAGTTCTAAAGAGCAAACATCGAATTATGCGTGCGAGGACGAAGGTGTCCTCTGCAAACTGCCGCTCCTCGCATAACCCTTAGCGCTCACGGGACAGCCTTGTCTAGGCGCTTTACATAACGGGAGTTACTGTTACCTAATTAAATGGCACTCAATCGATAGACACAATACGGGTGAAAGGCGGCGTCCGACCTGCTGCCCACAGCAGATGTCAGCAGCGTGCGACGGAGGCTGCTGCTCGATCATGCAAACACATGACCCCCGAAGCATGATGGGGTACGGGGATGTCCGGAGAGGGCCACACCTGCATTCGTCATACTCGCCCTGTTTATCTTTCGGCGGCATTTCCTGTACACCGAGCATCCGAGAAAATATTCCAAGCCCGTAAAACCCGTGCCCTCCAGGGAAAGCATCAAGTTAGAACATTGAGGCGACGTGAACCGGAAGTCAAAGAGGAAGAGTGAAGGCGCAGAACACGCACCGAACCCTTAACGCTCCTGTACCCTCCCAACACACCAGAGCTCCCCCAAAACACACACACAGCCTCTCTCTAACACGCGCATACGCAGCTCCCCCCAAACACGCAGCTCCCCCTAAAAAGACACACGCACCTCCCACCGGGGTACCGTCCGTCTGGCTCAAGGGCACCGTCTGCCAGATCGCCTGCCTGTCACCTCCACAGGCCGGGGTTGATCCGGTGATGTGTTTTCAGGGTGGGGTGCGGTGTTCACTGCGGCTGGTAGGGAGAAGCCTCTTACAGCATTAATGCTCACAGACCCTCGGTCACTGAGGAGAAATACCTAGCGCCCAGATGCGGCACCAGCCGTGCACGAACGACTGCGGTATTAACAGCCCTTTCAACGTATTCTCACTTTGAGTCGGCAGATGTCCGTGAGCGCTTAGAAGCGGAGAGTCCAGCTTTAGCCAGCACTGGTAACAATTCGCATTATTCTAATATTTCGCATTTAGTCTGATACATGGGTTGCTTCATAGTCCCATTTGGTAGTCTGCAAAGGTATCTACAGTTAACCCTCAGACAATCACTTTTATAGAGCTTCATGTTGGTTCAGTCGTTTCTAAGTGCTGTAATTCACAGGTGTGAAAGTTTCCAACTTTAATTGTATTCAATGCATCAATATCTCGAGAATGACAAAGTGAGTGGGCTTTACCGGACTCCTGACCACTCATCACCGGAGACGTCGCCGGCGAGCATTTAACCCACTGAGTTACCTCGCTGGTTAATAAGACGATCATACATAATCATTAGTCCGGACTTCTCCACCTCTCGTGCGGGTCAATGATTGAATAGCTGCGGCGGTAAAAGCAGCGCATTCCGTGCTCTAACACTAGTAACAGTGGTACAAACGCAGACTTTAGCTGTGACTGTGGAGTACCAGTGAGCCCTGAAGTGCTGCAGAAGCGAGGCTGTAAAGCGCCAAGCCCGGCTTCCTCGTATGAACCGCTATAGACCGCTCTATCTTTGACAACAACACGGGCCTGTCCGCTTCCAAACTATTCGTTGCTTTAGTCATGGTGGGATACAGCGGGACTGCTCAACCAAGCTTCATTTCATAAAGCACCATATACCGCTCCATAATGTCAATCTGTATAACTCGCTTGTGACCCATATAGTGCCACCGTTTCTGTGAGGTGAAGTGCTTAGAAGGTCTTCAATAACACTGCATTGTATACCCCGGTTGCTAACATTCCCATCCGCAGTTGTCTGAGGTAAAAGCGCATAGACATCCAGTAGCCCCTCAAACTGCGCTATATCTCTCTTTCTATTCGTGTCAATGAGTATAAACCCCATCATGTTACATTCAGAGGTAACAAAAGCGCACGCGCCACCCACAATGCTGATCTGTATAAACCTTGTAACATAGGTGCTCTGTTATATAGTAAAAGTGTTGGGAAGTCTCGACCTCCCCCCCCCTCCCCCCGCCCCCCCCCGCAGCCATGTGTGCCGCCCACAACGCTGCCCAGTAGAAAAGCGCGCCGCATTATGCCATAGCTGCATATTTAAAGCGCTTAGAAGCTCGGCGCTGCTCTGCTCACCTGTATGACCCTCATGTTGAGGCCGGTCTCCTGCGCCAGCTGCTCCCGGATGTGCCGGGTGGGTTTGGGGGTGGCCGCGAAAGCCGCCTTGAGGGTCTCCAACTGCTTGGCCTTGATGGTGGTGCGGGGCCCCCGCCGCTTGGCCCCCAGGTTCTGGTCGTCGTTCTCGTTGCTTCCGGTCTCCTTGTCCGAGATGTTGGCGCTCTCCGAGTCCTTGGCGTCGTCCAGAGACGGGTCTTGGGAGTCAGGAGACAAACTAGGGTCACTGCCTGTCACTGTCAAGAAAGACAAGACGCATCAGCGAGGTCGGGGGAGGGAGGGGAGGGGCACACATACTTCACAACCACCCAGACACTACCCCACCCTCCCCAATCAAAAGGTACCAATCTAGGGAAGCCGCTTTATTCATGAATTTAGTAATCCATCAATAATTTTAACAACTGCCTTTCTAGTTCGAGCGCTTTAATTCAACATTTACCTATAGCGCTTCCATCGCGTAAGGTTTAGATGTAGCGTTTTAATAAATAAACTGTAGTAACAGTGCTTTGAACATCAACCTCCCCTTTCACCTGTAAAGTGACTTCTCCCAGTCTGACACAGGCCCTTGACGTCAAAACACAAACTGTTGTTGAATTGTTAATCCGCCAAGCAGAGCCCTAACTCCTTAAAATCATGTTCCTATTAATATTTTCGATGCAATTCGCCTATGTCCGCAGCTAACCAATATATGTATTTAAAGTTACAAATCTTTGATGAATGATTCGAATATAAATTACAGTCTGCTATGAGTTTATTTACAAGCCGCTTTACTAACTTTTTAATTCTTCTAGATTGCCTTATCCCCCACAAAAATGTATTTATTTTAAACCGCCTTGTTTGAATTTTTTTTTTAGCTTTCCAAAGGGTGCTAATTCAAAATGTGCATTTACTTTAAACCGCTTTTTATTGACTTTTAGTTTGCCTAGATGCGCCTTCTCTATCCAAAATACATATTTACATGCATTCGGGTTGATTCAGTGGCTTTTAAATTCGTTTACAGCCGTCTTGCCTCCTTTCCAAATCTTGTCTTGAATACCAAACAACTGAAACATTGGATTTTATTTTTAAAACGGCTTTATGTGCCTTCTACTCCATACAAAGTGTATTTCACAGCAAGCCATTTTAATAACACTGGAGAGTTAAAACTTTTTTCAGGAGCCTGGGTATACAAGCGCGTTTGACAGAATATAGAGCGCTCTGCAATTTTGTCTGTAAGGAGCTGGGGAAGCGATGAGGTGGGCAGAAAAGGAGGTTGATGAGGAAGTGGTAGAGGCGCTTTAATTACTGCTGTCCCCCCGCCCCCCGGATCTTCCCTGAGAACCTGCACGCACAAAAACTACAGTCCCAAGCGTACAGCAGTGGCACCCCTACACTATGGGCCACAAACATACGCGTGCTAAGTTGCAACTGGCTGCGACGCTGGGGTTCAGATGAGAACTCTACATTTTTATTCTCACGTTCCAGCAATGTGCCAGGCCCCTGGTAGATTTAAATCGCTCTATTTTACTGTGATTTTGTGCGCGATGGAGCATTTCCTGGTGTCACAATGCAGACCACCACTCGGGCAGTACCTAACATAAATCGCTCTTTCGTGCTGAAGTTGGCTGGACGCGCGTCAGTCAGCCTTTCGGGGACAGCGCTCTTTTATTCACATTGGTCTGGTAAGCTGACGCCCCTCCCTCGGAAAAGGGCCGCATACATCGCTGTTCTTTACCTCTACGTTTCCTCGAGGGCAGGCAGCTTTGGGTGCATAATTGGGCCTTTGGTAGTCCACATATACATGGACGTGTCCTCTCTGCCAGGTGAGGTGACGGCCTCAAGGACTCTCCGGTAAAGGCCCGCATAAATCTCTCTTCTTCACCTCTGGGTTTACCGAGAGCAGGCGCGTCTACTTGGTTGCAGCATTGGAGCATAGGTATTCCATGTGTTCATGTGCGTGTCCATTGGAGCATAGGTATTCCATGTGTTCATGTGCGTGTCCATTGGAGCATGGGTATTCCATGTGTTCATGTGCGTGTCCATTGGAGCATAGGTATTCCATGTGTTCATGTGCGTGTCCATTGGAGCATGGGTATTCCATGTGTTCATGTGCGTGTCCATTGGAGCATAGGTATTCCATATGTTCATGTGCGTGCCCTTACATTCTGGGGAGGTGACAGCTACTATATGAGAGAACGCGCACATAAATGGCTATTCTTTGCCCAGAGATTCCAGCGAGGACCGGCAGGCCATCATGGCACACAGCTGGTGCCTAGGTAGTACATATATGTATGTGCGTGTCCTTGCACTCAGGGGAGGTGACCGCTCGTTTCTTGAACATAAATCGCTTTCCTTTACTTCGGAGTTTACCTACCGGTCTCGTTGGCTGCACCGTGGTGCACAGTTAGTCGGTAGTTTATGAGCTATGTGTTGTGTATGTGTTCTCACAGTAGTAGTGTGTGCCCTCAAGCCGTGGTGAGGTGACGGTTCCACGTAGGGCACACAAATCGCTCTCCTTTACCTGGGGATTCACCAGACAGCAGGCCGACCTCCTTGGCTACACCGTGGTGCTCAGGTAGACTATATTTAAGTGTGTGTGTTGTCACACATGTGTGTCCTCACGCTGTGGTGAGCTGACAGCTCGCACGTGGTGCATATAAATCGCTCTCCTTTACCTGGGGATTTACCTGACAGCAGGCCGGCCTCCTTGGCTACACCGTGGTGCACAGGTAGACTATATTTAAGTGTGTGTGTTGTCACCCTGATGTGTGTCCTACCGCTGTGGTGAGGTGACGGTTCCACGTGGTGCATATAAATCGCTCTCCTTAACCTGGGGATTTACCGGACAGCAGGCCGGCCTCCTTGGCTACACCGTGGTGCACAGGTAGCCTATTTTTAAGTGTGTGTGTGTTGTCACACTGATGTGTGTCCTCACGCTGAGGCGAGGTGACAGCTTGCACGTGGTGCACATAAATCGCTCTCCTTTACCTGGGGATTTACCCGACAGCAGCCAGGCCTCCTTGGCTACACCGTGGTGCTCAGGTAGACTATATTAAAGTGTGTGTGTTGTCACACTGATGTGTGTCCTCACACTGAGGCGAGGTGACAGCTCGCACGTGGTGCATATACATCGCTCTCCTTTACCTGGGGATTTACCTGAGAGCAGCCCGGCCTCCTTGGCTACACCGTGGTGCACAGGTAGCCTATATTTAAGTGTGTGTGTGTGTTGTCACACTGATGTGTGTCCTCACGCTGAGGCGAGGTGACAGCTCGCACGTGGTGCATATACATCGCTCTCCTTTACCTGGGGATTTACCTGAGAGCAGCCCGGCCTCCTTGGCTACACCGTGGTGCACAGGTAGAATATATTTAAGTGTGTGTGTGTGTCCTCACACTGAGGCGAGGTGACAGCTCGCACGTGGTGCATATAAATCGCTCTCATTTACCTGGGGATTTACCTGACAGCAGCCCGGCCTCCTTGGCTACACCGTGGTGCACAGGTAGAATATATTTAAGTGTGTGTGTGTGTCCTCACACTGAGGCGAGGTGACAGCTCGCACGTGGTGCATATAAATCGCTCTCATTTACCTGGGGATTTACCTGACAGCAGCCCGGCCTCCTTCGCTACGCCGTTGGTGCTCAGGTAATCCTCCTTGCACACGAACTTGTTCTCGTCGATGATGTATAGCTCCTCGCCCGTAGACAGCTGCTTGTGGCACATCATGCAGGTGAAGCAGTTGAGGTGGAACACCTTGCTCCGCGCTCTCCTCACCAGGTCGCTCGGGGAGATGCCCTGCGCGCAGCCCGCACACTTGGTCCCGAACCGCCTGCCACAGGGAGAGAGACAGGAAGTGACGCTATAAATTAGTACATTCTGCTCATTAATACCCTGGCTTATATCTCTGACCCCTTGACGAGTGCTTATTATTTTTACTGAGCGGCAGACGTTACACACGAATCCGGTGTATATTCCAGTGGCTCGCAGTGGCCACGTCACCCGGGCCACCCCCGAGCCCTGGACTATGCACCTGACGCCTAGTAATGCTCCGAGCAGCCGCCCACAGCAGGGATTCGACGCAGCCCTTTATTTTACGGTGGTCGCAGGCTTCTTGGATGCGTTGGGAGATCATTTCATAAAGGGCATCCTTCAAGGGGGGGCTACCGCCTACCGAGGTTTTCACCCCTCCCCCTGCAGCCAGATACATCTATATAATTAAGCGGCGTAATAAAAACGCTAGAGATTTAAAAAGCGCCAAGAGACAATTTATTTTGTGGCTGGCACTATGGAGACCGTGGATAAAATGGTAGGAAACAATGTCGCATTATAAGCGACCAAAAAAACACAATTTACATAAAATTGACTAACCACGTCTTACCCTTTAATAAAAAGAGATACATTTGCTATATATTAATAAAGAATGCATTTAATAAAACGGCACATCCCGAATGGATGCACAGACAGACAAAGTTTGCGTTGTTTTCGAGTTGTTCCCCTTTTCACTGTGCTGGGCTTCACGGGAGAATCGGATACAATTTGGGGGTGGCTTATGCAATTAGCAACTACATCTATCCGAAAGAAACGACTGAAGGCAAAAGGGGATACAAATAATTGTATGTGTTCGATTAACAGCAATAGCGTTTAAATCCTGGTTTCCTCGAACACACAGCGCGCACGGTTCTTTCTCTCGTGTTTCCAGTCTTCAGGCCTGCTCGAGTGGTGTATGTGTGTACTTTCACTCACGCAGCCATATGAAAAGAGTATGTTTGGTGCCTGAACGTCGCATCCACACCGATTCACCGTTCTCCTACACATCCCACGCGCAGACGCAAACTCACGCACCACCCCATGCGTGCATATACACAACTGCCCACGGTGCACACACATCCCCGAAATTAAACCATTGTGTTTTCTGTAGTATCCCCAACTAATAGCATAACCTACATTAAGACTGCAACCCAGGGCATTGTAAAACATTTCCAAAAATCGGGAGAAACCGACGACAACTGAAAAATGACACATCATAAATATTGCCTCCAGCCGTGTCTCCCAAAAAAATGAAAGAAGCGGAACCAGATGCACGGCGTCCAAAACAAACAAACCAATAAAAACGAAAGCAAGTTTCAGTTTCCACGTTCTCCATTCCAACGACGCGAACTGTAAACCAAGAATCGCTCTGTGCTTTTCAACAAACAGCACCGGGTAACACGAACAGGTCTGATCTTGAAATAAAGGAATCATGCCATAAGTTACATTTGAATGTGTCTGCGACTGATTTGACCCACTAGTGATGGGTGCGCACACGCACACAACACTCACGGCCTCACAAGCACGGAGAACGCTTGTGTTAGTGTCTGTGAGATGTGGATTGCGCGTCTGGTGTAAACCGTCCGCCGCTTCCTGCTCAAACACTGGTTTTATTCAAATCCCGTTATCGCATATTTCCTAAAAATCACAGCTGGCCGTCACAGCGGGCAGATGTCACACACCGCCCCACCGAGCACAAGTGTCAGCCCCATTGTGTGCGCAGGACGGAATACACAGGATATATGCAACTCCTCCGTCACACCAGATGGTGCCAGCGCCTCGTGTACAATCGTGTGCGCCTACCGCACGTGGGTAATGGGTGGCATCTCTCAAAGAACAGTCAGCGACCACTTAGTGTGTCACCCACCAATACTTTCAAGATGTAGCGCCTACATTTAAAAAAAAAAAAAAATGTACACGTACTCTGCTCACGCCGCACAAACGTGCTCGGATTCCAATTCCAGACACTTAATCTCTTTGTATTTCACCCATCTTCACAATGAAACATTCACAAGCTCCTACGTTACACCAAATGCGGAGACAACATGCTGAGCGGCTCCGTGCTGCACACGAGAGGCCGGACCCGCTCCCCGAGGTCCCTTCCAAGGAGAGATGACCTGGAGATGGGCCTTATCTAGCAGGGACGTCTGTGGAATTCATCAAATGATCATAGGCCCCCACCCACCACGCCCCCGCGACCGGGCGCCATCATTAAAAGGTCATTTACTATGTGCCGTTGCTCTATTTCTCTTTCTTTTTAAATCTGGGAATGAATACCCGGCGTGTGTCCAGCTATTTTTCAGGTGTCCTAAATACAGAACACACGAAGAAAGTTTTATCGATGGCATTTCCCATTTGAGGTGCCAAGTGCTGAGACAGTGTTTATAGCACACGTACATGGGCACAACACCAACGCTGGGCCGTGTTTGTTAGCTATGTCCACCCACCTCCATGTAACTCATGTGCGGCAGCGGGGTGCCCACAGCAATACCACCCGTCCTATTTCGGGGTCTCCACTCAATCCGTGCGCCCTCTGCGTTTCCACCGTGCACGTCCCAGCGAAGCACAGGCACGCAGGGAGGCTTCCTGCAGAGGATGCGTTCTGAAGTGGCCGCACAGAGATACGTTCAGCACCACGGAAAACCCAGAGGGAACAGATGTAAACATTTCCACAGTCGTCCTTGTTGAAGTACGTGATTGCGCCTTGTGCCGGGAATGTAAACATGCCTCTGTTTACAAGTCCGGGTCGGGCCCTCTGCCCTCCGGCTTGTGAAGCAGATGCTGAGCCGGGCACAGGAGCACCACAGTGGCACTGGCCCGGGAGATAAGGCCCGTGCGTCTGTGGAGATAGCAGTCCCTCTGGGGTGGGTGTGCGCGCGAGTTTATATAAGAGGCAGACAAGCATTCTCACGCGTTAAGATGCACACACGCAGGCCTGTGCGCCCACACACAGGCACAAACATAAGGTGGGTCGCAAACATAAAGAGGCCTGGTCTATTACACACACACTCTCTCTCTGCCGCACACATACCGTCGATCTCCACACTCATGCACACATCACACACTTACATGAGTACTTTCATATTCCAATGTTTAAGCCAGATACACACTCTCGCCGGCGCGTTCATCTTTGTGTCTGTATACATGCGTCTCAATTCGAGTGAAAGCATATATTCCGGATACATGCGCTCCACATACGAACGTTTCTATATACGTACAGATACAGATGAATATCCCACTGTTTGTACATATCTGTAACTACAAAGGAGAGAGACAGGTAGAGGAGGGTAGGACTGAGGGAAGACAGACAAGCAGGGGTAACAGGCAGCCAAGAAGATCGATACAGACAGAGACATAGGCAGGATAATGGATAAAAGGACTGATAGAGAAGCAATTGTAAGGATATATGTATATATATATATATATATATATATGTGTGTCATAGGTGGGTATATATATATATATATATATATATATATATGGACACAGCTACAGATAAATGGAAGGATGGATTTGTAGGTGGGTGAGTAGACTAACATACAGATAGACACAGACATACAGGCAGAGGTAGTTATAGGAAGGATGAATGGAAGAATGGCCCTATCTATAGACAGACATACAGAGTGGTTGGTGGGCCCATAGATATACACAAGGACACAGAGACAGAAATGAACGGAGGGATAGATAAGCGGACGTACAGAGAAATGGACAGACACACATATAGATATATAAGGTTGGGTGGATAGACAGCCATAAAGGTGACTTGCAGATGAATGGCTGCACGAACGGACGTGTGTACGGACAGACTTCCAGAGAGGGGGGGATATACGGAAGGATGGGTGTGTGCACGGAGGCCGAAAGTAGCGGGATAAAGGCAGAGACACAGGGAGGTGACCGATGCGGGATGAAGAAGCAGACAGACAAGGACAGGTGGGCGGAGCAGCTGATACTGATAGACAGATATACAGACATCCAGACGGACGGGTGTATGGAGCAGCGGACAGAGAGAGTGAAGTAAGGACGGAGCAGCAGACAGACCGACAGAAGGAGGCATGGACGGAGCAGCAGAGAGGTGGACGGAGCGGCAGGCAGACAGCCCGCCGTCAGCCCCGCGCCCCGCACTCACCGGAAGAAGTCGTTCTTGCAGTAGAGCTTGCCCTCGCGGGAGAAGCACTTCTCGGTCAGGTTGCACTGGCACTCGCAGCACTGCACACACTTCACGTGCCAAGCCCTGTCCAGCACGTTCAGCAGGAAGCGGTCCAGGATGGGCCGCTCGCACGCCGCGCAGTGCACCATTGTCTTTGGATGAGATGTTTGGGGGCTCGTTGTATTCCTCTCCCCAGCGGTCAGGTGCGGACGGAGGACATGCACAACCGAAACGGCCTGGTGTGGGAGAACACACGAACCTTCTAAGATGTGTCCAGTGGCAGGCAGACTGCCCCAAAGCGGCGAGAAGACGCGCCTCGTCAGGGCTGGAGACTCCGGGGCCACCACAACAGAAAGCAGCAAAGAAACAGCGACCAATGCTTCTTAAACCGCAGAAGGCATGCCTTGTTCTCGGGTCTGAGGTAGCGGACGGAGTCAGTAGTCAAAGTGCATCAGTGTCCAGAAAAGCAAAACCGCGCCAACAATACAAAATTTGAAAAATGAACAAATAAACACAACAAAAACAGAGCTTTGGGTTGGGGTTCTAACCTGCAGACATCACTCTTGGAGGGGCTTCGCCGGGTTATGGTTGCCAGCAGTGCAGCTTTCTGAAAATTCCTTGTTTTCCTTTCTTTAGTGCCTTGAAGGTAGGTGCCTACCACAGCTGGAAGCAGGGTGGTATGCGCCTGTCTCACTACAGTGTGCACAGGCAGGCAGCTCTTGTGTAAGGCGTGTCAGGGTGTTGAGCAGGTTCTGATCTCCGTGTCCGTGGGTAGGGGTGTGCCCCTGGCCTGTCTCCCCCGCAGAACTCAGACTCTGGGCATGTGGGGTCAATGCCTGGCTCTGCTCCTGCGGGACTCGGGGTCTGTGGGGGCAGGAGCCCGGTTCTCCCCTGGCAGCGCTGTCCGTTTGCAGATCTCAGTCTTTGGGTGGTGGGGTACGAGCCCGGTTCTCCCCTGACAGCGTAGATCTCAGTCTCGCTGGGTCTTTGGGTGGTGGGGTACGAGCCCGGTTCTCCCCTGACAACGTAGATCTCAGTCTCGCTGGGGCGGAGAGGGCTCCCCCGTTGGCGAGTTCAGAGTCATTGGGATGATGGGGGCACGAGCCCGGCTCTCCCTTTGCAGAGCGGTGGGATACGAGCCCGGTTCTCCCCCTAGAGGCCTCAGAGTGCGTGTGGCCGGAGCCTGACTGTCCCCGCGATGCCCGGGCGCTCCTCCCTCTCGAGCTCCTGCTCAGGCCCGGGTGCGCTGCCGCTCTTCCTGCCTGTCTTTCTCCGCCTCCGCTGCAGCCCGAGGATGCTCTGCCTGGTCCAGGCCAGCTCCAGCTCTAGCCTTATGCACAGCGCCGTGACGTCGGCGCCCGCGCCAGCCAATCAGCGGCGGCCCCTGCACCCATTAAGCACCCTCCCTGGGCCGCTGGCTGCAGAGTGCCGCTGCCTTGCAGAATGGAGGGCGAGGGCCGCTGTCAGTGCTTAGCTAATGTGCATCGGCCGCCAGAGTGAAACATGTCTCGGAGGGAGGTGGATGGGACGCACGCGGAGCAGCCAGGGAGCCAGCGGTATGTATACACATATGTGACATTTACTTCTATAGGTGGCCGGCCGGGCAGACGCCATGGTGTGCGAGGGCCAGCTGGAGGGGCGACTGCCATGGAACTTGGGCTAAGATTAGAGCATGTGCAATTGCGAGTATATGATTGCGCGCAAGCTGGTGTGCAAGGGCAGAGCTGCGTATTTATGCAAGGCAGTGAGGCATCATACAGAGTGCACACAGACTGTACCCATGAAATAAACAGAGCAGCGCACCCTATTTATATACACGTTTACATTCACGGATGAGAAAAACAGTCACGCGGCGACACGTTTACAATAACACTCTACTATCTATCGCAATGTAAATACGGCAATAAATACATCTATAAGATACATACAAAATCACTACAATTACCTGTATGTATATAAATAAATATTACATATATTTATATGAATGTACACTAATATAAAAATACTTGCATTATCTATGTGCCCATGTTTCATAGCCTGTGTTAAAGAAATCAATACATATCTAAGATGTGGTACTAAATATAGTCACATTATCCGATATTATACATTATATATTACAACAGCGGTACTATACAAAGTTACATGATCCAATAATATATATTACATATGTATCCACTCTATCCATCCCTTAATATATCAATCTAAATTAATACACACACACACACACACACATATAAATACACAAATGTAACAGTGATGAAACACGCCCCAATACACATATAAATTCACGTACATATATAATATGGTGATCCAATACACATACACACTCTCTCTGATACATAACAAGTAATTATGAAATATGGGACAATATTGCCATCGAGGGGTTCTGATGATGTAATTTCTAAATATCACTAGAACCCAGAGATGGCAACGAAGGACATTACACATGGTACAGTTATTTTTTTAATGACTTGTTTATTTTGGGGTAATTAGCATGAAAAGGCCGATTTCTTCAATGTGCAGCTAACAATGATCTTTGATTTGAATTACAATGTTTGTTATGTTTACCTATCATGAATACACGTTTGATAAAACAATGGTCAGGACCAACAGATTTATGCGATTTGGTGGCTGAACCACTTCCTGCATATTGATGGTCTTACCCCATTTGCCACATAATTTACAAAATGTCACAAAAAATGCTCTCTCCCGCTTTGTGCTTAGTACCGCATACTTTAGATAGATAGCCTTGCTGCATATTTTTATTCTCCAAGCTGCACACTGCAGTGTGGTTTGGGAGTGGGCATTAAGATGATGAAACCCATTTTAACAGGGAACAGTGAAAACAGTGAAAAAGTTCTCATATTTCACAGTTTCCTGAGAAATATAGGTATTTATACCATTGCATTTTGTGCAATAAAAACACCAAACGTAATATACTCGTGCACACACACACATTTATGACGCGTTGTGCTTCTATTGCACAAAATGAAGTGGTACAAAAAGTATATAATTCATCAATGTAGAGACAGCACATGAGAGAGGAGAGGCAAGAGGCAGAGAATGCGCGTATAAATATGGAACGTCAAACCTTTGGAAATTGGGAACTTTTAGTGCAGGATGTCCACGTGGCGCTGAGTGTATCACAGTTAACGACGCTACAGTATGCGCGTCTAGCAATGCGTCCAGCGATCATTGACAACAACGTTTTTTTTAAAAATAATCTTTGAAACTGCCCGAGTGGTCGGCGAAGATGATTCCACGGATTGGACTCAGTTGGTAGCTGATTTCAGTTAAACGAATTCTGCCGATGGGCAGCCCCGGCGGTACTCCAGGCGGGGCAGGATTTAATCCTCAAGTGAACGAGTTTTTCACGAAGGCCAGGCCGGACAATGGCGGTATCTTCACTGCTGACCGCTGTCGAACGGACACACCGATAAATTACCTTTTCAGATACACAGAGTACGAGGCACTGTCAGAGAGAGGCCCTCGGTTTACATCACGGGGACCCACCATTGAGAGACAGCGAAGGCATCCGTAGAACCGTGCACAAAACCCGGTTCCAACCTGAGGCCCATCGCGCCGTCCTTCCCACTAATCGAATAGCGCCCCTTTATTCAGCGCCAACAACATACCTAATTTCGTCCTGCTACTAATCCTTAGGCGCTTTAATCCCCCATCTCGGTTACTCTCATTCTGTATTTCGGTGAATCCTCCGATTGTCTTCGTACTCGAGAAGTTTCTAAGCCATAAACCTGGTAAAATATCCTTACTGTGCATGTCAACATCCTTACTGGGGTTCGCTTTCTAGCAACTAGAGGAAGTTTATTTTGCACTGGGAGCCATGTAAGCGTAATCACTTCCTCTCTTCCCCCTTACATCACTCTCTCACTGTCACCAAAGGGGCCACGTCAGTGCCCCACACGCTTCGCTGCCTTCTGGTTGGAAGCCTGGGCACGTGCTTCTACCTGACAGCAGAGTGTGTTCTGGGATTTGTAGTCCTCGTGCATTTCCAAGCGGGGGGACACACCCGACTGTGTAAAAGGAGATCCCCGCCCTGTGAAAGGGCGCCCTAATGACAAGCCACCGCGGCGCTAGTCTCTGGGAATCTAGTTGACGCTTGTGGTCTGGAAGTCCACCCTCCAGAAAAGGAGGGGGCGATGCCGAACCAATCCACAAATGCATCTGTGCATACACAGTACACACTATTGACTGTCTGGGGCGGGTGCTTGTGACTGAGGTGCTGATTGGTAATTCAATAAACTAGGTGGTGAGGTTATCTGCACATTTGCATCACAGCCACTTCCAGGCGGGAGGTGGTGTTTCAAGGCTTGGGACACGCCTCCCCCCACTCTACCCCCATCTCCCCCACCGTATCAGAACACGGAGTAATTTATATAGCGCTGATAGCTGATATTGCGTGTACTTCGTCTGAGGAGGCATTGAAATCACAAAACTAGAAATAACAGAATTGAAATCGGTTCGCAAAGTCAGATGGGATAAATCGCTTACTCGTTTGTAACACGTGGATACTGCAATGGTTTCCTTGAAAGCACAACACTAACCTAACTAAAACCACCGTGTGTTCTGGAGCAGCGTGGTGCATCGCGCTAAACTGTTTAGCGCCTCGTTAGGGTAGTAAGCGCTCTACAAATGCAATTACAGTACAATAAATAGCTCCACATAGCCACTAGCGTAAAAACGTGCTCTACTAATACCAGCTCGAATGACTCGGCTGTCATTGCGGACCCAGGCACCCACGGAGGTAGCACACGAATTTAATTTTACCAACACCATATTACTCATTTCATGATTCTATACATTTCCAAATATCCTTATGTTTTGTAGTTGCAGATTATTTGCCGTCGCTGGAGCTTTTGGAAAGTATCCTTCAAAACGAAGATAGGCAAATGCAAATGAGAACTCGTTTACTAACCATTTCCTTTCAGGAACAAGGACTCGGGCCGTCTGTACATACACCGCATCCCTGGAGATAATGCGAATAAAGATGGCCTGCCTTCAATCCATCACCATCGACCCGTCCCCTCCAGGTTGAGAACACGCTGAGGGGTGGACATAACGTGCTCGTGGGGGTGACGTACTAGGGCTGGGCAAATATCGTCCTCGTGGGCGTGACACGCCAGGGGTGGACATATATCGTCCTCGTGGGCGTGACACGCCAGGGGTGGACATATATCGTCCTCGTGGGCGTGACACGCCAGGGGTGGACATATATCGTCCTCGTGGGCGTGACACACCAGGGGTGGACATATATCGTCCTCGTGGGTGTGGCACTCTAGGATTAGACACATATCGTCCTCGTGGGCGTGACACACCAGGGGTGGACATATATCGTCGTTGTGGACGTGACGCACTGAGGGGAGGACATATATCGTCCTCGTGGGTGTGGCACTCTAGGATTGGCACATATCGTCCTCGTGGGCGTGACACACTAGGTGTGGACATATATCGTCCTCGTGGGCGTGACACACCAGGGGTGGACATATATCGTCCTCGTGGGCGTGACACACCAGGGGTGGACATATATCGCCCTCGTGTTTGTGACACACTAAGGGGTGGACATATATCGCCCTCGTGTTTACGACACACTAAGGGTGGCGATTTCTCGCCCTCGTGCTTGCGGCATATTAAAGGAGTGGTGATGGAGCTCCCGTAGTTGTGAAATATTTAGGAATGGACATAAATATATATCGTTCTCTTGGATGTGACATATCGAGGGATGCACTTATATCGCCTGTGGTTGTGACACACTGTCCTTCTCGTAGTCACGGCACACTAAGTTGTGAAGATGTATCGCCCTTGTGGTTTTGACATATCAAGAGCGGGAAGGATACCGCTCTCATGGTTGTGACATCTTCAGGAATGGACATACATCGCCCTCTTGGCTGTGACATATTACCCCCGTGGTTCACGATACATTACCCTCATATATGTGACATTGTAAAAAGGACGGCCACAGATCGCCCTCGTGGGTGTGAAATATCGACTGAAGGCTATATGCCCTCAGAGATGGGGCAAATGTAACACATTGAATGGAGGGCTGGGCATAGACTGTCTTAACGTCGTGACATATTAAGGGATATACATATATCGCATCGTGGTTGCGACATATTGAGAAATGGGCACACATTCCCATCATGCTACGACACACCAAGGAACGGACACACATATCGCCCTACGTATAGCGCCCTAATCATCGTATCGTACTAAAAGATATATTGTCCTAATAGTTGTCACATGTGGAGTGATGGACAGATACCGGGTGTGAGACAGCAAGGGATGAACGTTCTTGGTTCTCACATATCGAGGTATGGAGAAACGTCGCACTCTCGGTTGCCACCTCTTGAGTGACGGGCATACATTGACGAGCTCCATATAACCTGTTTGAAGGCTGGGGGTACGAGCAGGGCGGAGGCACTTTTAGGCATGCATTTTGCTGTATCTGGTTCTCGTCTATAGCGCTGTGCGGATTGAAGGTGCTCCGCGGCGCTTAGAACGCTGGGTCATAAAAGGATTATCAGTGCAATGTTTAGTGTCCTTTTTTGCCCGTTTCATTTACTTATATTATAATGCAGGGCCGAAAGCAGGGGGGCGGGGGTAGAGAGCCTCTCTTTTGTTTTTGAGCTGCTGTGTGCCCTCTTTCTCGGGGAGTAAAGGGACGTGGATGGGCACGGAGCAGGAACAGGACGGGCAGACCGACCCACTGCAAATTGCTGCTTTCTGTAGTCCGGGTTCACCCCTCCCAGGATGCTTCAGGTAGGTGGAGGTGCTGTGACCCACCCTCCCTTCTCAATGAAGCTTGTCCCAGAGAGGGGCATAGATGGGCATGGAGCAGGAACAGGACGGGCAGAGTGACCTACTGCAGATTGCTGCTTTCTGTACTCAGGGTTCACCCCCCTCCCAGGATGCTTCAGGTAGGTGGAGGTGCGTTGTCTCCCCCTTTCTTATGTAAGCCTACCCTGGATGGACACGGAGCAGGAAAAGAAAAAGCGAACACTGCCCACTGCAAAATGCTTCTTTCTGTAGTCAGGGTCCACCCTCCTCCCATGATACTTCAGGTAGGTGGAGGTGCTGTCTGTCCCGGAGAGGGGCATGGATGGGCACGGAGCAGGAACGGGGCGGGCGAGAGAGCAGGGCCTACGGCTGAATAGTTGTACAGGAGTGCAGTAGTGGCCCGCCCCTTCCCCGGGGAGCACCCCTATCTGGGGAGAGCTCTTCTCAAGGAGCACGGGTGGGTGGGCACGGTGCCCGAGCAGCACTCTGGGCCCTCCCTGCCCCGTTCAGTGAAAGCAGCACGGATGGGCTTAGTCCAGTAAAGGCAATAGTTTTCTGAAGCGGCAGAATGCATTTTATAGTCTAATTTCAGGGGGCGGTGTGCTTAATGTGGGGGTACTCTAGTACCCCTCCCTCTCAGGGCCTCAAGGAGCAGGGACAGGGCAGGTTTTCTTGCCACACGTCTCGCAGGTTCAGAGAACACATTGTGACAGTGAGTTCAGGACATCCCCAGGTCACAGGGCCTTGGAGGCGGTGCGCGGGGCCCTCCCTGGCTGGCACTGAGCGGGGCAGCCTCAGGTCTCTTGGGACATGCATCCGTTACACAATGCACGCAAGTCGGTATGAAAAGGCGTACCACCACCGAGTCTGGGATACTCTGTGAGACGCCCTTCGCATCCTACCGTGCTTTTATTCATACCGCTACTACCATAGTACAGCTGCTGCAGATACTAACGACGGGAACAGAAGTAACCGCAGTAGGCATAATACCAATGCTACTAATAATGTCCAATCTGCGGGGCGCAGAGTCGAGCCAGGGGCGCCATGTCTTTCTTGGAAAGGTGCAATTGTGGCACAAGCTGTCGGACACATTGAATCTGTGTGTGTTTGATTCATTTTGCGCATTGTCATGAAATACGCCTCCTGTTGGGAGAAGCTGCACACACAGAACGTAAACCTCCAGAAGAGCCACCCTTACGGCACACGGCCTGGTGGGACAGGGCGCGCCCTGTGCTGGTTTTTCGCGCCCCCGCGTCCCTCCTCCCTTTCAATACTCCCCTCTCAGCTGTTTGCCTTTTGTGTTTTTTTCTTGTGTGTTGGTAAACCTAAAGGAAAGGCGTGTGGACTCGAGCTGGCTCTACACCCCCAGCACATGGCATGCTTCTCATGGGAGGTGGGGCTGACTCTGCCCATCCCCTGCGTCCCCCGTCCTATAGAAGCGCATAGGGTGACAGCTGACGCCTGCTGTCAGGGGGCGCTTCCCTTTCATTCCGCCCCCTCCCCCGGCGCCCATGACATGCTACAGACTGAATGAGCGCTAGGACTCAAGCGCCCCTTTCTTTTTATTTATGTTTCATGCCAACGTCTGTTGGCAAGTCCAACATCCAGTAAAGTGTGGCACACAAGGGTGAGAAGATCAAAGGAGGTGGCCCGGACTGGGACTGCGAGTGCCCCCAGAGCCGGCTGCAAAAGGCTTGGATTTTAGTAGGGGTGTAAAAAGTATAAAGGCCGTGCCCACCTCTGAAGGAGCCCCAGTAATCCAACGGACGGTGAAAGGCATACAAAGGCTTGGAGCTTGGAAAATATTCACATTTTTAGGGGTAGATAGAACAACATGATGTTTGGTTTTGCTTTTCATTACACATTTTATTATCAGGTATTTTAAGGCTTCGCACCTACCTATGGGAAGCGAGTTGCACTAGAGGGCACGGTGCAAGTCTGCCAGCCCCCTCCTGGGGCCTGAGACAGCAATCTGAACCTTGTGCATGTACCTCCCTCTCGGGAAAGGGCACCGTGACGGGAGGGGGCACTGTGCACGCATGCCCCACGCCTCCCTCTGCCAGCTGAGAGACGCCCCCTCCCCATTCCACCCGCCTGCAGATATCACCACCGACTGAACAGGGCCCAATGTGTCGAGTGCACGTCTGCCCATTTCACTCCATTTCACTCTTTAGACATGTCAGAGTCCCATAACGCATTATATATATACAGTCCTGCCCACGTTCATTTCCATATGAGATTGTAACATCCTGATGGCTGATGTCTATTTGGAATATATAGAATCTGCTTCCCCGTTGTTTCAACCCATTGTCTGCGATATGTGGTACCTAAATAACTGACTTTCCAAATGTTCGCAACTATTAGCTTTCTTATTTTTAAGTATGTTCTAGCAATGGATTCTCATTCATGTCTCCTCCATAAACCCACCCTCCCCAACCTGCACCACCAGGGACTCCCCTGTCCGCTTTCTTGTGACATCACCTCCCTTGAGCAAGGCATGCATCAGAAGGACATGCTTCTCTGCTCCAGAACAGACCCCACCCACCGTGTCTCGTTATCACTCAGGTCCCTGGAGCATATTATGTCAATGGCGAAGTCATGGCACATGTATGTCAACCCCTTCCCCCCCACCCCAAGCCGAGCCACTCCCTCCACCTTCCGCTCGATATCTTCGGACATGATACGCCATGGGTGCGTGGCTACCCACACCTTCACTCCACCTGGCCCACCTTTCACTGGCAGTATTGCCCACGTCTCTAGAGCAGCGAAACTACAAAGGGCAATCCACAGGTGTGAGCATACCCACCCCCTCACCCAAAAAGTTCAGGCAAGGGAAGTGCTGGGGGGGGCAGTATATATGCCAATTACCCACCCCTCACCCCGAGCACCAGCAGAGACCCCTGCACACCTTGATCAAATATTAGTCTAACTCACCCATGTGAAGCAGGACGTTGGCGCCATCCCGCCTCATTGACCCCTGGCACCAGCAAAGAGACCCCTCCCTCTCCTCGTGTACATAGCTCACTCCTCTGGTACATGGCGCTGCACTGGTGAGGCCCAGTGCCTAATTTGCAAAAGAAAGAGTACCACTGCTCAAAGCACTGCTCATAAGTTGGCGGGCCGGCAGTTAAATATGGCGCGCTCAATAATGAGGCAGCGAGGTCCTAAATCCACTACCAGATAACTTCCCTCCCCCTTATCGCACTCTTGCACGTTCCTGCTTTCTACCCTAATGACGGTTTTCCGTCTTTTCTTTCTCCGTCTCTCTGCTTTGTTTGTTTTCCATCTCTTGCTCTCGGTAAACGCTTGAAGCAGAAAAAAAAGTGCCGGCCCACTAGAAGAGTGCCAGTGGGCTTCACCGGCTCGAATTAAGCCCTAGTGAGGCCATGTGCCCATGCCACTGCACTGGCAAGGTTGGCCATTGCTTGCCTAGAACCAGCTCACCCCGTCCCCCCATCGCCGAGTCCCTTACGGCTGTAGGTGAAGGACCGGGTTCACAGTGAGATGGAAAGCAGCCTCTCCAGAGCTCTGTTTCTGACCTGGGACTTGTGAAAGGGCACTGATTTGTTGCCAGGTAATCCCGGCAGGGTCACGCGCCCTTCCTTTGGCTGGGTCATGGCATACTCACTGCCTTAGTCTCCTGTTCAGGAGTGTGCCATTCACAAGCGCTTCAGGAGTGTGCCACCCAACAGCACTTTTACCGGCAATCATCAACAGAGCAGTGTTTTTTGCTTGTGCACACAGAGGCAGTACAATGACAGAGCTCTTACATGACCACTTGCAGGAGTGATGCAGGAACGGCTGAGGCATGGAACAGGGCTCGGGGTTTGGGCTTGGTAAAATTCACTGTGATGCAATTCTGTCTATCTTGGGTGCCGTTTTAGCAGATAGAACCTCTCCAGAAGTAATCTTCGCTGAGACATTTTTCATTTCAAGATGATGCAGTTCTTGAGATGCAGGTCTTCTGTCTAGGGTACAGTTCTTCTCCCTGAGATACATTTGTTCACCCTGAGACACAACTCTTTTCTCTGGACTACAGCTCTTCTCTTTGAGATGCAGTTCTCCACCTGAGATACTGTTCTTCTCCTTGAGATGCAACTTTTCTTTCTGGGTTACTGCTCTGCTCCCTGAAATGCAATTCTCACCGAGAAGCGGGTCATCTCCATGGAGTGCAGTTCTTCTCCCTGAGATTCAGTTTTCTCTCTTAATGTACTCCTGCCCATTGAGCTGCAGGTCTTTTCTCTGGTTTACAGCTCTTCTGAGATGCAATTCCCCAGCTGGGACATAGTCCTTCTCCTTGAGATGCAGCTCTTCTCTCTGCCTTACTCCACTTCTCCCAGAAGTGCAATCCTCTACCTAAGACATGGTTCATCTCCCTGCGATGCAGCATTTGTTTCTGAAATGTAATTCTTTTCTTTAAATATAAAACCAGTGTAGAACATCCACATAAGTCCTAAAATAAGCTGAAGTGCACAAATGTCAATTTTAAACAAGGGTATGATTTTAGGTCAAGGTTAAGTTTGGCCACTTAGTAGATGCCAGTATATGAACCAAGACATATTTCAAAGAGGAAATAGAACACAGAGCTAGAGAGAGTGCTTGCGCACAGCTCCTAATCAGTTTGCTCCACTGTTATGAGATCCAGATTACTGTAATTCCTACTGTGGGTTTTCCTTCTAGCCCACTGAATGTGGCATTCACCAGCATTCCCAAGGCGACAACAACCCAGGTCGGCCCTAGACCAACCCCAGCCTAAATGAAGCAGCCTTTCAGCCGACCTATGGTCAAAGCTAAACCTGTCAGTGCAAAGAGTTTTGCCTCCGTGAGCATAGCTGCAATTTGACATTGCCTTCTAATGACAATTGAGCTTATTTACTGTTTCGAGAAGCAACCGGCAAACCTTTGCTGATGGAACCTCAGGCTGCAGCCTAGTTTTGCCTTTGTCCCTTGGCTTGGAGCTTCTCGGCCAAGCTGCACCAGATTGCAGAATTCCTCTGAGAGGGCTTCTCTTGGTCACCCCTAATCTCTGTCCTTAGTCCGCTCACATTGAGGGAAATGTGGGGAGTGCACTTCCAGTTCCCAAGCTCTGCCTCCCTTTAAATATGTCTTCCGCCCTTGGCTCTGTGGGTGGATGAATCAACGAGGGAGGGAGAGGGGACAGAAAGGTTCCTTGCTTGTCACCCTATGCCTCCACCTATGCTTATAACCCCAGTTTCTTCTCCATCTCTTTCCAAAGTCTTGCATACTATGCTGCCCTTCCTTACCCCAGGCCCCTTTCTTTCTGCCACACACACTGTGATTTGAAACCCGCTCCTGTTCACTTCTGCAGTGCCCCATCTTTTTCTTGACTGTTCTCCTCTGCTATTTATCCACTTTTTGAATTTTTATTTCCAACTTCCCAGGGCTTTAAGTGGGCTTGGTCTTGCCGGTGCTCAGCACTAGCAGTTCTAAAAAGCAGGTGCTGAGTTGGGCCCCTATCAGGCTCTCCATTTTTGCCTTCACCCTCAGGATGAAAAAAATAAATCTTAACTCTGCAGCAGTACCACCCTTCACTCCCTTTGATGTAACTTCAACGACACACGTTATACTTCTTTCACAGTCTCAACATTTCGGAACTGAAGCATTTTCAATATGCTATACAACGAAGCCATAGTTGCTGCTTATTTATCTTATGCAACTAACAACCATTGACAAAGCCAATAGTACTGACTTTTTGTAGGTGTAATGTTACTTGTATTATACATCAGGATGCAATGACAGAAGTAGCAAAATACCAGTCGGGCGGCACACTATTTTAAACACAGATTTTCAGCTTATGTGTTTGTAAGCCACGCCCTTAATTACATCGGCCACGCCCTTTTGAGAGACCCCCACCCCCCCAGTTTTTTCATCCCACTTAAAGCCCTGCACCTTCCCCTTCTCCACTTGTTCACATCGGCACCTCGAGGGATCTGAAGTGCAGCTTGTCCCGTCTCCAGGTATGTTCTTGGCCTTCTGTTTTCCCTAGGTGCTTAAGCAGCTCCACAGTGGACTGTGCTAATAATATCTTCTTTTTTTTATAGAGCTCTTCATAGGAAGGAACTGCAGCAGAGTACGCCTTGTCGAGATTTGGTCGCACGACTTCCAAAATCTCACTCACTGTGCCATTCCGGGCCCACCCTTCTCGCACTTTGCGCACGCGAAAAATACGTCATTAAATAAAAAAATTAACTGGCTGCATCAAGAATTAATGAACTGTACTAAAAAGGAGTATAAACATATCGATATTTAAGCAAAGAGAACCCAATATATAAGTAAAAGATGACATATATTATAAATTGATTTATATGATACTAAACTTTAAAAAAAAATTAACTGGCTGCTGTGAAACCTGGGCATTGACCTGGGACTCCGAGTTCTTTCCATCTAAAAAGAGATATTGTGGAGCTTACCTTGGGGACCTCTGACAAGCAGCCGTTGATTTTGTAGCGTCTTTCAGAATTTCCCATTCTTGTAAAGGAAGTCTTCTCCTGCAAACAGAGAGCGAGTGGACCTTGTGTGCACCACATGGCCCAAGTCCTCACCTCTGTGTGCAGGAAGGGTCGTGAAACATGGGCTCTAACTTCCTTGGGACAGATAACGGGCAGGAATAAGAACCCAAAGTAGCGCACTTCCGGCGCTGGAGACCAGCCGCACCCAGACGCCACATCATGACGTAGCACTTCCGGCCGCGGTGGGCCTACGTCCCCTACAAGAACTTGGCCGGAGACTGAGAGAAGGTGTTCTTTTAGTTGGTTTTCGGTCATGGGAGTTGCTGGGGGCGAGATTTAAAAGGACTTGCAGCCCGTTCCCGCTTCACTCGCGTTTTCACCTTATCTGTCTTCGCTGCCATGATCCTACAGCGCCCGTTTTCCTTCGCTGACATCCGCGCCAACGGGCCGCTACGCGGTACCGAAGACGGTAGATCATGGAAACATTGGACGCTCTTGTGGCTAGTGGCGATGAGGTATTGTTAGCTGTTTACATGATTTTGATGTGTATAACTGTGATGTAGTGGGCTTTAAATTGTTATTAGAAGCTTACATTTTTTTCGTCAGGTGCAGGCTTTTTTTTATTTTGGTTCTAGATTAACGTAGTGCTTATTGTTATTACCCAAACAATAGGGGTCTCAAATCCCATATTTAACTGAAATGAAGAAGTAGCCGTTAATAATTTGCAAGTATACGCTGAATTACATAATTCCAGTGAACTAAGAGTTTAAATTAATGGAAAGTCTGAAAAAATGGTAGTGTTTACAGTATCCTGTAGAATCCCTTCCAATGAGAATTGTCATCCTTGGAAAAAATGTATACAGAAATAAATGATGAGTGATATATTTATGGTCCGTTAATGCCATTTTGGGTAATCAAGTAGCCTGTACACATAATTTATCCTACATAATTTTAGCTCGGAACCTGACTGCAGGGAGCTGAACCTTCTTACTGTGCCAGCAACCATAAGGTCCAAACACTTGACCTGTGATCTGCAGATCTGTCATTAGAACCTTGAGTTGCAGCCATAGAGGAGGGTGGCGAGATCCAATGACAAGGAGAATCAAGGTGAACACCAAATTGGGAAAAATGCCCTTTTTCCATTGAAACATGGCATTTTTTTTTACCCAATGGTCCATAAACCCATCTTTAGATCCACAAATTGATCTGCCTATTTTTTAATTCCCTGCCACACTTTGGGGCAGATTCACAAGAATATTTTCTTTGTTGCTCGTGGACCAATTTTACGAACTGAATCTATGTATGCACAGAAATCGCTGCAGCTCCACAATTTGGATTTTCAACCCAGAAATGCCCACCACCCAAAATGTGCATTCTTGGGGTTGCCAGTGGAGTGTAAGGATATGTTTTTCTGAATTATGTATTCATAAATGGATCTAGGAAGATGTTTACCTGCCCCACAATCCATTCCCCTTCATTGGTGTCCAGATAAGAGCAGGACAGAAACGACTCCTTCCAGAATTACAGGCCCCTTTTACACAAATGCAAATGTGAGATATGAGAAGTGAAGTACAGAATTACATTTGTATCCTTAACCTAGGGATAGAAATGCAATTCAGCGCATTCACATGTCCTTTAATGGTGGTGCATTAAATGCCGTTCCCATAGGCAACATGGTTGAAGGGATGAGAGACAAATGATCCTGTGACAAAATGTATTTTGCTTAAAATAGCCAATGCATAATAGAGCAACGGTAACCTCCCCACTGCTCTAATACACAAGAAGGGCCCACTGAGAAATGTGAGTGCATGAACCTGGCCCTTCTTGTGCCCAGATAGACCCAGTTGTGAATTGGGGCTAGATGGTTCAGAAACTGAACCTGTGCATTTACAAGGGGCCCTTTGCTCTTCACAAACTCGCCAGTGTAGTTCTGTGAATCCCACCCCTACTGCAATATGATATTGGCCTATGAGAAAGACAAAAGCCCAAAATTGGGTTCGTCCAGCTACCCATCTTGCTGTTTTTGCCTTGTTCACTGCATATTCCTCTGAATTTTTGCCCAGAGGATCCACCTCCCCCACCTTTCACATCCAAACGCAAGGAAATCACCTGCGATGTCCCCCAGGGCTCATCCCTCAGCCACATGCTCTTCAACGCAGATATGACCCCGCTGGCCAACATCTTTAGATCCCACGGTCTCAACGTAATTTCCTACGCAGGTGACACAACTTATCCTCTCTCTCACCGATGACCCCCACCACCACCAGAACCAACTTCCACAGCTACATGACAAGCATCGCCGACTGGATGAAGAATAACTGCCTGCAGCCCGAACAAGACAAGATGGATCTTCGGCAACAGCAGCAACACAAGGAACAACTCTTGGTAGCCATCAGACCTAGGATCCACACCCACTCCCTCCAACCACGCCAGAAACCTCGAAATCATCATTGATCACAAGCTCACCGTGAAATCATAGATCAGCGCTGTCACCTCAACCTCCTTCCTCACTCTGTGCATGCATGGTAAGATCTTCAAGTGGCTACCCCACACACAAAACGCACTGTGACACAGGCCCTCCTCACCAGCCGAGTGGACTACAGCAACACCCTCTGCGTAGGAATTGTCACATAACTCTTAAAGAGACTTCAGACCATACAGAACGCCACAGCCAGACTCATCCTAGGCCTTCCCCCAAAAACCCACATCACACCCCACCTCAGGCAACTTCACTGGCTCCCCGTACAGAAGAGATACTAGCCGCTGATCCACAAACATAAGGTTCTACACAACCAAGGACACACCTACATTAACCACCTCCTGAACTTCCATCAAGAAGACTACGTTCTGCCTCCCTCTCACTTGCCCATACTCCCCGCATCTACTGAAGCAGAAGTGGATGACGCTTCTCCCACATCACAGCAAAGACCTGGAACAGCCTCCCCACGCAACTCAGGACCATCACCTCACTTCCGGAATTCCTAATGGCCCTCAATGGCTGTTTGAATAAGCCTCTGGGACCTTCAAGCGCCTGGTACCCTATCTGGTGATTAGCCGTGCTTTATAAATCCTGATTGATGGATTGATGGCTGTGACCATTGGAGATTAGTGAAAATGAAGGATGTAATCTGTCCATAGGAAAACTGCATCTTCATCCTCCTTTAGGAAGCTGTGTTGCTGGTGTATGTAAAAGTTCTAGCTTGAGAATCTTCCCTGTATGCTAGCACATAGCTGGGCTAACCCCAAGTGTATCCTGCGAGCAAGGTAGGACAGCTCTGCCAAGCCACTTACACTCCTTCCACGGAGATGCAAGAAGCTTGCACATCCAACCCCCTTCTGATTGACTGGAACTTCCAGTTTGAATGTGGCACTAGGAACTGATTGACAGTGAATTGCTGGCTCACTGCCTATGACTGTAAAAAACCCAAAAAAGTGCAGCTCACTTACGGTCTTCACTGTGACCAGACCTGTATGTACCCTGAATCCTGGATAACGGGGCTTAGTGTTGCCCATCATCTAATGGCTAGTACAAAGCCTGACCTATGTCCCATTGTTTTGTACTCCTGCTGCTACGTTGTCTGCATGGAAGTCCCCAGACAGCCTTGAGGTTTGGAAGAGATGACCCATATCCCAAAGATTCTTTTGACCGCTCTCCTGATACAAAAGATCTGCTACTCATCAAGTGTAGATGACGAACCCATAGATCAGTTATTCCCAAGCTCCAAACAGTCTTCACCTTGCATGGTGTGAACTTCGATCCATTACTACCTTCTGGTCTGTGTGATATGAGCAGAAGACCTGGCAAATCTTCATATCTCGTGCTTGCTCCGACAAAATCAGACAACCCGCATGCGTGGATATACATTTGGTCGTATTTATTAAAAAGTCAGATGGAAAAATATGTAGAGATTTGCAGAATTACATTTCAAGATTAGCATTGACATTTCACAAAAGCACTGAGTTTGATTCAAGATGGCAGATGCTGCTGTTTAGTGCAATTAGGCTCAAATCTCCATACTGCCCTAAGCAGCTGTTTTTGGGGACAATGCTGGGAAGCTGTCCGTGAAATTCTCACACACATCCATTACACACTGCTCCTTGACTAACTCTCAAACTCAGTCCTATGGACTGTCAGGGTTGGTGAAAGCCCCTTACCCTAAAAAGGAGAGCTAACCCCAATGGCACACACCTGGGAAAATTATGCAATTATTAAGGCTTCAGTTAACAAGGGCCACAATATTAAAGATCAAGAATATGCAAGCTCACATCAGTGCCACTATTAGGGGTGCCAACTTTCATCTTAACAACCTTAAGAAAATCAAGCCTTTCCTTCCGCCTGAAGACATACAGCCTGCAGTACAATCCCTGGTGATCTCACGACTTGAATATGGTCTCGTGACCCTTGCAGGGCGTCCTAAAGCAAGCGTGGCCCCTCTCAGAGCCACGCTCAACGCATCGGCCAGGCTCATCACTGGCTCCAAAAAACACGATCGCGTTACACCTGGCCTTTGGCAGCTTAACTGGCTGTCTATTGAAGCGAGGATTCGTTTTAAAATAGCTTGCCTCCCGCATAAAGCCTTGCATTACAACACTCCGGCCTATCTGGCGAACAAGCTTGTTATTTCGGGCTCGGGTCGGAACTTAAGAAGTACGTCCACACTACTTCTGAAACCTCCCAAATTCAAAAAGAAAAGTACGTACAAATGTGCTTTCTCCGGCCTTGCTCCGAGAATTTGGAACGCGCTTCCTACTGAGATTAGAGCCAATCTTTCCACTGCTTCTTTCAAGAAACAGGCCAAATGGCTTTTCATGAGTGAACATTAACTACAGCACCTGTACTTTTTTTTTTTTTTCCCCAAGTCCCCTTGTTGACTGGTTTGACATTTATCCCAACTTATTGTGCTCTATTTATTTTATGATTGGTTGGTAAATTGCTATTTTACACTAGGGCCCTTCCGGAAGTATACTAGCTGGGCCGATTATAGATTTGTCATTGTTTTTACTTTGTTGTGACGAGTCACTTTATGATTGTCTTGCTGAATGTTACTGGAAATCTTTTGCACTCTTTGTGAAACTGAACTAGCGAGGCCCACTACCCGGTTCCTGATCTGGATTGTTTACTCCGTGTGGTATTACTGTGCTGACCTCTAATGTACTGAGTTTATTCATGTTTTTGCCTCTGTGTACAGCGCTCTGATACCCGCAAGGGTCATGTTTGCGCTTTTATAAAACTTTTCAAATAAATAAGAAAGGTCAATATAGTGCACTAACCCTGCCTAACCATTCCTCCACTTTATACGGCCAAAGGGGGGGGGGGACAAAGGATATAGTATTCTATTCTTAACTAGGTGATAAGATGCACCTCACAATGTGGCCAGGGAGTCGCCGATGTCCCATGAATATGAATACTTACCACACCACATGACACAACAATGCAATGAGTCCATTTCTTATTTCTTTGGGATGGGGGTCGTAAGACTCCCGGCTCTATTTATTATCATTTCTCACACGATAAAAATACAATTTATAACCTTTTTACACAGTAACCACATTAGTTACATTTCAGCTTACAATTATGACCTAGCCTTAACAGAGACTCTAATACATGGGAATCACCTAACCATAACTAGTCTGTTCCTGTGTAACCAGCAAAAAATATTCCATAACCGTTCCGAGTGAGATCAAGACTGGCTCTGCCCCTTTTACTCCTTCCTCCATCCCAAAAGACGGGGGCCCTCCTTATGGGATGGGCCCACCTTCCCTCTCCCCTCCCTACGGGGAGGTCTCCAACCTCTGAAATTCTTGTGCAGGGGGCCCGGTTGCCCTTAGGATACCTACAGCGGGCACCCTTACACCCAGGTTTGTCATCCCTCAAGGGCCAGTGCTAAGTTGTGCCCAAATGCGCCTGCACTTGTGGTTGATAGGTAAGGACCGCGTCTCAGCGACCACCCAGAACACCCTGCGCCCCTGCCACCTCCTTTCGACCTGGTGGGCAGCACATCTTGGAGGGTCCAGGGACGCATATGTTAAATTTGGTAAAACAGGATGCCGTAAAGGGCTCAAAGTGTCCCCCCAATCTTGACCTCACCCGCCACTTAAATATGACAATTCAGGAGAAGCAAATACCATGACTGTTAAACAAAAACCAAGAGAACAAACATCATGATTAAATACCACCCGTATGTCATGATCCATCACTAGAACAATACTTACAATGTTATAATTAAATAAAAGCCCTTCATTGCCCTAACCCCTATGAGCACCCCATGGGACCCCTGCTCTGTGGATGGTGGGTGGGAAAAACTCGATCCCGCGAGGCTCCTGGTAGGGCAAATGCCGTGGAGGGGGCCCACAACCTTCTGCAGCATGTGGCTTCTGTCGGGGGGGTGATGGCAACGTCCACAAGAGGCGACTGCATCTTGCCGTGAGCAGTATCCAAGAGACCCGATCGCGGCCACTTAAATAGGGGCGGGATTAACTCGTGCTGCCCCGGAAGCATGGGCCAGCGGGCGCATAGCCAATCCGCGTCCTCCCACTCCAGCAGGATGGGGCAGCCACATCCCATCCGTCCCGCTGGCTCCCCGCCATGTTGACGACTCTCCTTAGGTGGGGAGAGCCTCTGGTAACAGACTAAATAAAAGGCTGAATGAGTGGTAAACAAAGTTCTTGTGGGCAGCACTCAAAACATGCTACAATCTCTGGGGACCGAAGCGAGAGAAAACGGAACCTGGCTCGGAAGCAGCTTTTATACTCTGTACCCTTCGGCACCCCACGGAACTTCAAAGTTGATTGTTACTTCTAGCTGACTGCTTTGTGACACAGCAGTAGTTTACTATGGGGCTGGAAGTGCCAGTGACTGAAATGTCCCACTGTCTAGAGTCCTTGGGCAATGTGGGTGTTCATTGCCAAGCATCCGCCTAAATACACCACCCTGAAAGAAGTGTCCCTGAGCCACACTTGTGTTCTCTGGCACTTTCTTGCTGTACAATGGGCCAAATCCAGTTGGCTTCTGTGTTTGTCAGATCCGAGCTTGATGAATGGTCTATAAGATTCTCGTTGTTGACCCACCCTTTAACTCTTCCTAGGGCCGGAGCGCAGCTTGACTTCTTATATTGTCAAGACTGTCTCATCACATCAAGTAGCCCCAGATTTAGCACTTCCAAGGCTCACAGAGGCCAGTGCTCTGAATCAGGAACCAGCTCTGGTCCCACTTACATTCCAGCATCAGAATTTCATGATGAAACCAACAGTGAATACGTTATAGGTATTTAAATTTTCCAGCTTTCCATTCTGCCGGTTGGTAAGACTGACACCCCTGGGCCACCACAATCGGATTTTTTTCAACTGCGACCAGAAGATCTAGAAACATTGATACTGCAACCTCTGGAAGTTAACTGTGAATGATGGAAAATGAGATAGATGGACTTTTGTTAAAGTTTATTTCAACTTTGATATGACTTTAATTGACTTTGCTGTATTTCAAAAGTTGCTGGGGGATTGTTAGTGGATTCCCTAGAGGAACCTCAGTGGGGTCTTCTGTTAAATTATTTCAGCACCTAGGACAGCTCTGAACATTTATGGTGGTGAAAGCCCATAGGATAACATTGGCCCATTATTTTTTATGAGATATTCCCAAACAAGACCAAACTGACCTACACCTTGAATTCAGACAAAATTGTTTGGTAGTCATACATCTGTAACAGTAAATTCTAGGATAATCAGACTTTCACTAATTATTGTATTTTTATTGATTTTAAGTTGTTGTTAAAGCATTGACTCCTTTCAAATTTATTACCCTGGCTGGGCATTCCATATCTCGAATATTGTATTACTTTTGTTATAGTGTATGTTGTTTCATCCTTTACTCTACCCTTCACATACTAGGCTTTGGTAGCTTGATACCACAATCCCTGGAGAGTCCAGAAGGCTTTGGAGACACAGCTTTCCATCATACCCAGCATCCAGCTTCTTGGTCAGTTGTGAACACGTGCAGTCTCACTCTTGATACTACTGGGTACTACATACAACTTTGAGGGGTGTTTGGACAAAATATCGAGTTGTAAATAGTGGGAGACACAAATATTGAAAAAAATATTGTGGCTCAAAAATATTGTGATGCAAAAAGATCATTGCCAAAAATATCGGTTTTTAGGTAAGTAATACATTTTTAAAAATATTGTTGGTTTTAATATCGTTTTCAATAATATAGTTGTAAAAAACAACGTTTTTAAACTATTTTAATGTGTTTAAGTTCATATATTAATTTTATGTGTTACTTCTTTTGAAATTGTTCTTAATTTTTTAAAATACAATTTGTAATTTTAAGTGTTTTAAAATGTTTAATTTATTAATAGTAATTTATAGCGTTGTAGGGGGTTGTTGGGTTTGTAAGGGGATAGGGTGGGAAGTTGATTATTCAAAACAAATTATTAATTAATAATTTTTAATTAATTATGTGATTGGTATTAATTATGTAAATTATATAATACTGATCAATTTAAATTTTATTCGATCTATATTGAAAGCACAGATCATAAAAGTATACATTAAAAACAATAGGTCATATTTCATAATGCATTAAAATTAGTTTGAAACCAATGAATAAAAAGGGGTGTTACATAGCCCAACTCTGTACAGCTTCAAGTGCAATGATTGCAGCAATTCACAGATTAGACTCGTATACTTCATGCAAAAGATACAGTGGGAACATCATTTAAGATGCGACGCACTCCCATTAATTATTAAATAATTTGTTAAAAACAAAATACCATGCTGTGGCGCAAATATTATCTGAGGAGGGACTTTAAAACTTAAACAGTTAAGCCTTATAAAAATTCCTCCTTCGTTTGCAAGCCCAAAGAAAAGATGCTGCACAAAAACAGACATTGGAATCTTGAAGCTTCTTAAGAAAAACATGGCAATGCGACATGGATTAAAATTATGCCGCCTTAAAAGAGGTAAGATGTATTTGATTCTCTGTTCTTTATAAAAGTGGCAGAAGAAAAAGAGGTGAAGGTCAGATTGTACAGATAAATTATCACATGGGCATAGGTCTAGGACTCTAGGTCATTAAAAGAATACTTTTGGCAGGAAAACCCAACATCAGAGGTATTAGGTTTGCACGAAACCGTAAAAGGATAAACCTATGATGTAAATTTCTAATACCATCCAAATACAAATATTCACCCTTCCTCAGAGGTGGAATCAGATTGTAAAGTTTTACCATCCTTCTTATACAATGCAATTCCTTCCTCTCATATGCTGCCTTTGTTAGCAAAAGTTCCTTTAACTTCTTTTTGGGAAAGGTGGAACAAGAGCTCGGGTTCGTGTATAGTTCAGGTACGCCTAGGGGGTGCAAAGTAGATTTTACGTACTGTAGTCAAGGCATTTTATGTGCTTTGTCAAGTGAAAGGCAATTTTGAATGATGGACTGGTTAAGGTCCACTGTGTCTCTCTTCCAGATTGATAACCACAGGATCATTGGGACTACTCTCGCCAAGTCAGAGACATAGGGTATGTCCAGCTCTAAGTGGGTGACATAGTTGGAGAATGAGGGAGGGAGCGACGCAACCCTCTTAAGGAAAGCATTCTCTATCTTCTGGAGAGAAGCTATTGGCGTAATGCCCCACACCCCAGCCCATATATTGCGGCTGCTATCGTTTTGGCGCTATAGATCTTCTTTATAGTAGCTAAAGGTTTTGAGCCCAATTTCTTGGTAAATTTAAGGACTGCAGCAGAAGTGCGTTTCATAGATAGCGCTCTACTACCCACCATGTGTGACCAGGATTGTTTGCTATCAAAAACGACTCCTAGATAAGAAAAGGTCTCCACAATTGCTAATTTGCAGGTCCTAATATACAAAGATGGTAATGGGGGGTGATCCTGACACTAAAATGAGAGTTTTTGATTCATTTACTTTTAGATCCAATGATAGCATGAAATTCACGTAGGCATTTATTAGATGTTGAAGCTCTATGCTTGTTCTGGCTTTGAGGACGGCGTCGTCTGCATATGCCGGGACCGGGAATACAGCTGGGGGAAAGGAAGGGATGTCAACTGTAGATCTTTTTAAGGCGGCTTCCAGCCCATTTGTGTACAGTGAAAATAAAAATGGGGCAAGGAAGCAGCCTTGTCTAACTCCCCTCATGATCCGAAAGAGTCTCGTGCATTCCCCATCCCTTCCATAGCGGACACACGCCATTGCATGTGAATACATTTGGCGGATAAAAATGATTAACCTGGAGTCAATGCCCATTTCTCTCACAATCGCCCATAACGTCTCATGGCCTACGCAGTCAAAAGCTGCTGATAGGTCCATGAATGCCATGTAGGTTTGCCCTCCTTTTGCCGAAGAGTACTTGGCGATGGTCAGGCTAAGATTCAGACATTGGTCAATTGTGCCTCGCCCCTTTTGAAAACCGTACTGGGTTGGCATTCAGATATTATTTCCCCTTGCCGAGTCTTCTAATCTATTTAACAATACACGCCCCAGCACTTTGGCCGTAGAGTCTAGAAGGGAAATGAGGCGGTAATACTGGGGTTTGGATTTGTTCCCCTTTTTAAATATTGGGACAATAATACTTGTTCTCCATGAAGCAGGAGGACCCCTCTTAGATATTTGGTTAAATATGATGGTTAGTAATAGGGTCCAAAGATCTTGATGTTCAAGGAAAAAATCAATAGAAACCCCATCTGGGCCTGGAGCTTTAGCACAGGCACACTTATCCAAAGCAGATCTTATTTCATCCAGAGCAAATGTCATCGGAGGGGCAGGCAGATCTTGGGCAATAGGTGAATTGGCCCTTAGTGCAGTTCCAGCCTCAAAAATCCCTTCAAAATGTGCGACCCATGTGTCTTCATCCACACAATTGTCCACAGTTTTTTATGTCCATCTAAACAAAAGGGTGCATTTATTACCCTCCAAAACTCCCTACTATTGTTGAGGGTTGCGGCCTTTGCCAAATTATCCCAAGCTTCTTCCTTTAATTCAATTTTCCTCTTTTTCTGGGCTTTCAGGTACATCGCCCGTAGATCCTTGATTAGGGGCTGATTTCTAGGGGACGATTTAAGTGCCCTGCGGAGATCTCTAAGGGCCCTCGAACAGGTCTGATCAAACCATCGAGTTTCTGGCCTCTCTTTATTAGTTTTAGTCCGAGTCAGGGACGATTTAATCTCCTTCAATAGATCGAGGAATTTTGCGATTAGGGTATCTGGGTCAGTTTCTAGATCTAAGCAATTAATGACCGTATTCAACTTGTTAGTTACAACCTGCTGAATGATTCTTTTATCATCAGAATTTTCCCATTTAAGTTGATAGCCGTTTAACCTGGCTAAAATTGGTTTTGGTACTCTCACAGAGTGGCAAGAATAGCGTATAACTCTGGAGAGCTCAAGAGATCAAAATGCGTGGTCACTAAAAAAGGACGGACTGGTATCGATATGAATAATGTTTCCACAGCAATTAGAAGAAGCAACTATGAAGTCTATAGTAGAATGAGATTCGCCTCGAAAGAAAGTTGTTTCAAGACCTGCTCCCTCAGAATCTGTTTTATTATAAACTTCTAAGTTCTTCGAAGCTAGAAACCTATTTAAGGTGTTCCCATAATCTCGATGCATAAACTGCACCAATGGGTCTCCTTCCATATCTACCAGACCACAAATTGTTCCCAGAGAAAAAGGACAGGGTTGCTCATTGAAGTCCCCTAACCATAGGATATAAAAATCCTTAAATGGTAGAGCCTTAGTAAAGGATTCCAGCTCCTTTTCCAGTAAATCTACAATTGACGCCATACTCCCTGCAAAGTTATTATTATAGTAGTTTATCAGTATCCAGGCTTGCTGGTTCACTCCCATCCACGCTAAAAAATGAAAGTAGGGGGAAGAGTGTTCAAATTTAATAATCTTTATAGCTAAGGTATTGGAAATTAAGGTTATCAAGCCCCCTTTAAGCCTGCCTGATGAGGTAGAAACCGCATGGGTTTGAAAGGCTCGGTAGCCATTAAAAAATATTGGGGCTACGGCCCAGGTTTCCTGAAAACATATTATATCTCTGTCCTGCCAAATTAAAGTCCACTCGGCTTTAGCATCTTTTTTGCAAGATCTTCGACGTTACATGTACCTACTTGCACCCCTCGATTCTGCTCGCCCATCTGATCCACAGAGGGCGACGCTCCTGGGTTACTTATTGAGAGGTTAGTACTGGTTGGCTTAACAGTTTCACCCCCCTCCTTTGATTTCAGCCAGGCTTCAGTTGTTGGTACTACTGAGGTATATAGTGGGTCAATGGAACTAGTTGAGGCGCCAATATCATCTCCCTTGTTTAGTCAGTCACAAGACTCTAAGTCGGTTAGGGGGGCTAATTGGTCCTGTGACTCAAACCTCGACCTCAGGCTGGGAAAACTTGGAGGATCTCATGTTACCAATAGGGGCAGGCATAATGGTTTGTTTGGTTCTCGCAAGCTATGCCATCCAGAGCGTGAAACGGGGCTATAGAATTGTGCCAAAGGGGAAACCATGATCTGTGTTTTAATGCAAGGGGGCATTTGTATAGACCCTCAGCAATTTTTTTACCACATAGTGATTATTAAAATTTACAATAACGCAACCGCCCCTTATTTCTTTGGTGGAGGAACCCGCCCATCCCACCCTTCTAGCCATAATAATATGCCTGTCCAGACTGTTACCCCACATGCCATAGCCCTTAACATGGTTATTGAACCAATGTAAGGATTTTGCAATTAGCTGGGCCGTCGACTCCCGTTGGCCCATGCTCAATGGGGGTACATTAACCAGGACCAGGGCATACGGTATAGCTGCTGGAGGGAGGTCTAATGTGTGCAGCTGTTTTGTGGCAACCGGTGGAGACTTCTAAGCTCAAATTTGCCTCAATTGTCGGCCTCTTGCTTACTCTTATTATTTGCGGGTTAGCCTGGGCTTCGTGAGTGAGCACTCCGTTTCCTCCCCTAAAGCTACTATTTATACCAGCCAATGATGAAGTCAGGGGGATGGGGAGAGAGGGCTGGGCAACATTAGGTCATGTCAAGGGGGCAGAGCAGGTAGAGTGGGCCACCTTCTGTTGTACCTTTCCCACCCTATAAACAACCCCTGCCAGCCCTGTGGCTTGTCCCAGAGGCGGAGGGTAAACTGAACGCGAGAGGTTACCACATGTTCCACAAGTAAAGCCCCTATTAATGATAGAGTCTAATTTCTCTTCAATCTTCCCCAACCTGGTGATTAGCGGGTTTATTGACGTAAGGGCCACCTGTTCCAGTTTTAATACCAAGTCATCACATGTCCCTGCCACAGAGTCTTTTTCCACAGGGAGTGAAGGCAGAACCATGGGGTCATAGACAGTTTTTTTTGGTCTTGGCCCCCTCAGGGTTTTGTCTTCTGGATCCCTCCAGATCTTTTCCTCTTAACTACTGGTTGAATAATGGACTCATTAGGCATGGAGGACAGAGGGGGGTCCAGAGATGGAGGAACAGTCGCACTCACTGAGAGGGATTGAATAGGGTTAGTGTTTTGCTCCAATCAATCAATCAATCACAGAATTTGTAGAGCGCACTACTTACCCGCGAGGGTCTCAAGGCGCTGGGGAGAGGGAAGGGGGGGGATGCTGCTACTGGTCGAACAGCCAGGTCTTGAGTAGCCTCCTGAAGGTCAGCAGGTCTTGGGTCTGTCGTAGGCTTAGTGGAAGGGTGTTCCAGGTCTTGGCGGCGAGGTGTGAGAAGGATCTGCCGCCGGTGGTTGTTCTTCGAATGCGAGGGACGGTGGCGAGGGAGAGGTCGGCGGAGCGGAGCTGGCGGTTGGGGACGTAGAAGAAGAGTCGTCTGTTGAGGTAGGCTGGGCCAGTTTTGTGGAGTGCCTTGTGTGCGTGGATGAGGAGTTTGAAGGTGATCCTCCTGTCGACGGGGAGCCAGTGCAGGTTCCTCAAGTGGGGGGTGATGTGGCTGTGGCGTGGTACGTCGAGGATCAGTCACTGCTAGGTGTGGGGATTGAGTGGGCTGAGAGGTTTGAAGCAGCGGACCGCTTCTCCTTCCTTCCTCCAAGGAGAGATGGCGCTCCGTGAGCTCAATTTCGTGAGATAGAACATTGGCAGCAATCGTCAGGAAGGAGTCAAGCGTATTTACTGTTTCTCCCCCCCTGTATTTGGGCTGTGGCTTTACGCTTACCCATCGCTTAGTAGTCGCTGTCCCAAAAGTCTCTCACCTTCTGTTTCCAAACCGTTTCGAACGAGGTCCCTGGTCAAGAGTTCACCTTGCAGCAAAGCTTAGAGGGGGGGGCCCAGCCTCTTCTGGGCTGTGACGGGCGCCCTTGGTCCGGGCTTTGCCAGGGCGCTTCCCCGCAACGCAGGGTCGCGAAGGGCTTTTAAGCGCGAGAGTGGGCGTGGTCCGCGTCAGGCATGGCTTCTCACCCCCTCCAGCCAAGCAGGTCAGTTCTCCTCAATCGCGGCCACAATCGCCACGGATGCGCGGCGCTCTTTTAAGCGTGAGAGTGGGCATGGTCAGCGTCGGGCACAGCTTCTCCTCCTCACCCCCTCCAGCCAAGCAGGTCAGTTCTCCTCAATCGCGGCTACAATACTGATTCATTTTAGTTTTATTTTAGGTGCGGTTTGCTAGGTTTGATGGGGTATAGGGTGGAAAGTTAATTAAGTAATAATTAACAATTATTGCGGGCTGGTAGGTTTGTAGGGGTATACGGTTGGGAAGTTACTTAAGTAATAATTAAGAATTATTTAATTTATTTTAAATATGTAAGTTATGGAGTAGTTATTTTTTTAGTTATATTTTAGGTGTGGACTGCTAGGTTTGTAGGGGTACAGGGTGGGAAGTCAATTAATAATTGAATAACAATTTATTAATTGAAAAGTAATTATTTAAATTGATTACTTGTTTTTTGTTTAAAAAATAAATAAATATATATATATATATATATATATATATGGTTTATGTTAATTGATATTTTTTTATTAAGAGTTTATTATTTTTTCTACATTCATGGGTTACTCATATATGTAATATGTTTTCTAAGCTTGCAGTTATATCAGTAAAATTAACATCTTCGCAGTTCAACACTTTCCCTACTGTTGCGCTGTTTGGAGTGGGAATAGTAACTTTTACCCCATCAAAGTTCAACATTGTCCCTACTATTGCGCTGACTGGAGTGGGAATAGTAAATTTTACCACTCTGAAATCCAACAATTTCCCTATTGTTGCGTTGTTTGGATTGGGAATAGTAAATGTAACCCCTCCAAAGTCCAACATTTTCCCTACTGTTGCTTTGACTCGAGTGTGAATAGCACATTACACCCCTCTGAAGTCCAACACTTTCCCTACTGTTGCACTGACTGGAGTAGGAATAGTAAATCTAACTCCTTCGAAGTCCAGTCCAACACTTTCCCTATTATTGTGGTGACTGGAGTAGGAATAGTAAATCCAACCCCTACGAAGTCCAACAATTTCCCTCTTGTTGCATAAACTAGAGTGGGAATAGTATATTTAATATTCTTAGACTATCAGTTTTCATAATATTGATTGAATAGACTTTATAGCATTAATTGTTTGTTTTTTTACAATTTATATTATTGGGTTTTATTTTTTATGTATTTGAATATTTATAGTTTTTTTGCAAATGTGTTTTTCAGATTTTTCATTTTGTAATATTTTATTTATTGTCTACATTCATTGCTATAATTTTTCTTATTCAGTTGTTTATATTTCTATGTTTTTATTGTGCGTGTATATTATATATCCTACAATACTGTGTCAGTGATCCCTTGGAGGATGTGGGAAGAGGTCTGGCAACTGTACCCAAACCTTGACTCCGTCCCCAAATCTGCATGCAGTGTAAGTACATACTGGTAAAGCCTAGAGTTCTAAAAAGTGGACATTAGTATTGGGTGCAGGACATGTCCTGATCTCATGCCCTGTGCCTAGTCATTCTAAGATTGTCTACTGCCCATAAAGTGTGGATACCACTGGTACTGCAATCTAGGGTACTGGGCACATCCTGTGCCCAAAGTCCATTTCCAGCAGGTGCTGTAAGCTAGGGTGCATTCAGGGCAGTTGTTAAAGTATACAACTATAAAACTCCGTCAAATTCTTCTCAAAAGCTCAAGTAGAAAGGGACTGGTTGTCAGCTCCTAGTTAGTGTTGTTACAATTCCCTTAAAGAATTTCACTTGAAGTGGGAATAGGGTCATAATCCAAAACATTAAAGCCACTGACATTTTTTAGTAATGGTCTCTTTCGAAATCATATTTGTGGTATCTGTCCTTGACAGAACATTTCACATATCAGTGAAGTTACAGGGACTGTTGAAAGGAGACTCCGACATCCAAGATGAAAGGTAAGCACCTACTTTATTCTTTTAGCAGGGAGGAGGCGGCAATACCACTTAGAGGAAACCCAGGCTTAGAATCAACTGACAGCCTAGGAACCCTTCTAGCATGCGCCCTAATGATGGCACTACAACATATGGAATACAAGATACCTTCCCCTTTAATAAAATATTCATAAAGAAAAAAAACACAAAATAAAAAAAATATACACCAGAAGCTATATGTAAAGACAAGACGTGAAATAATAGGAAACATATAAAATGTTCCTAGTGCATTGCTCCCTATGAATATTGAGTGCGGTTAACAGAAACTCTAAAGGCCTTATTACGGGACACCATAGCGGTATTGGAACCGCCCGACCATTGGTCGGTGGTTCCGCATACCTAATTACAATGCGACCGCACATGGTGCAGTCGCAAGCTCCCTATGGGAGCTTGTGCTGCGGCCATAAACCGGCCGTAGCACAAGCTCCCATAGAGAAATGGGAGTTTTTATGAATCCCTGCACCGTGTGGCAGGCAACTCAGGGTGCCTGCCACATGGTGCAGGGATTCACAGGGGGGCACTATAGGTGCCCCCTCGGCCCCCAACTGGAGGCTGAAGGGCGCCCTGCTAGGGGCCTCCAATGTCGCTTTCCGACAGGCTTTCCATGTCGGAAAACAAAATTGGGAAGCCTGTCAGAAACCAACATCGTAATCCCAAAGGCAGAAACGCCGTCCATTGTTATTACGTGTCGGTCTCTGACTGGCTGATGGGCTCAATGAGCCCGTCGGAATCCAGCCGAAATGACCGGCCGGTTTTAGTTTCGTCCGCCTGCATAGTAATGCGGCGGTAAGAACTGAAACCGCGATGAGGCTCGGAAAGCCTCCGACCTCGGGCCCTAAGTCTCTCCATAATTCACCCTCTGTGAATTTGTCACAATAGGACTATTTAGCACAGTATTAGTACCAACCAAACCATGAGAGTCAGAATCTCTTAAGGCATCATTTGAATTCTGATGATCAGGTACATCAAAAAATACATTATCCTCACTTGCAAACTCACCATACCGCTTTCCTGCTCGTCTTTCATGCTCAACTACACCATCTAAATCGCCCTGACATACATCTTTCACATCGACATTTCTGCACACCAAAACTCTTCTTAAATTCAAAATTCTTCCACCCTATATTCTCACTGTTTTACTAAATACCTGTACAACCTTGACAGGATCTGACCATTTAGATAATTATTTTCCTACCACCAGTGGCGGCTGATCCCGGGTGGCAGTAGTGGGGCGGGGAGGGAGAGACGGGGGGGTTTAAAAAACAAACAAAAAAAGATCACTTACCTGTCGTCTGCCTCTCCTCTGTCCTCTCCCTGGCTTCTGTGCAAACAGGAAGCACCCAGACTCCCTTAAGCTAAACACAACACTGCAATGCAGCGTTGTGATTGGTCTGTGCGCCGTGGTTCGGTAATGCAGCCTGGGTGGAGAACATGCAACGTGCACATGACTGTTTGGGCGGCACAAGACCGACTGCCAAACAGTTGTGAGCACTTAGAGAGTGCCACTACCCCCCCCGTGCTGCCCAGCGTAGCCCCGCCCCGCAAAACTGCCTCAGCACTGAAAAATAAAATGATAAGAACCATGCGTTATTATCTGTTAATTTTTCCTGTTTTGCAGTGCTGAAAGGCAGTGGGGCGACGCTCCGCCTTGACGGAGGAGCCGCCCCTGCCTACCACACATGGTAATTTGATACAAACCAGATCACTTGCACTGAGGCAGACAGTAGAAGGCTTCCCCTCTCGCGATCCATCAGGTGTTTAATGTTTTCCTTATATTTCTATCTCTGACCCTTTCAAAATCCACCTTTCCTCTATTACATTTCCCTTCTCTAGGCCACCAAGGAGGAAGCTTAAATACCTTGTTCCCTTCCTCTCAGACGTTCAAATGGTGAACAACGAATCACTGTATTTGATGTAGTTCTGTATGTCAACAGTGTGGCTTGGAATGCTTTTCTCCACAATAATCCACCTTTCACTACCAATTGCATGGACTCCCTCACCAGTGTTTTTTATGTTCAATGCCACATCTGATAGGATAATCCTTAAAACACTTACAAATTTTGGCTCTTTGTCCGAAACAAGCATTTCTGTCTGCCCTTCTCTACTAAACATGCCTTCTAGGTAATCTATTATAAGTAGCATCAGTGGTAAGCCTCTCAGCCATCCTGACTTCAGGCCATTTAAAGAAGTAATCAATGAGAACAATCACATAGGTTTCCTTCCTTGGCATAATACTGAACTGCCTTAAAATATATATTCCCTATTTCCTCCAAGGTTGTGGCATACACTGAATACATAAACTCTAAATAATACAAGTCTTGGAAGATGTATCACATTTCAATCACATTATCCACAATCATGCACCCAAGCATCCACCATCCAGGTCACGAATAAAACTGTCTAATTCTTCTCTTAGTAACTGACATGCCCATATGCCCTTCATGAGCCATGTTAAAGATCCTCTTCCTCAATCCCCCAGGTGGGATCATTTTATCACCTCTCATAATTATGTGATCTAAAACCATCAATTCTTTTTAATCTTGAATGCACCCAAATTACCGACAACTTTTTTCTCTAGTGGCCACCCATCCCTTTGGTACTCTCTAACTAAATTCAGTTCCACATCATTGTTCACCATTTAACACCATAGTGCCTTTGAAATATTAGAGACAGCACTTTCATCAACAACCCAGCAATTAACATCTTCAATAGTGAGTTCTACTTCACACTATTCATGCTCTTTCACCAAAACAAATCGGGGATCTAAAGGTGCCTGTGGGATGCAATGTGCGTGTACGTTAAATTTCCATGGAACATATTTCATAACAAATGGGTAAGTTTGAAGCTTAGTGGCTAAGGGAGCTAGCCTAGCCATCAGCTATCTTCTACTACTCAGATCTAAAACATACACAAGTGGTTTGTGGTCTACTCTAAGTGCAAATTACTTAAAATGGTCAGCTGCCTAACCACACGCCAATACCTCTTTTTCCAATTACAGTAATTCCTTTCAGTAGGGCGTAATGTCCCTGAAGCATTCCGTTACCAAATTACGTTAAATTTATACCGCTCTAAGGCCACACATGCTGGCATATAAAAAAAATATTTTCGTTTCTCACGGTCACCTATTGCTTTGAATCAACGTAAATGGTGACACTTTCCCTATGTTTCGTGTAACATATACAGTTATGGCACACAGGCCATTATGGACACACTTCCAGGATCTTGACCTACAACAGGCATAATTGTTATGCAACTTTATATCCTTCTTGATGCATTTTTTTTTTACTTTGTGCTATATTTGTAAAATATTCAATTTGGACAGTGTACCATTTCAAGTGAAGGCTATATATTTTCCTATACAGGATGTTGATTGTAGTGGCTGTCATTAGCTAAACTATTGGTATCCCACAGTCCCCAGGTTGACTGCTTTGATTCATTATAAATGGTGACGCTCTCTGTACATTTTGGGTCATATGTGCAGTACTTTCTATTCCAGCTCTAAATGGCTATGGCCAGTAGAGATGTATAAGTGCACATAATGTGACGTTTGTTGTCCATTAGTTGAATGCTTTGCTCACTATAAATCGGGATGCTTTCCTTATGTGTTGAGTTACTCAGTTAACAACTTGATTTTAGCCCAAAAAGCAATGGCCAGTAGTAGAAGCACATATAACGTGGCATGTGTAGCAGCTTTGCTATACATTATCAGGGTCATCTCATTCTCAGTACAGTATATAGCTTCAGTTAGAGGACTGATAGTGCCAGGTTGCATTTTTTGTTTAATATGGTTGTTTCTTTTGAATAGTGTATTGAATTCTAATGCCTTGCATTCTTCTTTGAGAAGTTCCCTCATATAACGTTTGAAACAAATACTTATTATTCTTTCTTTTGCTACTCTGCAAACATCTAATTGAACTATCTTTATACATTTCTTTACCCTAGCTAACTTGGTCATTGCATGTATTTTTTTTTTTTACTTTGTTTTTATTATAGTTTATAAGTTTTTCACCACATCCGATATATCTGCAATTCTGTATAACTTGTATAGTAAGACTGTACAACACAATGCAGTTGCGATATGTTACATCACTACCATTTACGCTACTTTTCAAGTCCGGCGCGTAGTCAGTTGGCATAATGTCTTGACAATCAAAACTTAACTATAATCAACATAGCAATAACATTACATAATATATACCCCACCCCTTGGATCATCTGTATTATGCTTGCACATTTATTTATTTGTTTATATAGCGCTAGAATCGACCCCCGAAGGGGTATCTCTGCGCTTAGAGCGGACTGCGGACCTTAATTAACTCCAGCAGAGTTTAACAGGAGCGAAAAAGATTGGTCTTAAGCAACTTCCTGAATTGCAAGTGATCCAGACTGTCTTAAGGGCAAGGAGAGTTCATTCCAGTAACGAGGGCCAAGATGGGAAAGAGCTTTTCCTTCTAATCTTGCCTTACTTACTCGAGGCACCACCAGAAGGTGTTTAGCACTCGAGCGGAGGGATCTTGATGGTACATAGGGCGTGAATTTCTCGGAAAGATAGGAAGGGCCCAAGTTAAGCAGTGCCTTATGAATGGTGCAGCAGATTTTAAATTTGACCCGTTGGCGGATGGGGAGCCAATGCAACTTCATGAGAAGAGGGCGGGAAGGGGTCCTGGAAGGGGCATTAAGGACCAACCGCGCCGCCGTGTTCTGAACTACCTGCAGTCTACTGAGTGAAGCATCATTAGCAGAGACCAGCAGGCCGTTACAGTAGTCCAGACGACTCAATACCAGCGCCTGGACTAGGGTTTTCCGGGTAGAATCAGGAAGCAAGGGGAAAAGTCGGCGGAGCAGGCCTATTACATGAAAACAGGAACCAGCTGTCTGAGCAGCGTGCTCCTTCAGACTGAGGGCTTGATCTAAACGGATACCCAGATTTTTGACTGTAGACCTGGGGGCGGGATGGGGACCCAAGTCGATCGGCCACCAATCTGGGGTCCATAGGAGGGGGGCCTCTCCAAAGAGCATTATCTCAGTTTTTCCCACATTACATTGGAGGAAATTATTCTTTATCCAGTGTGATATGGCTCTCATCCCATTGGAGAAGGCTAGCCGGACTGCCGAGGTGAATTTATCAAATGGAAAGAGTAACTGGGTATCGTCGGCATATGATATGGGAATGAACCCATGTGTCCTCAAAAGATTGGCCAAGGGAGCAATATAGATGTTGAATAATGTAGGGCTCAGACATGAGCCCTGGGGTACTCCCTTGGTCAAATCTATAGGGGCCGAACGATACGGGCTTAGGTTGACAATCTGGGAGCGATCAGACAGAAAGCTCCTCATCCATTGTAAGGCTGATTTTCTTAGCCCAACCTCTTCCAACCTTTTGATCAGAATAGTATGGGAAACTGTGTCGAACGCTGCGGATAGGTCCAACATCACCAGAATCATAGAGTGGCCTTTATCTAGGGTCATCCTGATGTTATCTGTGACCACTAGTAATGCTGATTCGGTGCTGTATTTGGGCCTAAAACCGGACTGGGAAGGATCTAAACATCCTGTCAGTTCGACATAGTTGGAAAGGTGGGTATTAACATGTTTTTCCATTAGTTTGCTCAGGAACGGGAGGAGTGAAATAGGACGGAGGTTAGAGAGATCCGTCCACGATGTTTTAGTATTCTTACGAATGGGTCTAACCTGAGCAACCTTCCACTCCAGTGGTACATGGCCTTCCGTTAGAGAGAGATTAATAAGAGATTGCACCGAGGAGACAGGTGTTTAGCCAAAGACGGAATTACTTTAGCTGGAATATGGTCAGAAGGGGACCCAGACTTTATCTTGTGGATCAGTGATTCAACCTCTGCTAATGTAATTGTGGGAAGTTCTCTAACAACTGAGAGTTTGTTAGATTCAAATGGTCCAAGGCCATAGGGATCTGCTGCAGGCCTCCTATTGCGGTAATTTTTCCATAGATAAGCTCTATCTTTTGTACAAAATAGAGGGCAATATCATTACACAGCAATTGGGAGGGGGCCTCTAAGCTTTCACATGCCTTAGGGTTAATGAAAGACTGAAGAATCTGGTGCAGGGTTTTAGAGGAGTTGCCAGCCTCGGCTAACTGAGCTGTTATATGGGTTTTCCGTGCTATTTTTATATTTTTATGATAGCTGGACAGAGTGGAATAAAACCGATCTCTGTCCGCCTCATTATGAGAAGCACGCCAGATTCTCTCCAACTTCCTGCAGAGTTGTTTTTGATCTCGCAGTTGAGTCGAGAACCAAACTGCCCGTGGGCGATTAGGATGGCTCAAGGAAGATTTCAGAGGTGCAATGTGGTCAATGGCTGTTAAAACAGCCGAGTTATATTTAGACAATGCTTCCTCAATGTTGTCCGATGCAGAATTTTGAGGCCTCAAAAAAACTGTTTGAAAATTTTCCGCGAAGACTTTCTGCCACTGCCTGCAAGAGTAAAATGTAGCTGGTTTAGGTATTTTAAGATCTATAGGGTCCTGAATAAAAAATTCAATGACTGAATGATCAGACCAAGAAAGTTGTTGGGGGTTCGCACTGAATCTTAGAAGAATTTGAAAATATAATATCCAAAGTATGACCAGCTATATGGGTAGGGCCTTCATTAAGCTGGGATAGGCCTAAAAGGGATAAGTCAGCCAAAAGAGTCTGTGCATCTGAGCTGGAGAGACAATCACTATGGATATTGAAATCTCCTAAGAGTAGAAAGTTATTACACGCATTCACATACGGGGCTAATAGTTCAACCAGTTGTAGAGAAAAATCAGCTAGGGGTCCTGGGGGACGATAAATTAACGCCCCTTTCCAGCTAGCCTGCATGGAAGGATCTATCCTAAAGACCAACATCTCCATAGTAGCATCGCCACGTTTGTCTAGGACGGAGACATTGATTCCATCTTTATGCACAATGGCGATTCCACCCCCTACCTTCATAGATCTGTCCAGTCTAACCATTTTATACCCCTCCGGTATGCCTAATGCTATAGCGGGCACAGAGTGGGGTTTGAGCCAGGTTTCGGTTAGAAAGCCCAGTTCAGGTTGAACCGAGGACACTAGGTCCCATACCTCAACAGAGTGTTTGGGCAGCGATCGAACATTGCACAACAAATTTTTCCACCCCTTCCGTGAATTATCCACGGAAGTGTTGATAGCCTGACCAGGAGAGATATAATTTGCCTGAAATCGGCATACTCGGCAGGAAAACAGACCTTCTGGATAAGGCCAGATTTCTGCCCGACAGGTAGGGGTTACATTGGTCTGTAGATTAATTAGCTCTTGTCTAGTATAGTGTGTTTGCATAGGGGGACCGTGGTTGACATAAAATGACCAGGGTCTCCTGCTCCTAGCGACGTCCTGGCGTGGACGGGCGCAGACGGGCTTGCCTTTGGCGCGCCACCGGCGCGCCCGCAGCGCACGTCCGCTGCGCGCTCCGCTCTGCATGCCCCTTTATGTGCAAGTGAGGGTGGGGACTAGACCACCAACCCTCAATTGGCCGGAAATGACTTCCCTCCACACAATCTGGATTAGGACCTGCGGTGGACCGGGGAAGTGAACCGGAAGTGTGGCTTCGAGAAGAAACCTCACAACATCAGGTATTTCCCTCGTAATCTTAAAATGTTTTAAAAAGATGTGTGCACAAGATAATAGCAATTTAAAAAGTACAAGCAGCAAGCGTCATACAACTAGCGCTGGGCAGTATCACAGTAATACAACTACCTCACGCGCGTCAGCACATCACCTCGAGTATCATGTCTGGTGTTGCTACGTGTCTTCGAATTGTCCCAGCAGCCCAACCTAGCTCGTGCATTATGCAATTTTAAACTCATGTGCCTGCCACTGTCCAGGTTCCTTGTCAGTGTGTTTTCTAGGGCCTAATTATGCGCCAGTCATTCTGCTGTATGCTCCTCATTGCTCTCAGCAACAAACAAAGCAATGATACGGCGGAATTGATCAAATAACAATGAGTAATTTTTGTCACTGAAGGAAACCTTAATTAATCCCTCAGGGGAGAAATATTCCCACAAAAGACATATATCTTATTATACAAGCACTCACACCACGTTGAAATCCAGATTTTTGTCTCTATGCATATATTTGTAAACTAATTTTTTTCCCAAAGATTTACATTATATACAACATAACAACATGAATAATACAGAAACTAAGACAAAAAAGTTACAAAAAATTATACATATACACAAAACATATATACATATATAATCTCTTTAAACGAAACCTTGTTGCCCAAACATTTTGGGAGGGCCACGCAAAGCTATTAAGTACAAAACTATAGTTCGCAACCCGTATCTATAAGATAGCCCTTTTATCAACACCCATCTGGGGATTGAGTCTCAACCCTTTTCCACATTATATGGGGTTGTACATTTCTTTGTCATCAAAATTGTGAGGGCTTCTTTTTGTCTATAAAGTCGACGCGTTTCAGCCCGTTTCCTCTGGGCCTCATCAGGACTAGGGGCATAAAGGTAACCGATAACACTACATCTATCGGGATACTGTGAACGGAACCCTGGAGTACAGGACTACTCTGTGTGGGGCCGATCTAAAACAACATGGACAAATGTATGTTTTGCAGGGTCTATATATAACTAAAAGAGTCCCTCAGAAACAGCATAACACTGGATTACGGAACCCAAATGCCATTCTACGTACTTGATGGTGTGTAAAGTTAAAGGAGAATTAGATCGCCGGTCCGGGGAAAGACGAGTAATTCGGTTCACCCGGCTGTTTTGGCGCATTTGCTACCAGGATCGGGAGGAATTGGCGTTTTGAAATCAACTCCCCGAATTCGTCCGAGATGAAATATTCCCCAGATGGGTGTTGATAAAAGGGCTATCTTATAGATACGGGTTGCGAACTATAGTTTTGTACTTAATAGCTTTGCGTGTCCTCCCAAACTTTTTGGGCAACAAGGTTTCGTTTAAAGAGATTATATATGTTTTGTGTATATGTATAATTTTTTGTAACTTTTTTGTCTTAGTTTCTGTATTATTCATGTTGTTATGTTGTATATAATGTAAATATTTGAAAAAAAAATGTGTTTACAAATATATGCATAGAGCCAAAAATCTGGATTTCAACGTGGTGTGAGTGCTTGTATAATAAGATATATGTCTTTTGAGAATATTTCTCCCCTGAGGGATTAATTAAGGTTTCCTTCAGTGACAAAAATTACTCATTGTTATTTGATCAATTCCGCCGTATCATTGCTTTGTTTGTTGCTGTTTAAATTTGCCCAGGTCCGTGCGGCGTACGAGGGCAAAACCCCTTTTTCGAATGAAGTCCTCATTGCTCTCAGGCGTGTCCGCTAGTGTCTCCGGGTGTCTCTGCAAGGCCGCGCAGAAGTCTGATAAAATTGCATCCCACGCCGACGGCTGCTTCTGCAGCCCCATTGCGTCCTCGCAGCGGATCGCTATGCTTTCTGCTTGTGCCCAGCATAGTAGGGATTGATTCCAGGCCTTTGCTGCAGGGGGGGCAGGGGATTTCCAGCAGCGTGTGAGTAATCGCTTAGCCACTATTAGGCCCAGATCTATGTATCTAGACGTCACTTAATATTTCTTGGGCCTCTGGTACAGTCCTAGTATGCACGTTTCCCACTTCCAGTCCAAAGTTCGTTCTGTACACTGGGTTAAGCACCTAATGACCACTCCCCAATATGTTTGAATGGCTGTACATGACCATAACATGTGCAATAGGTCTGCCCCTGCCTCATCACACCTCGCACACTTGCCATCTGCGTGGGCAAAATATTTGTTTATTTTTTCCGGCGTTAGGTAGGCGCTGTGTATTATATAATATTGGATGAGTCGAAATCTGGCATTACGGGGGATCCTTGTGGGGCTTTCAAGTATGTGCCCCCATTCCCGGTCCGTGGTGGGTCTCTGTAGATCTGTGTCCCAATGGGCACGCAAGGAGAGTAGTTGCGGTGCTGTGTGGGCTCTGAGGGACTCTGCGAACCATCTGGAGAGTTGGCGGCCTGTGCCCAATTCATGCAAATATTGTATGGTTAAATGAGTGGCAGGTTCCTGTATCATGTTCCCCCCATGATACGCTCAGTGTGCGTGTCACTGCGGCATGGAGTAGGAACTGGCCTTGCGGCAGGCCCGAGCTTGTAGCCAGATCCTCGAATGGGATGAGCTGTCCATCGTTGTATAAATCATCTAATGTTACTATGCCCGCTTCCTCCCAGTGTATAAGTTCTACCCTAGATATTGCTTGATGTCTCCTGGGTGTGCCCAATATGGGGAGAGACGGTGTATATGGTGGTACCAGACGCGTGATGCGAAGGCAGCCGCGGTAACATTGGTACGCCACTCGCACCAATAGCTGCGTAGGTGGGCTACCCTTCCTACTGTGGTGAAACAGCGTCGCTATCTGGGACTGAGTGAGTCCAGGTATCTGTGTTGCTGTGTCTTCAAGGTGACGCGGACTTAGCCAGCGTGCCACCCATTGAAGCTGCGCCGCTAGATAATATTGTTCCATGTTGGGCAGCGAAAGGCCTCCCCGAGCGGTCGGCGGGTACATTTTAGCCAACGCTACTCTACTTCGCGACCCGTGCCAAATGAACTGCCGCATGTCTGACTCCAAGTCTCTAAACAGTGGCGGCCTGAGGTGGAGTGGTAAGTTCGTGAAGTGGTAAAGTAAGCGTGGTAGGACCGCCATTTTTAGCAGCGCAATTCTGCCCATGACCGCCAGAGGCAGGGCGTTCCAGAAGGTCATTTGTGCCCGCACTGCTGTGATGGCTCGCTCCAGGTTACCCTCTAGGAGGTCCTGCGTGTCCCGATATATATGGATCCCGTGATATCGGAACGCTGCTAACTGCCAGTGTACCGGTTTGCCGCTGATAGTTAATTGCGGGTCCGGGGTAGACTCCGCAGAGGGGTATAAACATGACTTTTCCCAATTCACTCTTAGTCCTGACACTGATGCAAATTCGGACAGTGTGGTCTCAATCGATGCACATGGCTGCCCAACGTCCCTGAGGTATATCAGCAGGTCGTCTGCGTATAGTGAGACCGCATGCGTGCTGTCTCCCAAAGGGATTCCCCATTCGTCTTGAGTATCACGTAGCGCCTCTGCCAACGGCTCCACAGCCAGCGCAAACAGCAGTGGGGAGAGTGGGCACCCCTGCCTCGTACCGCGCTCAATAGGGACCTGCTCCGATATATAGGGACCCGTCTTAATCTTGGCTACTGGGCGCGTATATAATAGCTTAACGATGCACAAGAACACGTCTCCCAAGTCATTTTTTTGTAACACAGCGAATGGGAACCTCCATTTCAGGGTGTCAAACGCCTTCTCCAGGTTCAAAACCAGGCACCCAGCATGCGCCCAGCTGTCCCCGGAGTAATGCGCCACCCGGAAGAACCAACGCAAATTTAGTGACGTGCTGCGGGCCGGCACGAAACCGTTCTGATCCGCGTGCACTAGCTGTGGTACCAATGGGGCCAGTCTATTCGCCAGGATTTTAGCTAGCACCTTGTAATCTGTGTTAAGTAGTGCTAATGGTCGATACGACCCGATAAGTTCTACATCCCTGTTAGGTTTGGGCAGAGACATCAGTAAGGATTCGCGAAGTGTTCCCGGTAGTATGCCTGTTTCCTGCGCGTTCTGGTACATTGCAAGGAGTCGCGGCGCTAGGGTCTGTTGGTATGCTTTGTAGTATTCGGCCGGATAACCATCTGGCCCTGGTGCTTTGTCCGTGGCCAACGAGCGTATGGCATCTTGTACTTCCAGCAGTGCAAGCGGCTCGTTTAGCTCGTCTCCTTGCTCTGCTGTGATTTGGCGTAGGGCTAAGGGAGTAAGAAAGGAGTCTATATCTGTTGATGCTGCGCAGTTCGATGATTGGTATACTTTGGTGTAATGCGTGGTGAACGCACCGTGGATGTCTTGTTGCGTAGTGAGTACCTGCCCAGCCGCAGATCTCAGCCTCAGCACCGGCATCCTTGTATGTTCTTGCCGGATCATGCGCGCCAACAATCTGCCTGCTCTGTCGGCCGCCGCATGAGTGCGTGCGGCATGTGACGCGTAGTTTAGACAGCGCAGTCGCTCTATTACTTCAGCATGCTGTTGACGCCGCGCGTCTATATCTGGCTGCACAAAGTTGCCCTGTGCCAATTCCGCCTCAAGCTGGGTCAGATCATCTTCAATACGCTTCACTTCGCCGTCTAGTTGTTTCCTGATACACCAAGTCAACCCCATGCACTGCCCCCTGACCACTGCCGTGCCTGCATCCCATAGAATACCCGTGTCTGTAACTGACCCCTCATTACTTTCAAAATACATTTCTATTGCTGTGTCTACTGCTGCTCTGAATGGGGGATCCTCCAGTGCCAGAGGTTGAAGCCTCCATAAATGGCTGATGGGACCTCCATCTTTTCCCTGCAGTGTCATAATGTGTGGGTTATGGTCTGAATGTGTTTTGCCAAGGTAATCCACACTGAGGCACTTCGCTAATAGCGGCATACTTGCAACAAAGCGGTCGATACGGACATGTAGCCCGTGTGGATGTGAGTAGTATGAGTACAGTCGTGTCTGTGGATTGAGGACCCTCCACACATCTGCCAAATCCCAGCGGTGCATCCACTCACCCAGATGCCTAGCGTTGGATGTTGCTACTGTTTGCGGTAGTGGTGGGAATGACCTATCTAGTGTTGTGTCTAAGACCGAGCTAAAGTCACCCCCCAGCAACCAGGGGACTTCACACCAGCGTGAGAGGAGGTCTGTCAACGTGCGCCAGAATGTGCCCTGCTCCGTGTTTGGGGCGTATATGGAGCCTAACACTACGTGGTGCCTATTGAGGCGGCCTTTTGTGAGTACATATCTGCAGTGTGTATCTATTTCGATCTCTTCCGGCTCAAATTGGGTACCCGGTCGAACCCATATTAGTGCCCCCCTAGCGTAGGCCGAATAGCCCATGGCCAGTATTTGGCCTTTCCATCTCTGTTGCAATCTGTGGATTTCTGGTTGCGAGATGTGTGTTTCTTGTAGAAACGCCACGTGAGCTGCGTGACGCTTAAGATATGCATATATTTCATACCTGCGGGCTGGTGTGTGGATCCCCCTGACATTCCAGGTAACTACGTTTGTGGGCGGCATGTAACATGGTTAGAAGGCAGGATGCCGCATGGTCGGCTTGTTACACAAATAGGGAGGTGGCGACATGTTGAATACCGTGAGTTTGCGAAATGCAACTGTGAGATCCATAGGCGTGTGAGTGTACTAACACTAACTAGGGGTGTGGGTAAAAGCCTTATGTGGCACAACTGGGAAAGAGCAGAGAGACAACGTGTGTCTGCCCAAATAGGTAACAGTGCCATATGGCAACTCACGGCTACGTTTGCCGCTTAAATCCTATTGGTGGGGGTGGGTAAAAAGCGTGCGGTGAACGGGTGATATGAGCTGGTGCCCGTCTTGCACGTTTGCGTGCGTGCACTATGTCATACCTTGTGCCATATGCTTGTGGCCTGCAGTGTAGAGTGTATGCATGTCGGTGCCGGCCCTCCTGTGCGGCACAGACCCAGGTGTGTACTAGAAGGCTATGTGTACGTGGAATATATGCATCTCACAAGTAAGTACTTTTACAATCTAGTACTTGCGTGCCCACAGGTTATATTTGACTGCTACATTAAGTCATCCGCAGTCTGGGGTGTCACAACTGGGAGTGATTGCGTTTCCTCGTGTACTGGCCACACAGCCTGCGAGCTGTCATCACTCAGTGACTGTTCAGAGGATGCATCCGCGTCTCTGCTGTTCTGCCGTTTTCTCAAGTCCGCCACTGCGTGCAATGCGTCTCTTCTTTCTTGCAGTACTTGTTCCCGGTTGGGGGCAGCTGTCTACTGCTGTGGCGATTCTGCTGTTCGCATCCTACGTCTGCTGCGGCGATTCCTTCGAGCGCCCATCTGTGACTCAGTATTGCTATGTCTCTGGCTCGGTGAGGTGTGATGTCGTTTGGTTTCGAGCCAGTCCCATGCATCCTCTGCTTTATTAAAGAAGTGCTTAGTCCCATCCGCGACTACCCGCAGTCGGGCCGGAAATATGAGAGAGTATTTCAAGTTCAGATCACGCATTCGCCGTTTGACTGCGAGAAATGCACTCCGCTGCCTCTACACACCCAGGGCGTAGTCTGGGAAGAAGAGAACTTGTGAGTTGCCCACCTTGATCGCTTCCATTTTCCTGGCCTTTCGGAGTATTGCGTCTCTGTCTTTGAAATTCATAAGTCGAAACAGGAAAGGTTGCAGTCCCGCTCCCAGCAGGTGGACGCTTCGAGGGTACCCTGTGTGCTCTCTCCACAGCGAAGAAAGTAGAGAGCGTGTCCGCCGGCATCAAAGACTGTAACCAGGCTTCGGTGTACGCAACTGCGTCTCCGCCTTCTGTGCCTTCCGGTAGCCCCACCACACACACATTATTCCTGCGGGATCGGCCCTCTGCATCGTCCATCCTGCGCTCCAGGAAGTGCAGTCTGGAGGCGAGATTTCAAACTTCCGTGGACATTTCCTTGGCCACCGGGGCGATCTCCTTCACTTCTGCAGTTAGTTCGTTGACTCTCCCTTTCAGTCGCCTGTGGTCAGCATGGTTGGAGCGTGAAGTCCGCAGTGACCTTGTCTATCCGACCTTCAAGAGATGTACGCGTCTGTGTCAGCGCTTCGCTGATTTGTGTGACTGCTTGGAGTACAGAGCAGGGCTCGAAAAATCATAACAAATGCACTAGACCTGCAGGTCTAGTAACCTACAAAATCTCCACGACCTAACTGAAATGCACTTGACCTCTGACTCTGAAAGCTGAGCAAATGTGACAAGTTAACAAAATTTAAAAGCATTTTTATTGCTCATTTACTTTGTGAGCAATAAAGATGCCTTTAAATTTTGCTATCTTGTCACATTTCCTCTGCTTTCAGAGGCAGAGGTCAAGTGTCAGTTTGTCTTCCTACTCGCCATAAAGGGCGAGTAGGACCTAAAAATAGCTCGTCCTGAATTAATCTGACTCGCAAATGCGAGCGGTCGAGTGAATTTTTCGAGCCCTGCAGAGTCTAATTTTGATTCCAGATTGGAAGCTCTAGAGGCGCCCGACATCTCAGACTCCTGATCCGACTGAGCTGGGCCCATCGCTGGTCGCGTGGCTGCCGCACCTGTGTCTGTGCGCTGTCTGCCCATCTTGTTAGAGTTATGGTGCTGTTGTGTTTGGGAGTGGGATAGTACACTGTGCACCCCGGCGTTTGTCAGCGTTTCTGGATGGCCCCACATACACGGTTCAGCAGGCTGTCGTGTGCCAAGTTTGTAATTGCTGCTTGAATGCTGAGTCTACTTCTGTCTGTACACTGGGTCTGGGTGCCCGCCGTGTCTATCCTGCCTGATGCAGCCCTCAACGACTCATCGACTGTGCCCAAGCCGTTGTTCCGTCGTGCTTATGATCCAACGCTTTCCCTCGCTTTGTTAGCGGGGTCAGTACACAAGCTTTTCCACGCCTGTGTCGCGCTCCTCTAGGCGCCTACGATCGTGCCCCAGACCGCTTTCAACCTGAGGCCGACTTCATGTCCCGCCGCTGCTGCTGCGCTGCGCTGCGTGTAGATCAGGAATAGGGATTATATCACGCCAATGACTTTGTGTTACATGCCAGGTCCTTTTGGGTTCATTGCATTGTCTCGGGCGTAGCGTACTCCTACTTTGCCCACCACCGCGAGTCCGCTTGACGTCTCTGGGGGCTTCACGCCGCTGCACGTGTGTGGCCCTCTTCCACTCCGGGTCTCGGCGCAACGCTAACTTGCAGTTAGGTCGCAGGTTCGCCCTCTACTCCAACCAATGTCCACCAAGCGACTAAGTCAGGTGAGGGGCCCTTCGTTCACTTCCATAAACAGCGGGTGTCCAGACAGTACGTAGCTGTCCCTCTCACGTTGTCGCAGGCGCTTGCACTCCTCAGCTCTGCTCACCGCAGGCGTCTTCTTGTGTGGCTCGCAGTGCGGCTTGGGCCCGCTCCGCCGTTCAGATCCGCACCTGCCTTGTCGATGCAACCGGTCTTGAGCTGCAGCCCCCGGCGTCACAGCCCACACGGCGTCGGCCCGCACCGCGCCTCTTCAATTATGGGCCACAAGGCAGGGCGAGGTGGATTCAACAGTGGCTTCGCAGCTCACCGTGTCACCCCAGCTCCCGACCGACCTCTGGCGGGAGGGCCTCACTATGTGTCTCCTTGTCTGATTCTGCAGGTGGCAAGGAAGCCCCCAACACACCCCATGGCCCGGAGGGGGGGAAAAGAGAAAAAGAAGGGGGGGGGAAACAACACCACTCTCCCCCTCTATTCCAGCCCCAATCGGCTACTTGCTTCAGCAGCCTCCGCGATGGAGCGGTGTTGCAGCCGGTCTCACTCTCCGTTGCCCAGGGGGCACCCCGCTCCGTCTTCGCCGCCCACTCCGATGCGCGGCTGGGCCGACGGTGTAGGACTGCTTCTGCGACCGGGGACTGAACAGGCACTTATTAGGGCGCCTTCAAGTCACATCGCGCACCAGCGAGCTGTTGTGCCTCTGCTACGGGGTATTCTGCTCGGCTGCAGCCTTGGCGTTTTTGCGCCTCGCGATGTCGCTCGGCTCCCGGCCCAGCGCTATGGCGTCCCCTCTGCGTAGATCTCCGTATCTCAGTCCATACGGCTCCCAGCGCTTCCGGACTTACTGCACTTGCTTACGCCGGCACCCCAAGCCTGTCGGGCTGACTCTGGCATCTTGATGGCACTGCTGTGCACAGAATAATTATTGGATTATCGGGCCTTAAGACGGAGCCTCACCAGAGTGCGTCCCCCATCTTGGCTGGCTAGCCACGCCCCCTTGGTCATTGCATGTATGGTAATGCTTGCTGTGTTAACGTTCTACACTTTAGGCATCACGGTTACATATACAACTCTATTCGGATTTTGTACCCATTATTCTAGTATTGTACACTATTTTAACCTGTCTCTTTAGAGAAACTGGACAAAGTTTTGCAACTGGCAGCAATGTAAAGCTGTTTTATTTTCTTTAGATACAGAAGGTGAATTCCAGTTCAAACACACTTATTGAACACAACAAAGATCTATTTGTCCTCAGTTGGCAGATTATATTTATATATGTCTGTGATTATAAAAAAGAGAGAGATGGAAGTACATGAAAATCAAGAATAAGTTTGCCACTTAACTGTATTAAGAATACTATGTTGAAATGTTATTTAAACACAGTTTTCTTCCCTTGTGAAACATGTCGAAAAGTAGAATTAGTCTTTTGTCTCTCAGAAATCAATTTATGTACTACAGCTAATATTGGTTTTTTTGAAAACTACATACCTTGTTCTGATTATGGTGTGGTTTTCTTCATCATCTATCTTAGGTGCAAAATTAGATTGGTATATTTGAAAAAGTTGGTTTTGTCCACTTAGTGTTTTTGTTTTTATTGTCTATATTTGTATTGTGTTTTATATGATGATCTAATTATGTAATTTTGATCTGCAGCCCTGAAGATGATCTTTCTGATGTGGGAGTGAAACGCGTTGGCTGGTGTCTTGTTGTATGTCCAAGCATTTGATATGAAATAAAGAACAATTTTTCATGGACTCCAGCATTAGGAGTTTTTCTTACAAAACTTTCTGACTTTTTGGATGAACTTTAAGAGAGAGTGTTTATGTTGATTATTGTTGCCACTCCTTACCGTTTTGCACACGCGCTGGCATCACCTGCAGTTGCACATTGTATACCTGCTACAGAAGATTTCAGGAAGAGAGCTCCCACCAGCTCAGCTCCTACTTAAGCCTTTCAAATGCTTTTGTTGTTCAGTTTCCCACACAAACTGTGCATTCTATTTTTTAGCAAATAACATAAAGAGTCGATTCCATTAGCCTAATTGTTATGTTATGTTATGTTATTTGAGCTTATATAGCGCACGGTTACCCAAAGGTGTCCTGGCGCTGAGCATACCTGCTGGTCGTCAGTGATGGGGATTTTACTGTGAGAAAAGCCAAGTTTTCAGCCCCCTTCTGAAGGAAAGGAGATCTGCTGAGTTCCTCAAGTGGAATGGGAGCTCATTCCATGCCTTAGAGGCACAAGTGATGAAACTTCTGCCCCCCCAACTGGCCTTTTTAATCGGAGGAACTAGGACTTGTTTCGCTCCTGTAGACCGAAGGTTCCTTGCGGGGACATACCATTTCAATTTTTGCCTCAGATGGTTGGGGCCAATTCCATTGAGGGCTTTGAAGGCCATGCAGAGCGCTTTAAAGCGTACCCTTAGCTTCACAGGGAGCCAGTGTAACTGTTTTAGCTCCTTCTTTACAGAGACGAATTTGGGGGTACCTGTTAGCATTCTGGCTGCAGCATTCTGTGCAATTTGAAGCCTGTTAACATGCTGTTTTTGGGCATTTAAATATAGACTGTTACAGTAGTCAATCCGTGCCATAATAACGGCCGTGATCACTGTCCTGAGACTGCTCTCCGGAAGAAAGAACTTTATTTTCCTTATGATTCTCAGGATTAAAAAACATGTCGAAACCACCGAGCTTATGTGATCGCCAACAAACCTGGAATAAAATTCAGTCAAGCTTAGAAAAGATGACAGTTTTTCCTTGCTCTAAGGAGTTGGTGCTTCCAAGGTACCCTGGACATCAGTTTGTTTGAGTTTTATTCCATCTTTTATTTGGTGCCCTGGGTTTCTAACTTGCACTTGGGTACCTTTTAGTGGCAAAACCGTCTCTTGGAAATGGGATAAAACCTCATTCAGGGTGTCATTGTGTTTATTTATATTCCTGCCATATACAAGGATGTCATTCAGGAAGGCCACTACACCGGTTATGCCGCTCAGGGTATCATTCATCAAACCTTGAAATACTGAGGCAGCACTCGCAAACCTGAATGGCATTCTACTGAATTGGAAAATTGCTTCAAGAGTCGCAAAAGCTGTTAAGTATTTAGATCCCTCATCTAATTCGGCCTGCTGTTATGCACTTGGGAGACCACAGTAGCACCTGCTAAAGTTGACACAAGTTCATGCAAATTAGGTGATGGGCGTCTGTCATTCCAGATTTCGCTATTAAGGCTTCGAAAATCCACACATAACGTCAATTCCCCAGAACTTTTTAACAATAACATTACTTGAGAAACCCAAAGGGAAGAATCTATGGGCATAATAATACTCTTTGAGCATAATTCATCAAGAATTACTTTAAGCTTCTCCCAGTAATTCACAGGAACCTTATGTACCTTATCCTGCATAGTTAGTGCACTTTGCTTCATGACTATTCTATATTTGAAATCATCAAACATTCCTAAAGCATTATTGAAAACGCTGGGGAGCTTATCCTTCAAGGAGTTAACATATTCTCCAGTGTCTTCATCGACATTCACAGAATAGGCTGGTGGGACAGCATTAGGACCCAACTGGATACCTAGTTCCTGTTGATGTAGCCAACCCAAAATAGAATCACCCTCTTAAATCTTCCTTGTGTTTTGCTTCCAGAAAACTGTTATTTACCATTGAAATAACCCAAAAATCAACCTTGTGACTCAGTATAACCTCCTAGATGTGTATCTGGAGGCAGGGGCACAACTAGACCCAAATTTCGGGGGCGCTAACACTTCAAATGCTGCAAGCACTTTAAATTCTCCCCACTACATTCTCTAAAAAAAAAAAAAAAGCCTATTGTGATGTGAGTGTGTTGCTTTTCGTATGCAGGATACCCTGTTGTTCATTCCTGGACGGGGAGGGCTGGCTTCACTTCACTCCTGTAAACCCTTTAACATTGCTAGTCTTGTCACTGTTGGCTTGCAGATACACAGAATAAAGGGCCATGCCGAGGAGGCTGATAAAAGAAAGAAAGGGGTAAAAAAAAAAAAGATAAACACTCAGGCTTACTGTGAATGCCAAGGCTTTAGGACGTGCAGAGTTATAACCAGGATGAACCTTGATCACTGCTTGGCAGCCTCAACCCAGCCCATGTCGCCTGACGGGGGGCTGAAGCCCTTTCAGCCCAATGGCTGTTGCACGCCTGTCTGGAGGTAATAAGACTCTCCCACCCCATACTTTTTACTTAGACTTGTCAATAATACTGAACCAGGCACACGAATCGACCATCATATCAACATTCATACCATTCACAATCAGAAAACACTGTATCGGGGTTAATATTTTTTGCTTCTTCCTCTTCTTCTGTTATGATGTTAACTTTATTTCCATGAAAGGCTTTGCACAACCTTCCAAATTCCCCTTTCATTTGCATCTATAACAATAATTGCAGTGGCGTAACATTACCCCCCCTTTCCCCCCCCCGCAGCCCCCATGGAGACCCGAGCTCCAGGCTGCCCCCTCAGCACAGTACACTGCGTCTTGAACCAAATTGATAGGTGGTGGGTTTTGGGGGGCTCCGTGTACTTTGCAGGGGGCCCCCCTCAAGTTTCATCCATGGCAGGACACCCCTTAAAATTGCCCACATGGTAGGAACTTCCACATCTAAACCAAGAAAGATTCCTGTCTGATGTCTTACGGTAATTTTCTTTAATTGTCTTGAGGGTTGAGTTTTCACAGCATTTACTTCTGGTACCATTTCTGCTTTTCTGCATGCATTTACATGTCTCAACATGACTTCTTATCTCCTGGATGAACTTCTCTGACTGTTCAATACCCTTTGCAATGTTCACTGTAGTGCCTAAGGTCATTTCAGTCCCAACCCATAACCTTTCTTGATCATTCTTTTAGTTCTCATCATGGCCTGATCTTTAAGTAATTGGTTGTATGTCACGATTTCAAACTCAAAAGAAACTGCCAAAGTTTGCAGGGCTGATACGTAGTCCCCAATTGTTTCATCATCTCATTGAGTACTCAAAACATTACTTTCCATGGCTACGCTCAAAAATAATGATTTAAATGACACCTACTCATTTATTTTTATTTAATTCTTTTATAGCGCTACTCATGACAGTGTAGGATGTCAGTGTGCTATACATCATTCACAGATACACAATGAATCATACAAGGGTGTAAATGTTACATAAGGCAATGAGGGTTATAAAGTGTAGGAGTCACATATTGTCCATGATTGTAGACATTATATGTAAAGAGTGAATTGTCTGGAGAAACACAAAGGGCCCGATTCCGATCTCGTTCGGAAAGCATACTGACTAACTCGGTTCCGGAATGCTTTCCGGACGACTCGGATCGGGTGAGTCCGACCGAACAAGTACGATGCATCCGGATACGATTCGGTTGGACTCCCATTGACTTCAATGGGAGCCTGTGTGCCGAACGTGAACACAGGCTCCCATTGAAGAATGGGGTAGTTGGGGAAAACCTTGTACACTGTGGCGTGCACCCCATGGTGCCTGCCACATTGTGCATGGTTGGAAGGGGGGGTCCCTTGGTTACCCATACGGGCCCGATTCAGCGGGCTCTGGGTGAAGTGGGGTCTGCTACGGGCCCCCAAAGACCGATTCCAGCAGCCTTTTCGTTCCGGGAACCGAATCGGAAGGGCTGTCTGAATCGTTCATCGTACTTGCTCGCTCCGAAACCAAGTCCATAGAGCTGTACGAATCGGCTCCGGAAAGACTCGATCCCTCCGGATGCATTTCGGAACCGATTCGGTCAGTGCTAAGGGTTTCCAGGCATCAACTTGGTCGTTCGGAACTGGGAACGAATCAGTCAGAAACGAGGGCTCCGGATCGGTTTGGGCAAAGCCGAATCCAATTCGGAGCCCTTCCGAACAAGATCGGAATCCTTCCGAACAAGATCGGAATCGACCCCAAAGTCGGGATATAAAACGTAACATAGTGATTGGGGTTGAATGTACTAACATGACTTTATTACTTGTCAAGAAGGGCTCCTTCTTTGCAATTTTAGAATACCAGATTGAGAAAAAGAACAATAGGTATCTAAACCCATAAGTTGCAGTTTGCAGACAGCTCTTTGATGCTGGTAAATAGATCCCTGTGCTACATTATGACCTGTAAGTAACAACATGATCTCTGTGTCAAAAGCAGTACCCCACTTACCTGTCAACATAAAATGCAAATCTATGATCTGTGTGTTACAGGATGTGCTTTGCAGCAGGCACATATACTACTTTATGAGTCAAAACTGTAATTGGACTTAATACAGAATTCTCCCAGAATGGAATTAACCACCAGAGGTCTCTTACTTCTATTATAATCCCCTCGAGCTTGCTGGGCACACAAACACCTCTGCAGCAGGTGCCTTAACATGCTGCCTCTTTGTGACCAATTAACTAAGTTAGAACGGATTTGTTGTCACATATGTTCTTGTTGACCATTTCTTTGCAGCTGATTCTTTGTATAATTAATGTATACTTTGACTGTCACTCTGCTTTGCAAGCTCTGCTCCTTGTGACTCCGCCCCCTTTTCTCTGCCACACCTTAACTCCTTATGGATTTTCAAGGTAATTTTTTCCAATTCCAGCACTGGTTATCACACATTCAATTTTATATCCCTTATGCACTCTGTACAGATAGCAATACTTTTTTGTATTTTTTTAAATTCAGTAACCTTTTTTAAAAAGCCTCCACCAATACCACAGCAGCATCTATGCTTGCCAGTGCGTGCATGCTTTCCTACATGCAAGCCAGACCTACTGGCTTCGCCAATGTATGTTTTCTGCTGGAGCTACTGGGTTGCAAGATAACTTCACCCCCCCACACGGACCAAGGCACCTTTGAAATAGCTGGAAAAATATCCTTTTATTTTCAAAAATGTACATTTTGATTGCGGTGTGCATAGGCACAGACAACAGATCCACGGATATATTGGGGCAAACATGCAATTTTTTAGAACACCATTTCAAGCAAGCGAGATGTAAATGTTGCCTTTATTAAAACTGCAGCAATATAAGACAAATGACAAAACCAATAATCTGAACTCAGCCTGGCCTGTAATACATGAACAAAAAAAACAGATGTCAAATTTAAGATGGCCGAAAATGGTCCCATGCTCCTTGGACTTAAATTCGGGTCTGCAGCTCCTGTACAATAGAGATGACTTGGGAACTTGAGGGATATCATGCCCCATTAGTTTACTTCAGAGGAGGGCTGTTTTCCACTTCCTGTGCGTATTTAATATCCAGAGACCTGAAAGTCACGCGGTAGGAAACGGGCAATGGGTCAAGGGGCATTGGAAGGCCACGGGGATACTAAAGGGGGAATATTGGGCACACAACGTCAACATGGCTAAAGCCATTTTTTAAAGAACACTAACTTGGAATGTCTGACCAACATTTGACAATCATTGAAACGCGTGGACTGAAGTGATGATTTTGAGAGTTGGAAAGGGTACGTTTTCATGACAACTAAGCGTAGCACGGTCTACCCAACATAGTGCGCCCATGTGTAATTGCGCAGGGGAATCCGGCTGTTCTAAACTAAAAGGTGATTTTAATTTATAGTGTGAATCAGTTTAGCACAAAGAGTAATGTTGAGGGGACAGCCTTCGAGGGTAATTAAGTTCACAATAGAAATAAATAATTCCTCTACATTTTTTTTCAGTTAATTCGTTGTTGTATATCTGACTTGGCGTTACGTTATGATCCATAATATATTTTTGTCGTTTATTCATACTTGGAAAAGTTCTGACAATGGTTTGTTGCCGTTCCTGGAAACCCCCCTTGTGATTTGCCGGCTCCTCCTCCGAGGGGAGGAGCCTGTACTTTTCACCTCGTTCACGCACCTCTCGACCCAGCTTCGAGCCCCGGCGGCACTGGGTTGAAAAGTTCAAGTTGAAAGTTTGCGCCGATGCAGACAGCAGTCCCATCCCTCATCCGCGCCCCTATAACGTCTGATCGTTGTTCTGATCTCCAATGCATGCAGGGATTTTAGAGTGACACCTGGTGATACATTGCTGGCGAGGGGGCGGGGCGCCGAGGAGAAGGGGGGGGGATTTGATCCCATTCCCAGACAGCGGAGCTTTGATCAGCTGGGTGAGACTGTAGCACCTCCAGGCAAAGAGCCAAGGGGGAGGGGCTTTGAGCGAAGGCAGTTCAGGCCAGGGCTTCCGGGAAGACCCACAGGGCACCCCTCAGCCACCCCCACCTACTGCGACTCTTCTATTGTATACCAAGCCGCCGCTGACGTTAGACATACTTAGGGTGACTGGAATTTGAGAAGCAAAAACTGGGACAGGTCGACATGAAAGTAGGAATAAAGCCTTTAGTCTTATTTCTATGTCTGGCCTGTATACCCTTTAAAAAAAGTAATTAATTAAAAAAAAGTGTGTGTGTGCTAGACCTGTAAATCTCGTATACACACACAAACATACAAGACTATGTAGCCTTAGCTATCGCAGGACCTCCACCTGGCGCCCACCTGCCCATCCTCCCCACTCTGTCTCTTTTCTGGGAGCAGGCAGCGCCCTACTCCTGTGAGGCCTGGTGGAGACAAATAAATGACTGTCATGCTTCAGAGGCGCCTGAAAGGACAGCACACCTAAAAATTCGGGTGCACAGGAAGAATTTACCTTTCTCCCAAAAACCCGGACATGTACTAGAAATTAACAAAAGTGTCGGGACACCGGGACAGTCCTCTGAAAACCGGGACTGTCCGGGGAAATCCGGGACTCCTGGTCACCCTAGACATACTGGGTGCCACCGCTGAGATGACGCATACTCTGCGCTTTACCAAGGCACTGCAGAAATAGATGGCGGTGCTTCACCAAGTCACAGTTTAGATTACAGACACATGCTGTATAACAGCAGCATACACTGAGACAATCTAGGCATACTCCACAACCTTCAGTGTGAACAATACAAAATGTGTGTTTTGTCCTACACCAAATCACTGCTGGGGTTCCCGACACTTGTTCTGCCCTTCGCGAGAGTTTTCCCGCGCCAATGCTACTCTGAGGCGCGAGCGGCGGACATTGTTCTTTGCAAAGTCACTGCTGAGGAGAGTACAGGCGCTCGGTGGTTTACCGCCACACCCAGGGGCATATTCTCAAGAACGTGTGATAACCATCGCAAAAGTGACTTAACGCAACCCTCAACATCGCAGGACATTTACGCCGTGTTAACCAAGTATTCACAACACAGCGGTACCATGCGATAGTCTCCAGATAACGCGTCAACTGACCACATTAAAATCAACGCCACGCCGCAAAAATGCGAAACACAAATGCCAAAAAAGCTGCGATGAGGCCGTACGCGATACAAAAAGCAGCGAAAACCAGCGGCAGGCCTGTAAATCCCACGCGTCTGGCGGGAAAATGCACCATAGAAGCAACAAAAACACACCAGAAACAATCCAAAGTGCGTAGCAACATGGATGCACCCTGACCCAGCGCAGAGGCCAACGCGAACCCCACAAGCCCCACAGACCACCAGCAAGGACCAACTGGGTCGGGGAAGGCCAAGGAGAAGAGGGAGAGGAAGACGGGGTGCAGTCCGTAGGAAAACAAGACCAGCGTCACGGACGTGACAGAACACTACCAGCAACTGACCCACATACAGACCACCTTGAAGGCAGCCGGAGTGCCGAGGAGGCCAATGGAGGAGGCCAAGAGGCGCTGGCATGACGTGAAAACCTAAACCAGGCCCAAAGCCGCTGCCAACAGGAAGGCAGCTACGGCGACAGGAGGTGGGAGTCCTGCGCCACTGGAGGAGCTGGAGGAAATGGAGGCCAGCCATCAGTGTGGAGACGGTGCAAGGAGGTGGGAGTACGGACACAGCTCGAGAGGACCTGACACAACAACAGGGTGAGTAACGAACAGGTCCTGGGGGACGGGGGGAGATGGGCACAATGGCACACATGCACAACGACGTGTAGCACACTGCACACCCACAATAACCCATGGTCATGTCCCTCATCCCCGTGGCACACTGCAGCACACACACATGGCAAACACAGCACATCCCATGACAATGTGGCACAAAGTGCAATACCAACACTGCAGAACAGGGGACACAACTGGGTCCGCCCATGCACATAAACAGGCCAATCACATTTGACAGAGCAGGGAACTGTGAGATGCATATGTACGGGTACAACCTCACAACAGTCATGTAGTCCAAATGTCCACTGTCCCCCCTCAAATTGCCAGCACCGCCCAAACAGCCACAATGTACATTGTCACACAGTCTGCATGTCTACAAGAACAATGCGCCAACATAAATGCCAACACAATGTCAACATGCATCTCCCCTTCACATTGCAGAGGGACAAACAACACCTCCAGCAGGTTAGACCAGACAACCCATCAGTGATGCAGGACACGACCAACACACCTTCGACACCGACGCCCTACAACAGCCCATGGGCATCCCACGCAACCGATCACCAGGACCAGGGCAGACGAGCTACTTTGAGGAGAACCCAGCCCCTGCAACAGACCACACAGCATGAAGCACACGCAAGCAAGGCTGGCCCACAGCACTTCACCGACCCACACATGGCACCCCCAATGCCAGGTGTCAGAACGCCAAAAGGAGGTGGCCGAACAGGTGCGGGTGTGGTCCGAACCCAAACTAGATCACATACGTGGGTGTCAATTACCCTTCAGGGACCACCTACACCCCACAAAGGAGACCCGCACTTCCATAGAGACACACACAGATATTATGTTGAACTGGCTACGGGCACGTGCGCCCGGCCCCTTTATTGGCAGGGCCACATGTACAGTGACGCCTGTGTTGGATGTGTGTGGGGTGAGCATAAGCCTGCCCGCACGGAGTGCTCGGTGCTGGCAACAACTTGAACAGTGGACACCAGTGCAATGGAAACAGAAAACACATGCATAACAGTCAACTGCTGAGCAACATGGAGGGAGCCGGAGCAAGTACAGAGGTCACCCAACATACAAACAGAAGTGTCCGTGAGTTGCAGTGCACTGAGGTTGGGGCACTAGAGCTGTGCGCGCTCATGTGATGAAAATAACTTGGAATGTGTCCATTCGGGATATTCCTGATGCAGATGCAGTGGGGTGTGTTAGACCTGCAGCAACTTCCTCATCAACGTCCCAGGTCTCCCACACTGCCTGAGGTGACATTGCTGCGCAACATCTCCACATCACAAAACTCAATCAGTAACGGTCCATTGGTTGCGGTCCACTGAGTCAGTGGCACCTGGAGTGCTGAGCAGGGGATCAGGCAGATGATGGCATCCACGACAGGTCTGAGCAACTCAGTCAGTCTGCCAGTACCACTGTCTCGACTCTGGCAGATGGTGGTTGGAGTTGGCCCTGGCGATGGTGGCGTGTGCCTCCTGCGGTAATGCGACGTCCGGGCCGGTCAGGACTCGATTTGATGTGTGAGCCCTGGTGGTCCGCAGTTGAGGCTGGAGGCAGCGGACAGCGCAGGGCCACATTCACATGGCGTCGATGACCCCAAGACCACCGTCACAGAGATCATCCAATATTCATTCAGACAGGGTCCCGGACTTGAGCTGCACAGAGTTAGTGGCCCCGGGTGCACAGCGGTAGGCACAGGCACACCGCCACGGGACGGTGACTTGCGGTCCAATGAGGTAGGGCCACGCAGACTGAGCGGGTTCTCGTCGATGTCGGAGGTGAATGTCGCTGAGTGTTTCGGGGGACAGTGGAAGGTGTTCTTCCAGGGCATAATGCAGAGGGCAGAAGCTATCCGGAAGCAGCAAATGGAGGAGTTGAAAGCGACTGCCTTGTTGCCACCACCAATTCGGTATCAGCTGCATGAGGATGAAAACTACCCCCTAGTCCATAGACTCAAACGCCACCAATGTACGACCAGAGAGTGTCCATGAATGTCGGGGAACAGACTTAGTGGCACCGGGGCTGAGAGGGGATGCAGTCTGCGATGATGCCGGTACACTGATATGAACTCCGGCATTGACGATTCAAGACTCTGTGACCTACTGGACCGCAGTGTAGGCCGAAGGCAGCGGTCAGCAGTGGGACACAGCCACGTGTCGTAGGCTCGCGATGCACAGTTAGTGACATCAGGGCAGTTGTCGGTAGTGTTTGATCACCTCCGTAATGATGATCCTTTTTTCCTCCCAACTGCAACGCGTCATCCTCGTATGCCTCTCCTTGCGTGCAATGATTCCTACTCTGCCTTTGAATAATCGATGTTCAGTTCCAATTCTGTGACCTACTCGAGCGCAGCGTAGGCCGAGAGCAGTAGTCCGCGTGGGCCCACAGAATCTTGCGGCTGTGATGTAACACTAAGACCTGTTGGCACCACATCGAAGGGTGTATAGTGACATACACTCAGCAATGATTTATGTGCTCAGCCATGGTGTAATCAAGACTCAGTTCCAGATGTGTGACCTACTTGTCCGCTGTGCATGCCGGTGGAGTACGTCAACGTGAAAGGAATACTGCGGGCCTGTGTTGCGGAGGCCATGATGGTCTGAGGAGGCTGCCAAGGTCGCAGGCCTCGGGCTTGGACATTGCACCGGCACGTGGTGGGCCCTCATCGACACACGCCGGTGTCGGAAGGTGGGCATTGAGGCCTGGGTGCGCAGGGCCGGGCAGGACTGATTCGGGGACCAGCGTCCCGGTGTGCAGCAGGCACACAGGATCGCTGGCAACACCACTCACGGCGTCTGCCTCGTGGCGGGGTGAGGGGCGCTGCCCTGGCAGAGACGTTGGGCATTCCGGAAGAGGACCACGCCCAGGGTTACGTGCCTTTTATTCACACCCCTACGCTGGCCTGGCGTACGCCGGGCCAGCCCACTCCGCTCACGCTTATAGGGGGGACGTCACAAGCTACATTTCCGCGACTTCCCCACTGGCTGGGGTGACATGGTTGCGTCCACTGTCCACTACACTCCAAACACCAGCGGTGTGTGTCGATATGGATATGTGTGTGGTCTGCATACTGCAGTCTGGCCAGCACATCCACGACACACTTGGCATTGTGTACATTCTCATTCATCGGTCCCTTGCCTCCTTCGCACATGCCTGGTCCCCACCTCTTCCGACATTCTGCTATTGTGTGTCCGAAGTGCCATGCCGTAGATGGCTCATGTACATGGCTGGCCCAGGTTCCCATAGTGAGTTGTGCTGTCGTGTCTGGTGGGTGTGCATGTTGTATGTGAGCCTGTGACGTGTGCATTTCCTGTGTTGTGTGTTGCATGATTGTGGAGTTGAGGTGTGTGGTGTGTGCATTTGGTATTGGGCAACGAGCAGTGCATTTCCGTGGGTGCCATCCTGGTGGCGCAGGTTGATGATGGACTGTCGGGAGATGCAGGTATCATGCACACTGCCTGGGTGGTTGGCGACGTCGTTGGCGGAGATTCCACGGTGGTCCACTTTTGCCTGCACATTGGTGGGATCCGTGCGCTTTCTGTTGCGCTTCTTGTGTGCAGTGTCGCAAGGGGCCACTAGTAGGACATGTGTGCAGTCACTTGCCCCCTGACACGTGCAGAAAGCCAGCTGTGGCGTACACGCCTTGCTTGGTCTCCGGCTGTTCCTGCGCAGTGTGTGTGAGGTATGGATAGTGGGGTACCGAGCTGATGGTGTCATCCATGACCGTTGTGGGGGACTTGGATTGGCCAGGCTGTGTGACTCCTCCGTCTCAGGCGGATGTTGGTTGGAGGGTACCAGAGGCCAACACGTGCAGCACGGCCAGCAGCTTTGTCTGCGGTGGGATGTTGGTTGTCTGCTGTGTTGGTACCGTCAGCCTGTGGGCTATGGTGGTCAGGATGCGGAGGAGGGTTGTCCCTTTGGGCATATAGTGGTCAATGACATTCTTTGGTGTTGGGTCTGTGGGGTTGGTGCATTTTCGGAGGGTCGCTGTCTTTGTCTGCGCTGCCTCAGTGTTGGTCCGGGGGGGGGGAGGGGGCGGTGGGTGTCCGGGGGGGTAGGGGGTGGTGGCGGTGGGTGTTGTTGCCCTCTCGGGGCTTCGGGATGAATGGTGAGTAGCTCCATGGCATCTGTTGTTCTTCATGTGTGGCTGTGGGCTGGGCTCCCTTTGATGGTGCAGGTTGTCGTCCGACTTTACACCAGGTCAGAGCAGGTGTTAGATTCCTGCTGCTAATGCGCCTTATCGCATGTTTTGTGGTCTTATCGCTGATCGGGCTGGTCGTTGAGAATGTTGAGGTGTGGTGTTGTCGCGGCTTTTTGCTCGGGAACGCCTACTCTGCATCTCATTAGCGATAGTTGCAGGGGTCATCTGTGGCGATGTTTTTTGAGGATGCTTTCGCAGGTAAACTGGTGTTATCGGCTGTTAGCACCTGCTTGTGAATGGGGCGATAAATTTATCGCAACTTTGGCTGCGATAAAGTGCCGTTAACTCGGCGATGGCTCCTTGAGAATATACCCCCCATTGTGTTACCAGGCCCCCGCACGCTGGAGATTACAAACATCTACGCACCAGACACAGTGCTAAATATCTGCTGACATCACAGCTACACGCCCGTGTTTTACACAGTCACTGCTGAGATAGCGCCTTGCCTACAGTACTCACTGCTGAGAATTCATGCGCACACTCGGTGCTTTGGTGAGTCTCTTCTGATGTTATAACCCTACCCACCCTCACACAAGTGCATCGAGTTACTGTTGAGATGACATGCTTTGTACTTTACCTAGTCACTGCTTAGATAGCGCCCTGTCTACTCACTGCTGAGGTTGTAGGCGCATATTCTATGTTTTGCTGAGTCTCTTCTGATGTCCTAATGACCCATATCCACCTCGCAGTTGCATTGAGTTTCTTCTGAGATGACACCAACTTTGCACTTTACCTAGTCACTGACGAGATTACAGTCACATACTTGGTGCTTTATCCAGCCGCTTTTGGGCCTATAGACCTTTGAGCAATTGAAATTAACTTCTGGTATTTTAAATACACACACTCACGCGAGCTGCGAGCTCTCTTGGTCTCTCTTTCACTCTCTCGCCCTATCTCCATATCACTCTCGCAGAGGTCATCAGAGGGGCCGACACTCCGGGGACAGGATCCATTCTGTTTTTTTTGACCACTGTCCAAGTTCTTTTGTCTACACCGAAAGAATTCGAAATCCTACATTTTTCTTCGTCTCTAAAGGATGTTATATTTTATTCACCAAGAACTTCTTGTGGAGCAACTGGGCATTATACGAAAACGACCACTAAGCTTTAGAAGTATGTGTAGAAGTTGCAAGGAAACAACGCAGTAAACCTGAAACAAACATTGAAACATAAATCAGAGAATCACGACAAAACATCATAACACAGCATGTTATAACTTAAATTTAAGGGGCATCAAGTGTTGCACAATTACTTAACATGAGAAACAAATGCTTGATTTTGGGAGGCGGGAAATGTTGCACAACTAAAACATAAAATAGCAGTTCATAACAAAACAGCTAAGAACTTAACTTAGGGACCTTTAAGTGTTACACAACTAATGAACAAGAAACGGCATAGGGTGTCACGACATCAAACACCAAGTCAAAAACAAATTCCCTTTGGGATTTCTCAACAATATACCATACTTTCCACTATCACTTTCACACTCTCAATCTTTCATCAAAAACAAGGTTTAAAGCCAAAAAATATACCAATATACAAATGTTTATTTAATAGTTCTGTTCAATTCATTAAAAGTTTTATATGGTTAAAAATATATACAGTCTTTCTTGTTCTATATTTTTAACCATATAAAACTTTTTATTGAATTGAACAGAACTATTAAATAAACATTTGTATATTAGTATATTTTTGGCTTTTAAACCTTGTTTTTGATGAAAGATTGAGTGTGAAAGTGATAGTGGAAAGTATGGTATATTGTTGAGAAATCCCAAAGGGAATTTGTTTTTGACTTGGTGTCCGTTGGTGTCCTGTCCCTTTGGTTTGGGACCCCTCTCTCCCCTCTTTTTGATACGACATCAAACACTAAATAATGTGAAGGTCCTTGGGAGGGGGTAACGTGTTATGAAAATAATTAACATAAAACTTATTCTGGCAAAATATCTGAACACAACATAACTTACTCTTGGAGCAGGTAAAATGTTATGCAGATAACGTGAAACAACATATCTTGTAACATAAAGCAATGCAAGATAACATGCAGGAACACAACGCTGCATTTATTTGACAATTTCAAAAAAATCTTACACCTGTAAAGGATATTGAATACACAATTCAAGTTAAGGCCTGTGTTTTATAGCTGTAAACAGAATGCAATGCCTTAAGTTTGTGCATGAGGAATATTTACAGTTTGCTTCCGTCCGCCACAGCATACAGCATAGGGCAATTAATCAGCCCACTTCAGCCATGGGGATGCAAGTAAGGACATTCTGCCCAGGCGCAATGGCATCACCGACAGAGAAAGTAGTCCCTTTCAGTGCCAGGGAGTTGTGGGCCATTTTGTGCTTTACATTTTTTATATATATATTTGTAACTTATTTTATACTTTGCGAGGCCCCTTCAGCTCCCCATGCACTGCTGCCAGGCTCTCGTCTGTGTCCTAGTCACCCACCACTTTTGGCCAATATGTTTCAATCCATTCCAAGATGGCTATCCTTGCATGCACCTGAATGCTCATTGTCACTCAGGAGTGGCCATCTTTGAATGGGCTTTCATGCACTTGGATGGTTAGCTATCTTTGAATGTTTTTGTAAAGCATTTCCACAGAAACATTCGAAGACTCTACCTTTACATGCACATGCATGGGCATGCACGGAAGGTAATGTTTAGGTCTTGCCTACAGACAGCATTTACCCTGTCTCCTGTTGAAGACCTGTTGTGGACAATACCAATACTTACTGCAGAGCTTGGCCCCGCCTATTGCTTTCCCTTGGGTGGCTTTCTTGTTCATCTCATATGCTTAATTCTTATTTTATGGGTTTCCTTTCTATTCTTGTGTTTGCCCCTCCCTGGAGAATAGCTTCTGTATCATCCTTTTGATTGGATGACTTATATCCTTGCACTCATATTCAGGGAACAATTTTTTTTCTTTAGCATATTATTGCGTGCCATTTCTTTCTCTCTCCTAATATGTTGCCTCCACTCTAAATATCCTCCTGCATGCTCCATGTTGCTTCGTTCCTCACATACCTAGATGGTCTGTTGCCCTCACCCTCCCACTGCGGCCTTCTTTTAATAATTTGTTGGGAGGGCTAGGCAGCTATAATTTGCTGCTGAGCAGGTCGTTCTTCAAAGCATGCTTTTGCACACTTTAATAGTTTTTATTTTTTTATGTACTGCTGCAAGATTGGTGTTCGCCATCTTGGAACAGTAAATAAAAAACAAAATGGCGACTGTGTTGCCATGTGTGCCGACATTTATGGTGACGCATGTGCGTGCATACGTCATCATGCTGGGCTGCTGTGGAGTAATTACGTATTTGCGCACATGTAAGGATACATACACATATACATGCCAACATGTTTTTTTTCCGAAGCTGAAGTTCATTGGCAAAAAGCTTTGGCTGAGCCATTATGTTTGAAGTGGCAGCTAAAAGGCTAGACGTTAGGCTTTGCAAATGATTGGGATTTTTTTCAAAACATTTTTTTTGTAATAAAAATTCACAAAAGCATTAAAAAAAGTATTGACAAATCCAATAGGCTGGCAGCCAATGCCAGACCTATTGAGTTTGCCAGTGCTTGTTTGAATTTAGATTAAATAGTGATTGCCAGAGCAAGAGGTGTCAGTGACATCTTCAGAATTTTTGAGGCACCAGGGCAGGCAGATTTTACGGCCTCCTGTTCTGTGAATTGTATTGCCTATTGTCTGTTAATTCAAGCTTGCATCACAACAAATTGTATATGTATATGCATGCGCACACACACAAACACACATATATTTATATATACATTGGCGGTCCTTAAAAGAGAGAGACAGAGTCGGTAGTAGAGATAGAGAGGTTCTGAGAGTAAAATTGAAAAAGGGTAGGGAAAGATTATGAAGCGGGAGGGCCTTGAAAGGTGGGGGTCTCTGGGCAATTTTCCATTTTGCTCAGGACTTAGAACATCACTGAGAGGTGTCCCTTGCTGTGCGGCTTGGTGGAAATACACTTCAGACTCGAAACATTGCACATGGCATCATCCTTGGATGTTTACCGGCAGATTCCCACATCTGGGAGGGTTTGAGGGGCACGACGTTCCCCATACTTTTTTAATTTAAGGAGAACAGTTCCCCTAGTTTTTGTAAAAAGACAACCATCCCAGACTGGTTAATTGCGACAGTTGAAATGCTCCAGCAGAAGTTAAAGCAGGGGAGTCTCCTGCGCTGTGAAACCGAGGGAGGGGCTGACAGCTTAACAAGCCTGCTTGCCTGAAAGAAATATAAATGTGTTCAACTTGTTAATCTGGAAATGTAAAGAGTGCTTGGAAGACGGTATTGGCTTTAATTGATGGAATCACTTAAAGTTTCATGATGACACACATTTATTCTTTTTGAGTGGTATTTCAAGGGAGTTACCAGCTGAGTTATGAAGTGTGTGCTATTAAAGGACCATTACAAAAAAATTGCAATATGTACAGTCTGGGTATTACTAAAATCTATATTTTGGAAGCACTTTTTAGGTCTCGCCATAGGAGGGCCTTTAGCCGTCGCTCTGCTCATTTTCAAGCACACACTCGTGCTTGTGGCGGCATCCACCTTGCGGGAGCGAGCAGCGGCGCGCCACGAGTGCAGTGCTTGAAAATTAGCAGACTGCTCTCCCAAGCGCGCGCGCACACCACTCGCGGGCTCACCTCCTGCCTGCATTTCGCAGTCTCTCGCTAACCATTTGCTTTCAAGCTTTCAATTACCCTTCCCTCCTATCGCAGTTTGCCTTTTACCAGCAGTCTTTCAACTCTGTGTTCCCACTCTGCCTCCTCAGTTTCCTCCGCCTGTTTCACTCAGTCTTTCTTTTGCGACTTTCTCTACCTCCCTCTTTCCTTTCAGTCTACCCCCTATTTTATCTCACCCTCATTTCTCTTTCGTCATGTGCCTCTCTTGTCTCTCCCTTCCTATCTTTCCTATTCCGCGGCCTTGAACCTCTCTCCATTCTGTCTCACTTCCTCTTTCTTAGTCACTCTCGACGTGAAATCCCCTCCTCTGTTTCTTCCCCTTCGAATTCTGGAGTTTTCCACGTCTTTCTCTCAGTCGGCTCACAGTAACCTCTATTTAATCATTCATTTGTTCTTTCTTTCTCTCTATCTCATCTCTCTTGGCCCCATCTTTCTTTTCCTCTTTCTCTCCCTGCCTACTTACTACCGACTCTTTAACATCTCCGCCTCTATATAATCCATTTTACAACTTTCATCTCTTTCGGTCTTTCTCAATGTTTCACCTTCCACTGTCTCCCGTCCGTCTAGGTGCGGTAGTTATCCTCTATTTCAGTTTTCCATACATTCTCTCTCCCTCATTAGGACGATGGGCACCAGTACTGTCTAATTAAGGTTAATTCCTACTACCCTGTCGATAGGCACCAGCTCTGTCACAATAATATGCACTAGTTCTATCACGACAATAGGCTCCAGTCTTTTCATAATAGGATACACTATTCCTCCTATCACAACGATTTACTCCAGTCCCGTCAGGATAAAGTGCACCAATCACACAAGCTGACAGTAAGGGGCACTCACGGCACAGTGAGGCGCACTGATCCTCACACAATCATAACCACCCACCGTTTCATCGTAGGACACGCTATTCCTATCAAGACAATAGGCGACATATAAATGATCCGGAAATGCGCATTACTCGTAGAATGACTCTGAGCACCAGCCCTGTTACAAAACTGCTCTTTAGTCTTTTCGTAATTGTTGGAACATGAATGTGCCCTGCTCGTTAAACAGACGCATGCCCCTGCCAGAGTGCCTGAGAGGACTGCACGTGAAACTGGTGTCCTGACATTGGCTTTGGCTCTTTTGTCACGCTAATCTAGCGTGTATGCAGAGGCCTAGGCGTTTCCTTGGTAATGGCATACCTGCACGAGCCACTCACTCAAAACAAGCATTGGCATAGCCAATAGGTCTCGCCTTTGGGACCTTATAAGTGTTTAGTTATCCAGCACAGTATCCTTGGTGCAACAACATCAAGTGTTGCATGGCTAAACACTTATAAGGTCCCAAAGGCGAGACCTATTGGCTATGCCAATGCTTGTTTTATCTTAAATCTTTTTGCTCATTTTGTACCAGCCTATCTTATACTGTGTGTAAAGCAAGTTTAAAATAATGACTTACATATTACAGTGACTTATGTTACAGACTGGGGCCTCGTAGCACTAAACGCGCAAGTCACTATTCTCCACTGCAGCAACCAGGATTCATTTTTGTGGCTCTCTTGTTACCCACACAGACCTCTGCAGTCCATTAACTATGATAACCTGATTGAACTATTTCCCACCGATTAACTTAACTTGCATTTATTTTTCATTTAGCTGTGCTTTATTTTATATGTAGTTACCTGAAGGTGAAAGACCGACAAAAGTTACAAAACATTTTGTTTTTTTAGCCACGCCTTTCACCCCGCCCCACGCTCATTGGGCGCAGCATCACAGTTCCCATACTCTTTCTAAAAAAAAAAATTTTAATGTCCCACATTGAATGTAAACTGTCAGTTTTAGCGCCTCCTAATGCACGTGGTCGCGGTTATTTTTCAAGTTATCCCAACCCACCCTTTGCAGACCAGGGCACCGTGGCATGAAGTCATTTTCCCAGGGTCACAAAGCACTTAAGTGAGAAGCTGGGGTCAGAGCTCGGTTGTCTCGGTTGTACAGTGAGCACTTTCAGTACTGGCCCGCATCCTCCCCGGTGTACACAACTGCCCTCGCCTGCAGAAATCGCTTCGTATTGCATCCTGCAGGCTGGGATATGGGCTCAGGACATCTGCTGGGGGAACGCTGAAGTCAGCTCCGCCCGCTACTGTCCCGAGATTGCCTGGAAAACCAGCAGCCCGCGCGGCACAACGCAGTACCCTCTGCAGATCTGCCCGGAGCCCCTCCCGGCGCTCCTTCACGGCTGGGCGGCCAGCCCTCCCTCACTCACTCCAACGATCACACCCGGATCAGCTGCAGAAACTCACTCTTACCCACTCTTTTTCTCTCACTTTCATTCTACTTCGGAAACGTTGTCTCTTCATTCCTTCATCTCTCGGTTATTTTATCTTTTCCACCCTCTGCACTCTTTTATTCAGCTCTCTATGTCTTGCTCCTTACCGGCTCTCTTTAGCACTGTATTCCTGCATCAGATAATACCGCCATCTCCACCCAGCATCCCACGGCACAACAGAGGGAGGCAGGAACTGGAAGGAGATATTTAACTGCAGAGTGGATCCAAGTAAATGAACACCCAGGTTAATCGGACTCCGATAGCCCAGGATTACCTTACATGATACATTAAACGCTTCGGCGTTCACTGGTATTGAAAAGCTATAATCGATGCTCAGGAGGAAGTGTGGGGAGGAGCTGCAAAGAGCCTGGCCGAAGGGACTGGAGCATGATGTACCCACTCTGAGTGTGAGCAGGCCCTTCTGGCGTTGGAGTGGCTGTAGGGAGGGTGATGAGGCAATGGTGGGATTTACTTCGTTGGGGCGGAGGGCTGGGGGAGGGAGGATGTGGAGGGGGCACATAAGCATGTGGGGTAATAACCTGCCTCTACAGTAAGTGAAGGCCAGGACAGTTGAGGTCTGCATCTCTGAGGGTGAGTGAAGGCCAGGACAGTTGAGGTCTGTATCTCTGAGGGTGAGTGAAGGCCAGCTGAACGGGTGTCTCTGGACCTCTGGATGCAGGGCACTCTCTGAAGGCCAGCTAGTTATGCTTGAATACTTGAAGGCTGCAGGGCGTGTTTTTCATAATAAGAAGTGTTGTTTCTCATTAGCACGCTTAGCCATAGGTTTGCCTACCCTGCACTTTTTCAGTGGGGGCACTTTTTTTTAGAATTGCAAAGTGAGGGCGCATTGGTGGCCTTTTTTTCCCGTGACGTCTGGAGAAGCCATTCTGTGTGAGGCTGCACTCTAGTCGTCCGTGTGGAGGCAGGGTAGTGTTGGATGCTGATGGTGCATTTAAATAGTAGCATGGCGCGGACGCAACACTGGCGTGCCAAAGGCCCACCTAAAACAAGCCCGTCTGCGCCCGTCCGCGTCCCGACCGTGGCCAGCACCAGCCATGCCTTTCAGGGGGCCATCTAGGTTTATGTTGTTCTAGCAGTTCGCTTAGAGCCCTCTGTCCACGCTCTACTTGCCCTTGTATTTTGACCCTAGAGGACCTCTTGGACCGGGCCCCTTGCCCTAACTGTTTGTATGTCCCCCCTCCTGATTGTCCTCCCATTTGCCACCCCTCGTATGCCTCAGACTGAGACTCAGTCTGATTGTGCAACCATCTCATGCGTATGTATCATAAAGACAAGGGAACCCCAATATTTGAACCTGGGGTGATCAATGCTTTTTTAAGAAAACAATAGTTCATAGAGGGCCAAACAGGTCCCAAAATAGCGAGAAATGTTGAATTCGAGCAGTGTTAATCAATATGCCTCTAGTATTGAGCATATATAGGCAGTTTTTTGCCAGAAGGAGCAATAATAGGCAATTGTTAAAGGTAGGCAGGGACACAGATGGGTTTAGGTACAGTAGACTATTTATTTATAAACAGTTTTGCAATTTATATAGGAATTATAGTTCAAGTGCTCACATAAAAGTGATAAGCGTGATGTGACGAGTGAAGGTGACATTTAAAAATATATACATCGCATTGACAACATAAAGAGAAACCCCTATTTGTGATTTAAACAGTAAAAGGTGTTTCTGTTGTATATGGGTCGACGGCGTTCGATCTCATTGATTTGAGATCATCATCAGGACAAAGAATATGTGAGCATGAGGAATTGGGCAACCAGGAGGAAGCCGATGAATCGAGGGACCCGGTGAGGAGGGGCCGTGTATAATCATACAATCATAAAGGGTCACACGGGGTCAGTCTGGACCCACAGGGTATTCGAAGATATAACGGAGGTCCCAAATGATTAGGCAGGGACGGGCGCTTTAACGAATTGAAGATCGCGGCACCGATTCCATAATGCAGAGGGCGAGGTAATCACCGCGGGGTCGGTATTGCCGACTTCACCTTGATGAGGGCGACCGCATGAGTCGGTCGAGGAAGAGGGGACGGGCTGTTGCTCCGTCTCGGTTCCTTGTGCCAGTGCGTAGGCAGTAGTCAAAAGAAGGAGCTGGCTGCGCTTCTCATCAATGTCCGATATTTACATAAACATGCCCTCCACATTTTTAATCTTTTGAGTACTGGGGGCCTGGATGTGCTTTTCATGACTGAAACGTGGATGAATGAGTCTTCCGCACCTGACATTGCTATTCCAGAAGGGTATTCCTTGGTCCTGTGTGATAGATGCCATAAACGAGGTGGAGGGGTGGCAATAGCTTTTAAACAACCTCTTGCATGCTCTACTTTTGAGCTCAGTGACCTTAAGGGAGCGAAGAGTCTTGGTTATCACCTCACACTCCCTGCCCAAATCTCTTTCTCAGACCCCCCCACCCCCCCCCCCCAGGTACTGCAGGGGCTTATATTGATTCTGTTGAAGAAGCCCTGGCCCCCACACCTCCTTAAATGGGCCAATTTGACTGAATTGGGGGATTTCAATTTACATGCTGATGACCCTCCGGCCCAGTCAGCCTATTCGTTGTCTGAATGCATGCAGGCATTAAATTTGCCCCAGTTGGTTTTGGGATCTTCGCATTCGGTAGGTCTCCCTATTGATCTGATTTTCTCAAACTGCTTGCTATCTATTTGTCCTCCGAAACCTTCCTTGTTTTCTGATCACCACCAGATTTGTTTCAACTGGACCTATACTGTCTCAGGTCAGCAGATTAGGCTATGGACTGCACTACCTGTAGGGAATGGAAGAGGGTGAAGCCTTCGGAGTGGGTAGACCTTCTTGCCAATACATGTCCCCATCTTACCAATGATGTCAATCTTAGTGTTAAGGCCATCAGTAGATGGCTTCTGGGGGCAGCGGATGTGCTTGCCCCTTTACAGGACCAGAAGAAGGGCAAGGGCAGATCCTCAGCTTTATGGTTCTCCTCATACTTGGTTGAGGAACTTAAAGCCTGTAAAAAGCTCGAACGCATTTGGCCTAAAACCTACTCTTCTGATAGCAAGGCTGTATACAAAGTAGTGCTTAGAGCTTATGATGTTTCTATTAAACAGGCTAAGCGCCAGTTTTTTACGGAGAAAATCATCTCTACTGAGCATAGCTCCCGCTCTATGTTCCAGAGTGTGAAGTCTTTCACTTCTCCGCAGTCTTGTCATCAAGCAACTGTGCCCTGTCAAGAGCTGTGCAATGGGCTGGCAACATTCTTTGAAACAAAAATCTTGGATATCCAGAAATTACTAACTGCCGTGGGTGCTCTCTCCCCGCCTATCAGGCATTATGGTCATGTCAGTCATACCCTCTCTCAGTTCAGGCCTATATCCTTGGAACAGACCAGGGATGCCATTTTAAAATGTAAGTCTGGGTCTCCTCTTGATGCGTGCCCTCCGACATTGCTTGCAGAAGCTGTGGACATTATCAACCCTGTGATTAACTCTGTTTTCAATCTCTCTCTATCTTCCTGGGTTGTGCCTGACGCTTGGAAGATTTCCAAAATGGTCCCTCTGCTTAAGAAGTCTGCATTGGACCCCAGCATTTTCTCCAACTATAGGCCCATCTCTTTGTTGCTGGCCTTGACAAAAATGCTGGAAAAACTTGTTAACATCCAACTCTCTGAATATCTTGAGAAATGGAATTTGCTAAACCCCAGCCAATCTGATTTTCGTCCCCGTCATAGCACAGAATCAGCAGTACTGGAAATCTCTGACCATATCAAATGAGCGTTGGATTCAGGGAGAAATGCAGCCCTGATTCTTCTTGACTTCTCTGCCATCTTCGACACCATCCCACACTCTATCCTCCTGCACCGTTTACCATTTTCGGTGTGGAGGTTTCTGTTTTGGACTGGTGCAAGTCATTTTTGACTAATAGAGGCCACTCGGTTTGGCTCGCTCCTTTTTCCTTGGAGGTCAAGGCAGTTAACCAAGGGCTCCCGCATGGCTCTTCTCTTAGCCCTACCATTTTTAACATTTTCATAGCCCCCCTGGCGTCTGTTGTTGAGCCGGTTGGCTGTAAAGTTATTTCTTAACCCGATGACACGCAGCTGCTCTTTTACCTTCGAGGGTTTGCCTGCCTCTATCGCAGCCCATTTTCTGACAGCATGCATGCTGTCTTTGATTGGATGGAGAGCAGCCAACTGAAATGCAATGCAGAAAAGACTGAAATTATCTCTTTCGGGCCACAATTGTCCAACTGGTGGGAAGATTTTTGGCCCTGACTTGCCACCTCCCTCTCTAGTGGTATAAAATTTGGGAGTAAAACTGGATAATACCCTCTCTATGAAGGCTCAGTTTTCTGCAGTAATAGGTCAATGCTTTGCGCTGCTCCATACCATTACAAAATTTCTTCCCCTCCTGCCTTTGGAAGCAAGAAGAGTAGTGATCCATGTACACTTTGCATCTTGACTATGCTAATGTTCTGTTCTTGGGAGCAGCTGAAGCCCAGGTGAAGCGCCTGCGGGTGGTACAAAACGTGGCAGCCAGGTTGCTTCTCCGTCTGCCTTGGCGTTCCCCCAACAACCGCTGTTCTCAAGGTTTTGCATTGGCTGCCTGTTAAGAAACGCATCCTCTTCAAAGCATTAGTGATGGTCCATAGAGCAGTGTTCTCTTCTAGCCCTCGATACTTGGTTGATAGATTCACATCAGTATATTCCCCCCAGAACGCTGCTCTCCTCTTCCGCTTCTCTTTGAGTTATTCAACGCTTTAAGCGGGTTCGAAGGGTGGTAAGGCCTTTTCTTTTTTGGCTGCCAAGACCTGGAATGAGCTCCCCTGTGAGCTGTGACAGACTGTTTGTGAGCCCGTCTTCTGGAAAAAACTTAAGACTTCTTTTTTCTCTGGGGAGAAGTAGTATGGGACCGGGCAACAGGGCTCTGCTGCTAGTGCCGGGACAATCCTCGGAGTAGCCGTGCGCTTTATAAGTCCATCATTCATTCATTCATTCTCTGAAGGCCAGCTGGTTATGTTTGAAGGCTGCAGGGCACTCTCTGAAGGCCAGCTAATTATGCTTGAAGGCTGCAGGGCATTCTCTGAAAGCCATCTAGTAATGTTTGAAGGTTGCACGGCACTCTCTGAAGGCCAGCTAGTTATGCTTGAAGGCTGCACAACACTCTCTGAAGGCCAGCTAGTTATGCTTGAAGGCTGCACGACACTCTCTGAAGGCCAGCTAGTTATGCTTGAAGGCTGCAGGGCATTCTCTGAAAGCCAGCTAGTAATGTTTGAAGGCTGCACGGCACTCTCTGAAAGCCAGCTAGTTATGCCTGAAGACCGCACAGCACACTCTAAAGGCTAGATAGTTATTCATGAAGGCTGCACGGCACTCTCTGAAGGCCAGCTAATTATGCTTGAAGGCTGCATGGCACTCTCTGAAGGCCAGCTAGTTATGCTTGAAGGCTGCACAGCACTCTCAGAGGGACAGCTACTTATGTTTGAAGGCTGCACAGCATGCTCGGAAGGCCAGCTAGTTATGTTTAAAAGCTGCACGGCACTCTCGGAAGGTTAGCTAGTTATGTTTAAGGCTGAACAGCACTCTATGAAGGCCAGCTAGATATACTTGAAGGCTGCACAGCATTCTCGGAAGGCCAGCTTGTTATGTTTTAAGGCTGCATGGCACTCTGTGACGGGCAGCTAGTTATATTTGAAGGTTGCATGGCACTCTCCGAAGGCCACCTAATTATGCTAGGAAGTTGCATGGCACTTCCTGTAGGCCAGCTAGTTATATTTGAAGGCTGCACAACACTCTCTGAAGGCTATTTAGTTATATTTGGAAGTTAGCTCTGAGAGCGAGCTGAGGATCTTTGAATGTGCAAGGAAGATTTTATGAGGGCATGCTGTGGTATCCAAAGGGAAGACTGAGGGTCTCTAAAGATTAGCTCGGGGTGTAAGGACCAGCTGGAGGTGACTGGGTGAAGGGTTAGCTCTGAGAGCTTGCAAAGTGTCTCTAGAGGTGCAGCGAATCCCTTTTGTGGGCTTGCCAAGGGGGTTATTCAAGGCCAGGTGATAGTGGCAGTCAGTTGGTCAATGAGAGCAAGAACATGGACTCTGTGGGCACACTGGATATATCTGAGGCCACATCAATTGTCATTGAGAGCAAACAAGAGTTGTTTAAATACTACCTGGAGAGCAAGTAGTTGGATTAAAGATTCAATAGACACCACAGTGGTTCCTGTTAATGATTACCGGGAGGAGAAGTGGCCTAGGTACACCAAAATATGGCTAGCACTAGCAGCGGTAGTGGCAAAGCGCAACATGGCCAGGTGTTGGGGAGCCCAGGTACTTCAGAAGATAGCAGATTGGCAAGCCAATATGGACTGGTGCTGGCTAGCAGAACAAACCATATATATCAAAGCAGAGGATGCTCAAAGAAGTGAGGGAAAATATGGGGGCAATGGCAGGCTTATCAAGGTCTGTAAGAGGGTCCTCCAACTAGGGGGCGGCTCATAATAATCTACACGGAGGTTCCATTTCACGTGTAAAATGTAATTCAAACTAAATGGTCAAATAAACCTGTACAAACTGTATCACTGATGTACTGCTCCTTTGCTGTTACAATAAAAAGAGTAATAAAAAAAAATACTACCTGGAGATGTCAAACTGTAAGGTGAAGGATGGATGTGCATGTTGAAGGGCCAAATGGAGGTGTCAAAGGCACAGCCTGACGGCCTGCGGGAGGGAGGGCAGGTACCGTTTTTCTGAGAGTGGGACTGGGTGTGTCTGAAAGGAGAATGATGGTGCTTAGGGGTTGGCTGATAGTCTCCAGTAGTATGCTGAGGTTGTCTAGAGACAGGCTGAGACTGATGGCATTTAATAACCAGCTGGGTCTGTCCTGTAGGCTTGTTGAGCCTTAAAATCTCTGAGGGCATGCTGTGGATCTATGAGGGCCAGGGGTTTGAGAGTAGACGGCGGTGTCTGGAGGCAGACCGGATGTTTCAAGGGCATGGGGTTTCTAAGGGCCTGTTGAGGTGTCTGAGGGCATGCCAAGAGTCTCTGAAGGCTGATTTAGGATGTTAAAGAACCAGCTAAGCCTGTCTGATAGAAACCTGTTAGCCACCTACACTTAAACGACAGTCAGAGCACATTTTACAGGTTATAAAGGGCTATTGGTGAATATCGGAACCTTTTTCAGGGCAGATAGAGGATGTTTAAGGACCAGCTGTGCATGTCTGATTGTTCTCCGAGGGCCTCTAATGCCAGCGAGTTAGGCCTGTAGGCCAGCTGAGGGTCTCTGAGGCATTCTAAGGGGGTCTTGAATAGCCTGCTGAGGGTGTCTATGGGCCTACTGAGGGTCCTGAAGGGCTAGCAGGGGGAAGTGTAAGGACCAGCATGCGGTGGCTGGTCAAAGTGAGGGTCTCCGAAGGCATGCTGGTGACCTGGGAGGGCATGCATAATGCTCCTTGGGGGTCACCAACTGTCTGTGTGGGCAGTAACAGCTGCGGGTTGCTTAAGGCAAAGTGATGGTCTCTGATGTGCCTAAGGGTCTCTGAGGGTGTGTAAGCGAGCTAAGGGTATCTAACGCACATAGAGGTATTCAAGGGTCCTTTTAACTGCCTTTAAGGGTCTGCTGGCAGTGTCTGAAAGGCAAACCCACAATGGTATCAAATATCCAGTTTGGGTACCTGATGGAAATCCAAGAGAAGTATCTGAAGGTAGGCAGAGAGCCGGCTTGAAGGACTTACGGATCAGTTTAGTTGTCAGGTGCTGGTTGAGGGTCGCTGATGTTCTGCTGGAGGTGTCTGAGAATATACTGAGGTGTCTAAAATGAAGATAAGGGTCTCTTAAGGTCAACTAATGTTCTCTGGGGTGTCCTGGAAGTGTCTGAAGGCAGTGCAAGTGTCTCTGGGCACGCATAAGGGATCTCCAAAGACCTGCAGGGATTATCAGAATGGGCTTGCTAAGTCTCTCTGAGCACAAGGGCCATGGGACGTTATTTGACCAGCTCGGAACCTTTGAGGGTAAGATGATGGTTTGAGAGCTTTATGGAGGTGACCATGGGTCTGTGGGAGCATTTAAACCTTTCTGAGGGAAGACAGGGATGCTTAAGGAGGAGCAGGCAATTTCTGGAGTAGGGCCGTTGGGGGTCGGAGGGGAGGGGTAGGTGTGTTTTTGTTTCACTAGCTCAAGCCTCTGAGGGCCCCAGGTCAGTGATTACTTAACAGATTCAGAAGAGCAGCAATAGATTAAACAAGTATTGTCAACGCTGGTTGTTTTGACTTTTGTATATTGTGAAAGTTTTTACCAAACTTGACTAACACAAAGTGCATCTTTAGTGTGGATAGCAGCAGTGCAAAGTTCCCTCTCACACAGAACAGATGCAGCACAGACAGCAGGAGTGCACATTTCCTCAAACTCAGAGAATAGATACAGTAGGTGCAGCAGCAGTCCAAGTATCTCTAACATACATAAAACTGCAAACGCAGCAGCAATGATTGTGATAGTCTGTGTTTGAGTAGAGTATGCGTTAGTGTGTGTCATTCGGTGGGTGTATTGGTGTGACATCTGGTGGTGTGACGATATTTGTGTTGGTGTGTTTCACCTTGTGTTCACCTGGAATTATGGCAAACTGCAATTCACCTGCCACTCATTCTTGCCTGAAGTGACAGCCTTCTTGGCATGCACCTGTAGGTCCTCTCCTGTGATCATGGGATTTGAAGTCCCCTCTTTTCTTGCACATGTAGGGCACAAGGGCCAGTTTCTGCTCACCTGGAGACTTTCTAATAGCCTTATGCATTGGCTTATTCCTTGACATCGGAAGTCCATGGACCCCTCTTATCCCTTCTTCCAGGGGCAAAGGGTCAGATCATGCTCTTCTGAAGTCTTGTCCCCCTTTTCTCTCACTTGATGCCCTCTTCTGCTCACCTGAGGTTGGGGGCCCCTTCTTGTTTGTGCAGCACTAGAGGTGGAATGGAGGATCTAGCCCCTCCAGGTTTGTTTGTGCTCGGCAGTGGCTGTGATTCCTGGTCATCTGAGTGAGTTGGGTCAGGGTTATGCGCATCAGGAAGTTGTAGATGGTAAACAGCACATGCAGGATAAGCAGCCCATATATGTTGTGCAAGAACAAGTCCTCTTTGCCCAGGAGAGTGGGGATAGGCATTTAATAGAACTTGATCTCTGACTAGCTGAAGCTGCCGAGCAGACCTCCTCCCAGCAGCTTACCTCCTGCTGCCACAGAACAGACCCATCAGGCAGCAGAATACCAGTATGTTCAAGGCACCGGGCTTAGGCATGTGGGCAGAGGAGCTTGCAGGGATATCTGCTTTTCCCTGGTTGAAAGGAAGTGATAGCAGTTGGGGGATTCATGACTGGCATGCAGCAGCTTCCCACCACCCTTGAAATATATCCCCTTGAAATTTACCAACCTTTGCAGCCTTTGCTACCCCTGAAGCATTCGTCCCTCTTACTGCCTTACTCTCCTGCAAAGCCTGAAAGCCTTTGTAGCCTGTCACCCATGCAGCCTCATACCCTTCTCTAGACTGTAGCCTCAATCAAAAGTTATCAGCACCAATCATGTCTCCTAATCCCCCTCGACCTATCATCGGCATTCAATACGGTCAAGCATGACAACCTACTAGACCTCTTGGAACATCGTATGGGGCTATCGGGTACAGTCCTTAACTGGTTCACCTCCTGCCTCCACAACAGAACTCAGAGTTAAGGTTAATCACTCACTATCGCAGACCACTCCGGTCACATTAGTTGTCCCTCAGGGCTCCTCATTCTCGCCTACTCTTTTCAACCTGTTCATGGAGCCGTTAGCGGAAATTCTGAGTTCATCCAACATCCACTACCATATATATGCTGACGATACCCAACTATACTTAAAAGTCTCCTCCCCAGAAGACATCAGCGCCCTCAACACACTCTACAGATAACTCAGAATTGGCTTGCATCCAATCACCTCATAATAAACACTCAAAAAAACGAATTCCTCCTAATCACCCCACCGAACCAGTGTAATGTAATGTAATGTAAAGGGGACTTCTAAAGTGCAACTGTTACTCCGTAGAGTGTCCTGGCACTCTGCACTGAAAGTGTGGGAACCGAGAAGCGAAAAATGGGAACTGAGTTAATTATTAGAGAAGAGCCATGTTTTTAGCTTCTTCCGGAATAGAGTGGTGGATGTAAGACATCTTAGTTCCAGCTGAAGATTATTCCATAAAGATGGTCCCAGAAAAGAAAAAGACCTGCCACCCTGTTCTTGATCTATGGATCCGAGGAATTTTGGCTAGAAAGAAATTTGCTGAGCGTAGACTTCTAGGAGGGATGTAGAGGCCGATTCTCGTTTTCAAGCATCTTGGACCTGTTCCATGCAATGCTCTATGGATTAGTAATAGGGTTTTAAAAGTAATCCTCTTCCTTATAGGAAGCCAGTGCAGTTCTCTGACAGATGAGGACACATGGGTTCTTAGAGGTAAGCTGAGTACCGTGCGAGCATCTGCATTCTGTACTACCTGCAGCCTACTAATCAGATAGTCAGGCAAGCCCAGATATGGTGCAATGCCATAATCCAGTCTAGATGTAATCAGAGTCTGGATCACCAATTTGCTAGCCGACAAAGACAAAAAGTGCAGAAACTTCCTCAGCATACGTAACATGCCAATGCAGGTTCCTTACTATTGGGTTGACTTGTGAAAAAAAGGAAAGTTCCCCATCAAACTAAATGCCTAGATTTTTAATAGCATTAGTGTGTATAAATAGAGGAGAAGCATCCTTGGGCCAGAAGGTCTGCCAAGGCGCTTCCGATCTTATACCTAAAAAGAGAAGCTCGGTCTTTCCCGCATTGCATTTCAGTTGTTAGAGGGAAAGCCATTGGAAAACTTCGGTCAGACAATTTCGTCTGCATACGAGACTACTTTAGCACCCAGGGTCTCTGCAAGGCGCACCAGGGGGGCAAGATATATATTAAATAGTGTAGAGCTCCGGGCCGAGCCCTGCGGCACTCCCACCTTAAGGGCCCGTGGTCCAGCGGAAAATGGAGGACACCACATCTCTTGACCCCTATCTTCAAGGAAAGATAAGTCACCGGTCATTGAAGATTGGTTGAAACGTGTTACATCCCTCAACTGGTTCCTCAGGTCATTGACTCAGTGAGATCATTAGCACTAATTCTCGACAAGAACCAGTCTTGCCATCAAAGGAGTGAATCACCAAATGAATATTCTAAGACAACTAAAACCCTTCATCCCCGCCAACGATTTCAAGCATGTAGTGCAAGCCTTAGTGATTCCTAGGTTGGACTATGGAAGTGCAACCCTCTCTGGATTACCCAGATCCAAACTGGCACCACTAAGGGCGTCGCTCAACGCTGCTGCAAGACTCATCACTGGCTCAAAAAGAAACAACCACATCACCCCTGATCTGAAATCCCTCAACTGGTTCCCATACAAAGCAAGAATTCAGCAAAAAGTTGCCTGTATGACACATAAAGCCCTCCACTTCAAAACACCCAGGTATCTTGCTCAAAATCTCATATTTTCTGGCGGCTCCAGATCCTCCAAAAGCTCCAACACCCTTCTCTTGAAACCACAGAGATTCCTCAAGAAGAAAACGTACAAACCGATCCTTCTCTGGGATGGCACAGAGAATTTGGAATTCCTTGCCCCCTGAAGTCAGAATGAATCCCTCAACTATTTCCTTCAAGAAAAAAGTCAAAGCACTCCTTATGAACAAATTCCTTGCCTAGATTCCAGGACACCCTTGTTCCCTCAACCGCACTCTAGACTACTTTCACCGGCCTCTTGGTTCTCATCTTATTCAGCCCGGACTCTACCCTCCCATTTATTGATATTGCCTATTCCTATAGTTTTTACTTAACGTTATCTTTGGCTTTTATTCATGTCTCCCCTCTACTTCACGAACCTTATATAGCATTCCCCCCCTTCCCTGGTTGACACCTCTACATTGATACTGATTTTATTGCTATCACCGTGTTGCTCTCTGTAAATCTATAAAGCGCTCTGATACCCGCAAGGGTCAAGTTTGCTCTATAAAAAAACTATCTAAATAAAATAAATGGCCTTTGCATCTTGACTTGCCTGTAGAGTGTCCATCTTGCCGTCTGAACCCCCTGCAGCCTCACCCCCTCCAGCCTTGCTAATTACAAAATCCAATGATAAGAAGACTTAATGTGCCTTTGAAACTGAACATGGGAAGGCATGTGTTGATAAAAACAACATAGGCATGGTGTGGGGGAATCCCTTTGGTAGGCAGGAGAAGTCCACACACCAAGAGCGACACCACCTGACAATAGACAGTTCCTTGCTGCAGCAAGAAACTAAACGTCAAGCTGCTGAACAGAGAAGCGTCACCTATGATAAAACTAGTGCATCAAAGCAAACACAGAAATGAGACCAGGGTCAGCACTAGTGGCGTAGCTCGGAGACACTTGCCACGGGAGTGAGAGGCACAGAGAAATGAAACAATTGTCAAATTTAAAACTATTAATACTTGATTATACTAACCTGTAACTGCCTTGCTTCCTGCTCATGGTAACTCTACTCCCTGGATGTGCCCATCTTCGATGAGAAGCGAGAGCACTCAAAACCTAACTTTTGCAAACCGCAGTCGAAATTGTTTACATTGTTGTTACTTATGAAGACCTTCTACTAGCTTTCGCATGAGCGCGGCTATACATCTGCTAGAATTTGTAGTGATAATTAAGTGATGTGATCAGTACTAGAAACTGTAACAGAATATTTGCAACTTGCTTTTCCTTGTGGAGCTTGGCTCCATTGCCTGAGTGGGGGGCTCCCTCGTCATTACACTCTGTGACTCTCAGACTACTAATAATCACAACAACGACTTTTAAGGCTCAGCCCAAATGTGAGACGCCGTTGTATTTGGCAGATCTTGCCGTACTGGTAGGTAATCGCCAGGGGCGCAGTTTGGTCAGTAAGACTGGGGTGGGGTGGGTTGTAAGCTTCAGATTTTCCGACAATCACGCTGGTATATAATCTTAAAATACATTATACTACAAGCCCTGTGCATGAAAGGGGCTAAAGGGGCAGTAGAAAGGGAGACGAATGTGGGTTGGTAGGGGCACTAAATAAGAGAAAATATTTTTTTAAATAACCAACATTTTTTTAAGTTTTTCAAAACAGAGAGGGAGAGTTTGTGTGTACTTTTTTGTCTGTTTATGTGTAAAAAGTGCTGGTGAAATCCAACAGACACCTCACTATACCCAACTGAAAGCACCTGTACCCAAATATTAAGCAGAAAATACATTTATTAGGGGGGTGTAACGCCCCAAACACCCCCCATGAAGCTACACCCCTGATAATCACATCCAGGGAAGTGGGTGGAGTTGGCCTGACCTCCTCTTGCCAAAAAGGTTCCAAATGTAAAATGGACGTTTTCCAGAGGGTAACTTGCGTGGAGGATGGCCTGGTGCACTCGCGGCATTCAGGTCAGACTGTCTTACACAATTCAGATTTTGAAATGAGTATATTTTGATTAAACATTAGGTACTTTTTTGTTACTTTCATTTTTGCTTAAAAATCAAGTGGGTAGGAGATGATGGAAAGAAAATAGTTGAGTAGGAAAGGGAGAACTTCTAGATGAAGATGTGACTGACAATTCAAAGAAAGATAGCAGGAGGTCTAGAGGCACGGCAGAGTTACCTAGGTCGCCATCATAGACCCTTTTGGATGTTGAAAGAGGCACACTGCTTCAGCCTTCTTAGATCTTCTGCGTACCTCAGCGGTTTGTGATTGGAGGTGGTCCTTTTTCACTTTTTGTCTGACCTATGAAAGCTGTCATACTCCTTCCTTCACCCTTACCCTGAAATCTTTTATTTCCCCTTCACTGGAATGAGCTGCGGCGACAGGCTGCAGACTGACTGTCTAAGCCCTTCTTGTGAGAGTGTGGGTATGATAGGTGAAAATGGGAATCTCAGACTCTACGGAGGCTAATGTTCCACTGAGAGAACATCACACACACATCATGTGTAACCAATATGGTAGAAACAAATTCCCAAAATCTGATAAAAGAATTTCAAATATTTTTTTAATGCTAAAATCTGAATGGAGCAGATATGAATCAATTGTTGTATGTTATTATGACTGGAGAAATCCGGGAAGAGTTGGTCACCAAGGGTAACTGGCCACAAACTGTGATGACGAAGGAGAGCAATGCATTAGCCACTGCTAGAGATACGTTATAAAATGCAATTACAAAGATATGCCCTATTAAAACTGATTGGACGAAAATGCTCAATTACAAACTGAATAGGGGTAAGTCTTCTGGTAATCTCCTGGAACGAATGAAGGATATTTTTGACTTTCATTTTGGTATTGTTAAAGTTGCTGAAACTGCACACGAGGCAGTAGGACAGTTTTTTTTAATAAGAGTTCTTACCGTAAGTGCAAGAACGGCTTCGAACAATATATGTGAGTTGGCAAAGACTTTGTGAGGCTGTTCAAGAATGAAAGAATTTACTGAATCAAAATTGATGGCTTTGCAAATGCAACCCTTTCAGCAAACGGTCAGAGGGAAGGGCAAAGGTGGATAAGGTGGTGGACGGGCAGGGAGAGGACAGGGGCATGGATTGGAAAGCTTGCTCAATCAGGTAACACCTCTTGATTCCATTTTGGACAGCTAGGACACTAGAAACTGTTTTGACTGAATCCACCTCAGGTTGCCCATGATCTGCACAAGCAGCCCTCCTTTACTCTCCCTTCGAAGAACAGGTATTCACCATTTTAGTACAACACGAGAGGAGCCAACTGTTTTGTACGCACTTTAATCCCCTTGCACCAGAAATGTCTGTATGTACTATGTGTCGTCAATGAAAAGCCAGTTTCATACCTTATTGTTAGTTGATCTGCCCAGAGAACATCTGAGCTCCATTCTCTTCCTCTTTTAGGAAAAACAATTGATGCAGCTGGCATCACAAATGCACGTGTTCCACACCCTGATCCTTGGGTCAGATTACAATCCAGCACGCCTTCCCTCCCAGCCTCACTGCTTTAGGAGGGATTGATTGTGTAAACTGAGGCGTACTGTATATTGCACAAGTGATTCTTTTTGGTGCTCCAATTGAAAACGTAAATGGTGCTTTTGCTGTGTTTAGGTGAACTGGATGTTTCCCTACGGCCAATACTGAAGCAAATATGGCTTGTCAAGAACCGTCTGATGTTTGAGCACAAGTCACTTCACCTTTATGGTCCCAGCACCTAGTGATGCAGATTGTATTTTAACTGCTGACCCTATTAAGATACCTATTAACCCAATGAAGAAGCTCCCCTGCACACTGCAGTACCCTCTGTGTCCTGAGGCAGCGGTAGGAATCCACCCAGTTATTGCTGCTCTTTTAAAGCAGAAGTTTAAAACCCAACTGTTAGCTTCTGCAAAACCCCTATTTTACCCATTGTTGAGCCACTGAAGAAACCTTTGGTTTTGTGCAAAACTTGCAAGCTGTTAATGCGGTTGTGTTGCCCACTATTGCTGTTGTACCAAACCCAGTTACTGTTCTTTCATGTATTCCACCCACAGCCTCCTGATTTATTGTTCTGCTTTCTTCTCTATTCCTTAGGTTTCTTTTTGCATTCTCATTCGTGGCTCTCAAAGGACACGTCTGGGCTTCCACAGGGCTATACAGAGTCATCTTTTATATTTTTACAAGCACTTACGAAAGATTTAGACATTTTGATTTTCCCAAGTGCTCTGCCTTTGCTCAGTATGTTAATAACTCATAGGTAGCTTCTGATTCTGGGTACCAATGCAAGCATGGCACCCTCTATCAGCTCACTGAACAAGCAAAGTGTGAACACACAACTTCTAGAGAAAAGCTCCAGTTCGGTTTCCCTGTGTTTGAATTTTAGGTCACAACTTCTCCGCTGGAGAGAGACACCTGTCTGCTGATCACATCCAAACTATGGTAAGTTGCCCCTTCCAGTCTCTATTTCTGAAATACACATGCTTTTAAGAATGGCAGAATACTGTCGTCATCAGATTTTAGGTTACGCCAACTTTGTGAAGCCTGTACAGTATCTTATGAAAAGGACCCTGTTGTAAACGTTGTCATAGTCTAAGGAAGCAGAGCAAACCTTTGTGTCCCTGCAAAATGCTGTCTTCTGTTCCTGCTCTAGTGTTACCTGACTGTACAAAACCTTTCACTTTGTACTGTCATGAGACATTAGGTGTAGGTTACGCTGTATGCACCTTACATAAAATAGTTGAGAGTCCATGCTTACTGCAAGTACTTTTAACTCATATTGCTGCAGTAATTGCTTTTATCTATGCTTGTATCGTAGCTAGACAGAAAAGTGTCACTACCTTAACTGATTCAAAATATGCTTTCGGAGTTGCTCATGATTTTGAACTTCTGCTGTTACATAGGGGTTTCCTCACTTCTGCAGGTACTCCAATTAAGAATGAATCCTATGTCAGAGGGTTATTTGATGCTCTCCAACTTCCAAGGGAGCAAGCAATCGCTAAGTGTGCTGCCTTTTGCTGATAATGGTTCTAAAAATGCAGTCTTGTTTTCAAATTCTGATGTTACCCCATATGTATTCAATACTGCCGAACCTCTTATTCTAACTTTACAGGATCTTACCACCATACAGGAGCAAGCGCTGGAGAATGAAAAATTGTTCGGACACCAAACCGATGTATCGGAATAGGTTCCCCAGTGACAAGAATGGTAAAATGGTTACTTCTTGGATACTGCTACCCAGCCCGTTTATATCAGTGTATTGCAGATATCAGTCGGATGGTATGATGTGTGCCACAGGCATGATCTTGTTTGCACTTTATTTCTCCTTCATTGCTCAGCAATATCGTCATTCATGTGCTGTCTATCAATCTTACTATGTTGGTAAAAGCAAAAGGACTAATAAGCTGCCCACCCTGCCCCCTAAATCACTATTGTGATGGTTCAGATGGATTTTATTTAAATGCCACAATGTTGCTCCTATGTAAATGTTTGGAACTGGATTGCATATTCTCCGGTGGAAAGAGGCGGTTCCCTGATGCTATCACCATTAGCAAAAAAGACTGGTCTGAGACATTGTACCCAGATTTGCCAATAATTCAAATCATATTCTAATGAGAAGATCAATGTGCTGATTTACACTCACATGACCACTTTATCCCTGAAAGCGATAATTGTAACACTTGTGTCATTCTTTTGCACTGCGCACACCCTGCTCTATTGCCTTGGGAGAGCAGGACGTGCTGCCTCCTTGCAGTGCGAGCGGTGGCAGCCTTCTGGTGGCATCTGCGGGCCAGCGCTTCTCCCTCCTTGCCATACCTTGTTCTTGGTCTGCCGCTACGCGCCTTGGTGGGTGTATCCTGGGCAGTCCACGTCTTCTTCCCAGAATTCCTCTGTGGGGATTCTGGGAGGATATGTATAAGCCCAATCCAAGATGGCCAACATCATTTTTGTTCCCATGATTTCCCAAACTGTTATGGACGGCTGTTGTGATTCTGTTTCCTCTTCCTGTTTAGGACTTCTTTAAAGGAGGCTTTTCCAGACATCCATTGCGTTGATTTACTTCCAGTGGGCTTGTTGTGTTGTCTCACTCTTGGATTCAGCCTTGCAGCCGTTCCGGCTCCAGACTTTTTTTTTTATCTCAGCCCTTCTTCCTTTTCAGTTCCTGTGCCTGTCTCAACTGTTCCCATTCTTGCAGTCCTTCTCTACATCTGCGCCTTGACAACAACGTCTGGGAGCTCCCCCATCTCAGGAGGTTTTTGGCTTGTGTTTTTTTTTCGTCCTGGGGGGCTCCTTCTGGAGAGCACTTTCCTGCTTGGCACTCTCTATTGTCGACGGCAACATGACTACCAGAAAGGGTTCACCCTTATCTCTCACAGACTAAGACGAGGACGACCAGACACCGGAACCGCCTGGAGGAGCTTGCAAGGCGTTGTAGCTGTGACACATTCTTGAGGACATGGCTTTGCCCTTGCCCAGTCAAGAGGTTTGTCCCCTTGCCATTCTCCTAGCTTCAGCTTCCCAATGACTGATTTGTAAGGAAGGAAACATCAGATTTTCATGGAATGTAGTGCAATGCACAAATCACATTCCCTTCCCTATCTTCATCCAAGTTGATATCCCAATAACTATTTTTCCTGAGCAGTGCCTCTGATGAAACTGGAACTTAACTATGTTTTTGGCAATTCACCCTATGTGTGGGTCTGGTCTAATGCATGCTGTCCGGGTTAAATAGTGCCAGCCGTTGGAGATACTAACACAACCCCAACTGCTTTGTGCAGAAGAAAGATAAGAGACATTTCTGCGACTGTATGTTTTTTGCTATCTTGATCCCAAGCCATGGAACAGGCTGTTATATCTAAAGTTTTGATACCATGCATCTTCCCTGTTTCTCTGCCTCTGCTGCTCAACCAGTGTGAATGTCTTGGGTAGAATGTTGGTGTGGATGGTGATGTCATTGGTATGTGTGGATTGCTGTGAGGTGGAGTGTCACTTTGATCCTGGGCTTAGCAACTAAAACAGAAACAAAGCAACGGGTGGCTTATAGCCAACCAGAAAGCAAGTAAAAGGGTGGCTTACACCCAACTAGAAAGCAAGCAACGGGTGGCTTACACCCAATCCGAAAAGAAGCAAACGGGTGACTTACACCCAACCAGAAAGCAAACAACAGGTAGCTTACACCCCACTAGAAAGCAAGCAAACGGGTGACTACACCCAGTAAGAAACTAAGCAACGGGTGACTACACCCAGTAAGAAAGCAAGCAACGGGAGCTTCACCAAACTACTGAAACCCCAAACAGCAAACACAATTAAAAATGCGATCTGGGTGGACTGCACACCACCGAAAATTAAAAGTGCAGTCACACCTCAAGTAAGACCACACAGGAAAAATAAATGCAAGAGGAATGCAGACGTAACAACTTGCACACAAGAGCAAAAATACACTGTAAATAGATAAAAAGTGCAATCTGGGTGGACTACACCTCACCGAAAATCAAAAGTGCAGTCACACCTCAAGTAAGACCACACAAGAAAAATAAACACAAGAGGAATGCAGACGTAACAACTTGCACACAAGAGCAAAAATACACTGTAAATAGATAAAAAGTGCAATCTGGGTGAACTACACCACACAGAACATCAATAGTGCAATCTCACCTCAAGTAAGACCACACTTGAGAAAAACGCAAAGGAGATACACGCGCAAAAACTTGCGTACAATAGAAAAAAATACACTGTAAATGAAAGTCATGTAAAGAAGCAAAGGTTAACAAAGAAAATGCTCCACATCAAAGTACAGACAAGAAAAAGCGTATAAAAACCTGCATGCCATTGAAAGAAATACATTGACAGCACAGTCGCATGTAAATGGCAATATGATAAAAAGTACATTATATGAATAAATCTAAGCAGGAAAATAATAAAAATCAATATGTAACATCAAGGAAATCATGGCAGTATCACATATAAATAAAAATCAGGAATAAAACATTCTTTCATAAGGGAACTGGTGCCTCACCCCGGAGACATGCTAAATGCAGAAAACAAAATACAGGTACGAATAGAAGCTGAAAAAACTGAAAGATAAAATGAAGGCAAACTCCTGACTGACCATAGCATTTAAAGAGAACGCTAAAAGGATGACATGTTGGAAAGCTATAATGGCAAAACTACTTTGCTTCAAACCCAATAAGATACCGTGGAATTCAACACAATATCATGATTAAGGCAAAATTCAGTAATGGTGTGCCTGGTTTCTTTAAGGGTGTTTCTTTCTTCTTCTTCTTTATTGGTGTTCCATGTTTCCCTCCTTTTCTTCGCTAGTCTGGCCAGCTGGTGTGGTTGTGGTGGTAACTTCGAGCATTTTGCTTTTGATTTGTATGTGTATGGAGAACTTATACTTATTTTATATACGTTCCTTCTTTACTTTATGTCGTTTATGGAAAACCTTCCTTCTCCTTTCATTTTCTCGTTTCTTTTGCTCTGCAAAGAAGGGAGATGTGTGTCGCATTCTGGTATTTGTATGCGATATTTCCATTCTTGTGTTTTCACATCTTTTATGCATCTTTCATGTATTCTGTTTCCTCCTTGCATGTTTCAGCATTTTTATGCATTGTCGCAATTTAAGTGCCTTGTGTAGTTCATGAAATGCTGTTTGCATTTGCGATATCTTCTTATGCAAGTTTCTTTTTTGTAACTGTAATTTTCCGCTTATATTCTAGTCTTTTGCGTTTCTTATGTAATACTGTTTTCAACTTGTATTTTGCAACATTTTCTCTTGCAAGTTTCTTTTGTAACATTGTGATCTTTCTTCTCATATTTCGCTTTTGTTTTATGCATTTTGTAAAGGGGGAAGGTGTGTTATATCTAAGGTTTTGATACCATGCATCTTCCCTGTTTCTCTGCCTCTGCTGCTCAGCCAGTGTGTGTGTCTTGGGTAGAATGTTGGTGTGGATGGTGATGTCATTGGAATGTGTGGATTGCTGTGAGGTGGAGTGTCAGTTTGATCCTGGGCTGAGCAGCAGGGAGGCTGCTCCTGGTGAGGCTATTTACATCTTTACTGGAAAACCTACTTAACATCTAATAACAATAAAACTATTCCTCTTTAACCTTACTACGTCTACTGGAACTCTTTCCTACGATACAACACAGACCTAGCCATCAAAGAGATTCAGCGAGTTACTAGTGCTGAGGAAATGGCTAATTGGGTAGTTATGAGCTCTTAAGCTCACAACTACCCAAATATTGGCACTAAAGACTGCATTTTTACTTAACGTTATGGCTCTTAATTTCATTCTGGCAGCTAAGGGAGAGATCTGTGACATTATAGGAGTTTAATGCTGCATTTATATTCCTGACTCCTCTGCAGGAATTTATGAACAGATTGGCAATATACGCAAAAGTATTAAATACTTGCATACTGTTGACAATGACGTTGAAGGGAGGGATTTCTGGTCTGGATTGAAAGTTGTTTTTATCATTGCTGTAGTTCTTCTGAAGATTTGCATTTTGTTTTAGTTTGTGTCGCCTCTATAAAATGTCTTACAAGGGGTAAGGGACGTTCCCTAACTTACCTCTTAACAGCTTATGATGATGATAACGAACTTAGTGATGGCTATTTGGAATGTACAGAAGATGGCGAAGCATAAGAAGTTTTTCAATTGGAAGAACATAGAACTTTTGATGGAGCGCGTGGTTGCACAGTAAAATAGCACAAGGATTTGTAAAATGCAAAATGTTGATGCTTGGTGACAGTAATGGGTACATGCTATGTTTCTGGTCATGCTAACTTTCCTCACCAGATGTGACCTGCTCCAAAGTGAGGCCAGGAGAGGTGAGAAACACATTGGCATGAGACATGACCCAGATTGCTCAGCCAAAAATGTTTACATTGTTGTTACTTATGAAGGCTGTCTTCCAGGTCTCTCTTGCTTGTATTCTTGGTAAGAATTTAGTAATGTGATCAATGCTTGACACCATTCGCAACAGAGTACAAATTTTAATCTTGTCATCCTTCAAGGAGCTCATCTCTGTTGTCCATGTAGGCAAGGTCCTTGTTGGTATGCTAGTAATTTGTGCAGTTTTCAAACTCAACTCAAACATGAGACAGAGTTTTCTTCGACTCTTCTGAAAACAGGCAATGCGGAGCAATGGATAGGGTGTCAAGTCAAGTCCGGTAAGAAGGTCTGAGTGGAATGAATGTGGTGTTGGGAGGAGAAAATATGGTTAGCTGTTGTACAGGTGATTGGCACTTCACAACTTACGGAAGGCAAGGCACTTTACCTCTCTCGTTGTGAAGGACTGAACCCTACGAGGTTGTCAAGTTTTTTTCTTGATTGCTCCTCCCAGTAACTATAGTACCATCTTGCACTTAATAGTACACAGGAAAAGTGTTAAGTGTACCTGGTAAGGGTTTTAGTTAGAGGAAAAAGCCACAGAGGGGGAAAGCTCTCCTTGCAATCTTATAGCTCTTGATTAAAGATGAAGATTATGTAAAGTAGATAAGCAAGGCACCACACACTCTGTGATATCAGGGAAGAGATAAAAGAGATAAACAAAGACATCCAGTAGAAGGCCCAAAGAGACCACCGCCCTGAATGGCAATTCATAAAGCTTGACCACACCTTTATCTTCAAATTTGTGGCGTTGACTATCAAGTGAGGAGGAAGCCCAAGCTTGACATCTATAATCTGCAGAACAGCTGCCACACTTCCACCCCAATACACCCCACAGGTTGTGGAGCATTTCTCCAGATGACCATGGAATTTACAGAGCAGGATGCCCAACCATGGACTGAGTGCAGCTGCTAACAGGCTGCTTGACGCATGAGGAGCACACGCCTTCTTCTGAAGGCTCACCGTCTCTGAAAAGATCTCTATGTGGATGTGAGATTCTGAGACCTTTGATGTCAGAGAGTGTGATGGGTATAGTAATAGCATCGTAATGGTGGGGAGGGGGAACTACTAAGATACTGTGCTTTGAGGGCATGGGGCACTTCAGCTTTGTGGTATAAGTGAAATGACCTTGGAGTAGTTCCCTCTGTGCACCCCTCTCTACCACTCCGTTCCCTCAAGGCAGCGCCTCTCACTTTATGTGGAGCTCAGACACCAGCATCCCATGTGACTCCTCCCCGGTCACTCCATCCCTGCTCAGACTCAAAATCACTAGCCTGCAGCAGCCATGATTCTCATCATACCAGCAGTGGTGAAAGGAAAGGTAACTGCCTATGCCAGTTCTGTGCACTCACAGGAGACCGTTATGAAATGGGTGTACACCTCTCTCAACTTTAGATCTGCTAGAAGCCCAACTGCCTGGGAGAAAAAGCCCCAAACAAGCATAACCCATAACATTGAAAAAAGATTCTAAAATGCACAGCTTCAAATAGCACATTTTGTCAGGACTCTAGGCTTGAAATCTTTACTTCAGCTGAAGCCTGATTGTCTCTTTTACAGGATCCATCTATGCTGTTTACAGCATCTAGCACAGAGATGCACCCCTTCACAAAAGCAGCGAGATGTGATGATTCGAGTGGCTTCTTTATAAGAGGTGCATCTCCATGCCCACAGCAATACTTAGCCTTTGCAGTGCATGCACACAGCTACATCAAAATATAAAAACATTAAGGTTGCTTTTCTCCAGGCCTGGGCCTGTCCTGACATGGACCATGCCATAAAAGAATAAATGTTGCTTAAATGTAATTTCTGATGGCTATATCTTTCTGCACGTTCGTCACCTTATGAATTATCCTTCCAGTCTACAGACTGGTCTGGAAATCTTTTCCCCAGCAATATCGCTCCAGGTGGTATAATGTGGCTTCAACCACAGCTCTTCCTCCTGACATGACAACAGCTGGGAGCAAACTGGGCTGCTGGCATCGGCTCTTGTTTTTCCATGCCTCCACAATGCAGATTTGGAGGTCTCTCATGGACTCTCACAGACAATATTCCTTAGCATTTTGCAGTGACTAGACCAAATTTCTCCCCCAAAACTTTCAAGTCTTAGATGTAGTAAGATTTCGGATCTGAACAGTAACTTCATTTGGTGTCTCACAGCCTCCCCTTGTCACACATATTTTGGTTTCAGCGCTGGTGCCCAAGAAGAAATAGAAGCCTGTCATGGTGCCATCCCGTTAGGTGAGAACCTCCTTCTACACAAATACAGATGCCACCCATGGAAGCGCTGCTCTCAAAGCTATGGATGTCAGAGAAAATTATTCATGTGGTGGGAGAGATAGTTCAGGTGAACTTAAGCGATGTTCTCTTGGAAGAGCACCTCCCTAGGGCTCAAAGAATTTTCAATATTTTCCTCAACTACGTGCCTAATTTCCCAGTACTCAAATTCCTCTTCCCAGCAGTACAGTCACACCCCATGCCAATGAGGTGCATGAATGGAGATATTTTTGGACCCTATTAAGATTTGATTGCAGCAGATAAAGGCTTAATGATCTGTATTTAACACATTCCTGCTGCTCTGTTATTCATACAATGGCAAAGATTTGTGAATGAAGATTTTATATTTAGGACATCAGATATATATAGTGGATGCTCCGTGCTTAGTTATTATATGCGCGTGTCCCTCTGTTGTGTTCTTTGCCTTGAGATACAAAGAAAGAACTGGGTTAATAAATGTATTTTTTATGTTTAAATCTTTTTATTATTATCATTAATGGGAGAGTGATACATCATCTTCCTTCAATATACTCTAAATTGCTTTACATACAACGTAAATCTTTGAAAATCCAATACTCGCATTACTTTCTTAATACAGTTTTCATACAATTGTTCTGTCACAATATGCGTATCGTCATTGTATCGCAAGTCCCAGCTCTTAAAGATAAACCAATAGATTGCAAACTATCATAACACCCCCTCCCCTACCGGTACTCCTATTACTACTCATACTGTATTCATTGAGAGCTCGGAGGTAACGCAGCTTGATTGTTCTGAGGGATTTGGGTCTCTAACTCCGGATCCGTCAAGCGGAATACTCTTAGGTACTTTGGGCAAGTGATTTAGTTAAACTCTGTCGACAACAACGTTAAAAATGGTTTCCACACCTTCTGAAATGCATTTTCAGAACTAGTCAAGGAGGCAGTAATACGTTCCATTCCTAGGATGTACCATTTCCTATGTAGCCAGCCTACGTAAATGGGTGGTGTTGATGTCCCCCAATGTGTCAGAATATTTTGAAGAGCTGCCCCCAGTGCTAACCCCATCTGTCGTCCCTTACAGCTTATGAGTGGATATGTTATCGGGTTGGGTAAACCTAGCACCACGTATACTGGTAGTCTCGGTGTCTGTGTCAAATTGTTGGTCTATGTCATCTAAGATTCTGGACCAGTAAGTCGTTAAAGTCTGACATTCCCACAGTAGATGCACCAGGGTTCCCTCCTCCCCACAACCTCTCCAGCATGTAGGGCTCCTATCCGGGTTACCTCTATTAAGGCGGACAGGTGTAAGGTACCAGTACGTAGCTATTTTCATAGCCGTTTCAATACTGGCCACGTTACGTGCTGTGTGTTTCGCTCTGTAGTAAATCCCTTCCCATTCCTTCTGAGATAACTCTCTGCCAAGTTCTCTCGCCCATCTGTTCTGGCTAGGTGTGGAGTGCGTTAGAACCGGTTGTCTGAGCATATCATAGAGCTCCGATATCAACCCCTTGTCGTTCTGTTTTGTTATTAACTATTTCTCATATTGCGTCAGTTTGCGACTAGCCTGCAGCCGTATCCCCGGTTGAAGTACCCAATGGCGTAATTGCATGTATCGTAACCTTTCCGTTTCCGGGACCCCATAATCTTCCTTTATCTGTGGAAATGAAATTATTCGCGTCAAATCAAACAGGTGCCCTACTGATCTGCATGGAGTGTCGTGCCACGCCTGGAATGCCTTATCCTCCATTCCTGGGGTGAACTCTCTATTCCCAAACAGAGGCGTCATAGGTGATGGGAATGTCGTGAGCCTCCTTATAGTAGCCACCCCCTCCCATACTTTCATCACAGATTTAGTAATCGGTGACCTCAGTAAACTTTGGGGTCTGTTCGACTTCTTCAGGAAGGGGACCTTCCACAGAGGAACCCCCGCTAGTGCTCTATCCTGGAATAGCCATCTCTTTTCAGACTCGGGCCTACTCCATTCCACCAGATATCTAAATTGGGCCGCTTTGAAGTAATCCAGTAAGTTTGGGATCCCCAGACCCCCGTTCTCTGGCCTCATGTATCCTAATTCTCTTCTCATACGTGGCCGAGCTCCAGCCCACACAAAGCGATTGATTTCTTGCTGCAGTGAGGTAAGGACCCCTTCTGGCGGGAGTGCAGGCAAAGTCTGAAATAAGTACAGTGCTTTCGGTAATAGAGACATTTTGAACGCCGCCACCCACCCTAGGAGCGATAGTTGATGTCCCCAGTTACTCAACTCCTTTTTAATCTGTCGCGTCAGCCTGTCATAGTTTAATCTGATCGTCTGATTAATCGTAGCCGCCAGTTCAAGCCCCAGGTATGGAACAGTCTCCACCACCCGGATCCCCAGGATCTGTTCCCTTTTGTTCCGGGAGGTTCGGCTCATTGGATTCAAATTGAGGATCAGCGATTTGCCAACGTTTACCCGGAAACCCGAAACCTGACCAAAGACCTCCAGTTCTTTTGAAAAGGCGGGAAGTGATCTCTTTGGTTCTTCCAGCGCCGCTATGATATCATCCACGTACAAGCTAACAGGGTGTGACTCCCCACCAAACGGTATCCCTTTAATCTCCGGGTTGTCCCGAATCCTCTGTGCTAGGGACTCGATATATAGTGCAAATAGGAGGGGTGACAACAGGCATCATTGCCTGGTGCCTCTTTGGATAAAGAAGGGACGAGAGGAGACATGATTAACTCTAATTGAGGCTGTAGGCGCTCCATAGCAGCAACCTATCCATTCCCGAAACCTGTCTCCCAACCCAAAATGCACCATGGTCTGGTCCAAGAATCTCCAATCCACCCGGTCAAACGCCTTTTCGGCATCAACCGTCAGTAAAAGCGCATCTATGTTCGTTTGGTGGGCCTTGTCTATTAAGTGAAGAATCCTCTTCGTATTGTCTCCGCTTTGCCGAGTTTGAATAAACCCTGCCTGGTCAGGTTCTATGAGATTCGGCATTAGCGGGCCCAGTCTCGTGGCCAGTATGCTCGTGAATAATTTTAAATCTACATTAAGAAGGGATACTGGTCGATACGACCCGCACTCCTGCTTACCCTTTCCCGGTTTTGGTAGTACCACTATCGCCGCCGTCAGCATAGTGGAAGGGATCGATCCTAGGCTCCCAAAGGAGTTATATAATCTCGTCAGTATCGGGGCTAGGATATGATAACATTTTTTATAGACGAGTGTGGAGAATCCGTCGTCCGGGCCAGGCGATTTGAGCAGTTTAAGTCGCGAAATCGCGGTGACCACCTCTTCAATCCGTATTGGATCGTCCAAGGATTTTGCCTGGTCCGGTGTTATTTTGGACACTGTAACATTCTGTAAGTACGATGTCATGTCGCGTCCGGATGGAGTGTCTTTTGTATATAGAGTCTCGTAGAACTCCCGAAAGGTCTGGGCTATCTCCTGATCCCCAATAGCTTCCCCCTTCCCCCTCTCTTTAGCAAGTGTACCTTTGTGTGCTGTCGTTGGGCCCGGATTCTGCTTGCTAGTAAACGCCCTGTCCTATCCCCCCCAATATAGTAGGAGTGTTTTAGTCTAATCGCTGCATATTCCGCCCTATCCAAATCTATCCCCACTAACTGTGCCCTTGCTGCTTTTAGCTGTCTCCACACTCTGGGCGCCCCAGTCCGGCTATGTACCCGTTCCAGCTCTCGAACTTGCGCGGATAGCTGTGCGCGTAGTTCTTTGCGTTCTTTGTTTTCCGCCGCAGTGATAGCTATTAGTTCTCCTCGTACTACTGCCTTCATAGCTTCCCACAGTGTAGTGACGGCTAACTCAGGGGAATCATTAATATCTAAGTAGTCGTTAATGCATTTGGTGAGTTGTTGCATCACCGCCTTCTTATGGAGCATGTATTCTTTGAGCCTCCAACATCCAACCCTCCTCAGTTGTGGTGGTAACTGTATCTGAATAGTCACTGCGTCATGGTCTGAGAGGGCCGCGGGCTCTATGTCCACATCTTTTACCACTTTGTTAATCTCTGTCGTTCCTAAAAAATAGTCAAGTTGGGCATAGGACCTGTGTGCATGCGAGAAGAATGAATATTGTGATGCATGGGGGTGGGCCTCCCTCCATAAGTCTACCGAACCCATTTCCTGTAGTAATTTCTTCCCTTCCTTTGATATCTCCCCCTTCTGATTGAAGCTAGCTTTAGACCCGTCCTTGGCTGTATCTAGAACCAGATTCAGGTCCCCACCAATCAGCGTCATGCGAGTTTGCGTAACCATGATCTCCGCTATTGCTGCTCTCAGGAAGCCCTCCTGCCCTGTATTGGGGGCATATATTGATCCCAGTACCATAGTTTGGTCGCCAAATTGGATTGTGTACGCCAGTAGCCTCCCTTTTATTTCAGCCACTTTATCTTTCACCTCCCCCTTGCAATGTTTGGCAATCAGGATGGCAACTCCCGCTTTCTTTTCTACATTTGAGGGGAAGAACTGCTGAGGGAACGCCCTCGAGCGCAATCAATGCCAATATTTGGGCAGTAGTTGCGTCTCCTGTAGGAGGCACACATCTGCCTCAGAATTTTCTAAATAGGAGAGGATCGCTCTTCTTTTAATGGGATTGTTAAGCCCCTTTACATTTAATGTGAGGACTTTCACTACCTCTCGCGACATTTCAGATGTTTGCCTCCAATGCTCATCTGGGCCCGCTTCGTACCCCATTTCCCCACTTTTCTGGCTCGCCCCCTCCTCCCTCCTGTTCTTTGGTAACATTCATGAATACCTCGAGGCTCATAATCGCTGAATACCGGTTCCCCCTCCCTCCCTCCCTAGCCCCAACTAGAACAAAAGTGAACATACCGCAAAATAGTCCAGGATCCGCAGAACCAGTCCGCGTACCCTTGGTAAACCAGTTTGTAGGGTGCATATTGTGGCCAACAATCTCGCCCCCGCACCCTTGAGTTCCGCCCGCCGCCCGAACGGCACAGCGATGTTCACTTATCTGACCCCTGTAACAGTTCAAACGCCATCTTTGGAGCAGGACTCGTTGGACAGGGAGTTCAGGATAGCCTGTCTCTCCTGTGCGATTGTCTCCGAGTCTGGTTTCGATGCTGTATCCAAAGGTTTGCCTCCCCGAACACGTCTCCATCGCTCTCTTTGTGACTTTTTGTCCCCACTCTCCGAGTCTTCCTGTTGGGGATTCTTGATACCAAGAATGCGGCGTGCTTCCTGCAAGGACCGGATTTGGTGCAGTTTACCTTCCCACCTGAAGATAAGTTGAAAGGGGTGTCCCCATGAATACGTGATGCCTTGATGCCTTGATTCCGTAAGTATGTCGTAACTGGCCTGAAATCCCATCATTTCTGCAGTGTAATCGTAGACAGATCCTGGTATAGAGCAATGGTGTGGCCCTGATATGCCAGTGGTTGGTCATCTCGCGCTTTCCTTAGTATTTGTTCTTTCAACTGAAAGTCTGGTAAGTATGCCAGGATATCTGGGGGAGGCGCCGGTGCTTTCCTTTGCAGGCCCACCCTGTGTGCCCTGTCTATTTTAATTTCAAAATCCTGGGGCACCTGTAGGATGTGTCTGAAGAGGCCCTGTAGGTACCGAGTGATATCCGTTCCTTCTTCTTTAGGAGGCACGCCCTTTACTCGTATGTTATTTCTTCGAGAACGATTCTCCAAATCTTCCACATGGGCTTGGATATCTATCTGTTGGGCCCGGAGGCGAAGTACCTCCTGCTGCAACTGTTCCACCTCTTCATCCCGGGCCGCCTCATGCTCCTCCATGCTGGCGACTCTTTCCCCTACTGTGTCAAGGTCCTGCCGCACTTCCTTTATCTCTTTTGTAAAGTCCCCTCTAAGAGCCTGTAGGTCTTCTCGGAGAGTGGAGAACAGATGTTCCAAAAAGGTGCGTGTGACCAGTTCCTCGGCGTTCTCCATTTCTTGTCCCCCTGTTGCGGTCGGCGATTCTCTCCCGTCTCCCCCACTTGCCCCTGTCATCTTGGTAAACATGTCCTTTACGTTCCTGTCTTTTTTGCCACATGTTGTAGACATCGCTGATCCAAGCTTAGTGCAACTATGTCAGCAATTTGGTAGTGGGATACGCTCCCGTTGAATTTACGTAGGGTCTGTTCCAGTGATTCTGCTTACTCCCGCGATGCTTCCCTCCGGCCTCGTTCTCGCTGCACTTTCCACTAATATGATAGTGTCTCAAGATTACCGCCTCTGTGCCTGGGCCCCTCGCGGTCAGATTGGACTCCCAGGCAACATGTGGACCAGGTTCCTCTTATCCCCCCCTCTCCTCCTCAGGATATCCCCTTGTCTCAAGTCTCAGGGAGTGTGGGCTCAGTGGATGCTATTTGGCCCAGGGCAATGCGGCGATTTGGGCGTGCCTGTCCCCTGCTATTGATTACTCTCTGTCTCTGTAGGATCCGCCAGCCCCTGTGCTATTCGTCGTTAATAGCCACCGTGCACCAATCGCCTATTTAGTGTGCCCTTCGTGCCTTCACCTTTGTCGGTGGACGTGCAGCAGGCCTGGCTCCCTGGCTCTCGCGTTCTGTTTAACCTCCTGGTCTGAGAGCCTGTTGTAGTCCTGGGACCCTTCGTGCCCACTATCCTGGTCTGTCGTCTCGCTTAGTTTACCACTGCATGTATCTGTAGGGAGCGGGACCAAACTGCACTATCCTTCGGGCTCTGCTTTACTAGAGCCCTCTCGTCGCGACTGGGCTCCTCTGCTTGCCGCCAGCTGTAATTCCTCCCTCTGTTGTGCCTCACGTGTGGCCTTCCAAGCGCCGCCGTCTCTTACCGCCTTGCTCCGACTGAGCGATCCGCAGTCCGGGCTCCTCCGCATCAGCTGCGCACTCCGGCCTCGCTACGCCGTCCTCACCGAAGCCGCCGCTGTCGCACGGCTTACTGGCATGGGTCCCTTCTCCAAGGGAAGTCATCAACGCGGCTCTCGCTGCGCTGCCGTTAGACGCTGGGGCCCTCCAGGTCCACTCTCACCGGTCTCGGCCCGTCCTCCGGACACTCCCCTGCTTCAGTTCGGGGTCTGCGCCGCCATTTTGGACCACCCCTCTCGGCATCTGTCGAGCTCTTTTCACGGCGTTTCCAGTTCCGCCGCCGTATCTGTGGTTCGTCACAGCAATCACACTGCTTCCCCTTCACATCCTGGGGTCTTTGGCTATACAGGAGCGCCGGGTAGAGGCTCGGCGGGCAGTCGGGAGCGGGGAGACGAACGAGACACGGCTTACCCGCTCGCCATCTTGGCCACGCCCCCCCAATAAATGTATTTTTACTGTCTGGTCTGGACCAATTCCTGCTTTACCTACGCATTGTAGAGAGGCTTGCTAAGATTTTGTTATTAGCATACATTTAGCGATGGGGACTTTGGCAACAGAAAACTCTGATGTTGTATGAAGAAGCAGCTAAGGTAGTAAAGAAGCTTCATCAGCTGCAGGATGCCTTGGGTCATTTGTATGTGCAGTTCACAATGGGAATGAAGTTTATTTTAAATTGTAGTGGTGTGTCTGTGGGATTTTGTCTTTATTTGAGGACCTCTAAGCATTGATTTTTACTACACATGTGGATAGGTCTTTGATCTTCGGAAGACATACAGGGACTGTGTTCCTGCTGGGCCTCTGTGACAGCTGCATTAGGCACTTTACCTTTTTATTCTGTGCAGTGTGCACCATTATACTATATTTTCCCTCTTAGGGCAAAGAATCAGCACAACATGATATGTTGACATTAAATGTGATCATAGTCTTTATTACTGATGATGTTGCCAAGTATTAAGCCTTGTTTGGGCACCGCAAGTTCTTCTCTCTTATATGGAGGCAGTAGGAATTAAAGTTGGACTTGGTGATCCCAAACTATATCTACATCCGAGTGCAGTCTCAGAATGGGTCCATGCACCTGTTGTTGCTGAAACTACACCATTTTATGCACATACTAGGAAGCTGCTAGCTGTACTGTCTGGAGCATATACAGTAACTGATATTTTCTGAGTTAATGTATGCGCTGCAAGCAGTGCAGTTTCATCAAAACAAGCTCATGGACCTCTTTGCATGGCACATGAACAGTGAACATGTTCACAATATGGCTACTGATCCTTCTAGAACAGAAAGGCAAGCTTTTAGACCATCACAATGAAAACTAAGAACAGGAGTGTTGGGTGTTGTGTTTTATGGGAGGACGTTGATTCTTGAGAAACCCATATACACAGTGATCGTTGTTGCCACAATCCTGATAACCTGAGCTTTCAGAAAGCAAAGCTCTGTCCCATTTTCAATGCAGGTGGAGGGAATCATGGAGGTGCACCGTGCCCTGGACTGAGACCCTACTCAGAGCAGAGTAAAGCTGTCAGCCTGCTGACTACTACACAACAACATTCAGTGAATAGTAAGCTTGAGCTATATGATGTGAGCAATGTTTTCAAAACAGGTCATAGTGGATGCATTCATGACAGAAAGTGCTTACGGGTAGGAGCTGCATTTATACTGTTTTGACATCACAGGGCACCAAAGCGGTAAGAGTGAAGCAAACCCAGTGTTTTCCAGTCTCTATTGAAAAGAATTAATTCTTTTCAGAGGTATTTTATCGGTAATAATCGGTTTTAACTGAAAACCGGAAACTATTGGTATAATTATCAACCATAATTTGGGAAATGTGTACAAAGCGGAGCCACATATAAATCTCAGGGTAGTAGCTGTGGAGCTTCCATGCAGGAGGGCTTCCACACAGTTACTGATGAGGCCCAAAAGGCTGAAACCCTCTTTGAGTTGCTTGTATTCCTGTATAGAGGAGACCTGGCATGTTACTTTTGGTTGGACTTTTCCTAATTTGCATATGTCTGTTCCCCAACTGGAGTGACACAGTTGACAGAAAATGTGACTCAAGTAATTGCTAGTGGCTGAGACTGAGATTAATTCACTTACTCAACCCATCAATCTTTCTTGTTCCTCATGCCCTTTGTGACTTACTCAGCCCATCAATCTTTCTTGTTCTACACACCCTTCGTGACACCTACAGCCAGTCATGGTTCTTTTTAGTTGATATCACTCTGCACAATTGGATTTGTTTTGGCCAAACGTACTTGTATCAGAGCCTTCTCAGCCCATAATGCTTTTGCTGATGGGATAGGGGTGACATAAATGCCAGAGCTTTCAATCACGAGACAAGAAAATCACGAGACAAGTAGAAAGAAAGAGATGGAGAGCTAAAGATACAAAATCACATAAAGAGTATACCAAAGAAATTGAGACCCAGGGATAATGAGCATGAGGGAAAAAGATAAATAGCACAATACGTAAAGAAAAAAACAGTGAGAGAAAGAGACAGGGAAGATAAGATTAGAGATAGAAATAAAGAGTAAGAAAAGGAGATAATGAAATACAGAGAATGATACAAAGGGAGATGAAATAAAATGTGATAGGAAGAGATAAATTAGGGACAGAGAGAATGAAATAAACAAGAAGGAAGAAGAGAACAATATATACGTGTAGTGAAGGGGAGAGAAATAAAGAGTAAGAGATAGAAAGATAAAGTGATAAGTAGTGTAAACATTAAACTGCTCTGAATATTTCAGACCTAATGTAGCCTATAACTGCCTGTCTCTATTAACTTCAAGTACCTGTCTCCATGCTGAGGCATGATGCACCCATGGCATGCGATGCAAAGTTTTCAAAATGTTGCTGGCTCTGTTGAAATTGTGCATTATTGATCAAACTTTATTATGCCACCTGCTTTTGTTCATACAGTCCTGCCAAGTACCACGCATCAGGCGTTAGACTAATGCATTTCAGTGTGGTACTCCACATTACCGCAACGAATTGCATTGTCACGCATCTGCATGTTGTGACTCAGCTGTCACTGAAAGTTGCCTAAGTGTGTCAGCTGGCAGCACGCCACCCGTGGCGAGTGCGCGCTGCTCCTGCAGGCTTGGGGCTTGCAGTGACTATGAGCTAAGGCAGTGCTGGCAGGTTCACACTCTCATTCAACTGCTATAATGTATCATGTCATAAATGATCATCCCCCACTGCGCGGCTCTGACTGACAGCCTGACGTCATCGAGGTAGTGTTCAATGACTTACTACTAACCCCGGGCAGAGACCTCCGCTCCGCCCGCGGAGTGTGCGGAGATTTGCCTTCTCCGCGTTCCGCGGAGAAGGCAAATCTCCGCGCACTCCGGAGCGGAGCTGGCCTGCCCCCGCCTCCACCCCCCAATTATAAAAAGTAATTAAACATGATTAAAAAATAAATTAAAAAACACTTACCTGACATGCGGCGTCCCCGGGCTGCCCTCCTCCTCTTCTTCGCTGTCTCGCTAATCCTTGTGAGAACTGCGCATGCATGGGCGCGCGCCCGCGCATGCGCATTTCTCGCAAGAAATGCGCATGTGCGGGTGCGCGCGCATGCGCAGTTCTCACAAGGATTAGCGAGACGGCGAAGAAGGAGGAGGGCAGCCCGGGACGCCGCATGCCAGGTAAGTGGTTTTTAATTTATTTTAATCATGTTTAATTACTTTTATAGTTGGGGGTGGAGGCGGGTGGCAGAGCGGAGCGGAGCGGAGTTCCACGGAGTTTGTTTTCAACTCCGTGGACCTCCGCGTAGCCCCGCTACGCACACTACGCCCGGGGTTACTTACTACTACATGCCGGTGACGCGTGGGACATCGCATCCTGCTGCTGGAGCAGGGAGTTTGAGTAAGGTGGCTCTGGACTGGTTGGTTTGCAGGCGGCTCTGCAAATTCAATGATGGTGCTGTTCGCAGCGCTGCTGCAGGCAGCTCGCACCGGCTTGGGCCACTGCCATGCTGTAACTCAGCTGTTATTTTACCCCGCTGCGGCTGCCAAATTATTGCCGCAGCTGACTAGAGGAAGACTGAATCCAGGAGTCAGTGACCCGGGGTTTTAGCGGCCGCTAGGATAGTCTGTCACTGGGCAGCCCTGCCTGGGACTCATAGGGGTCAGGACAGCCTCACGGTCACTGTGGAGGCTGCGGACCGGCCGGCAAACCCGAATTGCTGTGGCCCGCGGTGGCTCGCGGCCTTGCCTGAACTCACCCAGCCTTGCAGACCAGAGTCACTGCCTGCAATGGATTGCCACCCACCACAGTCCTCCAGACTGACTCTCATCTGCGACTGGGCCGCGGCCCAAGTAAGTACCAGCCTGTGTGTGTTCATAAGACAGATCATGCCAATGGCAGCGCGCAATTTGGCAGCTACAGCTTGCAAAGGGTGCCTGCCGGTGTTAGTTCTAACCTCTCCTCAAGAAGCCCTCCGCAGACCCGATGGACATCAGGAACTACAGACCCATCTCCCTCCTCCCCTTCGCCGCCAAAGTCACCGAGAAGATCATCAACAACCAGCTCACGAACCTCATAGAATACAACTCAATCCTCGATACTTCTCAATCCAGATTCCGCAGCAACCAAAGCACCGAGACCGCCCTCCTAGCCGCCATGGACAACATCCGCACTCTCCTCGACCAAGGCCACATGGCAGCACTCATCCTACTGGACCTCTCAGCAGCCTTCGACACCGTCTCCCACCGCACACTAGCCGCCAGTCTCCACAACGCCGGCATACAGGGAACTGCCCTAGACTGGATCCGCTTCTTCCTCGCCGACAGAACTCAAAGAATTAGACTCCCGCCCTTCCTCTCCAAACCCACAGAGATCAGATGCGGAGTACCCCAAGGATCCTCACTTAGCCCCACACTTTTCAACATCTACATGGCCCCACTCGCAGCCATCGTCAGGAAATACAGACTCAGCTTAGTATTCTACGCCGACGACACCCAGCTCATCCTCTCCCTCACCAAGGAACCCGACATCACCAGACACAGCTTCCAGGAAGGAATGAAGGACGTTGCATCCTGGATGAGCAGCAGCTGCCTGAAGCTCAGCTCGCAGAAGACAGAAGTCCTCGTCCTCGGATCCACCCCCTCCGCGTGGGACGACACCTGGTGGCCATGCGCCCTCAGCAACCCCCCCAGACCCACAAACCACGCCCGCAACCTCGGCATCATACTCGACCCCTCCTTCACCATGAACTGACAGACCAACGCCGTATCTTCCACATGCTTCAACACCCTCTGCATACTCCGTAAGACCTTCAAGTGGATCCCCCCTGAAGCCAGGAAGACTGTCACCCACGCACTCATAACAAGCAGACTGGACTGCGAGAACGCCCTCTATGCCGGAATTAACAAATCTCTACTCCACAAACTCCAGACCGTCCAGCACGCCGCAGCCAGACTCGTCCTCGGCATCACACGACAAGACCACATCACCCAGCACCTACGAGACCTCCACTGGCTCCCCGTCGAAAAGAGAGTTACCTTCAAGCTGCTCACTCATGCCTACAAATCCCTCCACAACACCGGATCCCAATAGCTCAACAAAAGAATCCCCTTCCACGCCCCTAAGAGAAACCTCCGCTCCGCCAACCTCGGCCAGGCCGTAATCCCTCACATCCGGAGGCAGAACAGGAGGAAGAGCCTTCCCCTACATCGCGGCCAAGACCTGGAACGAACTACCCCTCAGCATCAGATGAACCCCCACACTGCAAGCATTCAGGAAGAGCCTCAAGACCTGGCTTTTCGGATGACTCGGAGATGCCCGATATCCCCCACCCCCCCCCCAGCGCCTTGAGACCCTCACGGGTGAGTAGTGCGCTTCACAAATCCCTGATTGATTGATTGAAGGTGACATAGTGGATCCGATCGACTGGCATAACGTGTTTGGATCAGACAGCACTCTGTGTGAAGTGCGCCTAATGCATCTCTGCCCTAATGTTCAGCAGCAAACTCCACTGACAATAAGGTTGCTGATTAACAACCAAATTAACATTTGACATAGTGGTCAAATGTTTAGAGGCTTCAATACTTTCCCCCCAGGCAGCCATTGCCTCTCTACAGGTGGCGAGGACCACCCTGGCCACTTAGCAGATTTTGCATTTTTTTACATCGTCCCACTGGTGAGACCCCAAATGGTGGTCCCATTGCCATAAAGGCTACTGTCTTCTAATTATATAATCAAGCTGGTTTGTCAGTACACCTCAACTTCTTCAAGGATAGTGAGCAGCCAACACTTCTTTGTGTAGGAGGTGCGTGGTTTCCAACAAAATAAAGTATGGCACAATAAATTACATGTGAAAACTCAATGTGCAGTCCTCCTTCTTTCATAATAAATGGGTTGCACCCTGGTTGGCTGTAACCTGTGTGTGTGCCTCAGCCTCACTCTCCTGAGGCTTGCCCAATGCTGACTGTCTGTGGTCGCTGTCCGATCAGGTTACATGTGCACTAGGTAAGTGCCCTGACATTTCTGGTGCTTTGCAGCTGTTTTAAGATCTTCTTAGTTTCTCGTTGATCAAATGGGTGTCAATTCTGATAATTATAAGTTTTCTTCGTCTTAATTGCTCGATTTTTCTCACGAGATATTGCCACTCATAGTTTTTGAAATGTCACTCATAATTACACTGAAATTATGAAAACGTCTCGCATAGCAATCTGAAACCTTGGCAGCTATGTTCATATGAGTTCCCCTTTCTATCTTTCTTCATCTCTTTGGTGGTATAAGGTCTGTGGTCATTGCATTGTCCTTTCTGAGTGGTAGCAGTCATTGAGCCTTAAATGCTCACTGTGGTCACGGTTCACTGGTTTGCTCCTGCTACATTTCCACCACTGATCCTGCCATGACCTCCTACCTGCACCATCATATTTCCATGTATCAGGTTGTTGGGAGTCATTTATACAGTGTTCCACTTAAATATCAACTCAAAAATACTATTTTACTATAATATCGTTGTGAAAAAATTGTGACTACAAAAATTGTGGGTAAAAATATCAAAGATAGGTATATTTTCTCTTTTACTATTTTCACCATCATATCAAAGTTTACAATATTGTTTTCCATACTATTGTTTTTTACTGTGTTGTTTTATTGTATTATTTTGGGGATTTTTCATGTTTTGTGAAATGTTTTTGTAACTCTTTTTAAACAATATTATAACTTTATGTATTTGTACTATGCATTATTTTTTCAGCTTTTTGCATTTATTGTGAAATTAGGTGGATAGAGTTTAAAAAAATGATATGTCAATACATTTATATGTTAATTTGTAATTGGTATTTATTTGTTTACATAATGAATGTTTTTTAAATTATGTAGTAAATGTTAATTTTGCATTTTGTGGTTATTGGAAGCCTTTTTTAATAAGATATTTATGAACTGATAATAACTGATTCATGTATTAGTTATGTAACTTGTATTATTACGAAACTAAATGATTTTAAAAATATTTTTTATATTGTTTTAGAAAACAAATTATATGCATTTTTTACGGTTGTCTTGTGGGTTTGGGATTGCAGTGTTATTTTTAAAGTGTACATTAGCTATTCTTATTTTTATATTTTACATTTGTAATGTTGGGTATTGCTATATTTTAGTTTACATGTTTTAATAATTTAAAAATTATTTACTTTTTTGGGAGGGGTTGGATACATTGGTGGATTTGGTATGTACTATTAATTGATTTGTCTAGAAAAATGTTAATTTTAACAAGATTTTTATTATCTTGTTATTAAATTAGACTACATGTAAAATGTTACTATGTACAATTTTCAATATTCTTTAATCTATGTTTTTTAAAGTATTTTTTTGTATGAGAATTATTTGTTGTGTGTTTTTTATGAGATGTTTAAGGATTTATATACACTTTAAAAATATTTAATGGTTTGAATAATTTTTAACAATTCTAATATACATAAAAAGTCTTTACATTTATATTAACATTTTTGAAGATTTAAGTTGTATATTTACTATTTAGGCTTTTAAAAGTTTTCATTTATATTTTTTAATCATTTTAAATGTGTACATTGTATTCAGGTGTATTGAATTTTACCCTTCCAATATATGCACTTAACTCAATGTTTGTAAGATTGGTGTTTTTTTTTTTTTTTGGGAAGTTTATAAAGCACGAACCCGACCCGAAGGTATCAGAGCGCTTTACATGAGCACCAGTTGCGCTACAGATGGACACATTTATTTTGTTAGGCACAGGGAGATTAAGGCCCTCATTCTGATGTCGGTAGGAGTGCAACCGACGGCTTGTTGGTTGCGGTCCGAACGACAGCTGCTGCTGAGGTCCGACCGCCGCATTACAATGCGTACAGACGGAGGCAGCAGGCATAGGGACCATCCGATGCTTTCTGACTAGCTTAAGGAACCCGTCGGACCGTCGGAGAGACAGTAATCCCTACAACAGATGTGGTGCCTGCTCAGGTACCGCCGTAGAGCTTACAATGTCCCTTCCCATCTGCCCTTTCATGGTGGTTCGCCTGCCATGAAAAGACAGTTGGAAGTTGATTTTGGGGGCCCCTTGCAGGGCCCCCTTCCCCTCTGGCCCTCCGCTATGGGGCTTGGGGTGCACCAATGGTGTTCCCCTAAACATCCCTGCACCGTGTGGCAGGCATCGCATGGTGTCTGCCACATGGTGCAGGGATGTTTTAAAAGTGTATATTTTCTATTGCGGCTTGTGCTGCAACCTGCAGCACAAGCTGCAATAGAAAATATACACTTTGTGGTGGTCGCATTGTAATAATGGCAGCAGGACCGCTGACTCCTTGTCGGCGGTCTGGTTTCCGACCGACATCGTAATGACCCCATAAGTGATTTTCCCAGAATCACAGGATAATAAGCGTCCCTGTCAAGATTCGAACCGGGTTCCCCAGCTTTGAGGTCGACTGCTCTAGCTGTTAGGCCACATCCGTTAGGATAGTAAATCTGACAGCCCCAATGTATGCACATTCCCCAGTGTTTGTTAGATGGATTGAGATTAGTAAATCTGATCTCCCCCCCCCAATGTATGCACTTTCGCCAATATTTGTTACACTGGAGTTCGAATAGTAAATCAGATCCCTCCTCCCCAAGTATGCACTTTCCACACTGTTTGTTAGACTGGAGTTAGAATAGTAAATCCCCCATGAATGGACTTAGAATAGTAAATTTGTCCCCCAATGTAAACATTATTCCCAATGTAGTAAAGTAAATCTGACCCCTCCCAGTGCATGCAATGTCCACAATGTTTGTTAGATTGGTAAATAGGATATATGCCCCCCCAGATGTATGTATTTTTCCCAGTGTTTGTTTGAATAGAGTTATAAGTGGTAATCTGACACCCCTGCCCCAAAATGTATGCACTTTCCTCAACATTTGTTAGACCAGAGTTAGAATGGTAAATCTGTTCCACCCCCAGTGTAAACACTTTCCCCCAATCGATGTTAGATGAGAGCTAAAATAGTAAATCTGCCCCCCATATATACACATTTTTCCCAATGTTTGTTAGAGTGGAAGTAGAATAGAAAATATGCCCCCCCCCAATGTATGCACTTTCATCAGTTTTATTTAGATTGGGGTTAGACTAATAACTCCCCCCAACCCCTCAGGAGTAACCCCCTTCCCCAATGTTTGTTACACTGAATACGATTTGTAAATTTGCTTCTATGTATGCAATTTCCCAGTGATTGTTAAATTGGAGTTTAAATAGTAAATCTCAATTCATCTGCTCCCCAATGTATGCACTTTGCTCAATGTTTGTTAAATTAGAGTTAGAATAGTAAATCTGGCCTCCCAAGGTATGCTCTTTCTCTAGTGTTAGTTGGAAGTTACAACAGGAAATCTTATCCGCACACAATGCATGCATATTTTCTCATGTTTGCAGAATATTGAGAGACTATTCAATTTAAAGGAATGTATTTTTAATAGATTTTATTTATTTTTATTATATTTCTGTTGTGTGTTTTAATTATTTTCTCTTTTATTGTAATATTAAAAATTACGTTTTGATACATATTTTAAAAAATTATTCACAATGGTTTAATAAATTCAAAATATGTTTTATGTTTTTAATATATTAACAAGTATACTTATTTATATAGTATTTTATAACAATTATAAAAATAAAAATAGTGTATTTTTTATTAAATATTTTTATTTGCTTATTATATTTATTGTAGTGTATACCTTAATCTTCATTTTTATATATTGTTTTTCAAATGATTTTAGACATGTATTTTTAAAGATTTTTATGTTCATAAATTAATGTTTGTTTTTTCTGTTTTATATTTTTTACAATATTAATTTAGAAAATATTACTTTAAGTGGTATTTTAAATTATAATAATGTTACTCACAGTTAAATACTTATACTTACCAGTATCATGTCAATATTTTTTACCACAATGTTTTAGTGGTCAATATTTTTGTACTTTACATTCTGTGGGCCTGATTCACAAACTGCACTTTTGAGGAAGTTTACAGTTTTGAGTACGCTTACTACTTTTCGGTATTCACAAACTGCACTTTTATAGTAACTTAAGCTCTTGTAGTAAGTCCAGCACAACACATGGCCAACCACTTTTACTGTAACAGCCTTTCATAGAAGATAATGCTGGTAGGGACGTAAGATAAACTCCTGTAGGAAATATTGCATTCAATTAATTAAAATTGTTAAATATATATAGTAATATGAATTAATGTTAAAAATATATAAAAACACTACGTATTTTATAATTAAATAATAAATATGCATTAACGTGTTTTGAATTGAAAAATAATGGTACAATAAATGTTAGAAAAAATTCATAACATTTACTTTTACATTATTTATCAAATTAAAACATGGGTTATTAAATAGTTTATAATTAATTAATAAAGATGTAATATTTTATATATATTAAACATGAATTTATACTATTTTATATTTTTAACTATTTAACATTTTTAATTTCATATTATTTCCTAGGGGGCTTTATTTTAAGTCCTACCTGCATTATTTTCTACAGGAGAGTTGCAATACCAGGTGTTGGCCTTGCATAGTGCTGGACATACTAGAAAAGTGTAAGTTACTATAAAAATGTAAGTTAGTACAAAATTGTTGTTGGTGAATACTGAAACAATAGTAAACTTACTCAAATGTGTAAGTTACCTTTGTGGATCAGGCCCTAAGTACATAAAGTTCATGTTTTGGTTGTCAATATTTTGAGAACTATATTATTGTACCATAAGGTTTTTGTGTGGTCGATATTCTCTCATACAACGATTTATAAACTGCCAGGATGTCTTTTAAGTTATCAGACTCAAAGGATAGTGCTTTGGCTTTGTCTTCCTAACTTTATCTTCTAAACAGCTTGATGCATTCTGTTTGCTGCAGTTTAGGCTATTGGCACAATCAAAGTTATAAAAATTCAAATTGATTCTCTTCAGGACCTTTACTCTCACTTGACGTAAAGTCCCTAAGGTCCGACTCCATCTTATGTAGGCTCTGACTCCATCTTGATCCTTGGAGGTCGCCATCTTGCTTAACTTAGACAACAGACGTCCCCATATTCCCTGATTTATGCAGAATCATTGTCATGTCTGCCTTTAGATGCATGTGTCGCCCAATTTTATCTTTCTAGGAACTATGATAGAGTCAAGTACTTTAATTAAAGACATTGGGGCTCATTACGATGGCGGACGGACTTAAGTCCGTCCGCCATCGTCCCGGGGATGGGGACCGCCCGCATATGAGGCGGCAGTCCCACACATGTAATTACGATGCGACTGCCACCACGGTGGTTGCATCTGCAATTTTTAACATTGCGGCGAGTGCTGCTAGCTGCAGCACCCGCCGCAAGGTTAAAAATGCACCTTGAACATTTCCCTGCACTACGTGGCCAGCACCATGGGGTGCCTGCTACATTGTGCAGGGAATTGTAGGGGCATCAATAAAACAACGTCTCAACAGGTATATCAAGCGGGGGACTGTTCAAAAAGGTGCATCAATCACACAGCACAGGAAAGAAATAAGGGAGACCAATGAGATTGAAAAAGATTGTTATTTACATATAGAAGCACTGAAATCAACTAAATTGCAGTAACCATAACAAACAAATGTGCACTGGAAGTGTTCTAGTGAATAAACGGCGCAGTGACACACGTGATTAGAAACAACGTGAGGCGGCGAAAAATTATAATAATAATCAGTGTAGGTCAAACAAAAATATTTACAATCACAAACATAATTCCATTATTTGTGAATGACCCTTTGGTTGCCGCAATTGGCGTTGTAGAGTCGACGGCGTTTCGACCTCTCTAACTCAAGGTCATCATCAGGACGATGGTTACCCGATTTATTTAAAGTGCTCTATAGAATCAAGAGGGAAAGGAGAAAAATCAATAGGACTGAAACCCAAAGAAAAAGAAGAATAAAATGCAGGAAGGAAAGTCGGGGCAATACCTGGTGGCACTAGGTGGGGAGGGGGAATCCAGAAGGTGAGTCCTACACGACTGGAACTGTAGGCGGTGTGATTTGAAGAAGCCTTCAATGGCTGGAATATCGTCTAAAGAGAGAAAATTAAGAAGGCAATGGCTATCAGGAAAACAGGGGCCGAGTAAAAGGACAGAGGTTTAGACGGCGCCGTGGACTTACCAATTGTGGAAAGTACTGCGTCAGGGGGAAGAACGTGCGGAAAGCTGGGCAGCGTTCTGAAAGGAAACGAGATAAGAAAAGGAAAGGGGAGGGACGTTTAGATATAGCAATAGACCGACGGTTTAAATGAAAGGGACAAAAACCGCCGTGGTCTTACCGGAGAAAAATTCCGATGGGCAGCGGGTGGTTGGTTCCACTGATTCGTCAGGTTTGAAGGAATATGTGATCAGGATGCCGGGATAAGTCCAAAAGCAGGTAGGACGAGTGAAGCGTCTCAAGCGTGCTGCACGGCATATCTAAGATATAGAAGCCGGCAGAATCACGTGAGAGTGCTTAACGCGCAGGTCCTGACAATAAGAACTAGAGCGTGGTACAAGAGTTCAATACCCCGGGGGACGGGAAAAATAGTAATAAAATAGAAATAAATAACGGCATAGAACCATGGCCGTATGTGAAAGACACCGAGAGGGAGTGACAGTATACATATTCATATTCAGACTACATTCAAGGGTATTATTACAATAGAAACAGTGAGCTGATAATAGTATAACTCCACAGTTATTAGGTAGACTACAACGCAATACATACAATTGGTAATACGGAGGCTACCGAATATATTTGGATGAACCCAAATGGGAATTAAGTGCCATGCACTAAGAAATTAGACCAACATATTACATCTGATGAGTAATATGAAGCGAAAGAAAATTAATTAAACAATTTACCAAAATGCGGAACCAATATACTGGCTATCAAGTCCATTTGGATGATCTTTCACAGAAAGTTTTTACCATGTAGGAGGGAATAAAAACAACATAATGCATCTTGTGTAACATGTAAATTAGTAAAAAAGAGTGAAATCGAATACATAAACAGTTTACAAAACAGCGGAAACAATCACTAATGTATTTGACAAACTCTGGGCTTGTGTATTGCGACCAACTGTGTTGACAAGTGTTACACCACCAATGTAGATGTTAAAACATGTAGTATGAATAAAAACAATTTGAAAAAAGTTTATGAATTAGATTCCAGTTCGCAAAAATGAACATACCGAATTAGAGCAAGAAAAACAGCTATCACACGATGAATGTAGGACTAGGAATACTATGTTGTAGTGATCACTGTGTTCCACTCATCAAGTGAATTCAGACCATGGGCTACAGAGTTGCATCGTGTGATCCATCTACACTCACATTTGTTCAATAAAAGTTGGAGGTTACCGCCACGGATGGGTAGTAGTGGACGGTCTATGACCTGCCATGTCAAATCTGTTTCTGAGTGATTATTTTCTTTGTAGTGTGTTACCAATGGTGCAGTGGTAACATTGCATCTAATGCGACTCTTGTGCTGAGAGATGCGTTGTTTCACCATCTGTGTGGTCTGGCCTATGTAAAGTAGATTGCAAGGGCAACGAATCGCATAGATGACATTATTAGTGCGACAGTTGGAGAAATGCTTTAGTTGGTAGGTACGGTCTGTGGTGACAAATACCTTGGTGTTACTGGTAAGGTCACAAACATTACAATTCTGGCATTTATAATGGCCTATGATGGGTGGGAGACCCCACAATGATGTCACTGATTGGTCATTCTTTACTTTAGAAGGCCATGTAATAGCGTGGACCAGTTTGTCTGAAAGATTGTCTCCTCTTTTGTAAGAAAGTAAAGGGGGTTCAGAAAAATGTGCAAAGGTACGGAGCAATGTCCAGTTTTTCTTGATTATTTTGCCAACCTTGTTACTACAAGGACTGTAGGTTGAAACAAAAGGAATACGTGTGTTTTGGCGTTTGATTGATGGTGTCAAAAGTATCTCTCTATGACTATACCAAGCACGCTTGAGCGCCCTTTTACTAGGTGTTTAGGGTAGCCTCTGCTAATTAATTTCTCAGAGAGGATAGCTGCCTCACGGAAATAATCCTTGCGCCATTTACAATTACGCCGTACGCGGAGGAATTGCCCATATGGTAGGCCGTCACGCAAGCCGCGTGGATGGTAGCTAGAATAAAGCAACAAGGTATTACGTTCAGTGGGTTTTCGATACAAGATAGTGCCAATGGTACCATCCTCTGCGTGTAATGTGAGATCAAGGAAGGGAAGATCATTTCTTCTGATGTCAGAGGTAAAGGTAAGGTGGGGTTGGTTGGTGTTAAGCCAAATGACAAAGGAGGAAAGGTCTTCTTGTTGTCCCTGCCATAGGAGAAGGATGTCGTCTATGTAACGACGCCATAATATAATATTATTCAAGAAAGGATTTTGAATTGACAAAATGAATGTCGATTCCAAATGATGAACATAAAGGACAGCAAAATTGGGGGCGAAACAAGCGCCCATGGAAACTCCCTTAATCTGGAGGTAGTATGTGTCTTTGTACAGGAAGTAATTGTCAGTCAATGCAATGTTAAGAAGTTGAATTATGAACTCGGTCGGAATAAGCATGGGTCTCAATCGTGTATTCAATAGATGTTCAATCACTGCCAGGCCCTCTGTCTGGGGAATGTTAGTATACAACGATTCAATATCGAGGCCGGCCATAAGGTCAGTATCGGTGTTGAATGGGAGATCCTCAATGATATTGATTAAGTGGGTGCTGTCTTTGACAAAAATATTGGTGAATGGAACAAATTCTTTCAAGATGGCGTCAATATATTTGCCCAAAGGTTCCAAAATGGAACCACAACCAGAGACTATGGGTCGGCCGGGTGGGGTCAATGAGTTTTTATGTATTTTGGGCAAAATATAAATCACAGGTGTTCTGGGATGTGGATTATTGAGGAAAGCATGTTCTTTTTTACTGATGATGCCACTATGAAGAGCCTGAGAGGTGATTGTAGATATTTTCTTTTGGATAGTAGTGAGTGGATCTGAAGTCAACTTGCGGTAATGTGTGGCATTGTTGAGCTGGCGAAGAATCTCGCCATCATATTTGTCATGATCCATTACAACTATTCCTCCGCCCTTATCGGCGGGTTTGATGACTATATTCTTGTTGTCACTTAAAATGTTTATGGCAAGTTTCTCAGTGAGTGGCAAATTGTAGGGTACAAATTCTGATTGGTTTTGAAGTTCCTTCACCTCGTGTAGAACGAGTTTCTCAAAGGTTAAAATTTCAGGCGGCATCATTGAAGTAGGTGGCAAAAAGGTGGAGACCGGTCTGAATTGTCTTACAAAGGGCATATTAGTTTCAGGTTTGTCAGAAAAAACTGTTTCAGACGGATACGTCTAAAAACAGGAGTAAATCTTCCTGAAGCTTGAAAAAATTACTGCGTGCCGTAGGAACAAAGGAAAGACCTTTACTGAGTAGGGAGATTTCATCAGAGGCTAGAGGGTGGGTGGAGAGATTAAAGATGGGTATGGACAGATTGGAGGGAGATGAAATCTGAAGTGTTAAAGGAATTACTGGTTGTGCAGCCACATTATTCATGGGTGGATCGGTTAGCCCTGCAAGAGTGGTAATAGATGGCCTGAGAATGGTGGATGGAATCCTGTTTTCATTATTAAAGTTGGAAGGGATAGAAATATCCCTCGGTAAGAGTGTCATAATGTCAGGTTGTGTTCCAACCATCATTGCTGGGGCCCCCATTGGTAGAATTTTTGGCGGGTCTGTCTCTCGCCTGCGTATTGGCTTTGGTAGTTTTGTTTTTTGCGGCCACGTCCGCGGCCACGGTCCCCTCCTAAAAACCAATAGGGAGGAGTGGCGGTGGTTGAGGACGCCTATATGCACCTGAGCTTGTGCCCTCACCGCCGTCCGAGTCCTCGATGGATGTGTTGGAGGAATCAGAGAAAGTTATAAGCTGGTTATTGCGGTACCTGCCCCAGTTTCTATTTCTAAGTGGCTGGTAGGGTGTGTTATAGAATGTGTCGAGTAAATATGGATACGTCTGATCTCTATTGTAGTTCTTAATATCCTTCTGAATTTTATTTACTTTTTTATTTTGTTCGAACGTATGGAAGGTTGCGATAGTAGCGTTTACTCTGTCTAGGAGGCCCTTAGCGTCAGTGATGGTAGTGTCGGCTAGGATAAGCTTCTCTAACTCTGCTATTTCTTCCAACTCTTTCTTACTGTGTTCTATCGCCGTATCAATACCGAGGACCATCCAGTGCCTGGAGCAAGTAGTAGCCAGATGACTAAAGCCAGTACGAAACTTGGGGTCCTGGGTAAAAATAGCAGGAACGTTACGTATTTGTAGTCCTAGAGGTATGGTGTTAGATTTAAGGTACTCAGTAAGCATGCGAGCATGCAGGTCGGTACGAATTTGTTTTTTCTTGAGATTTTCTAGTCTCTCGAATAGTACCCTAGAAGTGTTGGGTGCCGAAGGGAGAGGTGTGGAAGTATGAGACAAAAGAGAGGGGCCAGTGAGGATATTTCGGATGTAGTCATCCGAATAGGAGGGGTCTCCCTAGAGGACATAATATGTAAATTAATTACACATTACGTGACACAAGGTTGTGTACTGTATATTTGAAATTATACTCTCGCAATCCAGCGATTGCTCAATCTTAAGAAAAACAAGAAACAGGAGTAAACCCGTTAACCCAGTTGAGACCGGGTAAGTATTGCATCAATAAAACAACGTCTCAACAGGTATATCAAGCGGGGGACTGTTCAAAAAGGTGTATCAATCACACAGCACAGGAAAGAAATAAGGGAGACCAATGAGATTGAAAAAGATTGTTATTTACATATAGAAGCACTGAAATCAACTAAATTGCAGTAACCATAACAAACAAATGTGCACTGGAAGTGTTCTAGTGAATAAACGGCGCAGTGACACACGTGATTAGAAACAACGTGAGGCGGCGAAAAATTATAATAATAATCAGTGTAGGTCAAACAAAAATATTTACAATCACAAACATAATTCCATTATTTGTGAATGACCCTTTGGTTGCCGCAATTGGCGTTGTAGAGTCGACGGCGTTTCGACCTCTCTAACTCAAGGTCATCATCAGGACGATGGTTACCCGATTTATTTAAAGTGCTCTATAGAATCAAGAGGGAAAGGAGAAAAATCAATAGGACTGAAACCCAAAGAAAAAAGAAGAATAAAATGCAGGAAGGAAAGTCGGGGCAATACCTGGTGGCACTAGGTGGGGAGGGGGAATCCAGAAGGTGAGTCCTACACGACTGGAACTGTAGGCGGTGTGATTTGAAGAAGCCTTCAATGGCTGGAATATCGTCTAAAGAGAGAAAATTAAGAAGGCAATGGCTATCAGGAAAACAGGGGCCGAGTAAAAGGACAGAGGTTTAGACGGCGCCGTGGACTTACCAATTGTGGAAAGTACTGCGTCAGGGGGAAGAACGTGCGGAAAGCTGGGCAGCGTTCTGAAAGGAAACGAGATAAGAAAAGGAAAGGGGAGGGACGTTTAGATATAGCAATAGACCGACGGTTTAAATGAAAGGGACAAAAACCGCCGTGGTCTTACCGGAGAAAAATTCCGATGGGCAGCGGGTGGTTGGTTCCACTGATTCGTCAGGTTTGAAGGAATATGTGATCAGGATGCCGGGATAAGTCCAAAAGCAGGTAGGACGAGTGAAGCGTCTCAAGCGTGCTGCACGGCATATCTAAGATATAGAAGCCGGCAGAATCACGTGAGAGTGCTTAACGCGCAGGTCCTTACAATAAGAACTAGAGCGTGGTACAAGAGTTCAATACCCCGGGGGGACGGGAAAAAATAGTAATAAAATAGAAATAAATAACGGCATAGAACCATGGCCGTATGTGAAAGACACCGAGAGGGAGTGACAGTATACATATTCATATTCAGACTACATTCAAGGGTATTATTACAATAGAAACAGTGAGCTGATAATAGTATAACTCCACAGTTATTAGGTAGACTACAACGCAATACATACAATTGGTAATACGGAGGTTACCGAATATATTTGGATGAACCCAAATGGGAATTAAGTGCCATGCACTAAGAAATTAGACCAACATATTACATCTGATGAGTAATATGAAGCGAAAGAAAATTAATTAAACAATTTACCAAAATGCGGAACCAATATACTGGCTATCAAGTCCATTTGGATGATCTTTCACAGAAAGTTTTTACCATGTAGGAGGGAATAAAAACAACATAATGCATCTTGTGTAACATGTAAATTAGTAAAAAGAGTGAAATCGAATACATAAACAGTTTACAAAACAGCGGAAACAATCACTAATGTATTTGACAAACTCTGGGCTTGTGTATTGCGACCAACTGTGTTGACAAGTGTTACACCACCAATGTAGATGTTAAAACATGTAGTATGAATAAAAACAATTTGAAAAAAGTTTATGAATTAGATTCCAGTTCGCAAAAATGAACATACCGAATTAGAGCAAGAAAAACAGCTATTACACGATGAATGTAGGACTAGGAATACTATGTTGTAGTGATCACTGTGTTCCACTCATCAAGTGAATTCAGACCATGGGCTACAGAGTTGCATCGTGTGATCCATCTACACTCACATTTGTTCAATAAAAGTTGGAGGTTACCGCCACGGATGGGTAGTAGTGGACGGTCTATGACCTGCCATGTCAAATCTGTTTCTGAGTGATTATTTTCTTTGTAGTGTGTTACCAATGGTGCAGTGGTAACATTGCATCTAATGCGACTCTTGTGCTGAGAGATGCGTTGTTTCACCATCTGTGTGGTCTGGCCTATGTAAAGTAGATTGCAAGGGCAACGAATCGCATAGATGACATTATTAGTGCGACAGTTGGAGAAATGCTTTAGTTGGTAGGTACGGTCTGTGGTGACAAATACCTTGGTGTTACTGGTAAGGTCACAAACATTACAATTCTGGCATTTATAATGGCCTATGATGGGTGGGAGACCCCACAATGATGTCACTGATTGGTCATTCTTTACTTTAGAAGGCCATGTAATAGCGTGGACCAGTTTGTCGGAAAGATTGTCTCCTCTTTTGTAAGAAAGTAAAGGGGGTTCAGAAAAATGTGCAAAGGTACGGAGCAATGTCCAGTTTTTCTTGATTATTTTGCCAACCTTGTTACTACAAGGACTGTAGGTTGAAACAAAAGGAATACGTGTGTTTTGGCGTTTGATTGATGGTGTCAAAAGTATCTCTCTATGACTATACCAAGCACGCTTGAGCGCCCTTTTTACTAGGTGTTTAGGGTAGCCTCTGCTAATTAATTTCTCAGAGAGGATAGCTGCCTCACGGAAATAATCCTTGCGCCATTTACAATTACGCCGTACGCGGAGGAATTGCCCATATGGTAGGCCGTCACGCAAGCCGCGTGGATGGTAGCTAGAATAAAGCAACAAGGTATTACGTTCAGTGGGTTTTCGATACAAGATAGTGCCAATGGTACCATCCTCTGCGTGTAATGTGAGATCAAGGAAGGGAAGATCATTTCTTCTGATGTCAGAGGTAAAGGTAAGGTGGGGTTGGTTGGTGTTAAGCCAAATGACAAAGGAGGAAAGGTCTTCTTGTTGTCCCTGCCATAGGAGAAGGATGTCGTCTATGTAACGACGCCATAATATAATATTATTCAAGAAAGGATTTTGAATTGACAAAATGAATGTCGATTCCAAATGATGAACATAAAGGACAGCAAAATTGGAGGCGAAACAAGCGCCCATGGAAACTCCCTTAATCTGGAGGTAGTATGTGTCTTTGTACAGGAAGTAATTGTCAGTCAATGCAATGTTAAGAAGTTGAATTATGAACTCGGTCGGAATAAGCATGGGTCTCAATCGTGTATTCAATAGATGTTCAATCACTGCCAGGCCCTCTGTCTGGGGAATGTTAGTATACAACGATTCAATATCGAGGCCGGCCATAAGGTCAGTATCGGTGTTGAATGGGAGATCCTCAATGATATTGATTAAGTGGGTGCTGTCTTTGACAAAAGTATTGGTGAATGGAACAAATTCTTTCAAGATGGCGTCAATATATTTGCCCAAAGGTTCCAAAATGGAACCACAACCAGAGACTATGGGTCGGCCGGGTGGGGTCAATGAGTTTTTATGTATTTTGGGCAAAATATAAATCACAGGTGTTCTGGGATGTGGATTATTGAGGAAAGCATGTTCTTTTTACTGATGATGCCACTATGAAGAGCCTGAGAGGTGATTGTAGATATTTTCTTTTGGATAGTAGTGAGTGGATCTGAAGTCAACTTGCGGTAATGTGTGGCATTGTTGAGCTGGCGAAGAATCTCGCCATCATATTTGTCATGATCCATTACAACTATTCCTCCGCCCTTATCGGCGGGTTTGATGACTATATTCTTGTTGTCACTTAAAATGTTTATGGCAAGTTTCTCAGTGAGTGGCAAATTGTAGGGTACAAATTCTGATTGGTTTTGAAGTTACTTCAAAACCAATCAGAATTTGTACCCTACAATTTGCCACTCACTGAGAAACTTGCCATAAACATTTTAAGTGACAACAAGAATATAGTCATCAAACCCGCCGATAAGGGCGGAGGAATAGTTGTAATGGATCATGACAAATATGATGGCGAGATTCTTCGCCAGCTCAACAATGCAAAATATAAATCACAGGTGTTCTGGGATGTGGATTATTGAGAAAGCATGTTCTTTTTACTGATGATGCCACTATGAAGAGCCTGAGAGGTGATTGTAGATATTTTCTTTTGGATAGTAGTGAGTGGATCTGAAGTCAACTTGCGTGTGTGTGGCATTGTTGAGCTGGCGAAGAATCTCGCCATCATATTTGTCATGATCCATTACAACTATTCCTCCGCCCTTATCGGCGGGAGTTTGATGACTATATTCTTGTTGTCACTTAAATGTTTATGGCAGTTTCTCAGTGAGTGGCAATTGTAGGGTACAAATTCTGATTGGTTTTGAAGTTACTTCAAAGCCAATCAGAATTTGTACCTACAATTGCCACTCACTGAGAAACTTGCCATAAACATTTTAAGTGACAACAAGAATATAGTCATCAAACCCGCCGATAAGGGCGGAGGAATAGTTGTAATGGATCATGACAAATATGATGGCGAGATTCTTCGCCAGCTCAACAATGCCACACATTACCGCAAGTTGACTTCAGATCCACTCACTACTATCCAAAAGAAAATATCTACAATCACCTCTCAGGCTCTTCATAGTGGCATCATCAGTAAAAAAGAACATGCTTTCCTCAATAATCCACATCCCAGAACACCTGTGATTTATATTTTGCCCAAAATACATAAAAACTCATTGACCCCACCCGGCCGACCCATAGTCTCTGGTTGTGGTTCCATTTTGGAACCTATGGGCAAATATATTGACGCCATCTTGAAAGAATTTGTTCCATTCACCAATACTTTTGTCAAAGACAGCACCCACTTAATCAATATCATTGAGGATCTCCCATTCAACACCGATACTGACCTTATGGCCGGCCTCGATATTGAATCGTTGTATACTAACATTCCCCAGACAGAGGGCCTGGCAGTGATTGAACATCTATTGAATACACGATTGAGACCCATGCTTATTCCGACCGAGTTCATAATTCAACTTCTTAACATTGCATTGACTGACAATTACTTCCTGTACAAAGACACATACTACCTCCAGATTAAGGGAGTTTCCATGGGCGCTTGTTTCGCCCCCAATTTTGCTGTCCTTTATGTTCATCATTTGGAATCGACATTCATTTTGTCAATTCAAAATCCTTTCTTGAATAATATTATATTATGGCGTCGTTACATAGACGACATCCTTCTCCTATGGCAGGGACAACAAGAAGACCTTTCCTCCTTTGTCATTTGGCTTAACACCAACCAACCCCACCTTACCTTTACCTCTGACATCAGAAGAAATGATCTTCCCTTCCTTGATCTCACATTACACGCAGAGGATGGTACCATTGGCACTATCTTGTATCGAAAACCCACTGAACGTAATACCTTGTTGCTTTATTCTAGCTACCATCCACGCGGCTTGCGTGACGGCCTACCATATGGGCAATTCCTCCGCGTACGGCGTAATTGTAAATGGCGCAAGGATTATTTCCGTGAGGCAGCTATCCTCTCTGAGAAATTAATTAGCAGAGGCTACCCTAAACACCTAGTAAAAAGGGCGCTCAAGCGTGCTTGGTATAGTCATAGAGAGATACTTTTGACACCATCAATCAAACGCCAAAACACACGTATTCCTTTTGTTTCAACCTACAGTCCTTGTAGTAACAAGGTTGGCAAAATAATCAAGAAAAACTGGACATTGCTCCGTACCTTTGCACATTTTTCTGAACCCCCTTTACTTTCTTACAAAAGAGGAGACAATCTTTCAGACAAACTGGTCCACGCTATTACATGGCCTTCTAAAGTAAAGAATGACCAATCAGTGACATCATTGTGGGGTCTCCCACCCATCATAGGCCATTATAAATGCCAGAATTGTAATGTTTGTGACCTTACCAGTAACACCAAGGTATTTGTCACCACAGACCGTACCTACCAACTAAAGCATTTCTCCAACTGTCGCACTAATAATGTCATCTATGCGATTCGTTGCCCTTGCAATCTACTTTACATAGGCCAGACCACACAGATGGTGAAACAACGCATCTCTCAGCACAAGAGTCGCATTAGATGCAATGTTACCACTGCACCATTGGTAACACACTACAAAGAAAATAATCACTCAGAAACAGATTTGACATGGCAGGTCATAGACCGTCCACTACTACCCATCCGTGGCGGTAACCTCCAACTTTTATTGAACAAATGTGAGTGTAGATGGATCACACGATGCAACTCTGTAGCCCATGGTCTGAATTCACTTGATGAGTGGAACACAGTGATCACTACAACATAGTATTCCTAGTCCTACATTCATCGTGTAATAGCTGTTTTTCTTGCTCTAATTCGGTATGTTCATTTTTGCGAACTGGAATCTAATTCATAAACTTTTTTCAAATTGTTTTTATTCATACTACATGTTTTAACATCTACATTGGTGGTGTAACACTTGTCAACACAGTTGGTCGCAATACACAAGCCCAGAGTTTGTCAAATACATTAGTGATTGTTTCCGCTGTTTTGTAAACTGTTTATGTATTCGATTTCACTCTTTTTACTAATTTACATGTTACACAAGATGCATTATGTTGTTTTTATTCCCTCCTACATGGTAAAAACTTTCTGTGAAAGATCATCCAAATGGACTTGATAGCCAGTATATTGGTTCCGCATTTTGGTAAATTGTTTAATTAATTTTCTTTCGCTTCATATTACTCATCAGATGTAATATGTTGGTCTAATTTCTTAGTGCATGGCACTTAATTCCCATTTGGGTTCATCCAAATATATTCGGTAGCCTCCGTATTACCAATTGTATGTATTGCGTTGTAGTCTACCTAATAACTGTGGAGTTATACTATTATCAGCTCACTGTTTCTATTGTAATAATACCCTTGAATGTAGTCTGAATATGAATATGTATACTGTCACTCCCTCTCGGTGTCTTTCACATACGGCCATGGTTCTATGCCGTTATTTATTTCTATTTTATTACTATTTTTCCCGTCCCCCGGGGTATTGAACTCTTGTACCACGCTCTAGTTCTTATTGTCAGGACCTGCGCGTTAAGCACTCTCACGTGATTCTGCCGGCTTCTATATCTTAGATATGCCGTGCAGCACGCTTGAGACGCTTCACTCGTCCTACCTGCTTTTGGACTTATCCCGGCATCCTGATCACATATTCCTTCAAACCTGACGAATCAGTGGAACCAACCACCCGCTGCCCATCGGATTTTTCTCCGGTAAGACCACGGCGGTTTTTGTCCCTTTCATTTAAACCGTCGGTCTATTGCTATATCTAAACGTCCCTCCCCTTTCCTTTTCTTATCTCGTTTCCTTTCAGAACGCTGCCCAGCTTTCCGCACGTTCTTCCCCCTGACGCAGTACTTTCCACAATTGGTAAGTCCACGGCGCCGTCTAAACCTCTGTCCTTTTACTCGGCCCCTGTTTTCCTGATAGCCATTGCCTTCTTAATTTTCTCTCTTTAGACGATATTCCAGCCATTGAAGGCTTCTTCAAATCACACCGCCTACAGTTCCAGTCGTGTAGGACTCACCTTCTGGATTCCCCCTCCCCACCTAGTGCCACCAGGTATTGCCCCGACTTTCCTTCCTGCATTTTATTCTTCTTTTTTCTTTGGGTTTCAGTCCTATTGATTTTTCTCCTTTCCCTCTTGATTCTATAGAGCACTTTAAATAAATCGGGTAACCATCGTCCTGATGATGACCTTGAGTTAGAGAGGTCGAAACGCCGTCGACTCTACAACGCCAATTGCGGCAACCAAAGGGTCATTCACAAATAATGGAATTATGTTTGTGATTGTAAATATTTTTGTTTGACCTACACTGATTATTATTATAATTTTTCGCCGCCTCACGTTGTTTCTAATCACGTGTGTCACTGCGCCGTTTATTCACTAGAACACTTCCAGTGCACATTTGTTTGTTATGGTTACTGCAATTTAGTTGATTTCAGTGCTTCTATATGTAAATAACAATCTTTTTCAATCTCATTGGTCTCCCTTATTTCTTTCCTGTGCTGTGTGATTGATACACCTTTTTGAACAGTCCCCCGCTTGATATACCTGTTGAGACGTTGTTTTATTGATGCAATACTTACCCGGTCTCAACTGGGTTAACGGGTTTACTCCTGTTTCTTGTTTTTCTTAAGATTGAGCAATCGCTGGATTGCGAGAGTATAATTTCAAATATACAGTACACAACCTTGTGTCACGTAATGTGTAATTAATTTACATATTATGTCCTCTAGGGAGACCCCTCCTATTCGGATGACTACATCCGAAATATCCTCACTAGCCCCTCTCTTTTGTCTCATACTTCCACACCTCTCCCTTCGGCACCCAACACTTCTAGGGTACTATTCGAGAGACTAGAAAATCTCAAGAAAAAACAAATTCGTACCGACCTGCATGCTCGCATGCTTACTGAGTACCTTAAATCTAACACCATACCTCTAGGACTACAAATACGTAACGTTCCTGCTATTTTTACCCAGGACCCCAAGTTTCGTACTGGCTTTAGTCATCTGGCTACTACTTGCTCCAGGCACTGGATGGTCCTCGGTATTGATACGGCGATAGAACACAGTAAGAAAGAGTTGGAAGAAATAGCAGAGTTAGAGAAGCTTATCCTAGCCGACACTACCATCACTGACGCTAAGGGCCTCTAGACAGAGTAAACGCTACTATCGCAACCTTCCATACGTTCGAACAAAATAAAAAAGTAAATAAAATTCAGAAGGATATTAAGAACTACAATAGAGATCAGACGTATCCATATTTACTCGACACATTCTATAACACACCCTACCAGCCACTTAGAAATAGAAACTGGGGCAGGTACCGCAATAACCAGCTTATAACTTTCTCTGATTCCTCCAACACATCCATCGAGGACTCGGACGGCGGTGAGGGCACAAGCTCAGGTGCATATAGGCGTCCTCAACCACCGCCACTCCTCCCTATTGGTTTTTAGGAGGGGACCGTGGCCGCGGACGTGGCCGCAAAAACAAAACTACCAAAGCCAATACGCAGGCGAGAGACAGACCCGCCAAAAATTCTACCAATGGGGGCCCCAGCAATGATGGTTGGAACACAACCTGACATTATGACACTCTTACCGAGGGATATTTCTATCCCTTCCAACTTTAATAATGAAAACAGGATTCCATCCACCATTCTCAGGCCATCTATTACCACTCTTGCAGGGCTAACCGATCCACCCATGAATAATGTGGCTGCACAACCAGTAATTCCTTTAACACTTCAGATTTCATCTCCCTCCAATCTGTCCATACCCATCTTTAATCTCTCCACCCACCCTCTAGCCTCTGATGAAATCTCCCTACTCAGTAAAGGTCTTTCCTTTGTTCCTACGGCACGCAGTAATTTTTCAAGCTTCAGGAAGATTTACTCCTGTTTTTTAGACGTATCCGTCTGAAACAGTTTTTTCTGACAAACCTGAAACTAATATGCCCTTTGTAAGACAATTCAGACCGGTCTCCACCTTTTTGCCACCTACTTCAATGATGCCGCCTGAAATTTTAACCTTTGAGAAACTCGTTCTACACGAGGTGAAGGAACTTCAAAACCAATCAGAATTTGTACCCTACAATTTGCCACTCACTGAGAAACTTGCCATAAACATTTTAAGTGACAACAAGAATATAGTCATCAAACCCGCCGATAAGGGCGGAGGAATAGTTGTAATGGATCATGACAAATATGATGGCGAGATTCTTCGCCAGCTCAACAATGCCACACATTACCGCAAGTTGACTTCAGATCCACTCACTACTATCCAAAAGAAAATATCTACAATCACCTCTCAGGCTCTTCATAGTGGCATCATCAGTAAAAAGAACATGCTTTCCTCAATAATCCACATCCCAGAACACCTGTGATTTATATTTTGCCCAAAATACATAAAAACTCATTGACCCCACCCGGCCGACCTATAGTCTCTGGTTGTGGTTCCATTTTGGAACCTTTGGGCAAATATATTGACGCCATCTTGAAAGAATTTGTTCCATTCACCAATACTTTTGTCAAAGACAGCACCCACTTAATCAATATCATTGAGGATCTCCCATTCAACACCGATACTGACCTTATGGCCGGCCTCGATATTGAATCGTTGTATACTAACATTCCCCAGACAGAGGGCCTGGCAGTGATTGAACATCTATTGAATACACGATTGAGACCCATGCTTATTCCGACCGAGTTCATAATTCAACTTCTTAACATTGCATTGACTGACAATTACTTCCTGTACAAAGACACATACTACCTCCAGATTAAGGGAGTTTCCATGGGCGCTTGTTTCGCCCCCAATTTTGCTGTCCTTTATGTTCATCATTTGGAATCGACATTCATTTTGTCAATTCAAAATCCTTTCTTGAATAATATTATATTATGGCGTCGTTACATAGACGACATCCTTCTCCTATGGCAGGGACAACAAGAAGACCTTTCCTCCTTTGTCATTTGGCTTAACACCAACCAACCCCACCTTACCTTTACCTCTGACATCAGAAGAAATGATCTTCCCTTCCTTGATCTCACATTACACGCAGAGGATGGTACCATTGGCACTATCTTGTATCGAAAACCCACTGAACGTAATACCTTGTTGCTTTATTCTAGCTACCATCCACGCGGCTTGCGTGACGGCCTACCATATGGGCAATTCCTCCGCGTACGGCGTAATTGTAAATGGCGCAAGGATTATTTCCGTGAGGCAGCTATCCTCTCTGAGAAATTAATTAGCAGAGGCTACCCTAAACACCTAGTAAAAGGGCGCTCAAGCGTGCTTGGTATAGTCATAGAGAGATACTTTTGACACCATCAATCAAACGCCAAAACACACGTATTCCTTTTGTTTCAACCTACAGTCCTTGTAGTAACAAGGTTGGCAAAATAATCAAGAAAAACTGGACATTGCTCCGTACCTTTGCACATTTTTCTGAACCCCCTTTACTTTCTTACAAAAGAGGAGACAATCTTTCAGACAAACTGGTCCACGCTATTACATGGCCTTCTAAAGTAAAGAATGACCAATCAGTGACATCATTGTGGGGTCTCCCACCCATCATAGAGCCATTATAAATGCCAGAATTGTAATGTTTGTGACCTTACCAGTAACACCAAGGTATTTGTCACCACAGACCGTACCTACCAACTAAAGCATTTCTCCAACTGTCGCACTAATAATGTCATCTATGCGATTCGTTGCCCTTGCAATCTACTTTACATAGGCCAGACCACACAGATGGTGAAACAACGCATCTCTCAGCACAAGAGTCGCATTAGATGCAATGTTACCACTGCACCATTGGTAACACACTACAAAGAAAATAATCACTCAGAAACAGATTTGACATGGCAGGTCATAGACCGTCCACTACTACCCATCCGTGGCGGTAACCTCCAACTTTTATTGAACAAATGTGAGTGTAGATGGATCACACGATGCAACTCTGTAGCCCATGGTCTGAATTCACTTGATGAGTGGAACACAGTGATCACTACAACATAGTATTCCTAGTCCTACATTCATCGTGTGATAGCTGTTTTCTTGCTCTAATTCGGTATGTTCATTTTTGCGAACTGGAACCTAATTCATAAACTTTTTTCAAATTGTTTTTATTCATACTACATGTTTTAACATCTACATTGGTGGTGTAACACTTGTCAACACAGTTGGTCGCAATACACAAGCCCAGAGTTTGTCAAATACATTAGTGATTGTTTCCGCTGTTTTGTAAACTGTTTATGTATTCGATTTCACTCTTTTTTACTAATTTACATGTTACACAAGATGCATTATGTTGTTTTTATTCCCTCCTACATGGTAAAAACTTTCTGTGAAAGATCATCCAAATGGACTTGATAGCCAGTATATTGGTTCCGCATTTTGGTAAATTGTTTAATTAATTTTCTTTCGCTTCATATTACTCATCAGATGTAATATGTTGGTCTAATTTCTTAGTGCATGGCACTTAATTCCCATTTGGGTTCATCCAAATATATTCGGTAGCCTCCGTATTACCAATTGTATGTATTGCGTTGTAGTCTACCTAATAACTGTGGAGTTATACTATTATCAGCTCACTGTTTCTATTGTAATAATACCCTTGAATGTAGTCTGAATATGAATATGTATACTGTCACTCCCTCTCGGTGTCTTTCACATACGGCCATGGTTCTATGCCGTTATTTATTTCTATTTTATTACTATTTTTTCCCGTCCCCCGGAGTATTGAACTCTTGTACCACGCTCTAGTTCTTATTGTCAGGACCTGCGCGTTAAGCACTCTCACGTGATTCTGCCGGCTTCTATATCTTAGATATGCCGTGCAGCACGCTTGAGACGCTTCACTCGTCCTACCTGCTTTTGGACTTATCCCGGCATCCTGATCACATATTCCTTCAAACCTGACGAATCAGTGGAACCAACCACCCGCTGCCCATCGGAATTTTTCTCCGGTAAGACCACGGCGGTTTTTGTCCCTTTCATTTAAACCGTCGGTCTATTGCTATATCTAAACGTCCCTCCCCTTTCCTTTTCTTATCTCGTTTCCTTTCAGAACGCTGCCCAGCTTTCCGCACGTTCTTCCCCCTGACGCAGTACTTTCCACAATTGGTAAGTCCACGGCGCCGTCTAAACCTCTGTCCTTTTACTCGGCCCCTGTTTTCCTGATAGCCATTGCCTTCTTAATTTTCTCTCTTTAGACGATATTCCAGCCATTGAAGGCTTCTTCAAATCACACCGCCTACAGTTCCAGTCGTGTAGGACTCACCTTCTGGATTCCCCCTCCCCACCTAGTGCCACCAGGTATTGCCCCGACTTTCCTTCCTGCATTTTATTCTTCTTTTTTCTTTGGGTTTCAGTCCTATTGATTTTTCTCCTTTCCCTCTTGATTCTATAGAGCACTTTAAATAAATCGGGTAACCATCGTCCTGATGATGACCTTGAGTTAGAGAGGTCGAAACGCCGTCGACTCTACAACGCCAATTGCGGCAACCAAAGGGTCATTCACAAATAATGGAATTATGTTTGTGATTGTAAATATTTTTGTTTGACCTACACTGATTATTATTATAATTTTTCGCCGCCTCACGTTGTTTCTAATCACGTGTGTCACTGCGCCGTTTATTCACTAGAACACTTCCAGTGCACATTTGTTTGTTATGGTTACTGCAATTTAGTTGATTTCAGTGCTTCTATATGTAAATAACAATCTTTTTCAATCTCATTGGTCTCCCTTATTTCTTTCCTGTGCTGTGTGATTGATACACCTTTTTGAACAGTCCCCCGCTTGATATACCTGTTGAGACGTTGTTTTATTGATGCAATACTTACCCGGTCTCAACTGGGTTAACGGGTTTACTCCTGTTTCTTGTTTTTCTTGGGAATTGTAGGGGGGCACCATAGGTGCCCCCCTAAGTGGAAGTAGAAGGTGCCCAGGGGCAAGGGGGGCCCGCTACGGGCCCCCAAAGTACATCCCCGCCAGCCATTCCATGGCGGGGGTCCAGCATCCAAATCTGGCGGGCGGTGCCTGCTAGGCGCTGCCACCATTCTGTGGATGCGGGGCGGGTCCGACATACAATCGTAACAATTGCCTCTGTCGGACCCGGGGCAGTCGGGCTTTCCGCCCGCCAGCACAACGCCTGCCATCACAATCTGGCAGGCAGTGAATGGCCTTACGATGGCGGTGAACCCGCCACCGGCAGCCTGTCAGTGGCGGGTTCGCCACCATCGTAATCAGGCCCATAGATACACCATCTAATACGACATTCGTCTGGGTCAAATGTCCACCCTTCACCATGTCAAGTTTAAATTAGAACATGTACAGGTATTTAACCAAAATAATGTAGTCTGAATTGATGTCCTTTTGCCCTATATGTTAAACAGGAAATGTCTGGGTTGCATACCTTGATGCACATAATCTATGTCAGACATTCTTAAACCTATGTCAGAAATTCCAATTTCTGATAAGATTTAGTATAAAAGGATATCCACTTGTCAGGAGAGGTCCTTCGCCCAGATAATCGCCCGTGATTCTGCCAGAGATGGTTTCACCTGCTGCCAGCACACTTCGCTCTTCGCAGATGCCATATCATGCCTGAAGCTGATAAAGCCAAGTACCAAAGGAAGACCGACCAACTACTACCTCAGCGTGTGTTTGCCCTTCTTGGGGAACACTGTTTTCATGCCTCCACTGACAAAGACAGCCCTTGCTGTCAACAAGGTATGCAGTGCATCTCTTCTCCCTAAGAAACTGTAGATGGCAAGTTACTCTACATTCAATGCTCTCTTGGTATTGTGTATAGAAGTAGATTTAGGGTGTTGGTTGACATTTTAGCAATGTTAGAAATGTTTACTTTATTCTTGTTAATAATAACATTCATGTTTGCTGTTTTTATAATATTCTTGTGTAGTTGTTTTAGACGTACTGAGAAACAGATTATTCCTGTTATAGTTGTAGTAATAAGTACTTTTTACTTAAAAGTGTTAATTCTTCTTAGTACAATGTGTGTGTAATACTGTGAATAACAAAATAAGGTTTGTGACTGTTACCACAGTGCCCCTGGTTCCTTTACGGGATTGTTAGTAACCTAAAAGCAATATTTCTGTGTCAATTACACATTGAATAGGGTACTGCGGGGCTACATTAGCCTGTCTTTTACATTCATCGTGGTGCATTGACCCAAGTTCACCTGTGCCACCTGTGGGTGGGAAGGCACCCCTTGTACAGTTATGGCAAAGTTGTAACTTTAGAAACAATGGGGTGAAATGACGCCCCAATCCGGATGCACAGCATTAATTCACGCGTAGCATTGATGCCAAAGTTAATCCATTTAATCAAAAGTTTTATTCCAATTTTATTCATTCTTTCTGCAGTTCAATCCTGTTATCCAGTCACATGTTAGACTCTTATGGATACATTATGTCCTTAAATGCTGTAGGCATGCACATTTCGCCTTATCCTAGAGCATGGAATGTAGCATAAGTGTTCCTCCAAAGGTAATCTTTTTTCACCCAATGCATTTCGGGCCCTCCCGGCCCTTCGTCAGGGGTTTATCTACAATTTTAAAACATTACTGTTAGACTGAGTTTTCAATCATTATAACCAGTTAATAATTACGCACAGATGCAACAAATGTAAGAAATGCATACATTCTGATTTTCATATGCCCCACACTCAACGTTTTGCCCGCTGAATTCACTGAATAAATGTCTGCTCCAACTTTTCCCAACCCTCTAATTATGGTTTGTTTCACATTTCAAATTCACGTTGTTAAGTTCACTTAGCTGTGTGTAAACCACCTCTTCTGGACCTCAAAACGAATCCGTACCTTAAACGTTCTGGTTACTGTTCACCATCCCGTTGAGAACCATTCTACATCCCCAACTGCTTCACCCAATTTTAAACACCTGTGTAGCAGTCCCACCCCTTTTGTGTACTTCCAATTCACGCCCACTAATACGTTGAACTACAAGGCCCACAGTGCACTGCAAGAACTCTTCAGAATCTTTTTTTCTGATAGTGATTATCTGTTCGTGACCCTCACAGTGACTCGCTATATTCCCTATCCCCTGTTCTTACGATGTGGTGTTTCCCCTCCATTGTTCTGAGCATAAAACGTACGCTGTTCACATAACCTTCCCAAACATTTAAACTGTTTGAACACAGAATCCCCCGCCCACCCCGGTTGTTATTTTAAACGTTGATTGAGCAGCATGTCATTGAGTTGCTAACCATGATCACATTTTGTGCAAATCCATAATGCGCGTCTTAATGCTGCATGAAATTAACCATAAGTCCAACCAATGGTAATCCATTTCGCTTTAAAAACGTAGTCCATAAAATTCACTTTCGAGAAACGATGTCTCAGGGGTCTGTCATGTGACGATATGATTTTTGTGAGTTTATTTGTCGGTAATCCATGGGTGCTACTCGTCGGGTGGACAGAATAGTGATACATCATCAAAAAAGAATGACAGAGTGCACTCCTATTTATCCAAAAATTCATCCGTAGTTCATCATTCATCTGTTTGCGTGCAAACCCGGAATCGTGCACTGCCCATTTAGCACGTACTTGTGAAACACTAGAAACAATGGGGTGAAATGACGCCCCAATCCGGATGCACAGCATTAATTCACGCGTAGCATTGATGCCAAAGTTAATCCATTTAATCAAAAGTTTTATTCCAATTTTATTCATTCTTTCTGCAGTTCAATCCTGTTATCCAGTCACATGTTAGACTCTTATGGATACATTATGTCCTTAAATGCTGTAGGCATGCACATTTCGCCTTCTCCTAGAGCATGGAATGTAGCATAAGTGTTCCTCCAAAGGTAATCTTTTTTCACCCAATGCATTTCGGGCCCCTCCCGGCCCTTCGTCAGGGGTTTATCTACAATTTTAAAACATTACTGTTAGACTGAGTTTTCAATCATTATAACCAGTTAATAATTACACACAGATGCAACAAATGTAAGAAATGCATACATTCGATTTTCATATGCCCCACACTCAACGTTTTGCCCGCTGAATTCACTGAATAAATGTCTGCTCCAACTTTTCCCAACCCTCTAATTATGGTTTGTTTCACAGGTCAAATTCACGTTGTTAAGTTCACTTAGCTGTGTGTAAACCACCTCTTCTGGACCTCAAAACGAATCCGTACCTTAAACGTTCTGGTTACTGTTCACCATCCCGTTGAGAACCATTCTACATCCCCAACTGCTTCACCCAATTATAAACACCTGTGTAGCAGTCCCACCCCTTTTGTGTAACTTACACAACACACTGTCTCCTAAAGTCAAGGTCTTCAGATCTTCTGCTGATGTCTTCCTGGGAGAAAATGGTGATGCTGCAAAGGTTCAGGTCCACCTAAGCAAACTCAAATTTATCCTAAGGATCAGATCAGATTTGCACACTAAGCACCATCATATTTGCATCTCTGCTTGTGCTAGGGGAGCCTAATCATAAACCACCATTTGTGCACTAATCCGAGGCTGTCTAGGAAGATGCCTTCCTTTATAGATGGATTGATTAGTTTATACCAGGTTTTGTTAAAGAGATGTAAGCTCTTTTTAGTGTTATTTGCTTGGATGACATCCTCTTGGTGGTTTGGGGTTTATGTTTTTGATGATTTTATTTTGGGTTTCTTCAGAAAATGGGGTACATTTGGAACTTTTGATGCCAAAGGAAAATAGAGGAATGATATTGAAAGCACCAGTGCTGAAAGCACAGCCTGCAGTCTGAAACAGTGGCAGATGTTTTCAAGACTGTATCCGTTCCACAAGCAACCCTAGTCTTCTAGAAATAAATATAATTTAGAATCACAAATCATCTCGAGGGTGTTTTGTAGTACAATCTGTAGATCCATTTAGCTTCTCTTTGTCGCATCTTTTTACCCGACGGGCCCATCTCAGTTGTAGAGATACCCTGTCAATGAATCTTATTTTAGAATCATGGATTTCAATGGTCCTCAGATGTTCTAATATTCACAGTTTTAATGTTCCTGTAGTGTTCCCTCTATGCAGATTTCCACAGTCACACATGATAATGCATAAAAGATATGTTATATAGGAAATTCAAAAATTGATTGAGGCAGAAGCTGCCTTTGTGGACAAACTTGGCAAAGGCCAGTTTTACAGTGCCCACAAAGGTGGCAGCAAAGTTTTTATCTTTACGTATTGGTTTATTGTGAGTTGAGGTTACAATGTCACCATTATTGAGACTCTATTTCTTTGTTCCTTTCCTCTGCGTGAATGGCCCGTTCCAGCCCGGACTACTACCGCAAGACATTTGCTGATACATAGATGTATGTAAAGGCTGATCAATCTATACTGTTTGGTTCTCCATTTAAGTCAGCAAGCGCTGTGAAACAGCGCTTTGCCCATGCACTGCACTGCTAAACATAAAGTAAATACATTATTTCAGGATGCATCTTCTAAAAATATTAATAGTAAATATAAGAAATAGTCAAAAAAGAAAATAATAAAAGTTGTTGACAGTGGGTGTAAAATTGTATATATATATATATTTTTTTTTAATTTCACCCTAGTCCACCTTCGCAAGAAACACAGGAAAAATTCCGCCAAGCCATACTGCTACCAGCCCACGGTGGTACTGTGCATGCATGAAACGTGCAGAATTTTCAAACTATATTGGGGAATAGAGAGGCGGGGCCGGACTCGGCCAAGCCAAAGGTATGGCGGTCGAGCCGGCCCCGATGCTGCCCACACTGGGGGGCGGGCCCATCGCGCCCTGAGAGCGCGGTGGGCCCGCCTTACAGAATGATTGGGGAGGGAGCGTGCCCCGGAAGCGAAACGCGCTTCCGGGGCACGCGTCTTTGTGACGTCATCAGGAGACCCCTGATAAGGCTCGGGAGCGGCGAGTTGGATCTCTTCGCCGCTTCCCAGCCGGACTACGCACCAGCCTCGCTAGGAGGCTGCCCTTAATTTGTGCCTGTGGTCGAATGCATTAATCATCAAACTGCACATTGCAAATGGATATTGCGCCTAGTGAAAGAGATTGTACTGTTATGCATGCGATTGAATTTACAATTTAGGGCTAAGCATGTGCCCGGAATATTGAATCATGCTGCTGACGCCCTCTCTCGCTTCAAGATGCAGGTGTTCAGGACACATCTCCCAGAGGCGGCAGTGCGCCCGACGGCCTTCCCAGAATCTCTTTGGCAGATTGGTGCCCCCAATTACCGGACCTCGTGGCGGCTAGTCTAGCTCCAAGGACTAGGAAGGCATACGAAGGGGCGTTTTGGGCTTACTGTACCTTTTGGGAAGGGAGTGGGAGGAACATTGGCATGATGCGGGAGGATCCTGACCTACCTAGCCTTTTTGCAGAGGGAGGGGCGTTCAGTGGCGGCCGCCAGGCGACATATGGCAGCAATTTCCTTTTTGCGCAAGCAAGAGGGTTAAGGGATCCCGCAAACAATTTCACAGTCAGGAAGGCTTTGAAGGGGTGGCAGCGCATACAGGGATCAGTGCCGGACACTAGGCGGCCTATAGGGATGGAGTTGTTAACAGCTTTGCTTGGGTCTCTCGGTTTAGTGTGCAGCTCCACGGCTGAAGTGTTGTTATTCCGCGCGGCATTTTCTTTGGCATTTTATGGGGCATTTAGGATCAGTGAACTGGTGTCCAGCAACAAGCGGGATGTGCAGGGTGGCCTACAATTTGATCGGGTTAAAGTACAAGGGGATTCTGTGCTGATATCTATCAAGAAGTCAAAGACGGACCAGTTTGCCCGGGGAGAAGGAGTTGTACTACACCGTGCACCCTCAAATCCTTGTTGCCCTATTGCTAACTTGGAGGAATTTTTGGGCAGTAGGGCCGATGGGGCGGGTGGCCCTTTATTAATTCATGCAGATGGCACCCCGCTCACAAAATTCCAATTCAAAAGAGTCTTGGACATGGCGGTGTTGAAAGCAGGTTTGGAACCAAGTAGCTTTGGGACGCATTCATTCAGAATAGGAGCTGCAACTGAGGCGACGGCTAGGGGTCTGCCACGGGGGACGTCCAGAGGATTGGTAGATGGTCATCCAATTGTTACAAGCGCTATGTGCGTATGCATTTGTTATAAGGAGTGCGGGAGCTTGGGTTCTGATGTCTTTCTCCTTTTTGTTGATTTGCAGTTTCTCGAACCTGTCACGCAGGAGGGAAACTGATGGCGACTACAGCGGCAACAGCAGTCGGCGCTGGGACAGGGTCACGCCCGCCAGCGAAGACAGCAAGTGGTTTGGATCATCGGCCATTCTTACGTAAAACGGTTGCATGCCTTTTTTCTTGCAGGAAAATTTGAGTCAAAAACTGAACTGGCAGGCCTTACAGTGTCCTTCCATGGGAGAGGGGTCTCCTCATCACACAACTCAGGGACCTGGTGTCAGATTTATTAAAGAAAAATGGGGTTCTACCCAGCGCCATTATCCTACACGTGGGTGGGAATGATTTGGTGCACTTGGGCAGGAGGGGTCTAGTGGAGACTGTACTGACGGAAGTGGGTTGGTTGGCTCGGACTTGCCCAGGGTGCACCATAGTTTGGTCACACATGGTCCCAAGGATGCAATGGCGGGGGGCGAATCAGTGAAGGCGTTAAATAATTCAGTTCGGAGGATCAACACAAAATTGGAGAGATTATTCAGGTCCCCACATTTACAGACGATTTCCCATGGGTGCATACGAGGGGAGTCGTGCTTCCTACAAGACGGCGTCCATTTATCTCAATTGGGTAATAGGATTTTCATGGGGAGCTTGTTGGCTTGGATGGAGGGGTTCAGAGCTAGGCTTTGACCTTTCTGGGAGCGATGGGGGGGGCCAGACAGTCGGTCAACCATCTGGCCTGTGGCGGTAAGGTCATGATTGGGGAGCAGTAACTTAAGGTCCTTAGGGGCGGCGCCATTCTGGAATGGGGTCGCCCAATGGGAGGGACAAGTGGTCTCTCACGGTACTCCAGGGCGGTTACAGCCGGTAGGCTGGAGGGGTGCGGGGATGGGGAGTGACGCTTTCCAGTAGGCTGGTTGGCCACCCCGCACGGGCACACGGGTGCAATGGGCCCCTTGGAGATAATATACAGGGCGTATGGGGGTGACCGGGAGGGGTAAGTACCCTCACGGTGACTGGGCCCCCCGCGCATGCGCACTCCGGTACGAGGGCGTGGGGCTTAATTGGGGGAGGATCTGAACCCAGACGTGACCTTGCCGTGGGCTCAAAGGGGAATGCGCAGAAGTAATTGCTGTGGTATGCTAGATTAAGATAGGAATACCTTTGTATTAGATTTATGTTAAGGTTAGCCATCTGACATCTGTACATATCATTGTAACAATGGAATGCAATTTATTCTGCGTATTTTGTGTTAAATAAGGTATAAAATGTTTATTAAAAAGGTTTTATTAAAATTGTTTAATAAATACGGCCGGGGGTTTACGACCCCCTACTCCAAAAACTTCTATTGGTAGTCCATGTGGTTATCTGGGTATCATTAAAGGAGGAGCGAGGGGGTATAGGCTGTACCTGGCCATATAGAGAGGCGGGGCCGGACTCGGCCACGCCAAAGGTATGGCGGTCGAGCCGGCCCCGATGCTGCCCACACTGGGGCGGGCCCATCGCGCCCTGAGAGCGCGGTGGGCCCGCCTTACAGAATGATTGGGGAGGAGCGTGCCCCGGAAGCGAAACGCGCTTCCGGGGCACGCGTCTTTGTGACGTCATCAGGAGACCCCTGATAAGGCTCGGGAGCGGCGAGTTGGATCTCTTCGCCGCTTCCCAGCCGGACTACGCACCAGCCTCGCTAGGAGGCTGCCCTTAATTTGCCCACCCACCATCCCCTAAAGCAAGTTGTTCTGGCATCGTAGGGGAATCGTTTAAAATAGAGATGTTTTAGTCAAAATTGTGTTGTATTTTGCTTAATTATTGTCCCGTTTTCTTTGATGGACAGCTTTATGATTTTCTTTGATAAGTATATAATTGTCGTATTTGGCGTTTCCTTGGTCGGCGGTAAGGTCATGATTGGGGAGCAGTAACTTAAGGTCCTTAGGGGCGGCGCCATTCTGGAATGGGGTCGCCCAATGGGAGGGACAAGTGGTCTCTCACGGTACTCAGGGGCGGTTACAGCCGGTAGGCTGGAGGGGTGCGGGGATGGGGAGTGACGCTTTCCAGTAGGCTGGTTGGCCACCCCGCACGGGCACACGGGTGCAATGGGCCCCTTGGAGATAATATACAGGGCGTATGGGGGTGACCGGGAGGGGTAAGTACCCTCACGGTGACTGGGCCCCCGCGCATGCGCACTCCGGTACGAGGGCGTGGGGCTTAATTGGGGGAGGATCTGAACCCAGACGTGACCTTGCCGTGGGCTCAAGGGGAATGCGCAGAAGTAATTGCTGTGGTATGCTAGATTAAGATAGGAATACCTTTGTATTAGATTTATGTTAAGGTTAGCCATCTGACATCTGTACATATCATTGTAACAATGGAATGCAATTTATTCTGCGTATTTTGTGTTAAATAAGGTATAAAATGTTTATTAAAAAGGTTTTATTAAAATTGTTTAATAAATACGGCCGGGGGTTTACGACCCCCTACTCCAAAAACTTCTATTGGTAGTCCATGTGGTTATCTGGGTATCATTAAAGGAGGAGCGAGGGGGTATAGGCTGTACCTGGCCATATTGTAGTTTCTCACAGGAATTTCGCTGTATTTTCTGTGGAACGGGGCTGGACCGTCCGAAAGCGCTGGTGGGGAGTAAAAGGGAGACCCGGAGCACCGCAAAATGAATGCCCTTGACTACGTGAACGGTACAGGAGAGAGCAGGAGTCGCCCCACAGGAAGGAGCGCCCCCCCAGCCGCCCATCCATCTTCATTGTGCGTCCGAGCAGAGGCAGTTCCAGCAGGAGGGGAACCGGCCCAGCGAAAGCCGTAGCTTTCTTTTATATCCTATAGATCAGGAGGGAGGAAAAGCTTTATCCGCGCCCAGAGACAGATATTTTATCCCTCTCTTACGGTTTTATGTGGGGGACATGTCAGGCGCCAGCAATGGATGGCTGATGCATAGGCAGGAGGGAAGCTGTTCCGGCATGCGGCGTGTCTGAGGCCCTGCAGACAAGGCCTGGGCTGGGGATTTAGGGCTTGTGGGAAGAGCCCAGGGGATTTCTGTGAAAACATCTCTCTCCACAGTCCCTGGAGCTCAGCAGGCGGGAGGAGAGGGCTGCTGAAGGTGAGTGTCTGGGGCCCAAACAGAAAGGCACGCTCCACCCCACCCACCTACATTGACAGATCATTAGACTTAAATATTGGGCTTGAAGTGTGCCAAGCTGTTCAGCTGGAAACCTTGGTGTGTGTGCACAGGAAATGTGTGTGTGTGCACAAAAGAGATGTGCCTGATCAAAGGATATGAACAGGGTATAGCATGGGTATTCGCAAACATTTCCCCAGGGCCTAAAAGTTATGGTCTGTGGCATGCACGAGGGCCGCATTGTTGCCAGCAGGATGTGGGTTGGGGCAGTGCCGTCTTAACGCATGGGCACGCTGGGCAGTTGCCCGGGGACCCCACGACAGTGGTATCTGGTGACATTTAAAAGTGGTGGGGCGTAAACATTCAGGATGAGTGCCCGATGGCAAGCAAGCCCAACTGGCATAAGAGTGGTTTGGGTGGTCCCCCCCCCCCGAAATTGTTTTGAAAAAAGAGTGGGGGAAATTGTGCATTTTTATGCATATTTGAGAAAGCAAGAAGGTTAATAAAGTAATTGTGAAAGTGTGGTTATGACATAAATAAAGAGATTTCATATTATAATGACATAGACTTAGTTAAGATTAAACGTTTCACTTGGTTCTCAGCTCTCCTAACAAACAAGGAACACATTAGAGCCTGGTAGTAGAAGGGGGGTGATTGAAACCGAGGGATATTTTCCCGTTGGAATGAATTTTATCTTTGTCCCAGTAAACAAAAGTGTTTTTTATTTTGCTAAATGAGACACTATTTGCAAAGTGCCTTGAAAAGGAAAGAGGGAAAATTGGCTTTCTGTTTCCATCCACCTCTCCAGCCACTGGTGTCATTTCCTAAATGCGAATGGTGATGGTAGCAACATCACACCCCCTTCAAACCTCTAATTTAAGAAAGTGACATAAGGTGGCCATAGGCACTTATGGTGAGCCACTGTACAATTAAACTGAAAGGGCCTGATTTGTTTAGTGAGTGAGTATCTTGTAAATGTGACATGGAACACCCCCCCCCCAACCCCGCCTATACTGGACAGCCATGGCCTCGATAACATGGAGAGTAAAAACACGGTAAAAACAACACACATAATGAGGGATTTCACCGCTGATTCAAGAAAAAAAGGATATGCAAACCTAGAAGACGTGCTTTAGAAAATCTAGCTGAAAATTGCTTCCCCATCCACCGGGGATCCGACCTCAGACTCCCTGCAGTTATGCAGCACATGCAAATTCAGTGTCAGGAAATCTTTACACTCTTGAAAATAAAATATTTCAATGTTCAGAGGTGCCTTAGAGCTTGAGGGAAAAGAAGCACTGTCATTTTTATTAGGAGGCAGGGGCTTCCAACTTTTCTTAATAGGTGAATATTTGTTTTGACTTCTGTATGAAGCTAGATGGAATGTTACAGCTGATAATAATGGCTGTTATTTTAAGGGCCCGTATATTGACTGGTGTCACAATGTCTCTCAAATCCCAGTCAGACCTCATATAACAAAGGGACGATCTGGAACCGTTATTGTTGAGTGAAAGAAGTGAAAGAAAAGAAGCTGCCGCCATCACCAAGTGTCAGTTGAAGACGAACCGGTCCGGTACTATAAGCCAAACCGAGCTAAGTTGCTCAAAGACAACGGTATACCAAATATGAAGTGAAGGGAATATCTGAGCAAAATATAATAACAAAACAAAGTGTTCCAAGCGCATGCTAAGTCGCGGAGCAACGGCTCAACATGAAAACTTATATGGTGCTCAAAAGGAAGATCGCAATACAGCGCGCTGAAAAAGTAAACGCGATAGAGGTTGATAAACACTGCGTGTCACAGACGGGGTTCTTAAGAGGCAATGAAATATGCGATTCGCTGCAAAAACACATATAATCCTCAAAATAAAGAAAAGCATGGGTACGAGTGCTTAACATACAATAAAAAATATGCAGCAGATACATAACGGGCGTGTTAAAGTTAATCTATAATAACAGTGACAAACGCGCACGGTTTAAAGAGCGTGCTGGGTCAATGCTAAATGCGCACTGAGTTGAGGGCGCCCCGCGAATGCATGTGTTTATATGAGGTGTGTTACACTGTAAATGGGGTTCCAAAAAACAATGAAATAAGTGAATTTACAAAAGACCGATCTAGGAAAATACCTCAAATAATGGGAAGCACAAATACGTGACGCAGACGGTCAAACATGCAGCGAATAGGCAAAGCTCGGTGTTAAGGACGCGAATACGTGTGCTTGATTAAAGCACTTTTACAAGTAAAGAATATACAACAGTGCGTTTGCACTATGACACAAATGAAAAATGAAAAGCCAATAGCATTGGCGACCGGCATGACTCGCGGGGGCCGGGGGAGATCTCGCGGGTGGGGGTGATGGGGAGGGAGGGGAGGTCGCGCGGGGGGAGGGGTTAATTTAATTAAAAAATAATAATAATAAACTTACTATCTCCTCCGGTCCCGCGTCGCGTCTCCTCTCCATACAGGAAGCAGGCAGCCTTCCTCCCCTCCCCAAAGCCAATTACAACGCTGCAATGGCAGCCTTGGGATTGGCTAGGACACCGACCCAACAGGCGTCTATGGGGAGGCCATTTTCTCTATGTAGGCTGCATGCAGCCTACATAGAGAAAATGCAGAGTGCGTATGACTGGTTTGGTCGGCCCTGGGGCCGACCAAACAGTCAGCGCACTTAGAGTGAGCAAGCCACTCCTCCCCTAGACTCCTGCAGGACCGCCCACCCGCCCGCCCCCAACCAGGCATACCCTTCTGGTATTTAAAATACCATTTTATGTTTCTGCTTCTCGCACTGCGAGAAAGCAGTGGGGCGACGCTCCTCCGCCCACGTGGAGGAGCCGCACCTGCCCCACGAGCATAGGGGCCCCATGCAGACCAGAATTTTACACTAATTTTCCGTAAACATTTTTATTCCTGAGTGGTTGTGTAGGAAGGGCCCAGTACACTGCCTGTCCGGGGGCCTATAATGCTGTTAAGATGGATCTGGGTCGGGGTGGTGTAACATGGACATAGGGTGAAGCATAACATATTCATGGTGTGGACAACAAACTGAGCTTGCACGTGGATTCTGTCTGTCACCAACACTCTAACCTCATGCGCCAAGAATTAAAGACAAACTATTAACTTTTGATGTAAAACATAAGGAAAGAGATACTCTTCTAGTGGCTCAGTAGCACAATGGGAAATCAAAAAGCCTGGGATCAATTCTGGCTTCCCCAAACTGTGTGATCATAAGCAATTATTTTATTTCACTTTGCCCCCTTTTTCTTCATTACCACATAACAGAGCACTTTGAATACATGAGTTCAGGATGTGTGCAGTACAAAACCTTCTGTTGTGTTTCATTTAATACATTTTATTGTTGCTCCAATTATAATAGGAACCTAGACCACACATGGGGTGCTCCTGACAAATGATGCCTCTTGGTTCACTAATGGTATTTTTGTCAGGAGGGGGGGGGGGGGCATGGATGTTTCTAAGTTCATGTTTGAAAATTATTACTTCTTTTAAATGCCTTTCAATGCAGTGATATAATGTGATGTACTAAGGTGAAACGCTACTGCATGTTAGTGAAATACACGTTTTTGAATTTTGAAGAGATTTTCCCACATTTTTACACGTTGAGTGCAAGATGTCTTTGACAATGAAGGTATTCCTGAAGATAAATTGTGCAGGACACCTTTTTTGCTTCTTTACTTTTACTTTATTTAAAGTGCAAATAAATGCTTGCCCAGCTTTCTGAATGCTTGTGCTCCCTCAAGTAAACCGCAGACAAGTGCTGCTGTTCACCAGGGGGGCGCATGTAAAGGTCAGGGGGGCCGCTTGGCTGTACTTTGAGTATCCCTGGGTCATAGTGAGATAATCCCAGTTTTGACAGCTAAGCAATGTATTATAGAGCAGTTAAATGGTCATTACTAGCATTGCAAAAATAGTGTGGAAAATACGTGCATTTTTAAAGGACCCATGGTTGGGATGCTAAAAAGGTCAACCATGGTCATGAGGTACTTAATGCCATGGTATTTCGCAGAAAATGAGGTGGGTGATGTTAATGTCACGAGAAGAGGGATTAGACATAACCATCTATCTAACTTACTGGTAGAGGAGATGGGGGCATGAAATATCCATCTAGTTGACAAGGTGAAGGCATGCAATAACTTCCCTTTGAGTGTTAATAGGTAGCTTCCAGCTCTTCCAGCACTAAAAATCTTCCCAGTTAAGGAGGTAAGGCCCGACAGACCCAGCAGAATATTCCAGACCCTAAAATACTGAACAGTATTAAAAGTCTTTGTCAAAAGTACACTCTAGATTTTAGGGTCCTGAACACAGAGTCTGAGGGTAGAATCTTTCAGAGACTAATAGCCTGGATAGGTTGAAGGGAAGAGCATTTAAGAGTCTGAGACCAAGAACCAAATCTTAAAGGAGAAATGTTACAGTGCCTGGGTCCTTAACTGTGTGTGTGTGTGTGTGTGTGAAATAAATAACAACCCATAGTTGGAGATCCTGAGCAGAGTGGGTGATGGAGAGAAGGTTTCAGAGTCTTGAACTGCAAACAGAAAGTTGGAAAAAGTCACATGCTAGAGTCTGGGTCCTTAACAATATGGGAAAAGGATATTCCTAAGTTTTGGATCCCGAACATACATTATTTGAGAGAGAGAACATTCCATAGTGTAGGGCCCGAAAATAAAGTCTGAAGAAAAAACCTGCTCGAGTCTGGTACCCAGAGCTAGGGTCTTTAGGGAAGAACAGCCCAGGCACTATCACCCTTAAGTGAGAATTAATAGAGGGGGCACACAAATGCGAGCAGCATTTTCATAGCAATGGTATACACTTGTCCTCCCAGGGTTATCAGTTATTTGTGGACTCGCTGGTAGCTTTCGCAGATCAACAATTTTCTGCAGGCTGAAAAGAGACGTCGTGGGAAGGGGGTCTCAGATGGCCAGTTAACCATCTGTCCCTGTGGAAGGGTAGACTTGTGGTTGGCCACAAAGCAGGTAGAGTCCTTGGCACCAGATATTCAAAAGTCAGATGAAAGTTCTATTCAGCTTACATTTTTATGCAAGCAAGGGCAGTAGTCTACAGTGATCAGTGGGGGTTAGGGGTGGGAGCTACAGTGACTGTCCCTTGCCTTTCACATACACTGCCCTGGGGGAGGTGGGGTAGATGGCGCTAGCGCCAGAGATCAAGTCAAGGCCTGGTTGGCCAGGCCCATCTCCAAAAGAGTGCCAGGCACGATTCATCTTTAGGGCTGGCACTGCCATGGCGTTATTTAAAGCCTCAGTTTACAAGCTGGCCCGGGCTTTCTTGTACTGAGGAGCAGGCGAGTTTGTCCTGCGAAAAGCAGGAGGCTCCAGGAGTAGTGGTAGGGGATCCAAATACATTAGCTGAGGTTGGAAGGGCCAGCTCGGTGGTCAGCCATGACTTTGGGGAAATTGCCTTTTTATTCTATTGATTGTCTAGTTTTCATCCAATAATTGATGTTAAAATGTTTTGAAGCATTATGCTATATTGACTGTATTTAATGTTGTTTGTAAATAAATATGGCTTGAGGATTTGACTCTCATATCCAACAATAGTCTCAGGCTGAGTTATTGATGGTGGGGAGCAGGGGATTGGGAGGTAAGTGGCCATGCTCTTTGGGTCTCCCACACTCTGACTAGGTTACCCCTCGCCTATCCAAAGAGAATAACTTTCCTGATTATAGGGCCTGAACAAACTCTGAATAAGAATGTCCCAAAGTTTAGGGCCCTGATCACAGAGTCTGAAGCAAGAAAACAAACATTCCCTTGGCTAGGGACCATCAGCCAAATCATATGCACAGATATTAAAGGTGACAGGTTGTTATCCAGGCACCCGCTTGGATCTGGAACTAGCTTCCTCCTTATATCAAAATATGACCCACAAATGCGATCCACATACATAACAGCACATATGAAATAACATTTGTCTGTTTAGAATGTGCAGACGCGAACCATTGCAACAAATTACCCAATTTACATGCTTTCTTAATGATTGTTTTACGATTCATTTCCTATTTAGCAAAAGTGGAGCCTGAGACACTTTACGTTTCACTTGGAAGTCCATATCCTTGCGGTATCCCGCTGCATGGAATAAGGCATGTTGGTCATGTGGTTGGTTAATGGATTGCACCTGTGGTGTGACCGATCATGGCACTTGTGGTATATTTGGTGTCCCCTCTCACAGCAGCATCAAATTTGGGGTCAAAGCTAAGTCCTCTTTTTATTATTTACATTACTCTGCTCCCTATTTTTATGTTTAAGGGCCTGGTTTCGAGTTTACTCCGGCAAAAAGGCGTTATTACAAGTGTCATAGGATATAACACACAGGCAGTATAACTGTCACGTTTGTGATGTAGTAATCCCTCCGTCAACCTCTTAAAGAGGCCCTAAGGATTTTCGGCACGTATTTTTGGCACGTGAAATGTAAAAATAAATGTGCTGTTTAGGTCCATTTAACTTTTACATTAACCAGCACAAAGCATTAGTAAGATAGTCAATTAATGAAGCTTACTAACCATACACAGGCGAGCATGCAGAATAGATGGCTAGAAACTGTAGAACCGTTTGGAAAGTTTTCCCAGACTAAGAACGCGCTTAGGAATTTGCACCCAGATTAAAAAAGGGTTTTGTGCCACATTAATGATGGAAGGCTGTACAGAAATGCTGGGAACACAATAAAGAATATGCTTAACCAAGTTTCAGGGAACATTAAATGCATCTAAGAACAATGGGAATCTCATTTATTTTGTGAATATATTTGTTTTAATGTTTATTTTTATCACAAGCGTTTGCAGTACCCATTCTTCACATGCCACTACAACAGTGGCGGCTGGTAGGGAACAGGGGTGGCGGGGCGGGGGATGGCTGTGGGGGTTGAAAAATATAAAATTAAAACGCACTTACCTTTCCTGCCGCCTCTCCTCGTCTCCGCTTCTCTTCCTGACTGCAGTCTGGAAGAATATGCAGGTAGCACCCGGGCCCACAGGCCCCCCTGAGCCAATCACAACGCTGATTGGTCTGAGCGCTGTGGATTGGTGCTCAGATGGGGACAGGGAGCCTGTGCATATTCCCCACCAGGCTTTGCATTACAGCCTGGTGGGGAATATGCAAAGTGTGCATGAATGTTTGGCCAGGCCAAGAGGGCCGGCCAAGCAGTCATGCATACTTAAGTGTGCCCAAACCACTCCTCCCTGAGCCACCAGTCCCGCCCCACCCTAACCCAGCCCAGCAGTAGCGAAAAGTAAAATGATAATAACGTTGTTATTATCATTTTATTTTTCTCTTTTTCACTGCTCTAAGACTTAGCAGTGGGGCGATGCTCCTCCGCCTTAGTGGAGGAGCCACCACTTCAATACAATGAAATGGTCATGAAATGCACTCCTCTGTCCATGCTTTAAGGCACTTGAATGGGGAGGCCGTTCCTTCTCTGCCTTAGCTGCTAAGCTGTGGAATGAGTTTCACGCCAGAAGGGATCATCAGGTTGGCCCTTCAAACCGTGGTCTTCAAACATTTTCACTGCAATTCTGCGATTTACATAAAATTGACCATTCTCAACATCTCAGTCGATACAAAAGCTCTCAAGAGCAAATACTTTTAATACTCGGAAACACCTGTTCTGAAGACCTCTCAAGCATTAAACTAGACATTCTCTGGTGCCCGTACTGCGTTCTGGAACTCAGCTCTATTGGGCTCAATAGCTAAATGCTCTGGGATTCCAGGCCAAGTCCGGACTGGGAATCAAAAGCAGCCCTGGCAAAAATGTTCAAGCCAGACCACTCCCTTCTTCCCCCACTACATCTCTTTCCATCCATTTTGTCTCTTTCGTTCTTCCTATCTCTTGTCTTTCTTTCTCTCGGATCTCTCCTCATCTTCTCTCTTTGGTTATGCCTCTCACTGTGCCTTCAGCAATAAAGTGCCAGATGTGGCATAAGTGGACATGGGACTTAAATAAGAATTGGCAAAGACAATCGGTCTTGTCTTTGGGACCTGTTGGCTTTGTCAATGATTTTTAGCGATGCTGTGCAGCATAGAGAAAGAGGTGGTGTAGTGGTATTCGTAGTGGGGTCGGGTGGTGGTGGTAGTATGGTGATGGCGGTAAGATGTAGAGGTTCGATGGTTGTGGTAGGGTGGTAGGGTGCTGGTGGTTAGGGTAGGGTGGTGGTGGTTAGACTATGATGGTTGCAGGGGTAAGTTGGTGATAGTGGTTAGGGTGGTGGTGGTGATTAAGGTGGTGGTAGGGCAGTGGGAGTGGTCGTTATATTGGTGGTGGTACGGTGGTGGGGTGGTATGGTGGTGGTGATGGTAGGGTGGTATGTGGTGGTTGGATGGCTTGGTAGTGGTGGTAGGAGGCTAGTGGTGGTAGGGAGGTGTGGTGGTGGTTATACTGGGGTGTAATGGTGGTGGTAGGGTGGTGTTGGTAAAGTGACGGTGGTAGGATGATGACAGGATGATGTTGGTATGGTGGTGGTTGGGGGTGGTGGGTGTAAGTGGTATTTGTGTTTGGTGTGCCTGCATGTGTTTTCCCCAAACAAATATAATCCCAGCAATATTTTACGCCTACTTAGAATAATTTTAAACAGATGAAAAAAATATTAAAGAAAGGCATTTTAAGAAACGTCATAATTCCTCTTAAAATTACAATTAGACATGAAGCGCAGTAATGCCCTGTAAATGTCAGATGTGCCAACTAGAAGAATAAATGTGGAGACAAAGTGCTGCTTATTTAAAAGACAGTTCTGTCTCAAGGGTCCACACATGTTAAGCCCACACTTGACAGCTACAGGCAGGGATACATGAATGTCTTAGGACAGTGATAGTCAAAAGTACGGCCCGGGGGCCGCATGCGGCCCTCCTGACCTCTACATGCGGCCCCCTGAGCAGCAGAAGCACTGGGCTGCTGTTTACTGGACTCAGCACTAACATTAAAAAACTGTTAAGTATACAGCAAGCACTTATTTAAAGGTTAATTGCAGTTAAACAAAAGGAAGTAACTAGGCCCTTAACTTTAGGAACACATTCATTTTTAAAGAGAGCAAACATGTAAAAATACCATAGTCTTTTCAAAATCCAAAAAGTGTATTTCATTGACCTGTAGAACCATTTCACCTTAGTAAATCAGATTATAGCAGTGCATTCAGAAGTATTTTTTTAAAGTGATGGTTTTCAAACATGAATTTAGAAATGTTCATGCTTCCCACCCTGACAAGAATGTCATTAGTGATTACATCCAAGCACAGCAGATTGTTTTGTACAGCACGCATCCTAAAGTCATGTATTTCGAGGCCCTCTTATATGTCAACTAAGGGATTCTTCACACACCCATTTTAATACAGCATGGAGTGGGACGGGAGGGTTGAAGGGGGCAAGCAACAACGCGTGGAGCGCTGACAGGAAGGGGGAGATGGCCTGCAAACACATGCACTTTTATGGAGTGCTGCAACTAAACTTTTTTAAAAGTACCTTTAAAAGCATGTGAGCAGAGGCGAAAGGCTTGTAGCAGGGGGTAGAAGGTGTTGGGTTTAACTCCAACACCTTCCCTACTGTTGCACACACTGGAGTTGGAATAGTAAATTATACTATTCCAACTTCCAGCGCACCCCCGACAGCAAGTCGGGGTAAAGATTTGCGTTGCATACGGCATGCGGGCTAATGGCATGCGTTGTAACATCATACAACCATTTTATAGTATTGGTTAGATGAAAGGAGAACCACACAGTAGTTATAAAAATATGTATTTATTAATATAACACTATCTAGTACGACACAGTATCTCCTACACGGAGAAAATCACAAAGCACACAATACTTAAGCACAGAAATGACAGTAAATAGCACTAATGCACAGTGGGCCCCAGGGGGGGGAACCAAACCATATACTAAGAAAGTGATATAAGAACCACGACTCGAGTCAAGATAGTGTTGAGAGGACGTAGAATTGCTGGGACCCCAAGGAACCACCCAAGGGGAGTTGATAGGGACCCCACGGAGTGCGTGTGCAGTGTGGGAACACGACCGCGTGCTCCGTACAAGTCTATGGGGTAGTCACGGTTGAAGTTTTAGAGTTTAAGGACCCTTCCCAGTAGACTTCGAAGAAACCCTGTGGAAGACAGAAGGTTGGACAGCCACCCAACCCGTGGATACCGAGGTACCCAAGTTACCTATCACAGGGAAGCCGGGTGTATATGTCTGAAGTGGCGTCAGAAACCGCTGTCGAACCCAAATGAGGACTTCGAAGAAGAGCCGCTGCTGGAAGGAAGAAAAGTGTCCATTGGAATCCAAGGTGGATTCTTGTCGAGAAGTACCTGAAAGCAGAGGGGACAGAGTCTGGGTCACTTCAGAGTGACCAGGGGCTCGGTAGACGAATGCCCACCAATGTCGGGTGCTTCAGGTTGGTTGATGGAGTCCTTGACTCTGCAGCTGCGGGTACCGGGAGACGTCGAGGACAACCAGGAGCCGGATGCGAGCTGTCCCATGAAGGATGTCGAGTGCTGAGGGGTCGGTGTCCGGCGGGAGCACCAACAAGCCTTGGCAACCCATGCAGAAGGTCAAGGAGGGGAACGATTCGGACCAGCAAGGCCCAGGAGACTCACCACACACAGGGGAGTCAGGGCAAGCCTGGAGCAACCAGGGGAGCCCAAGAAAAGCAAAGTTGACCCTCAAATGGACCCACAGGCCGGAGGCACAGGAGTCGCTAGAGGACCTCAAACTATTTCACTAAACAACAGCCCACGGAGCACTCAGTGCGAGGAGGTCAAAGTTCTTGGTAGGAAATGGTGTCAGAGGTTGGGGCTACTCGGAGCACAATGCACTTGTTCAGGAAACGGTAAGCATATGCACTTGCAAAAGCACGCGGTGCACAGGGGTCGGGTATTGCAGCCCCCACAAGGGATTCTGACCTCAAACTTGGTGAGAGGGCAGCGCGGGCTTTGAGGGATATAGAAACCCATCTCCTGTGTTGCTGGACCCTTCGGAGTCTGTAGGAGCTTGGGATCGGCAGACTGGTCTGCAGTGTTGAGGTGCCTGCGAATGCAGAGGAGTGACTCCTTCACTCCAAGGGAGATTATCTTTGGTTGTCCTTGATGCTCCACAGGTCCTACATGGAGCCTGTACTGTGCATGGGCACAGACGATGCAGCAGACTGAGTGGGAGACGAAGTCAGGCCCAAACGAAATCCAGCAAAGTCCAGAGTGTCCGTACGGTCGAAGTGCAGTGGTTTCTTGTTCAGAATCTTGTCCACGTCGAATCTAAGGTCCTACAGCCAGGTAATCCCTTAAAAACCCAAGGAGGAGGGTTGACAAGATTCAGGGGACCCTCCCAGGGGAGGGTCTGGACAGTGGGGAGGTTACTCCCATGTCCTTTGTCCAGTTTTGCACCGGAGCGGGAGCCAACCGCTCCCAGGACTGGTTTGAACTGGACTATGCACAGGGACACCAAATGTGCCCCCCTCATGCATACTTTCAGTCACTGGCAAGCACACCCACCCAGTCCTAATACACTAAATCCTGTCTGGGAGGTGGTCACACCTCCCTGTGACAGGATGCCTATTGTTCTGCCTTCCCCTGCTCGAGCTTGGCTCAGCAGCAGGATGGCAGGATGTGTCTCTGGCCGGCAGCAACCATTTTGTGCTGTCCGGGACTAGAAGACTGGTACCGGGAACACCAGGGATCTCACGAAGCTCGCTTCTGAGGGGTGGAATCATACCTTCCAACCGGTTACTGGGTATGATTCCAACATGTTTTACACCAAACACGATAGGGTTTGTTTCAGCCGTTTTAGAGTTGGCCACCACGCGGTCGCATAATGCCCCTCTGTATGTCGTATAAGGCTGTATCACTGACAACCCGGGAGAATGGACTCCGTAGGCTGCAGGGGTGTTCTGCTCATGCAGTGGCACCCTCTCACTTAGAACCAAGCACCCTGCCTTCAGGATTGTAGAGGCCTGCTATAGGGGTGACTGGTTTTAAGTGCAGTGACCCTTAGATATTGTAAACCTGTATCTTAAGTAAGTGGTGCATGCGCCAACGTACACAAGCTGCAATGGCAGGCATGTAGTTCCATTTTGCATGGCCTCTCATGGGTGGCATAATATATGCTTCAGCCCATGGGAGGCCTCTGGGATACCTATGCCCTGGGTACATTGGTACCATATACTAGGGACTGACAAGGGTACCCCAGTATCCAATCTGGAGTGTACCTAAGTACATAACATAACAGTTTAGGGAGAAAGCAGATAGACTGGGCTCCTGATTAGCAGTATCCCAGTCAGACTAGTAAAAAACAGTATTACATTTAGCAAAAAGTGGGGGTTACCATAAGAAGCAGATCCTACTTTCCTACAGGCAGGAATAGAAATTTAAAAGACTTATTACAAAAATATAAAAGGTGTCGTACAAATTTCATAAATGCAAATGCGAAAAGTTATTACCATAAAGTCTCTCTGCAAATAGAGCAATACAGGAGTATGTGCAAATCAGGAAAACATTCTAAGTCGCAAGTGGGCAGCAAATTCAATAAGAAAACAGACAGCATTCTTAGCAGCATCAGGAAAACTCAGGAAAATATTTGGCTAATCCCCAAAATCTGGGGTGTGTATACAGTTTTCTTACATAGAAAATCATCACGTTCTGCAAAATCATCATGGTATGAGCTAAATAATCATACTCTCAGCAAATCAGAGCACTTTACTATGAAATGTCACATTGCTTTAGCAGCTAAGCATTATCTGCCCACCTTATGCTTATGTCATCTGGAGATGGCAGGACAAACTAGTACAAGAAAAACAGCAGACTACTGTGAATGAATGCAATACAGGGAGCTAGGGGAAGGGCTTTGGAAACAGCAACATTACTATGTCCCTGTTGGAAGGTTTTCCACCAGAACAGCAAGAATAATATTCAATGGAAATAAACAAACATGACTCCGTTTGAATGTGCGCTGCAGAAATGGTGTACAGTGTATGTGCAGGGGGAGACATCCATTTTGAACAAGATGGCATCTAAGCCTTAATTGAGGTCTAGTTAACATAAGTCAGGAAAACACATCTTAACAAGACATAGCTAGTTTGTTTCAAATGCAATAGCAATCGTATCACAATGTACATGCAAATCTGAGAGTAAATTCTGCACATAATAATGCACAATAAAATAAAAAAACTCTAGCAAACTCCCCTCTCTGATTATTCTATAATCACTAAAAAAAACAATTAGTCTAACAATTATAACATAGTCTGCATCACTTTCTGCTTCTTGCGATTTGATTCCTCCAACAGCTTTAGTAGATCATATACTCCATCTCTAACTTTCTCCTCTTTCCTTTTTACATCCATGATTTAGAAACATTCGTTCAAAGAATTTGAACAAGAGAAACAGAACTATTGCACAAATCAGCACAATAATTACAGGGGTCATTAGTGTTCTAAACATACCACCTCCCAAACTACTGATCCATTCACAAACCTTACTAAACTCCTTTCCTATCTCACTATTCCAGGAACCTAATGTTTCCCACAAGCCATGCTCTTCTAAAGCTTGGACTGCATAAGCAACATTTGTTATGTTACAGACATAGGGTAGCAATTAGCTCAGTAATAATCTGTGTTAGCACTCCGGCAGTATTAGAAGCAAGCTTATCAACAAGCATAGATAATCTTCTAAATTTCATACAGAGCCCCTCTTATAGACGGAATCACAGCTCCTGATACATCGAATACTATCTGCCCAAATTCACACTTCACTCTTCAAACTAGTAGCATCATTCATCTCATTCCCATGATAGACTAGGAAATACTAAAGCCGAATATCAAGACCTCACCCAATTACGAGGCAGATTGAAATAAGTAGGCTTACAACATACATAATATATTCCTCTTAGTATTGGTTCTCCCCCAACCAGAACATTTCCACTCAAAACATAACTTCTTTCACACTCACTCTCACCCACAAACTCCATTTATCTAACTCCTGTAGGTTCATAATGTACCATACACAATTCACCTTTTCTCTCATGCTCCATTCTCAATCTCACATGCAGATTCGAAAATCCAAACGTTTACAATGCCTTAATCTGTTCTCTTATTTTCCTCTCATGTTTCAAATATCTCAAATATGACACTCAACTCTCATTATATAGCTCAACAAATACAAACTCTTCTTTACTAAAACTATATTCCCTTTTATTCTGTTTAGTGTTATGGTTAGTTTGTACAAATCTATTCCCAGTGTCTATGGAAACAGGGGATTCTCCAGTGAAACACTGAAATCCGATAAGTATGGGGATAGAAACTCCTGCATATTAAATATACTAACAAAAACAATAGAAGAGAAGCCATATGAAACAGGTAGTTGTAGCTATGTTAAGTCTTCACCTGTAGAAGAAGGGAGAAAAGTACACAACATGCAATTCTTAACCTCCATTATCTCGACATATTCACCCAATGTGAGGAGATGGGGTGTATTATATGGTGTGGTTGTGCGACTTCACTGTGTAATACACTTACCAACCCCTTTAGGACACTTAGGTTTTCTTTGTCAAACCTTCAGCTCAACCCTGGGTAGCTGTGCCTCTGAGCAGCAAGGCCTGCACAAAGGTACAAGTGTAAAGCATCTAAACCAGGTGTCTCCAACCAGTTGATCACGAGCTACCAGTAACTAGCAGAAACCTTCAGAGTAGCTCCCAACCTTGAGTTAATCTCTAATTAAGAACTGCAATAAATAAGTATTGCGTTTTCCTTTTAAAGTTAAGGAAAGGCTATCAATCAATCAATCAGTTTTATAAAGAGCTGCTCCTCACCCCTGAGAGTATCTGGGTACTGAGGTATCGCTGGTCTCAGTCGAAAAGTAGGTCTGTTCGGAGATTCGCCAGCAAGGGTGATATTCGTAGGTGGAGGGGCAGGCCTTTGGTGCGAGGTAGGAAAAGGCGCAACCTCTGCTGGCGGGTGTGAGTGAGGACCAGAGAGGTGGAATGCAACTATCTGGTGGGTTGGTGGAAGTTTACGCGGTGGTTGATGTATGCGGGTCCCTGGTCATGTAGGGCTCTGTAGGCGTGTGTCACAAGCTTGAACTGGCATCTCTTCTGGACGGGAGCCAGTGGAGGTTCTTGAGGTGGGGGGTGATGTGGGTGCGTTTGGGGAGGTTGAGGATGAGTCTGGCTGCTGCGTTCTCTATGATCTGGAGCCCCTTGAGGAGTTGGGTGGTAATGGAGTTGGGTGGTGATTCCAGAGTAGAGAGCATTCCTGTAGTCGAGCTGGCTGGTGAGGAGTGCTTGGCTAACGTTTTTCCTTATGTTGATGGGGATCCATTTGAAGATTTTTTGGAGCGGGTGTAGAAGCATGAGGAGGCGACCAGCTGTTGTCCCACGGTGAGGTGTTCTTCCCGAAGATCAGCACTTCTGTCTTGTCCGTATTGAGCTTCAGGCAGTTGGTCTTCATCCAGTTGGCGATGCTGGTAATGGCGTTGCGGAAGTTTGTTCTGGTGGTGGAGGGGTCTTCAGCAGTGGCAGCTGGTGACCTTTAAAAGTGGCTGTGGGTAATCCTTGGTCCGAATTCCAATGAGCTTCTTCTTGAAGGGTTCTCTCACACTATCTTGCACTAAGGGCCTCATTTACAAAGATTTGGCATAGGGCAGTGCTGCAAGTCTTTTTGCTGCGCTGACCTATGCCAAATTGAAAGGGCAGGAATGCACCGTATCTATGAGTTACGGCGCATTCCTGTCCTTTCAGCAAGTACTGGTGCACAATTTGGTGCCTTGCGTCAACACAGGCACCCGTTTTCTGTGTTGTTGGCATGATTGTGTTTGTGCAGGAAGGGATACCTTCCTGCACAAAAATAATCCATTGAGGCCTTATCCTCGTCCTATGTGTGCTGCAGAATGCACCACACACAGAAAGAGGGAACAACAAGGAGAAATATATTTTTTTTCCTCATTACACCTGCTCTGGGGAGACGTAAGGTTTGGCGCTGCCCCAAGTTTACATGACTTTGTAAATCTGGGGCAGCGCCAAAATCCAAGGGTATTGTGTGGGAACACCCACCAAAATGCCCATGGAATGCCTCCTTGACACAGAGTAAGGCATGCAGCGCTTTGCGCAGCCTTGTCTTACTTCATATTTATGAGGCCATGCAAAGCCACACAGGGTGGCTCTGCGTTGCCTCATAGATATGATTGAGAGGTCTGCACCACCAGAGCATCTAAAAAGTGACGCTCCGGCCGCCCAGGCCTCTTGTAAATAGCTCTCTAAGTTTGCTGTCTCACTTTGACTCACTCAGTCTCACTAATTCATGCACTTATTCATTCTACTCTGACCCACTTTGTCTCACTCAGTCCCGCTCATTCTCACTCATTCTGAATTACTCAGTCTTATTGTGCCTCACACACAGTAACACTCAGTTACACTAACTGTCATTCTCCCTCACTCACTCACATTCATTCTCACACATACTTGTCCTTACTGTCACTCATTCTCACTCACTCTGACTTACTCCTTCACTGACTCTCTTTCATTTTACCTCACACACATAGTCACACAGACATGCTCACAGTGCTGGAATGGCACAGGCACCTTCATGCACCCGTGTCAGCAATCAAACAATGTTACTAGCTGCCTCAGTTTGTTGCTGGACCCAAAGCGGGTCTGCATTTTATTTTTATTGTACCAAGAGTGAATAATTATTCACTTTTGATACAATAACAATGGACCACAAAACAAGGAGGGTGTAGTGTAGTTGTGGAGTCCATAAAGGAGAGCCACCACTGCTCCAGGGACACCAATCCATTCACTCAATCATCCTTCCTTTCACTTATCCACCCCCATCTTTCCACTCATCCATCTATCCTTTCACTTATCCATCCACCCTTTCACTCCAACTATCCATCCTTTCACTCCATCGATCATCCTCCCTTTGGCTCATCCATCTATCTACCCATTCACTCAGCCATCCATCCTTCCTTCCTTCCTTCCATCCATCCAACCATTCACTCATACATCCCTCCATTTACCCTTTCACTCAGCCATCCATCCTTTCACTTATCCATCTATTTCTCCATCCATCAATTTCCCGTTTCGTTTATCCATCCATCCTTTCATCCGGACATCCATCTACCCTGCCTTTCACTCATCCATCCATTGTTTTACTAATTCATTTTAAGTACATCATTTCACTCATCCATCCTTTCGCTCATCCATCCATATTTTCATTCCATCCATTCATCCACTCATCCATCCTTTTACACTTCCTCTCATCCATCCTTCCTTTTGCTTTCTTCCATCCATCCATTCTTTCTCTCATCATCCATCAATCCATCCTTTCACTCCACCATCCATTCACCCTATCACCTATCCATCCATCCATCCATCCATCCATCCACTCACCCTCCCAAGTTCATTATGAGCCTTTGTCTACAAAGCTGCAGACAGAATAGGCCCACCAAGAACCCCACTCACCCTGTAGCTGGTAAAGAGAGGAGGGAGGGGGGGGGGAGGTGATAGTGCCCCTGATGCAGAGGCTTAACTGCACATTTATCTCTTAGTCCACTAGTGCAATTGTTGTCCACAACTGGTTCCTTCCTTTTCTTGGGCCTCTATGGTCGAGATAAGGAGCACTCTGTGCTTAGCTCCATAATGTTTTTTTCAAAGTGAAACCAAATGCAGTTCTAAACATGTGTTACTGCCAGGAGAGCAGCCCTTTGCACCCCTCCTACAGCCTGCCCCTCTGTGATAAACAGCAAATTGTTGCCACCCACTCCCTCCCTGTCCTCATCGGCCTGCCTCACCCCCTGTTATGCTCCATATAGGCACCCCAATATAGGCTCAGGTAGCAACCTAACGTCTCACCTATATTTCCCATGCCATTACACTACATAACAGTTCTTGGGACTGACTTTTTACCTAGTTACGGTGCTGCTAACAGGACGTGGGGTTTTCCCTGAAAACTAGCCTCATTCATTATGCATGAGGAGTCTTGGAAACTCAGCAGGACTACCATCGCCTGCATAATAACTATATATAAGGGTCATTCCTTCCGTCATCCTAAGTCCGACATGACACAGCAAGGTAGATCCCCTGAGGGTACCACTTTGGGTATATAAACACCATATCTTTGCTGAGGCAGGGAGAGGAGAAAAAGGACTTCCATGCTGACACACTGATGCAAGACGCTGAGGTTCCTGCATGCAGACACTCCAGCTCGCAGTGGTCTGACATCCCTCGCGGGGTGTCTATCTCGAGACCAAGACGGGGTCCCACAGTCTCTCACTTCAGGTAATGGGGTTGACTTTATTCTAGAGGGATTCTTGGCTTTACACCTACATACATGCTAGGTACACTTAGGCACATCTAGTTAGGGTCACATCGTAAGAGTACGCATTTTATTGTCATGTATTTTTATACCTGCCTGCATTCATAGTTTTAACACTATGGTAGAAATCTACCATCCCTTTACTCTGTTGGTGCTTATAATCATTTATATCTGTTTCTGTCTAATGGTTGTTTCAGCAGTCAGCACATCTATTCTACACTAGAATGACGCTGGTTCAATAAATGCTTATTGAAAACGTCCCCACCGTTTATTCTGTATATCTCTCTGAGACAAAGTGAGCACTAGTGACTGAGCGAAAAGTATCGCACTGTTTCCACGGTCCCTGATGGGACAGGGTTGTCATGTTCGATAGTAGCCAAGAACTATTCTCTCCTTGATAAGACAGGTTTCTAGTGGCACTGTGAGTTAGCTGGTATACAGGCAAACATACCCGGTGGGGGTGTCCGGAATCAGTCTGGACACCAATCCCACAGTCTATGTTGTCTAAATGCGCAGATCCAATATAGGTTTATAGGAACTACACGACACCCCAGCCATTGAAGTGCATGGAGTTTTGTAACTCCTCCCAGGACCACTGTTCATGCTCCCCAAAATCAACTGGATCCATGCCATTCTAATTCAGCACTCCCTCTCATGGGATGCCACTGCTGTTGCTTGTGCCTACAGGTCGAAGAAAACCTTGCCCGGCTGGTGTGTGCACAGTAGGACATCTTCAAAGTTCACTAGAGTTTACTGACAAGCCAGGTCCTCCCTGAACCAGAATACACGCAACCAAGGACGAGTTTCACCCTTATTAGGGCTCTTCATCCGGGTATACCTTGATTTCAGTGGCACAGTGAGCCTGGGACCCACATCTGTGCATACCCGGCGCACTTAGGGCATCAAATGCAAAAACAACAAGGTGATGGATGGAATGCAGGAATTGATCTCAGCCACTGGCAGTTGCTTGGGCTGTATCCCAATCCATCATTTTGCACCCACCATGCCTCCTCAGTTTAGCCCCAGCCATATGCAAATCAGTTTTGAGCTTGCTCCTCATGGGATTAGTCCAGCCTGAACTGCTAGGCCAGGTCCTCCTTGAACCAGAATACAAGAAACCCTGGGCTGGTTTTGCCCTCATTAGGGCTCTTAAGTCAGGTATAGTTTGGTTCCAGCAGTACAGTGAGCCCGGGACTTAGGTCTGGGCATACCCGGTGCACCAAGGGCATCAAATGGAAAAACAACAAGGCGATGGATGGAATGCTTGAATTAATCTGAGCCACTGGCCGCATCCTAATCCATTTTTTTTGTCCACCATTCCTCCTCAGTTTAGGCCCAGCCATATGCAAACTAGTCTTGACTCTGCCCTTAATGGGAACAGTCCAGCCAAACTGCCAGGCCATGTCCTCCCTGAACCAGAACACAAGCAACCCAGGACTGGTTTTGCCCTTATTAGGGCTCTTCAGCCTGGTATAGCTTGGTTCCAGGGGCACACTAAGCCCAGGACCCACATCTGGGCTTACCAGGTGAACTTAGGTCATCAAATGCAAAAAGAACAAGGTGATGGATGGAATGCTTGAATTAATCTCATCCACTGTCAATCACTCAGGCCGCATCCCAAACCATAATATTTTGCCCACCATGTCACTTCCGTTTGGACCCAGCCATTTGTAAATCAGCATTGACCCTGCTCCTCATGGTCGGCAAAAAGTTCTTCACCCCCTCTCGATTTGTCTGGGGCACTTATAAATCTCATCAGTACAAGAGAAAAAGCATCAGGCCATTTAAAACTGGTGGATGCACACATTTTAGCCAGCTTGATTTTGATGGTCCTATTTATCTTCGCCACTATTCCAGATGATTGTGGGTGGTAACTACAGTAGAACCTTTGATCAATTTAGAGAGCTGTACAAATCAATTTAAGAATCTCATTTTTAAAATGAGTTCCACAGTCTATCTCAATAGAGGTTGGCAGGCCAAAACGTGGTTTCAATTCCTTTAACAACTTTGGCAACTGTCATACTGTCAGATCTCCAGGTAGGATAGGCTTCAACACATTTGGAGAACAGGCAGACAATCACGAAAATATATTAAAGGCCACTGTAAAGTAGTATCTCAATAAAGTCTGCCTGGAGTCTCGTAAATGGGCCCTCTAATTTGCCAATGTAACTAATAAAAACTACAGTCCCTTTTCCCTGATTATTTCTCTGACAAATTACAGATCTCTGACACGGATCTTCTGCAGCATTTTTATATTTTGGAAGGAACTAGTACATTCTCTAAATGCTGGTCAGTGAATCCCTCCCAACGTGAGTCTGCCCATGTAAATAGCAGGCCACTGAATATAGCACACGGTCAGGAAGAACATATTTATATTCAGGAGTTACCCAAAAATCATTATAGCTTCTTTTGCAACATGTTTGTTCCCCCTTCTGTCTCTCATCCTCTTGTACTTCCTCCTGGAGAGCCCTCAATTCACTAAATAAAGTCTTTATTGAGTTCAACAAAAAACTATTTACATTTTTTGTACTTTCAACAGAACTTTCTCTTGATTCATTCTGTTCTGTTGCTTGTACTACAATCTGCTCATTTGATCTCACAGTTGCATTCTCAAGTGTGCAGTATCTTGCCACCTTGTCTGCATATTTGTTTCCCAGGGTGACTAAATAATTAACAGCATTATGGACAGCACACTTAACTATTGCAATTTCTTTTGGTTGTTGCATTGCTTCCAACAAATCAAAAATGTAGGAACAATGCCTGATGGGAGTACCAGAGGATGGTATAAAACCCCTTCATAACCATAACTGCCCTAAATCATGTACTACTCCAACTATTTCAAAATGTCTGTATACATTGTCACTTTTTAAATTATCTGCAGGGCAACAAGCTCTAGCCAATGCAATCAACTATGCCACTTGTGCTGAAGTTACATTAGACTGGTATGATGCTTGCACAACATCAGAAATGGAACAGGGTAGGTAGGCAGTTTTCAATGCTCAAAGACGATCTTTCAGACAAGAACCATCTACAAACGAAATCCGATCAGCCATTTTAAGAAGAATTTCCCTGATGTCTGGTCTTGGTTTGGTACATAATTCTGTAACATTCAGACAATCATGTTCTGCTTCATCATAATCATTATTGCCATCATTTCTGTCTCGGTCTTAATTGCTACCTGAAACAGGAAGCACTGTTGCAGGATTCAGGAAATTACATCTCCTAATAGAGATGCCTTGTGACCATTGCTAGCAAGATGATTCAGAAGTGCAATTGTATCTAGTTTACAGTCTTCTTTTGTCTTTGATGCAACAAGAAGGTAATCAATGTATTGCACTAGGACTGAGTTACAGGGCAACTGCAAATTTTACAAATCTTTTTTTAAGATCTGACAAAAAATTGAAGGACTTTCTGTATACTTTTGTCAAATTTGACACCCAATGAAGACTTTATTTTGGAACTGAAAAGAAATTGACTATCTTCATCCAGAGGAATGAAGAAGAATGCTTGACATAAGTCGATGATTATATACCGTTCTTCATCTGCAGGAACTGAAACACTATTACTGTGGAATTTGGTTTGGACAACATAGAATCACTATATGATTTATTTTCCTCAAGTCCTGCACAATTCTCCATTTAACACTCATTTTTTAATGCTTGGTAGTCCTTGCAACTTTCTGAGTTACTACCAAGCACCTCCCGCAGAATGCCTTCTTCAAGCATTTGTTCAGAAACAGACTTCATTCCTTCTTGTGCTTCTTTTGAAAGTCTTAATTACCTAACTCTATTCAAAACTGCTTTGGGTGTGACATTGATTCAGACAGGTTTTGCACTTTTTATCAATTTTATCTCTTTACTGGTGAAATCCCATACCTCTTCTTTGACAGCATATCTTAAATCCAGATGCAGGTTATCTTTAGTAAGAACTGATAACAACTGAACTCTTAAATCCTGTGATTTTAAACACTAAGGGGCCGATTCCGATTTCGGCCGGAAGGGCACCGAACGATGGTCGGAGCCCTTCCGACCGAATCGGAACGTGCCGGCGGTTCCTTTCCGACCGAGCCATTTCAATGGGCTCGGTCGGAAAGGAATCCGACTTCGAGATTTCCGGATGGCTTACGACGGGCTCGGAGAGCCCGTCCGCCGTCCGAAAATCCTTCAGTACTCCCCGGCCGCCTCTTCACGACCGAGGAGTACGATGGCAGTATTTCACTGCCTTTTTGTGCCAGTCTTTCCGGCACGAAAAGGCAGTCGTGTAACTGTCTTTGGGGGCCCCCAGTAGGGCCCCCATGGGTGCAAGGCCGCCGAATGGCGGCCTGGGAGCACCTATGGTGCCCTTCTGTTGATCCCTGCACCCGGTGGCAGGCACCTTGGGGTGCCGGCCACAGGAGTGCAGGGATGAACTGCACCCCTGCTTTTCACAATGCAAGCATGCATTCCGCTCGGAATGCATGCTCCCATTGTGCAGTATACGAGTGCGACCGAACAGGGTTCGGTCGCATCGTCTACTGCAGGGCCGTAACCGACGACAGCAGGTCGGTCGGTTACGGCTCCTGGACCATGTCGGACGGACCTGAGTCCGTCCGACATCGGAATCGGCCCCATAGTCTTCATCTTGAGTTTCAATTGCAACACCAACCAGTGTACAACTCATCACACAGTTCATTTTGCAAAGCAAGTTTCTTCCCAATAGAGAAGAGGACTTGAATCACACAATATAAAAAATGATGATTGTTCTCTATTGATCCTATTTTAACTGGAACATATGCCGTAACCTAACAATCTTTTTATTGCTAATGCCTATAACTTGGAGTTCTCTTCTTGAGAGGGGTAGGCTTGGGACTTCCACAGAATGAACCATTGAATGGGTAGCACCAGTGTCAATTAGAAACCTCACCATCTACATATGGGCCATTCTGGTCTACTTTTGGACTGCACCAAGTATGCAATCACCCCCTCCCCCAGGTACCATCATTGGGACTTAATCTCTGATAAAAAGTGAGGAAAATCATTATTCAGAATCAAAATATTTTGCTGGTACCATGAACCTAAAGGCATCTTATTTTTAATGTTTTACTGGAGCTACGGGGATAGTGATACAAAATTGCCCTTGATTTTGCACGTTCTGCACAGGAGCTGTCTGGGCTGGGGCAAGTGACTGGGTCTGCATCTGATTTGCGTTTCGCTGCATTTGAGGAAAAGATTTATTTATTCTGGATTCAGTCTGGATTTTGTCTGCCCTTGCACTTCTAGGGTCTCATTTTGCTGCAGAAAGACCAGCAGTGATTTTCTACAGCAAATTAATATTTGCATTCACTCCAAAATGACTTACAATTCCTCTTGCATATGCACCATCATTCCCACGTCTTGCATAGGATACACTCCATTCATTCTGGAATTCTCAGGTGTCACAAAATCCAAATCAGGACTCATCATCTGATTTTTGCCACTTCTTTGAGTTTGCTTTGTCTGTGAAATTATCAACTTCTCTTCAACTTATTTCTGCTTCATGTCAAAGCAATCACTGCAATACTTGCCATATTTCAGGAACTCGTTGATACCCCTGATCTGCCAACACTTCACTCAGCGAAATATGCGAGCTAAGGGCCTGATTTAGATCTTGGCAGGACTCCTGTCGTCCCCCCGTGACGGCGGTTTCAAGTACTCCGTCGAGCTGACGGAGTCCCGCCTGCCGTATTTAGATGTGTGCTGGCTGAGCCCCCGTCCACATGGACAGACTGTTTACTGTTGCGTATGCGATGCACCTCCACTGTCGCGGCGGACTCCATTGCTGGCTAACAGTACTCCGTCGCCATCAAGCCGGTGGGTTTGTGCTGAGCTGTATCAGATTTCCCCGTTGTGCTGGCGTTGTCCTAGCAGCGGTTTCCTGACAGAGTGAGTCCCTGGTAGAGTGGAGAGTGGTAATTACCACTTTTATAATGTGTCACTATACATATAGGTTGTGTGTGGTTTAAAAATATATGTAGGTAATGTGTCATACCCCTTTGTGTACATATAGCTTAGCACACATATAACATACATACAATATTGAATGTGTACCCACATGCACCATAAACACAACACCCACAGCCACCACAACAAAAGAAAAAACGTTTCAACACAGGTGTGTTCATTTTACAATGAATACATTGTAAAATTAATACTAATGCATTACACATAAGAATACTATTGCATGTAAACGCAATGTATAAATACACAAGGCTAAAGTAAATGTTAACTCACGATTCATAGTAAGACATATATAAAAAACGTACCTTTGATCCCTTGACAATGGAGTTGATTAGCGTCAAGTTGTAGCAGCAAAGGACAGACCTGTACAATTGGGTTCAAGTCAGAAACGAAAGTGGGAAACAGAAATAAAAGGTACGTTTTTACCTCATTTCCTTCTAATCCGCCAACTCAAGTATGGAGATATCCCGCCACAGTTGTTCTGACGGAAAGGCACATCGTGATTAGGTTAACACCTTCTTTCTCGAGTTGTTTAACTCAAATCTGCATAAACTTCTTATAGTAAGCATGCATCGACTCCTTCGGCTCTTGTGTAGCTCTCAGGATCTTTGCCCAATTCACTTCCTTCTTTGGCACCTTCTTTTTTCAAATGAGGGAGACTAATACACCAAACAGCCAATAGCATGAAGTGGGAGAAAAATACTCCTTTGGGCAGAGCCAATGCTCCCTCTGTACGTATTTTAAATTATTGGTAACACTAGGTCTTGCAAACAGCTGTACTGTTACACCAGACCGAAACAACAAGCTAAAAGGTGGCCCTTAAAGGGAAAAACATCTACGCTACCCTGTGTGGCTAAGGGGCTACAAACCCACACTGCAGTTAGACCCTTCCCACTCATGCCCTACTCAGTCATGAAATAGTGAGTAAGGAGGTGCCAAACAGGAAAATGCAAAGTACCTCCCTTTATCATTCTTGGCTTGTCCATGACCAGGTGTGGTCTCTCATATGATCCCTGGCCTGGTCCAAGGATCGTAGACCTCTCTCTACAACCAGAACCACAAATAGAAGCATTTCCTACTAGTCATGAAATGGCAGCTGGGGAGGGCTTACATCAAATGTTGCCCCTTTTGTTCCACCTGACCTGTCCAGGATAGAGGAATATTGTTGTTTTCTTCAACATGGCCAAAGAATCAGTGAGCAATGTGGAAACCTAGTTCCTTGATCTTGCACAAGGACTGTGCAGTGATTTATCCTGTTCTATCCATGGCCTTTCCCACACATGTGTTGTTGTACACTAGCATACACCTTCCAGAGATGTTTTAAGGCATGGGCAAGTTGGGCAACTGCCCAGGGCTCACACATTTCAAGGGCCCCCCTGGTAAATGGAGTGAGAAATCAAATGTTTTGCCGCGTACAGTTCCACCCCTGCACGCTGTGTTTCCCTGTGCACAGCAGAGAGCTCAAAGGCTTTATTTATTTGTAAACTAATACTGAATGCTCCAATTTTCACAGTCTGTAAAAATCTGAATGCACAAGAGTTGTGTTTTTAGAAAATTGCAACAGTGCCAGACCTAAAAAAAATCCTACATCCAGTCACAAAAAGAAATGGTTTAATCTATTCTCTGTCCCCTCCCACCATTCCACCCACTATGACGCGGATAGGAGTTCACCGACTGTGCCCACAAGAGATTTGCCATACCAGGCCTAATCAGTCCCTGTCTAAGTATAGCCCTCATCTTAAGGGGCTGCATCCTTCTACTTAACAACACTTCGGTATGCTGGAATCCCTCCTGCATCATTTTCACTATTCCAATATGGTGCCCACACACCTCCGGCAGCGCTGATCCCCCTGCTCGCTAATGCCACCTGCAAACAATCAAGAACAGTTTTAAGCCACAGACCTCCCCGTTGTCTTTACTTCCGAGGCACCTGAGATGGGGTAGGTTGTTCGGTGCATTGTCACTTTGACTCTGTAAGTACAAAACTAACCTTTTTCTAACTTTCTCAATACCAGGAATTCCCCTGGGGCCACCTCATTGTTTTATTTATGTCCTTCCACCATGCAAATTAGCGTGGTCTCAGCGCTAACTCGAGGAGGCAAGGAAACTACCCAAATTGGGTACGTGGTCTGGCCCCTGTCCACCACAGTCTATGAAACCTTGTCTCCGTCCATAAGAGTGTCACCTGCCTGTTATGTGTTTCATTTTATCTTATTTTATCACTTATTGTGTGACACTATCACGGTTGGCAGCATGTACAATTGATGCATGCTACACTATTAGTATAATATGTTTGAGCTGACTAGGTGATACAGCTCTGTTGTACTCGTGGTTTTTTTCTGCATTGAAGGTCAGCCTTAGGCAACATTTATAAGGTACCTCTACATAGGGTATATAGTATTTGGATTACGATACATTTCACCTCAGGTTCTAAACTCTGTGTAGAATAGAATCCACCGGTCCTGATGAATTGCCCTTTTGATCATTATTGACTTCTTGACTGCAAGAAACACGTTGACCTTTTAAACTTCTCTAGCCACCAGAGATCATTGACTCTAGTGGGAGCCACCAACGTTTAACTGGATAAGCATACTCACCGATTAAAATGCAATTCAGAGAATGGCTTAGTCTATTTTAAATCATTAATTTCATGCACATACACCACAATTCACCGATCTACACCTTGGGCCCTATACTCGCACTTCACATATGGCATTGGGACAAAAGATCTCCGGTAAAGAGCCCCCTTGAGTGTGCCCGTTGGTCATTGCAGCGTGGCCTGACGAAGAGCAAGCCCTATGATAAAGCATGACACTCACACAGGTGTGTGAGGGCCCTAGTTCCTAAAGGAACAGTGTCCCCACCTCTGGTTCCTTCTTCTCTGACCTGATACCTTCCCTCATTCCTTTCCCAAGAACTGCATACCCTTAGTTGACAGCATTTACCTCGAAGCACGTACGCTGGACCTACATGCGCTCCTGGTCCCCCCTCTTCTTGAGATAGGTTTAATCTATGCTCATTCATGCTTTCTTATGGTACTGTGTGAATGGCGGACAACAGGGAGTTTGAGCTTTCGGTTGTCATTTCTAAATGTTTGATTCAATATTGTTTGGTATCATTAGGGCTTGAATTAGCAAAACATTCGTAATAAAATAATATGTGTTCCAAACAGGGACCCCCGCTGAATTGCATCTTGCCCAGAGCCCCCAAAAACTCTTAAGACATTACTGACACATTCAAGCCCAAACGCTCACAATTACACACTCAAAAAGTTACACCAATGCTCTCACACACACACACACATGCAGGACCATTTACTTCCCCTCACTGTGGCAATGAAAATATGTGTACAAGAATGAGCACAACACTTGCTCTCAGAGTGCAGGTGTGTGACTGTGAGTTTTCTCGAGTGTTCTAGTGAATGACAGCTTGTTTTACTTGCTTGGTTGTGGTTTTGTGTACAAGTACGTTGTTTTCCCTAGCCACTAGAGGATGGAGCAGCACACTTACACATTCACATTATGCTGGAGCTTGAAATAGCAGTCTACTGCCCAATGCATTTGCAGCGGCTGAAAAAAAAAAAAGGAAAACTGAGACAGCTGACACCTATCCCAGCCTCCTGATCTCACTGTTCTCACTGCTCTGTATCCCTGAATAGATGGGGAGGCCCAAGGGCTGCCCCAAGCAGAGCACTTCAACCTGCCCTGATCCTAATAACCTGCCTTTCTGGCCAGAGTTGACTTATCTTAACCAGGGGCATAGCTTAGTCAGTGAGATTAGGGGGTGTGGATCTCAAATTTACGAACTAAAAAAACAGTGGTTTGCTGGGTGGAGGGTGGGATGACTACGGTTCGGATGGACTGTTTCCATGTGGAACAGGATCAGTACTGATTTGCATGTCTAGAGTGTCTTTGTCTAGAGTGGCACAGTGGGTAAAAACAATGGGTTGGAATGCTATCCTGAGCAATTACCAATGGATAGACTATTCACAAGCATTAATCCCATCAGTCGTGGTCGGTGCAGGTGAGAGCGATGGTGCAGGTGAGAGCGATTGTGCGGTGGGGGGACGGGGAATGGGGGGGTTAAGTTGATAGACGACGAGGGAAAATAAAATTTAATAAAAGAAAACCACTTCCCTTACGCTCGCCGCATCGCCGAGTCGGCGATGCGGCAAGCGCAAAGTAAGTGGTTTTCTTTTATTTTTCCTCTTTGTCATCTGTCGACTTCACCCCCGCTGCCCCGCTCCTGTGTCACCCCACCGCCCCACCGCTCTACCTGCACTGGCTGCAACTGCATCCCATCACCTCCCTTTGGGAGTTTGATTGCCTATAGTATGTCTGGAAACTTGAGACTATCACAGCTGTCCAAGCCTACTATTGCCAACCAATGGTTGTGAATTCCAAAAAGTAGTAAATTTGCACCCATACAAGAAGTACTTCTATACGGATGTACTACTTTTAGAGGTAAATCGGTCACTCCCTATCTAGATAGATAGATAGATAGATAGACAGACAGACAGACAGACAGACAGACAGACAGACATACACACACACACACATATATATTTGAAATGAGAATGATGAGAAAAACTGAGACAGATATAATAGACCTGACTCAGGGCCACCAGTCTCAACTACTAAACCAAAAATGCATTTGAAGGGTGTCACACCCCAAACACCCCAGCTGATGTTTCGCCCCTACCCGTCCCTCCTGAGCCTGGTAACTCTCCGTCGGAAATCATGACTACAGTCACGTACAACACAACTACCTGGAGTCCCTGCTGGGATCACTTATTTTAAATGTATTTTCACCTCACTCACTTTTCTTTGTCTCTGCTACAAATAGGCTTGATGGTAGAGTTCTCACATCGGTGCATGTGGGCAGGGCTCCATGTTTCTAGTTCTTGCCTTTTGCAAATATTTTTATCAAGTAACTGATGGCCCCATTGTATATGCCTGAGTCACAAGTAGAGGAAGGCACGCATGCAAATTATTAGGGTGAGCCGAGTCATGGGGCTAGGTCTAACAGTCCATGCTCGAGCTGAGCCATCAAAACATTTGGCTTCTATGTTGTGCAACAAGCATAATGTAAAAATATGACACAATCTCTTCAGATTTCAAAGACGTACTTTTTTTAACATGCAGAAGTGTTTCACCTTAGTACATCAGATTACATCACTGCATAGGCAGGCATTTATTAAAAGTGATCGCTCTTAGAAACATTAATGACTCACCCCCAGTGACAATGCCTTTAGTGAACTAAGAGGCAAGTCAGTGGTCATGTAAACCCTAAACATGGCCTAGGTTCTTGGTATAGATGGAACGCCATTATAGTCTAGTAAATCAAACATAAGAGGTACCTGTACAGTGCACATCCTAAACTCAAGTATTTAAGTGTGCTCATAGGTGATAATAAACAAGCATTTACAATGCAATAGGTCTCGCAATTGCAAGATTTTGAGCTATTAGCATTGTAAATGACAACACCTTTTATTTATGTGTTTAAAAAACCTGCAATAATAAAAGGGATTGTCATTTCATCATCAAGGTAACTTTATTCGGTTTCAGAGAAAAAACCCATAAAAGTACATAAAATCAACTATACATTTTGTAGTTACCATGGCCTAATTACATACACATGATAATCACTTCAGTTATTTCAATTATTAACAAGCATTGGCATAGCCAATAGGTCTCGCTTTTGGGACCTTATAAGTATTTAGTTATGCAGCACAATATCCTTGGTGCAACAACATCAACTGTTGTATGGCTAAACACTTATAAGGTCCCAAAGGTGAGACCTATTGGCTATGCTAATGCTTGTTGTCCTTGCAGGTGTAATGGACCAGAGGATTCCTTTTCAAATTGTTAATTCTTGCTCATGCATTTAAAAAAAGCAAATGTTTTTAGCCCGAGTACTTTCCACTTAAGATTGTTTATTTTATTACTGTCTGACAGTTCCCTATAGAAACATGTCAAAGGGGAAGTATTTAGGTAATTATAATGCACCCTATGTGAGAGCTCAGCTGAAGAGCAGTGCTCTTATTTAATGTGTAATTTAATTTGCTGTAGCTGCCGCTCTTTGGAAAGAGAGCTGGAAACGCCTGCAGCTATTTTACAATGATATGCATAGTCCGGGCGGGAAGTGTTGTTGGGGGAAGGTACAGGGAGATTATGTGAAGTGGAAACAGTGCTGCGGCAAGGAGAGTGGGGGGGAAGGAAAACAAATATGCTGAAAAGCAGTCCTCTTATTTAATTAGTTGCTCACTTGTAGCATGTAGCTTCCGAACTTTACCCAGACAGCTCGATATGGCTGCGGCCATCTCACCACGCTCCGGGCGGGAATTGTTGGAGGAAAGTACGAGAAGATTGAGTGAAGTTGAAGCAACCCCCCTGAAAGGACCATGCTTTCAAATGCTGCGCTGATTCTTTGGCAAAGGAAAACAATGCAGTCTGAGATGATGGTAAAAAGGAGCCTCCTGAGTAGTGCTCTTATTTAATAAGTAATTTAATTAGGTGTTGCTTGCTGCCCTTTTCAAATAGAGCTGTAAACGCCTGCAGCTTTTAAATGCAGAACTCCGGGTGGGAAGTGTTGTTGTGGGAAGCGAGGGAGATTAAGTAAAGTGCAAGCTGCGGCGATGAGAGGGCGAAAACGAACTGGGTCGTGCCTCGCGGATCCTTATCAAAGGAAAACAACAAGACAAGCCCGGCTTCAAAAGTGGTGCGCGTGCAGCAAGCGAGAGGAAAGCCAGATGGCGCCTGATCGGGCGCTGAAAGCTGGCGGCTGTGCGCGTGCACGCGATCGTGAACGCAAGCTGGAGGCCAGCAAAAGCGTGGGGTAGCACTTTGAAAACCCACTTACTAAATGTCTCGCAGAGCAGCGCATGCGCTGGCTCAGGCGAGACCTAAAAAGGAATAAGAATTAAAAATACCATCCTTAAAATCAGTCTAAAACAACACTAAAAGAAAATTCATTATTAGTTCTAGCTAAAGTGAATCAATTACAGGTATCAATATCGTTTTCTAATAGCAATTACCACCTTAATAAAATTGGAAACCCCAATACATATGTCTGATGTGGCCAAAGAATACAAAAGATTAAAACCATCAGTATAAGAGATTGGCCTAGAGCTTTTTAAAATCGGAACTAAAAATCTGCCCCTGGGCTCCTTATATAGGGTGCAAAAAAGCATAAGGTGCAATGTGCTTTGAACTGCCAAATTGTCGCAGGGGCAGGGCACTAAGTTGTCTGTCCAACCAGCTTGTGTCGGAAAAGCCACTAAAAGTGCAGGGTCAATAAACGTAATCTTGTTAGGTAAAAGCGAGTTTGAATATTTGAGGTAAACATTAGGTAAAATTGCTGTTGAGCCAGAAATAAGCACAGAGGACCTGCTACCTCTGGTTGAGAGCGACGAGTGTTTGCCCTGCCGTAATATGCCTCTTTAATAATTCTTTTCGCATTCTCATGATACTTGCGGGGCAATCAAAATAATGTCCCAGACCCAACTTATAAAAGTTATCCCTCACAAAAGATAGCCAGGGAATAGCTAATACACCATCAAGATTAAGACAGTCTATGATAATATCTCTAGTGAATGTTAGCTCCTCCGATAGCCAAATTTTGGCCCATAAAAGTAGGGGGCAATGTTTATAGTATCTTCAACAAAGTCAAGCCCCACCTCATAATGACAGAAGCTAGTAGGGGCACCTTTTGGAGCCATCAGCAGCCTTTTAATAAATTTATTCTCCATAATTTGCAGCTGGCTGCTGTTATGGTACCCCCAGACACCTGCACCTTATGTTACCACCGGGACACATTTGGCCTTGTAGATTTTAACAAGCTCAGTCACAGGTTTTTGCCCTAATTTAGATGCAAAACGAAAAAGTCCCTCAACCACCCTACTAGCATTATGCATTCTTGATGTCACAAGTGCATCCCATTTCAGCTTGTTGTTAAAAATATTCCCTAGGTAATTAAAACTTTTCATTTTATCACTTCTCATTGAGCCAACTGCATGATTTCTGGTTTTGGTCGTTTTAGGTCCACAGACCATCACGTAAGATTTCACAAAATTGACCTTTAAGTCCAGCGATAGCATAAAATCGGAGAATGCATCAAGCGATTTTTGAAGGCCATTTGCAGTTAGGGCCATGAGGATAGTATCGTCTGCATAAGAAAGGAGCGGAACTTGAACGCTCCCAATGCGTGGACAGTCAAGATTTTTCTCTACCAGGAACGCTTCTAGACCATTAGTATAAATTATAAAAAGAAAAGGTGCTAGTATGCATCCCTGGCGGACACCCTCTGTTGATGCAATAGGCCTAGTTTTTTCACCATTGGCGCAAATATCTAATGCTTACAGATGTAGAGGTGTGGAGCCTACGGAGAAGAGAAACCAGGGGTTCCTCTACTCCCATTTTCCCCATCAGTGCCCACAACTTGTCCCGATTTACCGTATCAAAGGCACTGGACAAGTCCATGAAGGCCGGATGGATTGAAACCTTCCTGGCCTGCATGTACTTGCCCATATTCAGTGACAAGTTGAGGCACTGTTCAGTGGTACCCAAGCCCCTCCTGAAGCCATAGTGTGATCTTTCAATAATCCCTGAATCTCTGGCCCAAATTTCTAATCTCGCAAGGACGACCCTACCCAATACTTTTGCGGTGGCAACAATTAAGGAAATAGGCCTATAGCAAGAGGAATCGTACCTGTTACCTTTTTTAAACACAGGGATCACTATAGCCTCCTTCCAGGATACCGGGATAGGGCCAATCACCACTGCCTTAAAAACATTGGACAGTAATGGGGCCCACAGTTCAGGGTTAATTTTAAAAAGATCCAGTGGGACACCATCCGGGCCAGGGGCTTTCATGCTGATACCTTTAGCTATGGCTTCCTCAACCTCAGCTACAGAGATTGATGCACTTAGATGGCGTGCCGAGATCAAATCTAAAGGCAGATCCTCGCTGGGGGTCTCATATGTGCGGCCTTTAGGATTGAAAATGGCCGCATAGTGGGATACCCAGACATCTGCCACGATCAGGGAATCCATCCTGCCTGTCTCCTCACTGAATAGAGGGCGGTTTACGACTTCCCAGAAGTTTGTAAACCTTCCTGGCAATTTTAATCTGGACCCTATCTTGAGGGTGTGCATGTAATGCCAGTTTTAGAATTTTGTGTGCTCTAGTGCATTCCGCATTTAACCATCTTTTCTCTGGGTGGTCCACCGCCTTAATTGTTCTAGTCAAATTTTTGGCTACATTCGTGCAGATCAATTAAAACTCCTGAATAATCTCAGCAGGTGAGAGGTCATTTGCTAAACACTTCAGAATAGAGCCATAATTTGATACAATAGTTTTAGTTTCAAACTCAATAGGATATACTTTATTCCATCTAAGTGTTACCCCCTTATTAGGGTTAAAAGAGGCTTTATGGCCCAGAGCAGTACCCAGCTGAGCTATTATATTAATTGCAGTTATAAGTGGGTTGTGATCACTTGCACTATGTGGGACCACCTCAAAATCATCAATAAGTTGCAGATACCTTTGTGATATAAACATAAAATCAATAGTGCTCTCCCTACCTGCACCCGCGTAAGTTGGGCACTGTATTACAGGGTTACTAACTAAATCATTAACAAGGCCTAAATCATTCGCCAAAATGATAGAATTAAGAGCCTCACACTGGATAGTATGATTAAAATGTGCCAAAGGCTGCCCCCCCATACTTGACATCCCACATGCATAGCCAGAGCTATATGGACAGATTGAATAATTAAAATCTCCCACCCAGAGGATACACAAGGGTTGCCACTTCTCTGAAAGTATATTAATTTCTACCTGTAGTGCCTCAATGACTTGAGAAGTGTTATGATTAAAAATATTATAATACCAATTAATCACTAATAACTTAGCTTGTACCAGATTAGAGATCATGACTAATTGATACCAGGGGGAGGTGCCGACAACTGTAACTTTTATAGTTTCAAACTTTACTGAAATCAACATTGCCAGTCCTCCTTTAGCCCTTCCTGAGGGTGAGGGGATAGCATTAACTATGTAGGAGCTATAGCCATTCAATACAATATCCTTTGTGTACCATGTCTCTTGGAGGCAAATAATATCAAAACCTGTAATAAACGTTATCCAGGACTCGTCTAACAATTTAGAACCAATTCCTGCTATATTTCCAGGAGGTGAATTTGAGAAGAAACTTTAGTTTGCCACATTTATCCAATCGAGTGGCTTCATTATTCATATCTTGTGTATCCGTGTTAGAGGACCCAGAAACCTCCCTAGACCAGGTCTCACTTAAGGATAAGTTTTGGTAGAGGGGTGAGTTCTCGCAGTTGTCCCATTTATTCGTATTAAGAATTGCTTTGTTAGAGAGGATTTCCAGTAGAGCACCAAAAGCCTTATCGAGAGTTAAATCTAATTGATCTCCAGCCCCCTGATCTCTATGGGGAAACCCTACTGTCACCGGAGCTACAGGAGTGTTAGAGCACCCAATTAGTCAGTCAATTTCTAACACCCATGAGAGGACATCAAAGCGATTTTGATGGGTAAAGGAGGGTGGCTGCATAAGCATATTCTCCCTAGGGCCCATCCTATGTGTGATTTCCCTTGTCCGGTGTTTATATTGCGGTGGATAGAAAAAGCCCAGCGGATAAGCCTCTATAGAGTCAGCATGTGGGCTGTGGAAATGCGTCAATGCAAAATGTGCACACCAAGCATTATTGAAGTTAAGTACAACACAATCCCCGCCCCCGCTCTTGGTCATATGGCCCAACCAGCTCACTCGTCTGGCCATAATTATGTTTTTGAGCCAGTTTATCTTTGATGAAATTTTATTTGGAGCACCAATAGGCTGATTAATTTATAAGACTTTGGCAAGTTTCTTCCTGACCTACTTCCAAGCAGGGGACCCCCTTCAAGACCAGGATATATGGTGTACATTGTGGAGGCAAATTCAACACATCTTTAGCACACCTCCTGACCCTATGTTCTCGACCAGTCTCATTACTAACTATGTTAACTTGAGGCAGACCAGCCCTTGCTGTCACAGGTGTCATAGAGTGATTTATATACCCTTGCCCCAGTGTCATGTTATTCCCTGTAGCGTTCCTAGACAGGACTGGGTCAGGATTTTCCCGGGCTGCTCTACCATTACCCTCATTAATAGATTGTGTGTCAATGAGAGGGGCCTGTACATTTATAGTAGGTATTGCACTTATTAAGTTCAATCTGCTTGATGGGACACTGGGTGTAATAGTATTGACATTAGAACCTCTGAGATTATTAATGTTTTAAGATTTGTTGGAATCCGGGCTATCAACCAGACCTCTTAAAATACCAGCTAACTGTTTTTCAATACTGGCTAGTCTAGCCAAAATGGGACTCAAAGCCTCTCTTATAATTATACCCAATTTGTCACCATTATCATCGATATCATTGACATTAGTAACTGGGACTTTCAATACTTTTTCCCTCCCTCCTCCCAGCTGAGTTCTTGAGTTGTTGTCGATTGAGGTAGTTTTCTTAGTTCTCTTCCCCCTTGGCGAAAGACCCCTCAATTTATTATCGGGTCCTGCCACATCAGCTCTTTTTCTTTTCCCTCCTTTTTCTGCACAAGTCTCAGAAAATCTCTCGGCGGAACCAGTAAGCAAGTCAGTTCCTTGGGTTAGGGCAGGTAAAACACTCTGGGGGATATTCACAAGAACGTGCGCTAAACATCTCCAAAAAATGTTAACGCAACTTTACACATCGCAGTGTATCGCGGGAAAATAACCCCGTGTTAACGTGGAATTCACAACACGGCGGTACCATGCGATAGTCTCCCGAAAACACGGCCAATGTCCGCGATGCAACCACCGCGACGGAGATAAAAACACAAACCCCAACACCAAAAAACATGCGATGAGCCCATTCGCGATGAGGAAAGCAGCAATAAGCAGCGCCAGGCCCGCGACACACACACGGCAGGCGGGAATAAGCACAACAAAAGCAGGAAAAAGAAAGACAAACCAAACAGAAAACAACAGCGAAGCACAATGGAGGCAACCGGAGCCAGTACACAACCCCACAAGCCCCATTGGCAACAAAACATTGTACATGGCAGGCCATCGTGGACAAGGTGAATGCAGCCGGAGAGCGGAGGAGGACAATGGAAGAAAACCAGAACAGCTGGAATGATGCGAAACGCACAAACAAGCAGAAACACGCCAACAACCCCAATGCAGCAATGCACACCGGAGGTGGGAGTCCAGCGCCACACCAGAAGCTGGATGACATGGAGGAAATTGTGTCCACCAGATCAGTCTGGAGATGGTGGCAGGAGTCGGGGCCTGGAAACTGCTCAAAATCAACAGACACAACAGCAACAGGGAGAGGAACGACCAGGGACTGGGGGACGGGGGAGATGGGCACAATGGCACACATGCACAATTAAGCACAGCACAACTGCAGACAAACCATGCCCAAGAGTAACAACACTAACCAAGAGCACAAGTCACACAACCCGGCAATATCACACCACTGAACAAGCACAGAAGTGAAAACCACACTGCCTGAAAGGGAGAAGGGTGAGCCAAATCAGAGCTGAAGGGACATCTCACACACAATGCAGCACCCACACATAGGAAGCAGAGCACCCCAACATCCAACACAATGTGGTACAAACAGCAATATTTGCACAACCGAACACAGGACACAAGCGCACCCGCTTGAGGCTGGTAAATGGCCATACGCATCTGGCAAAGCACGAAACAGGGACATGATAATACACAAATACCAACCCACAGCCCTGATGGGCTAGCAATGCATGTATGGCAGGGACCCACATAGGCCGTGACACACACATTGGCATACATATCAACACTCAACACAGTTGGAGACAAGTGAAAGTGCGGAAACTTTATCAACAAGTGCGTGTCAGTACGGCCAAGAGAAGTGCCACGACATGCAGACCAATGCAGCAGCATGTCTGAATGAGGAACGTTGAAAGCGCCCATGTCCACCCCGGGGAGTCCATCACCAACACAAGTCAGTGCCAACCCGCGTTGGTTGTCCGCGCATGGATCAGGAGTCCAGGCCAATGCAGCCATGTCCACTGTCATCTTGGGACATGTGACCAGATCCCCAACATGCAACCAGGCGTCGGGACACGTGCAATGGGTCACATTCAGTTGTGGCTGCAGGTACCTTGTCACTCGTCCATGAACGCAAGTGCAGCAGGTAGGCCAACATTTCCAATGAGAGATCGTTGTCCACCACATCTAACATGTCGGTGACGTAACCCATCAGCTGTCCCGGACAGATGTGCTGACTCCAACCCCTGGCCCCAATTTGCACCAAAGCCCAATTGGGGAGCGGCTCAATGTGGTCACTGCACACGACGACTCGTGCAATCTCCCAGGTCCAGTTGCCAGCATGCATGCCAAACATCCAGGCATGCCATAAACGGGCATCACGGTGACACTCCTGGTCGTGGGCCATCAGGGGGCGCACACACACGTCGAAATTCAGGTCAGCTACCGTTACGTTGGAGAGGCAGACATCCATGGTCCCCTCGAATATACACGAGCGACAATGCAACACAGGCTGAACGCAGGTGACGTTGGCAAGGCGGAAGCTCAGCCGGTAACTGATCCGCAGCACTGCCAACGGCAGTGCCCCCAGTACATGTAGCAGACGTGCACGGTACAGGTCCACGTGACTGGAGTTGAGCATGTGTCCGGGATGGTCTGCCATTGCGTCAGTGGCTCTGCTTGAAGCGGCACTGGCTTGCCCCGCGCCAGTCCTGTGGATGAAATGGCACAGCTCGGAGCAATGAGCAGTGTCTGTGTGCAACGGGTGCAGGCCTGGGGTGGGGTGGGAGTACGTGTGAAGGCCATTTCACGCACGCTAACTACGACCAAGGACTTCTGCGTGTGGGATGTGTACACGTTGGTCTCACGTCGGGCAGTGCGTAGTGTGGGAGTCGCAAGCAAATGCTATTGTATCTGTCAGGGGGTGCTGGGCACAAGCAAGTCCCAGCTCGGAGCTGCAGATGTGCTACCGCCTGATAGTTCAGACAAAGGACCTCTCATCCCTACAGTAACTCCACCATCTGCATGCATACAGGAGATGTACAGAGGCCTGTCGTGGGTGGGGTGGGATGTCTGCAACCCAGGGAATCATGGATGATATGCCCAGCACGTGGCACATGAGCGGCCTCACTGTGTGTTACGTTGCCTCACAGCTGCTCCTCCCTCCCACGAGCCCCCACACTTGTGTGCGCTGCACGGTTGTATCACGTGCACTCCTACGGCACACCATTGTAATGCCTGTCCGCGCATGTCCAGCGGCATGCCAACAACACCGTGAAGCTGGCCGTTGAGGGTGTGCGGCCACGTGAGTGTAGGCCAATGGTCCGGACAGGGCAGACACAGGTGTACAGTCCATGGCTCGCTGTGATCGCGCTGCGATTGAGGCTAGGCATCTGACTTATGCAGCCGCAGGACTGATACACATAACACTTGGCATGCATGTGCCAAGACCCCGAGCGGTCTTGCGCTCCTACATTTCCCCGTACATGCGGGACCGCCCTCCTGGTGCATGCACATTGCAACATCGACTACTGTGGCCCTGGTGGCGACAACACCCCAACACAGAGACACACTTACCGCACTTCCTGCTCAAGGCCAGACCAGAGCCACGCCCTGATCACCCTGCCGAATCAGCACACCCCTGCGCTGACCTGACATATGCCGGACCAGCACACGCCGCTTGTGCATGCAGGGGGGGGCGGGCGAAGCTACATGTCCAAGGTCTCAGCCACTGCTGAGGTGACATGGTATCGTCCGCTGAAGACAGCACACTGTGATGTTGCAGGGCTCGGGCCCATCATGCTGACATAATGACCACACGAGCACACTTGCTTAGATGGTGGGAATGGCTACGGGCATGTGCGCCCGGCCACTTTTATTAGCAGGCTCACATGTCGAGTGACACCTGTGTTGGATGTGTGTGGGGTGTGTGCACACCAGCCGTCATGGAGTGCCTGGTGCAGTCAAAAAACGACAACAGTGTACATCGTTAAGGACACACCCATTCAACCATAAAGGCCCCATGACTTGAGCTGCACAGAGTTGGTGGCCCCGGATGCACAGCGTCCTGCACGGGCCTACCGCCACGGGCCGCTGACTTGCGGTGCACTGGGGCAGGGTCACGAGAGCAGAGCAGGTTTTCGTAGATGACAAAGGGGGTTGTCGCGGTGAGTCTCGTGGACGGTGGAAGGTGTACCCCCAGTGCATGATGCAGAGGGCAGAACCACGCTGAAACAGTCCCTATGGTGGAGATGAATGGAACAGACACATGTCGGACACCAAGTCCGGTCCAGCCAGATGATGATGCAGACAACCCCCAGGCCATGGACTCAGACGCCACCAAAGTCCAACCAGAAAGTGCCCATGACTCATTGCGCAGAGTTAGTGGCACCAGTGCTGATAGGGGATGCTGCCTGTGATGAGGCGTGTCCAATGGTGTGGACTCCTCCACATCTTACCCAAGACACAGTTCCACATGTGTGACCTACTGGACCGCAGTGTAGGCCTGAGGCAGCGGTCAGCAGGGGCCATTCACCGAGTGTCGCGGGCTTACGTTGGATGGTCCCACCGGCCTGCGTAGTTCAGGTTCAGTGGCACCACGGGACGCGGACTTGCGGTGAACAGGGTTAGTGGCACCAGGTCAGTTGTTGCTAGTGTTCGGTCACCTCCGAGACTAGGATCCGGCTTTCATCTGGACTGAGCCGCATCTTCCTCCTCTCCGTGCGTTCACTGGTATGGACTCTGCCATTCATGAATCACGACTAAGTGCTGGATGTGGGACCTACTGGACCGCAGTGTAGGCCGGGGGCAGCGGTCAGCACGGGCCCACAGACACGTGTCGTGTGCTTGCGATGCAGGGTCTGGGACACTGATAGAAGGGAGCTCAGTGATATAGATGCTGCAATTAACATTTGGTCACTGCCATTCAAGACTCAGGACACAGTTCCATATGTGGGACCTACTGGAGCGCAGTGTAGGCCTGAGCCAGTAGTTTGCAGGGGCCCACAAACACGTGTCGCCGGCTTGCGTTGAACAGGGTTAGTGGCACCATGTGTCGCCGGCTTGCGTTGAACAGGGTTAGTGGCACCACGTGTCGCCGGCTTGCGTTGAACAGGGTTAGTGGCACCACGTGTCGCAGGCCTGCGATGCAGACTTTGGCTTCACTGATCGGAGGGAGTATAGTGATGTGGACGCTGCCACAGACCTTTGGTCACTGCCATTCAGAACTCACGACTCAGTTCAACATGTGCCAACAACTGGGCCGAAGAGGACGCCGGTGGAGTATGTCAATGAGAAAGGAGTACTGTGGGCCAGCGTCGTGGAGGCCAGAGATGGTCTGCGAAGGCTGCAAAGGTCGCGGGACTGGGGCTTGGAGCTTGCACCGGCATGTGGTGGGCCCTCTTTGACACACGCCGTGTCGGCAGGTGAGCAGAGCCTCCTTGGTGCGCTGGGGCAGGCATGACGGGTCTGGGGACCAGCAGCCTGGGGTGCAACAGGCGCACAGGGTCGCAGGCCCCGCCGCGCTTGGCGCCGGCCTCGTGGTGGGCTGAGAGGCGCCGCCCTGGCAGACGCATTGGCCATTCCGAAAGAGAACCACGCCCAGTGCGACGGGCTTTTTATTCACACCCCAACGCAGGCCTGGCGTACGCAGGGCCAACCCACTCCACCCGCGCATATGGGGGGGACGTAACGTGCAACATTTCTGCGTTCTGCCCCACAGCCTGTGGGGACATGGTAGCGTCCACTGGCCACTACACTCCATGCACCAGCAGTTAATGTCCACATGGCCATTTCCGTGGTTTGCACACTGAAGTCTGTCCGGCACATCCACGCCACACCTGGCATTGGGTAGGTTCTCATTCATTAGTCACTTGCCGCTCTCGCACATGCCTGCTCCAAGCCTCTCCTCACATCCTGCTATTGTGTGGCTGGGGTGCCATGCCGTGGCTGGGTTGTGGGCATGGCAAGCCCAGGTTCCCAATGGAGTTGTGTTGTCGTGTCTGGTAGGTTGGCATGTTGTGTGGCATGTTGAATGTAGTTGTGCTGCGTGCCCATTGCCAGTGTCGTGAGTTGCATGACTGTGGGGTGGAGGTGTGTGGTGTGTTCATTTTGGACTTACCAACGAGCACTGCATTTCCATAGGTGCCATCCTGGGAGCGCTGGTTGATGATGGACTGTCGGGAGATGTAGGAATCATGCACTCTGCCTGGGGAGTTGGCCACAACATTGTTGAGGAGTCCCGGGCGGTCCACTATTGCCTGCACATTCATGGGATGCATGTGCTTTCTGTTGAGGTAGTTGTGTGCAGTGTCGGCAGGGGGCACGAGGGGTACATGTGTGCAGTTGATTGCCCCCGACACGTGAGGGAATCCAGCTATGGCGTGGGAGCCTTGCTTGGTCTCCAGCTGCTCCTGCGCAGTGTGGGTGGAGTGGAGGTGCTGATGTACCAGGCTGATGATGGCATCCAGGACAGGTGTGATGAACTTGGATGGGGCTGGCTGTGAGACTCCTCCGACTCTGGCAGTTGTGGGTTGGAAGGTACCAGAGGCCAACATGTGCAGCACAGCTGGCAGCTTTGTCTGCGGAGGGATGCTCGTTGTGCGCTGTGTTGGTACCGTCAGCAGGTGGGCGATGTGGGTCAGGATGCGGGGTACGGTTGTCCTTTTGGGCCTGTAGTGGGCAATGTCCTCCTCTGGCGTTCGGTCTGTGCGACTGGTGCGTTTACGGTGGGTCCGCTGTCTTTGTGTACGCTGCCTCTGTGGTGGTCCGGGGGGGGGGGCGGGACGGGGCCTGGGGGTGGTAGCGGGCCGGGGGGTGGTGGCGGTGGGTGTTGTGGCCCTCATGGGTCTCCGAGCTGCATGATCATTGTCTCCAAGGCCTCTGTGGGTCTTCAGATGTGGCTCTTGGCTGGGCTCCCTTTCATGCAGCAGGTAGTCGTCCTGCTTAACACCAGCAAAAGGCAGGTGTTAATTCCCTGCTGCTACCGCGGCTTATCGCCTGTTTTTGGTTCGCATCGCAGATCTGGCAGTTCGTTGTGAAAGTGGTGTAGTGGTGTTTTCGTGTGTTTTTGCACGGGAACGCCTACTCTGCATCTCATTAGAGTTAGTTGGTGGTGTCAATCGTGGAGGTAAATTTTGCGGCAGTTATCGCGGGAATACTTGCGTTGCCTGCAGTTTGCACCCGCTTGTGAATGGGGCGTTAAATCTATCTCCACTTTTGATGCGTTAAGGTGGCGATAACTTGGTGATAAGTCCTTGTGAATATGCCCCTCTGTCTTAAGACGTTTACAACAGGAGATAAGGGTGGTTGTAGCCTGTGCCCAGCGACAGTTTCCAGTATGGTAATCTCAGAGTCAATATGGTCGGAAGGAACCACACAGGGAGCAGAAGAAAGTCTACGTTCAACTATTTCGATCTCCTTCGTTAGAGCCCCTACCGCTTTTTGTAAAAAACCATCCAATGTTGTATCTGTTGTTTTAGATGTTATAGTGGGCTTCCGTTTCCCCATTGTTCAAAATAACAAACAAACAGTCAATAGATTACCTTCACTTCACTTCACTTCGCGTCTCCAGCCCACGAATATATCTTGGTTGAATAGGCCCCTGGAGTAAGTATCGAAGCCAAATACAAGGGGTCAAGGGGCGTGGCCCAGTCCAGTCTCGATCGGGCTCAGACAGGTGCAGACGGGCCCGCCCTTCGCCCGGGCTTCGCCCAGGCGCGGCCCGGGCACGCCTGCGTGCGTCCCGCGCTGCGGGAGTCCCCTCTTGTTTTTAAGCGCCTCCAGGCGCTACGGTTCACGTTGGCAGCCCTTCCCGCCGCAAGTGGTGCTGGGCAATGGAGTTTCTTTGACTCCGGTATTGGTCCCGGTGCAGGGTGTAGGCGTCCAGCGCTGCGGGAGTCCCCTCTTGTTTTTAAGCGCCTCCAGGCGCTGCGGTTCACGTTGGCGGACCTTCCCGCCGCAAGTGGTGCTGGGCAATGGAGTTTCTTTGACTCCGGTATTGGTCCCGGTGCAGGGTGTAGGCGTCCCGCGCTGCGGGAGTCCCTTGTTGTTTTTAAGCGCCTCCAGGCGCTACGGTTCACGTTGGCAGCCCTTCCCGCCGCAAGTGGTGCTGGGCAATGGAGTTTCTTTGACTCCGGTATTGGTCCCGGTGCAGGGTGTAGGCGTCATTTACAATATCAATAGGTCAAAGTTTCTAAAATGCGAGACCTATTGCACTGCAAATGCTTGTTGTTTACAAGCACCCATGCTGCGCTTTCTCGTTAATAGAGGCCACTTCCCTTTCTTTAGACCAGCCATGTCTAAAGAATGGCCGCGGCTGCTATTAAAGTGAAAGCACGGTATGGGGCGCTTTTACTCAAAAAAGCATTTGTTTGTCAAATTAACAAACAAATGCTTTTTTTTTGTAAAAGCGCCCCGTGAAAACGTGCATGGCGCACTGAATGCACTGAATGTTGCAGGAAAGCATGTAGCGCCTGCAGTAGGAGAAACTCATTAAAGAAAATAGTGCATAAGATATACCGTGTAACAACCGAAGTAAAAGGGCCAGTCTTCATGGGAGGTTACAAATAAAGACAAGTCGGTACTAAGGAAGGGGACTAACAAGCCTATTAATGAATCAGAAGCCAGCATTTACGAAGGACAATGACTCAAGCCAATGACAAATATGGGCACATAGTGGGCGTGGCTTCAAATACATACTCCAATACAGCCTGGCTCGAAGAGCAGGGCATGCGCTGCCCAGGCTCAATCTAAAAAGGAGGCTCTGCGAAAGAAAATATTTGCCTAGGATCACACAATTTGGACAGGCAGGGAAGATGGTATTGGTTCCACCATATCTGGTTTCACATTTTGAATTTTAGCCACCAGATGGGTATTGGTGTCTCTCTCGTTTACATCAAAGGTCAGTGTTGAAAATCTTGAGGTTACATTAAGAAAATATGGCTATTGGCATATAAACAAGGAGCTATATATGTGTCAAGAAAGAGCCTCGGTTTGTTTGCACAGCCATGCAAATGTATGAAAAGTATGCAAATGTCTGTAATGTACAAGTACACATCTCACAAATGCCTAATAAAGATTGTTTACAAAAAAAAAATCAAAGGTCACTGTTTTGTCTTTAATTCTTGACGAGAAAAAACAACATGGAGATAGCAGACTCTACTCAGGGCCCCAGACCCTGCTATCAAGCCAAGAATGCATTTATTTGGGGGTGATGTCACACCCCAAACATCCCCTCCTCTCAAAGCTACGCCCCTGATATTAACCCATTGACTACTCGGATGTCTGTGGACGTTATTGCCAGTACCTTTGCCAGAATTTGGCCGGCACTGGAGCTGCACTTACCTTTCATGGCTCGTGATCGGTTTGGTCTTACCTCACACTGTATGTTTTCTGAACACTGTCGTCCTCCTAAATTACATTGGTCTGGGCAGGCCCTTCTTAGTGCATTCAAACATTTTTCTGGCACCTGGTACTACATTCTGGTGAGGGATTTACGGTGCCCAATCTGTGCAGGTTGTCACCACAGCATAGATCACTGATTGGTGGAGGTGGCGGGTGAGGTTTTAGCATTGGGCATTTGGAATACTGGGGAGTCAAGAAGGTGGTTGGTGAGCTGGTGGTGGAACGTACCAGGAGACGATGTAAACGCTATGTCCCCAGCGCCAAGAGTTTTTATCGACATTAGTATGCCTGATTGACGGACCCTTTATTGTAGACGTTTGCCTACTTGGGATGTTGAAGGTGTAGGCACAACATAAGAGGGCGTTCCAAACGGGTTTTTTTTTAATGATGAAATCTGCAGATTATGCTGCAGATGAGGGATGATGTGGCAAATGCGCAAAATCCATAATTATGTGGAAAACGCAGTGGCCTCAATACCGCATCATGCCGCAATACCGCATCATGCCAGTGGCCCGGGTTAAGGGTTAAACTATGGTCCAGCAATAAAGGTGGTAGAATTTGTTTTATAAATCATCGCTATATTTTTGTATTTCACTCTGAAAATTCACTACTTTTATGTCATAACTTTTTTCCTATCATTCTTTTAATTTTTCTACGAGACTTTTTTTACATACAATCTACGGAAGCAGGCGGAAGCACGTGCCGTTCGAACCCTGTTGGATCCACAGGAAGTGACAGCATATGACCTTTGGGCCTCAGAATGTGCCATTTCAACTTGTGTTTACTTCTTGAAGTCGCACTATCAAATCAAAAAGCTACGCCAACCAGCAAACATTAAAGACATTGGGGCTTATCTACAAGTCCCTTGCGTCACTTTTGCGTCATGGGAAAAGTGACGTAGGGTTGGCGCAAGTGGCTTGTAAATAAGCCCCATTATTACCATCAAAACTCTTACTTAGACTGATTACGTGAGCAGGGTGGCAAACCAGGCACCAGAAGTGGCAAACAGCAACGCAGGAGTTGTTCACCCCCGTCCAGCCCCCAAGATGCCCTGGGTGCGCCAGTACCAATCAGATGGACTCGACCTTCCAGAGTATGGCAGCTTATCTAACGGCCTTGCCTTAGGTTTGAAGCCATATTTCGAAAGAACCCTTTTCTTGGATCCTTTTTATTACAATCAGACGCTGCCATCCTGAGAACAAACTGCAAGCAAATTGGTTCTTATCGGGGACCTTTGAAATGCGCATATTACTGGTTTGTTTTTCATTGGATTGGGCAAGGAGCCGCTTGTTTTGACACACCGCGTTAAATGATTGGTGATGTTTACCCAGAGGTCGAAGTGCAATAAAAGAGGAGGCGGGACAGTGATGCAGCGTGGAGGGGATGAGGCAGGGAAGGGGGTCGGTTGGTCCAAGGAGATAACATCTTAGATGCTTCTTAGATCATCAGGAGCACACGTGGAGCAGCGTTAAAGGCTTGATCACAGTTGCAACAGAAAGGAGGCCAGGCTTATCCTGCAAAAATACAAAGTACGGGAACTGTGCAAATGGCTGTAAAAAGCAGTGGTCATCAGTTCCCGCTCACTTCGACCTCTAATGTTTGTTCTTATGCAAAACCATCTGGTACTGGGGCCCGATGGTAGAAGGAGGTGGAACTGTAGGTGGTCTTGTGCGTGGGAAGGGTGGGACAGACATGGATTGGATGCATTTATGATGAGTGGTGTGTATGTGGGTGTGTGAGTACATGTGCAGGCACATTAAGTGAAGCCACACACCCCTCACAGACGACCTTCCACATTTGAAAGTACATTTTACTAGTAAAAATGTATGGCAAAGCATAGTGAGGTTGCAGGACTTGACACAGGCACAACATACACCATCGCCCTGCGCCTAAGTGGGTCTTTACATTTGTTGACGCTCCTCAGCTTCTCAGTCTTTATAACACATCACGTTAGACATGGCACCTTTAAAAAACCTATTCCTGAATCAGTCTGATCAATACCTATCAGTATCTGTAATTATGCCTTAATAAGGACACCAGTAGTGAAGCTTTTTAAATATAATAGATCCAAAATTAGGAAACTTATGCTTACTAGAAATATGTGAAATGAGGCCCTGGGTGTATATCTCACTGTCTAATTGCCCAAAAGCTTTTCTGCTGGGAAAAATGTTAAAAGAACAACCCACTTAAAAAATGATGAAACATATTTTTAAATAAACTATAATTGCTGTTGTTTGTCTCAGACTCCCTTATTTATTGAGATAATGTCTGCAAGTCTTTCTCTAAATGTGAATGCCCTTGTGGGTTAAAGGCTTAAAATCGTCCACTACGGAAAAATTAACATTTGTTATTACTCCTGCATATAAGTCGACCCTTTATAACCTAACATCAAAGCAAGGCATGTTAGTGAGGCCAGCAGCAAGAGAGCAGTCATTGACCCCACCTGATCTGTTCAACCAAGAGGAGCTTCGATCACTTTGCATTCTGGTACATGCAGTCCTGAATTTATATTTGTATACTATAGGTAACAAAATGCAAAGCAACAACTGGTTAACATCTCACACATGACAGTGACCATCTTGAGAGCTTGAGTGCCTCTAGCAGCTAGTCCAGGTGATTTGACTGTTTCCTACTTGAATGTGGACTTCCTCATCCTATGAGGGTTTCTGAGAAATGGAACATTCAAATTAGCGGTACCAAACATCAGTAAATCATTTTGACAGGAAGAGATTAATATTACGATGGACAGGCCACAGTAGTTTTGTCACACTAGTCAAAGCCCTGCAAACTTCACAGCACCACATTTCTGCCTGTATGTATTCTGTTTCAAAGGAGGCGGATCAGGCGAGTGAAAGAGGTGTCAGAAAAAGGACCAAAAATAAAAGACACAACCCAAGACAGTTCATGTGGTATGAGAAAAATATATCAGGCCGTATTTTTTTAAAACAACAACAACCTAACATTTCACCATGAAATTGTTCAAGTCACGACAAATGTGCAAAATGATATATAGTGCAATAAAAAGACTTTAGTAGCCAAGAACACTATTGCCTCCCAAGTGGTCTTCCCCACACCACATACCCCTACAGCTTGGGCAACCGGGCCCAGTCCAAATTTCCAACTTCACTCCCATACAGTCGAGTGGTCCCTGCTCTTCAGAAGATGCTGAAAACCATGCCTGAGGTGTCCCTTCTAGGACTCCCTGATACCTTCATATTTTATTCTATCCTGTACCAATAATAGTCACACCACATATCACGTGAAAAATGCTGAAGATGATTGCATGTAAACAATGGTGTCATTAGTATAGATGACAGAAGAGTTAGGCCCACTGCTGTTGCTACTGTCAGAGGCTGGAATTGTGCAGTGTTATCCATATGAAGCAATATGGTCAGGTATTGCTGAGTCCCCGCCCCAAACCTGATTTGATAGCAGACCTCAGACCATCTACCCCAGGGATCTCCCCACCCCCATTGGGTCTCCCCACCAGCATTTCCCCCGAGGTACAGATCACACACAAATACCATCAGAACTTTTTGGGTTAGGGGTTCGTAGTAACCATGGGCGTATTTATTTACACACAATACATCATAAAAAATTAGCATTTCACATTAATACGCAAAACTCCCATAACACTCCATACAGTATTAGATACATATTCGTGGATGGCTAATAATCGACCAAAGTCTCTTCTACACTTTTTTGTACGGCCAGTGGCCACATTCCCTGGAGTGCACACACTCTTACACCTTTTAACTTCATCCCTATCCGGCTTGTCGAGGAGCAAATCAAACATATCCACATATTACCCTTTCCAAATCTTTTCCTTCACCTCCCGCGAGATGTGCCTGCCCAGATGTTCCTGCAGTGACTGTATTTCCCCCAAACCTACACTTGGCAGCAGTTGTGCCATACCTGAGATTGCTGAGTCTTGATGCTTGGGGGGTGCTCCCATTGCTGCTGCATTGCCTTCAGCTGGTTCAGGGGGACTCTTGCCCTTTCCCGCTTTGCCCTGGGAGTCAGAATGGTTGGCTGCTGAGCCACTTCCCCCTGTTGCCCCCACAGCCCAAGGCTGGGCCCCTAGCAGCCTGGGCTTCTCTACCTGTGCCACTAGCTTTCTGGCCTTCTCCAAGTCATCGCCCTCAGAAAAAATGGCCCCACTCCCGGCCGCAGGGGTCCACATGCCAAACTTGGACAACCACGTCAGCACAGCAGCCACATTGGTCACTATATCAGGCTGACTAGGCGCTCCCCCTGTGTTCACCCCTCCCCGCTGGTACCTCGCTTGGTGCGCTAGGGCCCGCAGGCACACGCCCCCTCGCCTCCGCCACTGGTTCACTTCCATCCAGCCCTGAGGGCCCTGGAACCTACTCCCCAGGTACCTGTGGGGACCCTTAACCTTCGCTCCCGGCTCGCTTGGCTCTAGCCCTCTTGGGCACCAGTGGAAATGCTGCTGTAGGAGCCACCCTCACCCGCCTGGGCCTCTACTCCAATCCCCCCACCCACTCGCAAGAGGGCGGTTTCTCAACTCTTCCAAGGACTGGTCCATGGCGTCCATCCTGCGCATCATAGCTTCCATCAGCTCCTCCATGCGCGTGTGCTTCTCCCCTTCCTGAGCCCTGGATGGTATTCCAAATACCAAACCCTAAAACCTTGCCCAGTAAACAACAAACCCTGGCTGAAATAGGATAAACTGTGAAACCCGCTGCCTGCAAACCAAGCAACTGCTTGCAAACATAAAATTGCTTGTTAAAAACACTAAAAAAAAGCCAAAACCAAGCAAACACTGGCATTTGAACCTGTGACCTCAAATCACCCACAGCTTTACCAAACACCGGCAGCATCTACCACCAAAAGGTGCATTAGGAAAAAAGGAGACCCCAGGCCTATAAAATCACCCAACACTCACCATAAAAAACACTGCCAACTACAAAACGCAAGGTGTAGGCAGGGAAAACAAAGGACCAAAAGGACCTAAAACTCCCCCTCACCTAGGGCCTCTTTGCCAGAGCCGCCACCGCGATTGCTAAATTGCGGGTCAGGCAAGTAACACTCAAGCCGGTGCGGCTCCCAGCTGGCCCTCAAGCACTCCTCCTGCGGTCCAGTGCACACAGGTGTGACATTGCCCTGCAGCACAAAACACAAAGCACAAGAAAAAGGTTAGATTTTTAGCCCCCACTGGGACAGCTGGCAGCGCATAGCCGGGGGAGCGGCGAGCGGTGAAGAGACCGCATCGTCGCTCTGCTGCCCCTTTAAATGGGCGGGGTCTGGCGCAAACTGGTTCCCCTCTGAGGAAGTGCTTAATGCACTTCCCTGTCACCGCGCCGGGTGGACCAATGCCCGAGCTTGTTAGGGGCTGGTGCCGTCACCAGCCCCGCCCCTTCCAGCGGTGGACCGGCACACCCCCGTAGGCCCGGCACGCCCGAGCCCGCGGGCGCCTTGGCAAAACCCTCCTCATTGGATCCTCGCCAGGAGGGAGGCGAGGATTTTCACTGGCTCCCAAATTCCACCAGATGAACAATCGCCTAATCAACCTTCACCAAAGTTTCTAGGAAAATACCATACTTATCACTAATCAACCGTAAGAACTCATCTGACCTCATATCCATTTTCTCCACAAGCCTGAGCTATTAGGGAATGGTGGGAGTTAGCAACCAACACCCTCCTCGCCCTCCTTTCTTCAAACTCAGTCTTTCAACTCTGTGCTCTAGATGTACCAACAAGGGAGAAGGAGGGATTCTTGTCCCCACAGCTTTCATTGGACAGAATTATGACAACACACCAATAATCTGACAAGGACAAGATTGTCCCAGGGTCAGAGAGCTGTGTGATAGGTCAAGCACGCCACACAACACCATCACCACAGCATCAATGAGCACGCAAGAGGACCATCAGTCCTGACATGAGGTTACGGAAGATGAAAACGGTCAATACACTACACAGACCATCCCCAGTGCACTAGTTAACACACCAGGGGCCATCAACCCTGTGCACGAGACTGCAGAAGATAGTGCAACAAGGCTGAGTTATTGTGCGATATCAATATGGCCTGGTATTGGCGAGTCCCCTCCCATGAGATGATCTGTGAACCACACACCCCGCCCCCCTTCACCCCCTCTCCCCGAGGCATCGATAGTAAAGCATCCAAAAAGCAATCTTTGGATTAAGGGTCGGATAACCCCGGCCATATTTTATTAAAATTAATAAATCATAATTAAAAATCATCAAACAAAACATTTTATATACGCAGAAAACCCAAACATATTCACTCACATTTCAAATACAAATATTTACACATTTTTTGGCTAACCTTAGCATGAGTCTAATACATAGCCATACCTAACCTAAAACTGGAATATGTACACTTTTGTTTTCTGCGTATCCTGGATAAGCCTACGTGCAAGGTCATGACTGCTCCCTACTACTTGCCAGGTCCCCCTTTACCGGAGTGACCTTGCGCAGGAGGCCCGTGTGCCCACCGGACTCCTTTCCACGGGCACCCCCTACGCCCTTCCATACTACCTCCCAGGGGCTGATGCTATGCCACTTTGGCGCCCAATGCGCCTGCGCAGGGGTTGGCCCAAGTGGCCTGCCGAAAGCGGAACTTCCTACCCCCACACCCTTTGGCCTACCGGCCGAAAGAGCACCCTGGAGTGTGATGGGGACCACTGTCACTCCCCAGGCGTCCCCGTTAAACAATGGGATGCCTACTAATAGATGTAAAATTTGACCTAGCAATCATGACCTTACCGCCACAGGCCAGTATAGTTGACCGACTATCTGGCCCCCCATCCACTGTTGACACAAAGGTCATGTCCTGTGTGTTGCCCCACCATCCAGGCTACCACATTCTCCATGAAGAGATCATTACCCAGTTTAGACAAATGCACCCCATCTTGCAGGAAAACCCGCTCCCTCCGGATGCAACCATGCGCAATTGTCTGCAGTTTAGGAGAGCGGAAAAGCCTGTCAATCCTGTTGTTAATCCTCTTTACCAAGTGATTTAAGGCCCAGATAGACTCACTCCCTGCCATTGGAACCTCGGGATCATGTGGGACCATACTATGACTGCCTGTGGGTACTGCTTGGCCACCCATCCTACTTCCGTGATTAGAGCCTCCACCACTCCCTTCCTACCAATGTGCACTAAGTCATTGCCTCCCAGGTGTATTATTACCGCAGCGGGTGCCGCTGGGGACCTAAGCAACAAAGGACCAACACATTTTTGGAACTGATTTAGCCTCAATCCCCCTTGACCATGCATTGAAACATTACAACCCGCCTGGCGGGCCCTGTCCGCAAAATTGCTTGTGGCAACATGTTGCTTCAACCTGCTCACATATGAATGGCCTATGATCCAGACTTCTCTGTGGCCCGGCCCCCAGGCGGGTACCTGGCGTGGGTGAGGCGCAGATGACCGGTGGATGACGGCTAGCTCCCCTCCTGCGGGACAGGACGTGGAAACTGCAGAGAAGTGAAACAAGACCAAACATTAGTCATGATACCTCAAGTAAGTGTAGGCGCACATAGCACTTGTAGCAATCCGAAGACCAACGCCCGATTCTTTGGACCTCATGTCCTGACAATCCCGAGCCGTGGCTTCAGTGGCTGCCCCAATCCTGAAAGAATGAGTACCAAATTTGGATGCATCTAGGCCCGCAGCCCCTAGTGCTAATGTCAAAATCCTCCCAAACTGAAACCTCGTGAGGGGGGTCCCATCCTGGTGGATCAACAATGGCCCCCCTGCGCCTCGTGGCCTACCGGCCATATATCTCTCCAAATTGTCCACTGGGCAGCATGAGTTCCCCAGAGCTCTCTGCAAGATGACGTGATCCCCCTACCATTCTGATCCATTTTCGATTTAGGTATTGATAAAGATACTGATCCTGCCCGAATTTGGACATGGGTAAATTGCATCCCACCCTGCCAGTGGCGTTTATTTGAAGCTACCAATTCCCCAACCCTGAAGGCGCCATAGAAAGCGAGGGAAAAGGCACACCTGAATATTTGGACCTCACTGGTGGAACTGCAGACTTTCCCTAATGCCTCCATGATGGCTGAGAGCCCTTCAATGCTAATCGGGTGCCTCATGTCTGGTTGGGCCCCTTGTAGGCGCTGCCACCCCTTCAGAGCCCTCTGAACCAAGAATGAGCCTGTGGTATCCCTATACCCCCTCATCTTCGCAAAGTAGGCTATTGCAGTCATGTGGCACTTTGCGCATGCCACAGAACGCCCACCGTCCCTCAACTCCTTCAAGAATGATATAACGGATGCTGGGTCGTGCCACGCCCCTTCCCAGCCCTGCCCTAGCGACGCGCAATATGCGGTGAATGCCCCCTCATAGGCCCGCCTAGTCCTGGGTGCTAGGCTAGCTGCCACGAGGTCTAGTAGGTTGGGGCACCAAGCTGCCACAGATGCTCCGGAAAAGGTGTGGGACAGTCTGCTACTTCCGGGTGATGGAACCTGAAAACCTGCATCTTAAAACGAGACAATGCGTCAGCCGCGTGGTTGAGTATTCCCGGGACATGCCTAGCTCTAAACAATACATTTAATCTCATGCATTGCAACACAATTTCTTTAAGCAGGCGAAGCATCATCTTACATTTTGCAGACTGCTGGTTGATGCACTCCACAACCGCCATAGTCTGACCAGAATACCACAGACTGATTGCGGAACTGGTGCGGCCAGATGCTAACGGCCACCAAAATGGGGAACAGTTCCAGAAATGAAATGTTATTTATTACACCAGAGTCAATCCACCAAGCCGGCCAATGCTGTGCCGCCCATTGTGAACCCAGGATGGCTCCAAACCCCTCACTCCCTGCAGCATCCATCATGAGGCCAAGCTCAGGGCTGGACCTGGCTGGGCTGGGCCACACTACCGCGCCATTGAAGTCACGCAGGAATGCCATCCAAATTCGAATATCCTGCTTAACCTCGCTGGACAACCTTGTGTGGTGATGCTTTTCTTTCAGCCCTGACATCGCCTGTGAGATGGAACGTGAAAAGGGCGGGCCATAGAGATGATTCTCAATGCAAAGTTCAGCATACCCACTACCTTTTGCAGTTGATGTAAAGTGACTTTTTCTTTGCGCAAGCAGTCTGCTAGTGCCAGCGTGAAACCTTCTACCTTGCTCGCTGGCAGGCGTGACACACCCTCAATGGAATCTAATTCAATGCCCAAGAACTCAATTCTTGTGGCTGGCCCAACTGTCTTTCCTTGTGCTAGGGGACCCCAAGGTCCCCCATGAGTGTGCAGAATGCTTACAATGCCCTGCCACAATCCTGTGACTGTGGTGCCCCCAGCAACAAGAAGTCATCTAGATAGTGCAATACCAGTTGGTGCCCGGTGACCTGCCTGAACACCCACTCCAAAAAGGAGCTGAATTTCTCAAAATATGAGCAAGAGAGCGAGCACCCCATTGGCATGCACTTGTCCATGTAGAATTTACCCTCTAGCTGGAACCCCAAAAGATGGAAATCCTGTGGATGTACCTGCAGCAAGCGGAAAGCAGATTCTATGTCAGATTTTGCTAGTAAGGTGCCCGGGCCCAGCGACTGCAGCATTGCAATGGCCTGATCCAATGATGCGTATTTCACGGAGCACAGGGCTCCATCAATGGCATCATTTAAAGACTGACCCCTGGGAGCAGATAGGTTATGGCTTAGCGGAACTCCCTGGGTCCTTTTTGGGTACTACCCCCAGTGGTGAGCAGACGAAATCCTCCCCAGGGATTGAGTCAAACGGACCGGCCAGCCTCCCTAAACGCAGCTCCTTCAGCACCTTGTCTCTTGCCACCGACAGGTTATCCCTCACTGACTGCTGATTGCGGCAGTAAGAAACCCCAGAATAGTCAGGGGCAGGAATCCTGAACCCATCCCTGAAACCTTTTAACAAAATCTGGGCCGTGGTTGGGCAGCAGTACTTATTTAACCAGGGTATCAAAGCCATCGTGTCTATGGGTGAGTGAGCTTTACCAAGTAACGAACCCTCATTCTTGCTTCTTACCTCCCTTGTCTCTTGATTTTTTTAAACATTTAGATTCTGGGTGGGAGGATAAGCCACAGAAAGAGCAGGCATGCCTAAATTTACATGTCCCATTGGGCCTAGTGCACGTCTTCTTGTTGAAATCCCAACATGCTCCCTTCTTGCTGCCCCCTCCCACGCTTTGGGGTGCCCCTGACCGAAAGGACTGCCCTTTTGGCGCTTCCTTGCTTAGATAGTTCATGTGCCTTAACCACAAAATCATATCTACTTGGTCCCATGTGAGTGCTGGGTCAGAGGCCTTCTCTCTTCTAAACGCCTTGTCATACTCCTTCCAACACATTCCCCCATACTCATCGTGTGCGCATGTGATCCTATTCTGGTAGCACACCAATTCTGTACCCAACCCTGGGAATTTCTCTACCATCACTGCATGGAAGTTTGAAAATGCCTTTATCCAATTAATCAGCGTTTCCTCAATCTTTTTCCTAGTAGGCCAATTGGCCCAATCCCTTGGGTGGGCCCATTTCCTTAACTTTTTGGCCTCCTCCCTCTCATCCTTGTCTACTAACAGAGAAAACATATTCACGTATTCCCCTTTCCCGATTTGTTCTTTCACATCCTGCGCTATGTGCCTCGCCAAACGCTCCCTGTTTGAGCGCAGCTCCCCCAACCCTAAACTTGGCAATAGTTGTACTGTACCTGCAGATGTGCCTGCTTGCATCTTTGCGTCTTCAGGTCCTGCAGCTGTGGCCTTTTTGGGGGGTTCAACTGGTGGGGGCACCACCTGTTTAGCTTTCTCAACTTGCGCTACCAAGTTCCTGGCTCTCTCTACTGCATCCCCCTCAGCTAAGAGGACACCGCTGCCCAAAGATGGAATGACTGTCCCAGCCTTAGCTAGCCATGGAAGCACCGCTGCTAAACTTGCCACTAAATCAGGCTGGGCTGGGACCAGATTAGGGGTACCGCCGTGGGGTACTACTGGCTGTGCTGGGGCCTCATCTAAAATAGGACCCCCTGGCGCGCTAGGGTGCCCCGGGCCCGCTGGTGGAATCACTCCCCCTGGCATCACCCCCCCCGCTGGGAGCACAGGTACTGGGACTACCGGTACCGGGAGGGCTGGGGCTACTGGCACTGGGACCGATGGTCCAGGGAGGGCTGGGGCTACTGGCACTGGGACCGATGGTTCTGGGAGGGCTGGGACTACAGGCTCTGGGGGAACTGGGAAGGGTGGGCTCACAGGCCCTGGAATTACCGGTACCGCGGGTACTGGAAAGGCTGGGATTGGTAATCCTGCAGGGGCCGGCCTCCCTCCCCCGTTTGTTTCTTGATCTACGGGGTACCGGAAGGAAAGCCGCCCTGGGTGCCACCCCTGACCGCCTGGGCCTGTCCCCATCCTCCTCCTGCCCCTCCACTCTCCTGCGCAGCTCCGCCACGGTCTGACCCAAGTCGCTCATAGTGCGCATCATTGTAGCCATCCATTCCTCCATCCTAGTTGGGACCTGCCCCGTCTTCATTTTGGGTGCCATTGGTAAACCTCAGACTCAAATTAGGTTGGACCTTCAACAGCTAGTTGCCCCACTGGCTGGATTACAACCTCAAATGCCCACCAATCCTAGGAAGCTATCCAGCATAAAACCGGGTACACTCCCAAACACCACCTAGGGGCAGTCTGCCTTAGCCTACCTTCCCCTTAACCACTACACAGCGAGCAAGCACCAAATTAGGGTACACTTTAAAAAACACCACCTATGTGCAGTGCGCCACAAATTAGGGTATACTTTAAAAACACCACCTATGGGCAGTCTACCCTTAAAAAATGCTATCCAGCTATCCCCACACTTTGCGGCCTGGTCTGGGACAATGCCCAAACCCTGAGCTCTGTAGCAAACCCCTGGTCGATCACAAACCCCCCCACATCCAGAGCCACTCCCCCAGGCTAATCCTGAGGGTCGGGTGAGTAATGCTCCAACCCGAGTGGCTCCTGACTGCGGCGAAAGTGCCGGTTTACCAGGGGCACAAGAAGCTTTAATCCTGGCTGGTCCTCAGCAGGCTTCTCCACGCTTGGTCAAAGGCCCCCAGCTGTTCCTGCCTCAAAATGCCCGATTTCTGCCCCCCCGCAAAGCTGGACGATCTCTGTCACTCCTGTGTGATAGAAAACAAAGGTAGGGGAGAAAAAACACCACGGAGGCTTCAGCGGAGTCCTCCCCAGTCCACCACCGCAACCGTTGATAATGCCAAATAATGCCAGCTGGTCCCGCCGAAACCGCCGTAAAATTGAATAATTCCTGTAGAGGAGAAAAGAAAAGAGAAACACGGAGGCTCCCTCGAGTCCTCCGGCGTGTGCAGGCGGCGTGGGCGTGGTGTAGTCCTGGGAGCGGAGCAGCGAGGAAGAGACTCCTCCGCTGCTCCGCTGTTCCTTTTAAAGGGGGCTTCCCCCCCCCCAGCTGGATAAAACAGGTCCTGGCTAGATCCGGGACCCGTTCTCCCTACGCTGTCCCGGAAGCACTTAAACTGCTTCCGGGGCACCGCTACCTGAGCCAATGAGCGGGCGGGCACGGACCGCGTTATCGACGTGGGCCCCGCCCCCACAAAGGAAGTGTCCTGGGGACCGGCACAACCGCCATATTGGCGGCGTGACCGAGTTCCCGGTGGCGCCTTGCGAGGAATCAGATAAACAAACACACACTACATACTAATGACAGAGCCAGTGGCACAACACATATCTCTCAACTTCATGTCCTCCCGTGGGATGGCAGTAAGTTGCAAGACCACCATCCAATGTGATGACAGCCAACAGTGAGAAGCCCGCAACCTGATTGACCATTTATGTAGTGAGGCACGTGGCAATGTTGCCAAGGCATTCCGTTTTAAATCCTTCTAGGCTTCTGTACAGAAACTACAATTTCGAATTGTAAGAAGTATCAAAAAGTACAGTTTTGTGATATCTGTGCAAGTCTTCTGCTGAGCAATTGATATGATTGGTCTTCCAAAGATTTCCCTTCTTCATTGGATCTTGGGCCTAGCCAGACCTTAGGCTCAGATCTTCATTTTAAGTTGTGTCTTAGCCACCACTAGTATTAATAATGTACCCGTAAATAAAATTACAATTTAAAATTGGGGGAAGGGGAAAGTGTAGTGGGAATGTAGGGTGGCTGGGAGGAACCCTTGAAAACCTATTGCATTTCCCTACAACTAAAGTATTCTTAAAACACAACCCTTAATCTTGTCACCCACACAACATAGCTCTAAGCCATAGAGATTGCTAAGCGTTTGCCACCTGAATGGCATGTCCAAATCACACATTCCCTACAGTAACAGTACATCAATCTATAAAGCAAGCATCCTAAAGAAGGTAACTTAAACCCACTACACCCACATGCTCACAGAATAGAAACAAAACCACACACTTGCAAAAGATGTCTGGAAACATGACAACCAACTGAATCTGAAGAGACAAGAAAAAGGCAACCAGATACCCCAGCAAAACTACACAGATGTCCATGCCCTTTAGCACACAAATCCATGTAATGCATGTATGTATATAATGCTCCACACAGATCCAATATAATCCATGACTAAAGAATACATTGGTGGGCTGCAACCGTGCTGCTCGCCATCTGATGTGACTTTTTTCTAAACAGTATGAAACACGACCAAATACAGTAAAAGCAGACCAGTTTGACTCTGGTCAATCAATGTCCCCAAAATGTAAAAGGCACCCAAAAACAGAAAGTTCTTTAGGACCACAAAAATGGTGGGGACGCAATATACAAATGCACTTAACACAACATATAACATTACATAACATATAACATAACATAGGATTACATTGCCGAGGCTGCAGAGACTACATAGACAGGGGAGCTAGTTTTATGGCATAATTATGTGCACAGAAAAAATAAACCCTTTCCTTACCAGTGGTATTGCTTGCATTTGTTGTAATCTTCTGTAACCTAACAGTTTCACATCTGAATACTGCTGTGGCTCAGAGCATGTCCAAGGTCACCCGTTGACTCATTCACAATTCATGGCAAGATTTGAACAAGGCATATTAAATGTGCCTTGGCTCTTTAATAGTTTGGAAATATATATTCTATCAATTTATTTCACGTGGATGCGAAGTGACCTTTATTAAGGTGTATACATACAGAAGATTCAGCACAACAGTGTTGTTGAAAGACCTTTAATTTGGGCAGTACACACTTCTGATATCTAAAGCGTTGTGCTGTATCGGTGCTGTATCAAAAACAAGTTCTTATGAATATTTATTAGGTTTAAACCAAACTCATATCCTTTCTTCTCTGACAGCCGCTCTGCTGTTTCTTCACAATTGTTAGCCTCTGAAGCCCTGTCATAAGGATTTCAAAAATGTTTACTGTCTTCAAGACGGGTAGTTAAAAAGCTCAATTTTGTTTTTTACAAAACAAAAGCAATTCTGGCAAAGAAGATACCCTCATTGCACTATTGCTTATTTTTTGTTTGGCCCAATCAAATATTTTCAAACAGCACCATGCCTGCCACACGATGGACACACCAGTTGTGTACAGTGATGCCAGAGTCAGTAGTGCACAGTGCTAGTTGCACCTCAGAAGTGAAAGACTAGACTTCTGATAAAAAATGTGAACGCTGACGTTTTGTTTCGATTCCAACACTGCACATTTAATGGTTGTTGGTTATATCAGCAGTACACCCCAAAAAAGTTTCCCCATCATATATTACCTGCACAAGGCCCATGTTTTTAGAATACATCTTATCAAAATTGATCAGCAGGGAAGGGTCTTCAGAACTTGCGCATGGAGACACTTGGTGCACACATTTCCATTTTGTACTTTTAGCCAATGCTTATTTTTCATGTTGTTGAGAGCCTGTAGCTTCTCAAAAATAAACTTTTACAGAAACTATGACGAGAGAAAACAAGCACTGACAAAGCCAAATGGCTCGCAGTCAACCCTAGACCTATTGGCTTTGCCACTGCTTGTTTTTAAGCTGCAGACTGTAGAACCACGAGGCCTGGCTTCAAATGATGGCTTTCTCCATTGACCAATTGTGCCATCCTGGGAAAAACACTGATGCGATCTTGCACTGGCCCCAGTCACCTCTTATAACAAAAGTTGTATTTCTTAGAAACAAGTTGGACCCACTATTTGTGTGTTGTGTCAGTAATGGCCTGGAATAGGCATTTGAAGTGGACGTGGTAAATAGGTTGTAGTTAGTTAAAGGATGAACAGCAGCAGCACCAGAGGAGAGGGAGAATACAAATATCTTACAAAGACTCACGTGGCCCCTCTGCTGAAACTTTAAATGAAAAGGCGACAGGAAGTGAAGACACAACATTGTGTTCTATTCTGGAGTGAGTTACAGTTCAAAGCCTCTTGACCTGTTAATCCATCCAATCGCCCGAGCCTCCGTGCTCCCTCAAGGCCTCCTATCCGATGTAACGTTTATTTGGTTGTGGCTCCATGGTTAGTCAAATTAATGAAGTGATCATCACAGCGACAGGTAGCGCCTAGAATGAAAACCCCAGGGAGCTGTTTCTCACACGCACAGCATATGGCCAGGTATCGCCGAGCTCCAGCCCTTCCCAAATGGAGTGACCAGGAACCACCCACCTGCCCTCCAGCATACCTTACTGCGACAGACAGCACAAAACATCAATTGAACTTTTTTGGGTTAGTGGATGTCAGCCCCCCCGGCCGTATTTATTATGACAAAGATAAGCTGGACTGGTCCCCGGCACGGGGATCAGCAGCGTACGGTTGCTCAATCAATCAATCAGGGAATTGTAAGCGCGCTACTCACCCGTGGGGGTCTCAAGGCGCTGGGGGGCGGGGGTCAGCAGATCCGTTTAGCCGAAGAGCCAGGTCTTGAGAGCCTTCCTGAAGGAGTTCAGGGAGGGGGCGCGTCTGATGTCGATCGGGAGCTCGTTCCAGGTCTTGGCTAGGCTGTAGGAGAAGGCTCTTCCCCCTGCTTTGGTTTTGCGGATGCATGGGTTCTCGGCGAGGACGAGGTTGGCGGATCGGAGGTTTCTTTTGGGTACGTGGAGGGTGATTCTATCGTTGAGGTATTGGGGTCCGGTGTTGTGTAGGCATTTGAAGGCGTGGGTGAGTATCTTGAAGGTGACTCTTCTCGACGGGGAGCTAGTGGAGCTTCCATAGGTGTTGGCTGATGTGCTCGTGTCGGGGGATACCGAGGACGAGTCTGGCGGCGGTGTTCTGTATTGTCTGGAGCTTGCGGAGTAGAGACTTGTTTATGCCAGCGTAGAGGGCGTTTCCGTAGTCCAGCCTGCTGGTGATGAGTGCATGGGTGACTGTCTTTCTTGACTCGGGGGGGAGAGGGGGATCCATTTGAAGGTCTTACGTAGGATGCGAAGGGTGTTGAAACAGCTGGAGGTGACGGCGTTGACCTGCCGGTTCATGGAGAGGGAGGAGTCGAGTACAATGCCGAGGTTTCTGGCGTGATCCGTGGGGGTCGGGGGGCTGCCGAGGGTGGTGGGCCACCAGGTGCTGTTCCATGCCGATGGGGTGGTTCCGAGGACGAGGACTTCTGCCTTCTCCGAGTTGAGCTTTAGGCAGCTGTTGCTCATCCAGGTTGCGACGTCCTGCATTCCTTCCTGGAAGTTGAGTCTAGTGGGGGTGGGGTCCTTGGTGAGGGAGAGGATGAGTTGGGTGTCGTCAGCGTAGGATACTATGCTGAGGCCGTGCTGACGGACGATGGCGGCGAGGGGGGCCATATAGATGTTGAAGAGGGTTGGGCTGAGTGATGATCCCTGGGGGACTCCGCAGTTGATTTCCGTGGGTTCGGAGAGGAAGGGTGGCAGTCTGATCCTTTGGCTTCTGCCGGTGAGGAACGAATCGAACGATCGGATCTAGTCGAGGGCGGTTCCTTGTATGCGGGCGTTGTGTAGTCTGGTGGCGAGTGTGCCGTGGGAGACGGTGTCGAAGGCTGCTGAAAGGTCGAGTAGAATCAGGGCTGCGGTGTGGCCTTGGTTGAGGAGTGTGCGGATGTCGTCTGTGGCGGCGAGTAGGGTGGTCTCGGTGCTGTGGTTGCGGCGGAATCCGGATTGAGAAGGGTCGAGGATGGCGTTGCCTACGATGAACCTTGTCAGTTCTGCATTGATGGTCTTCTCAGCGACTTTCGCCGCGAAGGGGAGGAGCGAGATGGGCCGGTAGTTCTTGAGGTCCGTGGGATCTGCTGAGGGCTTCTTGAGCAGGGGCCTGACTTCTGCGTGTTTCCAGTCGTCGGGGAAGGTGCTGGTCTCGAAGGTGGTGTTGATGGTGCGTCGTAATTCTGGTTCGATGGTGGAGGCGGCTCTGTGGTAGATGTGTGGTGGGCAGGGGTCTGTAGGGGCCCCTGAGTGGATGCCCTTCATGGTCGAGGCGGTCTCTTTGGTGGTGATCGGTGTCCAGGAGGAGATGGTGGGCTGGCTGGCGTTGCACGAGGGCGGGATGGCTGGGGAGTCAGCTGTCGTAGAGGTTTTTGATCTTCAGGTGGAAGTAGGATCCAAGCTTGTCGCAGAGGTCCTGGGAGGGGGTGATGTCCGTTGCTTCGCTGTGGGGCTTGGTGAATTCCTGGATGATGCTGAAGAGTTCCTTGGAGTTGCTGGAATTGGCGAGGATTTTGTTGTGGATGAAGGTCCTTTTGGTGGTTCTGATACGTTGGTGGTATTCCTTCATGGCGTCCTTGGGGGTGGTGTAGTTTTCCGGTGTCTTGCTGTTTCTCCAGTTCTTTTACAGGTGTCTGCAGGTGCGTCTGGTTTCTTGGAGGTCGGTGGTGAACCAGGCGGCTTTCCTGGGGCGCTGTCTGTTGGAGTTGCGTAGCGGGGCGAGTTTGTCTGCACAGTTGGAGATCCATGTGTGGAATTCCCTGGCCGCGAGGTTGGCGTCGGTTGCGGCGGTGGGGGTGTTGTGGTTGACGGTGGAGTTGAGCTGCTGCTCAGTGACTCTGCTCCAGTTCCTTTGTGGGGGCGCAGAGTGGGTTTGGGGGCTTGAGTTTGTCGACGAGGAAGTGTACGCAGTGGTGGTCGGTCCACGGGGGTTGCGTGGTGTGACTGAAGTGGACGCTGTTTCCTCCTGCGAAGATGGGGTCGAGGGTGCGTCCTGCCTTGTGGGTCAGTGTGGTGATGAGTTGTTTCAGTCCGATGTTGGCGAGGTTGTCCCGGAGGGTGGTGGAGTTGGGGTCACTGGGGTTGTCGGGGTGGAAGTTCAGGTCTCCGATGAGTGTGTAGTCCATTGCGGCGATGGCGTGGGGTGCGATGAGGTCGGTGATGGTGTCGGCGAAGAGGGCCCGTGGGCCTGTAGTGTAGCTCCTATTTCCCTAATAGGCTCTGCGCATTGGAATAATATATCCTATAGGTTTGACATAGGACTAAGGTCAGTATGTCCCTATCGAGTATATTAAACTTAATTACTTGTGCCAGCTAGCTCAGAGGCCACTAGAAACTCCTTGACAACAAGAAGGAGTAGTTTCTGGCAGCCGCAAAACAGGACCACTGTGTTTCCTTTAGAATCAGAACGTGTCCCAGAGTCGTGGAAACAATAGATAACTATTTCACTCAGCTCAATCATGCATGCTTAGTTTTCTCCAAAGTTACACAGAAAGAACAGACGGGCGTTTCAGTAAAAGGTTTATTGAACATTCTTGTTTCTGGTGTAAGTTAAATGTGCTGTTACGATCACAAGACAGTATGCGAGATAAATAATGTACAGTGTGAGCAGTAGAAATAAATAATACTGCGTTAGCATTATCTTTTAGTACATATGCTGTTACATAAATAACACAGACTAAAAATGCGAGTACTCATACGATGCGTTTCTAATCTAGTTCTACCCCAATGTACCTAACCTAACCTAGGTGTAGGGAGAGGTATGAAGTAGGTGAAGTATTCCTTACTATGGTATACTAAGAGTATGTTAAGCCTAGTATGCCTAGTATGCCAAGAGTCCCTCTAGGTTCTTGTCAGCTCCATACCTGAAGAATGAGAGAGGTAGGAATCTCTTTGCCAGACTCGAACTCCAACACCCCGCAAGGGAAGTCAGATCACTGGAAGCTGGACTTCTCCGTGCAGGGATGACAGCGTCTTCTCAGTGCGTCAGGCCGGGAAACGGGCTCCTCTGAAGTCGAGGTCTCCTCTGGTTTACAGGGGCTAGGGAAGGTATATTTATACCTGAGAGCACCTAAGAATGTTAGTATTGACGTGAGTCGGACAGCGAAAGACGTCATGAATGAACCCCTAAGGAATAATGGTTCATGCATAATATATGAGTCCTTGAAGAAATCAATAGTCCTGGACTAGGGAAACTCCCGCAGCCTAAGGGTCTGTTCTTCATGAACTCGTTGTGATGTTAGGGTGGACGGATGTCAGAGACCATGCCTGTATTTGGAGTGCACGGTTTAATGCCTAAATAAGGGCTGGGATTTTATGCCTATATAAGGACAGGGGGAATTGTGCCTATATAAGGACATGATACTGGAAAGCCCGTTTATGGACACCCTAAGAGGAATACAACACCCACTCCACTTTCGTGTGTACGATAATACTAAAATGCTAAACATTTAAAATGCTAAACATTAAAATGGAGTACCGCATATTTCTAAAATATTTCATAAAACCATTTAAAAAAGGCATTTAAAAACCTATTAGAATGCAAAAGGTACTGTATATTTGAAGCATTGCTTTTCATTTCATGCACAAAGTTCGAAAATAAATGCAATTGGAATGAAATAAGCAGTAATATTTACATGTGACAGAAAATGATTGATAAGTTACTCAAAAATCAAAGTCATTTCATGTCATGAAAATTAATGAACTGTTTTAGACACACAAGATGACTAAGTGTCCATGGAAGTACCGCAAAGTCTGTACTATAAGGCTAGTTCTACTTTAAGCAGATTGAAGTGCCATTTTCGTTCGTAAAAAATGGGAAAAAGTTCAATTTTGGTAGAGTTCCAAGTTGTTTTGAAAATGAAGGCCAAATTGTCACTGCATCTCTGGAACACTGTATGCTGAATCAGAGTCAGTTTACGGGTCTGGTGTAAACATGAGATCATCTATTTCTATAGACAAAACATCATCCACTCTAGTTGGTGTCAGTTGGAACACCTCGTGTAGTAGATTAATTGCACAGAGTTGGGAAGCATTGCTTCCAGCATAGGTTGCCGCATTAATGTTCGCGTCAGTTGTTACCTGTGTGCCTGTAGATCTTTCTCGTACCTCAGCAGCAGCCGGAAGCGTCTGTGAGATCTCAATGAATGCTGACATCAGGATAGGAAGCCTCTGGGGACAACACAGAGCATGGGCCGTTATCGGGACCAGCAGAGTATCGACATCCGTTGGCGTTGCTGATGGAAATGTTAGACAGGTGTCCAACACGCATTCTTCACCGCATAGCAGGCATCGTAGAACAGGTAAGATGCAATCTTGCCAGATTGGTCTGAATGACAGGAACCAAGTTGTATTAAGGTCCCGTAGAGGAGTCATGCCCAAAAGCTTTACTATTTGCTCACGGCACTTTCGCTCAAGGAGGGCTTTCTCCATTTCGCTCGGAGTGATGTCTACGAATAGGCTCGCCATAGCGCAATAGCAGGAAGAGAAATAGAATTCCGGCAACAAGTGCTAAAATTAATGGTATGCCACCAAACACCGAATGTGCAAAGTTCGGGATGATTCCGAGTATTGCCTGGAAAGGTGCTAACAGACCGGAGCAGATGCTCTTAAATACATGTACAATTCCTGTTGTATCAGACATGTTGAAGATACGTGATATCATTTCTACGAAATGTATAGGGCAGTTTGTACATATTAAAGTCTGTATCTCAGCCGAAGTCCTTGCTACTTGTAGATCATAGGTTTCTTTGGCTGAGGTCAAAGGCACTGTTTGCTGTAAAAGCATGGCTTTCATTCTGCTCAAAGTATCAAATCTTATAAAAGAGACGTTCAGCGAAGGCCATAGAGGCGACTCCCTGACTGTGTCTATTGGGTCAAACAATACTTGCATACAGCAAGTGACTCTGGAGTTGACCGTTACTAGATATGGGATGCCTGGCAGCATGCCACAGCAACTCTGATCATTCAACATAAGGTAACTCCCATTAGAAAGTTGTCCAAACGTTGGATTAATCACAGCAGCTGGTGTACCCTGCAGATGGCAAGACAAATTTGCCACAGAACCATTACAAGCCCCGTGCAAGGAAATGACCTGACATATAAGTGAACCGCTCAGTGCACGTTTACAGTGTGTACCGCTCAAAAACACTTCACGATCCCCACTCCAACATCTATATGTATACGGTAAATCCCAAGATGTCTTAATGTATTCCTTACCCAACCTTTCATATTTGCCTGCTTGCATTTGTCTGAGGCAATACTGAAACTGAAAAGTAGTCACAGGTAGTGTTATTTTGCCATGAATAAGCCATTCTGTAGCTGGTTTTTCTGCCACTGTGAATGGTAACTTTTCCAGTTTTTCAATGCTCAGCACTGTATACTTTGCTCCTCTTTGTGCCAGTTCGATCTGTTTATCAGTTAGGATTGTATTCTGCAAACAGAGCCGTTGTGTTGATAAACGCCAAGGCACATAGCCCGCTCGTAAAGATTGCAGCGTCCAGCTTAATAACACAATAGAACGTAATTGAGACTGGCCTTGTTGTAACATCGCCAAATCTTGTTCTAGTATGTCGATAGCAAAGGATACAATGCCATCCAATGAATATATTCTGGAAGACAAAGTTGTTAACCCATTGTCGACCACAGAGAGTGTTTTCTCTAAATTAATACGATCAAGTTCACGTATTCGATCTGCAGCCTCCATCTGTGATACTTTCCATGCTTCATTATAGGCAGCATAAATGCCGGCATATATGAAACGTTTTTGACGCGGTTTTCTTGGTCTAAGCAAGAATTCCCTAAGGTCTGCGTCCTTTTAAGTAAGGTTAAGTGTTGTTTCACATCCTGTAGTGTAGATTTATGCAGCCAATCGAGGCATAATTTTCCTACACTGTATGTTGTTACTACCCCCGGATGTTGTCTTTGGACATATCTTGGGTCTGGCCTATGAATAGTAAAGCCCTGAGTTTTATTCAGGAATCTTTCCTGACAGTTATTCGTGTCTGTGGGCCAGATCAACCATTTTTTCCAATCAGGATTAGATCTGTTGAGTTGTAATATATTGTCAACTGTCACCACTGCCTGTGTATTATTATCACTTGCAGGTGTTGGTACAGAAGGTTTGTTCATTTCTTTAATCTTGGCTAGTCCAAGACAAGATGTTTGTTGGACAGTTTCATTCAAAAACATTATTTGTTCAGGGATGATGCAGGCTCTAAATAATGCTTCTATCCCCTGCACTTGCCAATTTTTAGTACCCCCAGACAGTCTTTGTGTCTATAGTATCTTTCCAAAAGTCGAAACCCTGTCTAGACAGTTGGGCATTAAAAATGCAGAATAAATCTGTTTTGTATTTGTTAACATAATTTTCAGTCCTGTCCTGTTTACATTTTTATAGTAAAACATTTCTGGATTAGATGTGTTGTATCCTGAAAAATATGGAAACTTGTTAGCAAATGTTTTTGAACTACCGTATGGTGGTGTAGGACAATGCTCCCATTGGTTAAACATAAACACATTCCTTGGATATGCAGATTTATGCAAATAATGATGACCATAGTGGTTATAACAATACAGTTGTTCATAGTCTGATGAACCCTCTAAATATTCATGTTTAGAAAATGCAGCAGATTTTTCTAGGTCAAACATAATGTCATTTATAGTCTCAAAGTCCCAATCATTAGAATAGGTACTGGACGTAATTAGATCACTTAGTGAAATTTTAAACAAATGTGGAATGTTCAATTCTTCCGTCGGGCCGAAGATATCAAAATCTGTTTTGTCCCACACTATACCATCCTGTATAGGAACAGCTGTGATGTTCACTGATGACAAGTCTCTTGCTTCACGATGAGAAGATTTATGAGGTTTCAAAAGTACGTTCACGTCCTTTCCTTCAGTGTTCACATGGATGTATCTGCCATTTATAAGCACGCTTACAGTTGTTACCAAAGCTAGCCAGAGCAGGAAAACAAAAAGTCCAGATGTAATCCAGTGTTCAATCCATGGAGAAACCAAATAAGTCTTTTTCACAAATTGAAGAAAGTCTTGTACTTGCTGCTTGAATTTGAATGATGCTGGCGTCGTTTCAGGTTCACTCGGATCTTCTGAGAACGTATCAAAGTTAATGAAATAGCCAGAAGCAGTTCTGTCAATTGTTGGAATTGCATCAGGATTTGTAGAAATCACTGGAACCAGTTCATCACTTGCCACGTTGGTGTAGACAGGTGTATTTGGACGAACTGTTAGTTGGTGTTCAAGAGGGATGAGCTCCATTGCATTGTTGCTTAGTCCTCCATCTGTTACAGCTGAATTCTCGATTGTTATCAGTCTTTCAGTCTGAACCTCTTGGATAGTAGCGAGAGGAGTGTGTCTGCTACTAGGTCGGAGTCCACGAGGCCTACTATTTAGTATTGGCCACATACTGTGGTTTGATTAGGTCGATGGACACAAATCTTTTCTCCTTTCTTCCAGCAAGTGTCGGCAGAAGTACTGTTCTTGTTCCTTGAACTGCTAGGACAGGTACTGGTTGTCTGTAAGAAGGGCCAAATTCCTTCTTGTCCGCAGTTTTTTCTCTGACTAGATCCCCAACTTTTGGAATCCAGACAGGCCTTGCTGGGACAGCCGGTTGATCCCCAGTGGTGGTTGGCTGTAGGAATACGTTGCTTTGTTTCGTTCTTAACTTGTTCAGTTCCTGTAAAATAGCCAAACGATCTTTGATATCAAAGGGTTTATTTTCCACCACTGTGCCTACGTGTTCAAGGTCTGGTACCCACATTCTTGTCCCAAATAGGACCTCATATGGAGTGACCCCCCCTAGAGAACTTCTTGGCAGATTGTTCAATGAGCGTTGTACCCCATTAAGGTGTTTGACCCACCCATCACCCGAACCTAATACCCTAGCTGTTATAGACTGCTTTATGTCCCGGTTTTTCCTTTCCACAACCGAATTTCCCTCAAGATGGAATGGAGAGGAGTACCGCAATGCAACGCCCAGACTGGCCATGGCTTTTTGTAAGCCCGAGAGCTAAACGCAGGACCCTGGTCAGAATGTAGCGTGCCTATTGCGTATGTGCCGATAAAGACTCGCAAATCTTTTATAACAGTTCGAGCGTCAGCTGAGCGCTGTGGCCATATCCATAGGAACCTAGATTCAGTATTTGTGGGAATGCCTTTGTCCAGTAGGACGCAGGCGCGTAGATAGTCGAATGCTGTCTAGCAATGGTGTCTGTACTGGGTTGCCGCATTCGCAGCATGGTGTCTGGTGGCTCTCTCGCTGTAATTTACAGTCTAAGCAGTTGTTGATGAATATGTGAATTTCTGTATTCATCCCAGGCCACCAGTACATCTCTTTTAACGTCAAAATTGTTTTAGAGATCCCTTGATGTGACAGACCCTCCCCCAAATGTGTTTCATAAATCAAGGCTGCTCTACGTTCCATGTTTGGAATTACCCTATCCCCCACTCCAGGGATTCGAGCAAAAGGAACGTTGTTCGCATCAATTACATAAGAATACTTGAGTGGAAACTTTTTTGGTAACGCTGCACTGCTGCCTTTGCTCGAAGCATTGACAGCCAACATTATCTCACCGTCTATTTTTGTTTTTGAACGAGTGATCGCAGCTACGGAAGCCGTCTGAACAGCCCCCTTTGTGGCTTCGTCAGCCAATGAATTCCCTGCAACGTGAACGCCATCACGTTGATGACTCAGTGTGTGAATCACGTGAGCCTTTGGGAGTTCGTTTTTCAACTGAACTACTTGTTCCCAAAGCATTTTATGCTTTATTGTGCCACCCTTCGCATCTTTGAAACCATTGTCAAGCCAGTTTTGTATATATACATTATACGACTGAACACAGTAAAAGGAATCGCACACTATTAGTGTGGGGAATTCTCGATCTGTACTTTCATGTCCCAGTTTGAATGCTTGTAGGTCAGCTCGCTGAGCTGTACAATCTCCTAGAGATTGAGTTTTTGTGACCATAGGTCTGAAGATGCCATCTCGCATGCGACCTTTAACGATTGCACACGCTGCACTGTAAGCTTGCTTACTCCCTATTGCGGGTTGTGCGGATCCGTCAGTGTAAATTATAAATTTGTACTGATCGAGAGGCAGAATTTCAGTAGGCAGAGGACATTCTTGTTCATATTGCAGGAATGCTTGTGTTTTTAAATCTGGATCAAAAACATATTCAACATCTGTTGCAGCAAGAGAATTAACCCATTGTATCCATCTCGGATGTAATGCTTTAGCATTTGGAATGCTCGCTTTTGTGACCGCTTCTAAAGCCGGTACTGGGGTTACGACAATAATGCGTTTCCCTTGGGCTAAGGCTCTTTCTTTTGCTACAGTGGTTTGATCTGCTGTCAGAAATTTTTCAGTTGAACTAAAGCGCATTTCCGCTTGTGTATACAAATGAGATTTGTATGCGATTGGTATTTTCTCACCCTCATTGAATGTTAAGTAGGTGAATCCGCATTGACCCGAAATTATTCGGATCACCAAATTGCGTTGACTTACGCGTGTTTGTAAGTGATTTGTTGCTAACATGTTAGCCTGGAGTGAACGCAAGATTTCTGTGTGTTCCTGTGTTCAGTTTCTGATAGAAAAATCAGGTTTGATTAATGCGTAGAGAGGTTTAACCCTTTCTGCATAATTTAGAATGTATGTTCTTCCAAAATTTAGGAAACCCAGGATGGATTGTAAGTTTTTAGCGTTTTTGGAGGTTGAAGCAGCGCACACTTTTCTAAAAGTTAGCTGCCAAGCTCTTGCCTTCACTTGAAAGCTCATATCCTAGAAATAGGACATTGAGATGGGCAATTCTGGACTTTTAAAGTTGAATTTGTAGCCCTCAGAGGCGAAACCCAGTATAATGGTGCTCACCCTGTTCAAGTGTTTGTCCAGGTCATCGTCTGTCAGATATATGTCATCGACATAGGACAATGCCTCATTGTCATAAATTTGTAGTAACTCCGTTACCCTCGCTGAGAATGTAAAAAATCCGTATTTGTAAAGCGCGAACTACTCACCCTTACGGGTCTCAAGGCGCTGGGGGCCCGTCGTGGAAATTAAGTGAGCTATTGCCCAGAGTCACATGGTGCTGAGTTGAGCTGCCGCCGGAGCCAAGGATCGAACCGTGAGCCCTGTGCTCCGAGGTCAGCTGCCCTGGCCGCTGCACCACACCTCTCCACTCGGAATAAACCTGGGCTGTTCTTGAACCCTTGTGGGAGTCGACAAAAGTGATGCTGGGTCCCCATTATGGAGAATGCTGTTAAGTACCTGCTTTCAGGTGCTATGTTTTGACAAAAGAAACCATTTGAGATGTCTAATGTTGTTTTATATTTTTTACGCACAATGTTATTCATTAATGCTGTGCTATGTGCATTTTGCACTGTAAAAGTTTTAGAACAAGTGTTTAAGTGTCTGTAATCCAAAACTAGACGATATGTATTGTCTGGTTTGGAGACAGGAAACAAAGGATTGTTCATTGAGGAGGTGCATGTTTCAATCACCCCTTGATATTCAAGTTGATCTAAGATCTCCCTGACCTGTTTTTTAGCTTCTTGCTTTATTGGGTACTGCCTTTGTGCAGTAGGTTCATGTTTCAGATGGATTTTATGGTGAGGTGAGTCCTCATCCCATCCTACATGATTTTTATATAATGCTGGGGCCTGGGCCACTGCCCATTTCCTGGCATATGTATATTTTAGGTGAATTGGAATATGGTTGGAGAAGGCAGGCATAATAATGTTCTTGCCATGTGGGCACTCCCTGACAAATTGTGGTGGCCAGTCTTTTTCTGCTAGAAGTATGTCATAGCCCCTTGATAGTCTTTCCCAAAAAAGTGCTTTCACCTGTCTAGGTTTGTCTCCCTCCATCCGGAGTGTTATTTCATATAACTTTTGTGGAGTACTAACCCTGGTGTCTACAGTTTCGACTGTAATGTACTCATTCAAGTCCACTATCTCCAGAAGTTCCTTCAGGTTCTGGCGCACTATTGTGACTTCTGCTGCACTGTCCAGCATTGTCTGAGCCCATTCTCCGTTCTTGAGTTGTGATCTCAGTATTCTCGGCATGTCTGATCTTCAGACCTGCTACTTTCTTTTTGGAGAATTGAGGTTTTGTTTTGGTTTTTGGAGCGTGTTTGTCGTCTTTCGATTTCACGCGTTCTTCTCTATGTTCTGATCGTCCTCTTCTTTCCGAAGTCTGTGATGAGATCTGAAAGGGACTAGAGGAACGTGTATCAGTATCTTGATACCTGTCAGGTTTTCTCAAATTATCCCTATTCCTGAGGTTATACCTCCTTTCAGAGGGCTCCTTTTGAGGAGACCTACCTCGGGATTGAGAACGTTTCTCATTTGAATTTTGTTTATTAGTCTACCACTTCTTTTTAGAAGATGTAGGAGTTTGTTTAATAGAGTCCTTCTCAGGACTTTCAGATAGTTTCGGTTTCAGTGGTCTTCCACCCAAACTATCTCTGCCTAATTCTGCATAAGATTGTTCAATTATTCTGGGTAGCTCAGTTTGGTGTTCTGTAACATCAAATTCCCTTAATTTTTGGCGGATCACCACTGCTGCTGCCTCCCCTTTAATATTAGATAATATTATTGTTGAGACCTGGTCGAAATTTTTCAGTAATTTCATACCTAAATTTAGAGCAGGCTCTGCCCCGTATTCGTTTTGAATTTGTTTCAGGACATCAGGTATTACCGCAATTGACGGAATGCCATGTGTTTTAGTATAGATGGCAGCAAAGACTGAGCCCCAAGTGGTGCAGTCTTCCAGTTGTGGTGTGATCCCCATTGGTAAACTGATTAGGATTCTGTGTTTCTCATACGGGCTAGTATTTGGAAATACTGCTTCGATTTGAGTAATTTTTTGAGCTATCCAGAATGGAATTTGCTCACGTTTTGTGGGCATTTTACCCATGACTGCGTATAGAGTCTGTGGAGTAATTTTTAGTGTATTCCCCTGTTGGGGAGTTGGATTTGGAATTGTTAATGGTTGCTGGACTGTAAAAGTCCGCATGACATATTGGACCAATTGTCTGTAGATTTTTATTAACTCTGTGAGTTGAGTAAGTAAATCCTCGTCTGACATCTCTTCAATGTCAGGATGAGGTGTGTAGCCGGCTAGAATCGGCCATGTTGCTCCTGGTCTACCTAGTGGAACGAGCCTGGTAATGTTTTTGTGATGTTTTAGGGCGCCTTTAAACCAGAGCTGATGCTCTTGGTATGTTAATGGAATTTCTATATCCTCGAAAGGAATGTATTCCTCTGGTGGATCATCTTCTTTGTAGAAGTGAAACATGTGTGTTACTGAATTTGATTCAGGAAATATTACCCATGAATAGAATACCTCTGGTTGAAAGGATTCATGTGCCTCTATCACGAAAACTGCTCTACCTCCTCTTGGTGGTAGGCCATGTTTTATAAGTTTTAGAGTAATGGCTCTTCTTAAGTTTGGATGGATGTCTATAACACCCTCCTCGGTTTCATTTAAACCTGTAATGTTAAAAGCTGTTACGACTGGGTCAGCCGCAGCCCCACCGTTTCCGGTGGCATCGTCCCCGTGTATGGACATTTTTGTTTTTTGAAAAATGTAGAACAAGTTTCAAGGAAACAAAGATAAGGTGCACAATATTTTGGAACACTGTATCCTTCAACGTTGAGCAAACCAAACAGCTAATATATAGGGTGTTTCCCTATGTAGCCTTGGTGGATACTTAACCCTGCCCACTCCAGACGTCTTTTGGAGTATATGGGTAGGGGTCTCTGAGAGAAAAGCACGGCTGAGTTACTCAGTATCTAACGTTGAATTACCGCCTTACCAAACCGTTGGGCGCCATGTAGTGTAGCTCCTATTTCCCTAATAGGCTCTGCGCATTGGAATAATATATCCTATAGGTTTGACATAGGACTAAGGTCAGTATGTCCCTATCGAGTATATTAAACTTAATTACTTGTGCCAGCTAGCTCAGAGGCCACTAGAAACTCCTTGACAACAAGAAGGGAGTAGTTTCTGGCAGCCGCAAAACATGACCACTGTGTTTCCCTTTAGAATCAGAACGTGTCCCAGAGTCGTGGAAACAATAGATAACTATTTCACTCCAGCTCAATCGTGCATGCTTAGTTTTCTCCAAAGTTACACAGAAAGAACAGACGGGCGTTTCAATAAAAGGTTTATTGAACAGTCTTGTTTCTGGTGTAAGTTAAATGTGCTGTTACGATCACAAGACAGTATGCGAGATAAATAATGTACAGTGTGAGCAGTAGAAATAAATAATACTGCGTTAGCATTATCTTTTAGTACATATGCTGTTACATAAATAACACAGACTAAAAATGCGAGTACTCATACGATGCGTTTCTAATCTAGTTCTACCCCAATGTACCTAACCTAACCTAGGTGTAGGGAGAGGTATGAAGTAGGTGAAGTATTCCTTACTATGGTATACTAAGAGTATGTTAAGTATGCCTAGTATGCCAAGAGTCCCTCTAGGTTCTTGTCAGCTCCATACCTGAAGAATGAGAGAGGTAGGAATCTCTTTGCCAGACTCGAACTCCAACACCCCGCAAGGGAAGTCAGATCACTGGAAGCTGGTCTCTCTGCGTGCAGGGATGACAGCGTCTTCTCAGTGCGTCAGGCCGGGAAACGGGCTCCTCTGAAGTCGAGGTCTCCTCTGGTTTACAGGGGCTAGGGAAGGTATATTTATACCTGAGAGCACCTAAGAATGTTAGTATTGACGTGAGTCGGACAGCGAAAGACGTCATGAATGAACCCCTAAGGAATAATGGTTCATGCATAATATATGAGTCCTTGAAGAAATCAATAGTCCTGGACTAGGAAACTCCCGCAGCCTAAGGGTCTGTTCTTCATGAACTCGTTGTGACGTTAGGGTGGACGGATGTCAGAGACCATGCCTGTATTTGGAGTGCACGGTTTAATGCCTAAATAAGGGCTGGGATTTTATGCCTATATAAGGGCAGGGCGAATTGTGCCTATATAAGGACATGATACTGGAAAGCCCGTTTATGGACACCCTAAGAGGAATACAACAGGCCGGGGGAGTCTGTAGCCGAGGGTGCCGCGGAGTGTGGAGTTGGGGCTGGTCTGGACCTGGAAATGCAGGTGTTCGGCAGCGGGGAAGGTGTCGCTGGAGGTGGAGAGGCGGAGGGAGTTTTTGTGCATGATGGTGAGGCCTCCTCCCGCGTGGTTGGGGCGGTCCTTCCTCTGGATCTTGTATCCATCCGGGATGGCGATGGCGATGTCAGGGGCGGAGTAGGCGTTAGTCCAGGTTTCTGTAAAGAAGGCGACGTCGGGTGAGAGGGTGTCTAGGAGGTTCCAGATCTCCACGGCGTGTCTGTGCACGGAGCGCACGTTGAGGAGGATGCATCTTAGGGCGTCGGCGGTGTTGGCGGTCGGGCGGTGGTGAAGGTCTGGCGGCAGTGGCGGCAGGAGAACTGGCCGTGGGTCGTGTTCGGCGTGGACTATTGGCAGTTGTTGTTTCTTCCGGGGTTGAGGAACACACTGGGCTGGGCCGGTGAAACCGCCATAGGCGCGGCACCCCCTATTCGGGAGCGCCTTGGGCAGAATACTTGTCTTATTACAATAGCCATAAAAGAGTGGATCTGTCTTATTTACAAGTGTCAGAGGTAGCTGCGGGTCCACTCATACGGTGCCATAGGGATAGTCCAGGTCCTGAGAGTAGAACATCTGCTGAGAGCATTTGGGGCTAACTAGACAGGGGCGCCTGCCTGTGATTATCAGATGGAATATGAGGGATGACACTGAGGACAGACTCCTGCTTGGAGACAGCAGGCTCAGCAAGCCCTTGGAGCCAGCTTCTTCAAAGAGTGGGGATGCAGGAGTGACAGCCTGCCTCTTAAATGCCTTCTATTCACCTA